>CM066586.1:19675457-20875457 GCA_033816785.1 Picus viridis | reverse complement strand
AGTTTCTACTGAAGTACTGTCAAGCCAGCTCCCTTTTCTAACACTATGTTCTAGAAACCTTTCTTCCCTTTAGTTCTTTCAACAATACCCCTGCCCCAAGAATTCTTTGCAATTCTTCTGACATATATTCACACAACTTTAAAACTTATATTAAAGAAATGTACAAATCCCTGTTTAATTCCCACCACCCTTTGCCCCTTAAGAGTTTAAACACATGTTCCAGCATTAGAGGAAGTCTCATGCCTTCAGAAAATGTTATTCTCCTAGGCATTCTAACTTCCTAATTTAATGCCGTAAGACGAAAAGCATCCCAGGTCTGCAAGGGAATAATAAAGAAGCACAATCATCCCAGGGATTATTGCAACCCTTCCAATAGATACAGAATGATGCTTGCCGTCATCCTAAATCCATCAGACGTTATAAGCACAATGGACAAAAATGGACAAATACCTCACTGTTTGAGCTTTCAATAAATGATCCTCCAAACATAGCTGACATCCATTCACAGCTACAAATCAGCAGTGGCTTGTGGGCATTTATGGTTCCGTCATCCAATTTAAATGTCACATCTGCCATGGGAACAAAGGAACAAGCACACTGCAAGTTTGCATTTAAAGTCAAACTGTCTCAAGAATGTACATTTCACTTGCACATTGCTAAGCAAGGACTTTCCCACAGCCCACTCCAAAGAGAAAACTAGAGTTTTGCACAGTCAAATAAAAGGCATCACTTAAAAAGTAGACATTAGATGCTCAGCATCTTGGTTACTTATTTAAAAGCTTCTGCGTAGATTTTGAAATTACACAGCATAATCCCAGGTTGGAACAGTTAGCTTCAAGTAACACTATAAATTTGAGCTCATCCCTCCTCTCAGAACAATGTAAGATGTCCCAGTTGTTGAAGTCTCTGAAGTGACAGGAACATGAATGAGAGCAGAATTAGTGCTTTTCCTGTTAAAGCACATATTTACTCACCAGAAAATGTCCCTTTGCAAAGGCACTCTTTTATCCGATTAGCTTTCCTGACATGAAATGCTTTAGTAATCTCTTGATTCATGAAGGCTTCTTTATTCATAATATTCTCCACCATCATTCGCAAATCAAATACTTCCAAGATTTCAGCAATCTGAGCCAGTCTTGCAAGATCTTTTTCATTTTCATCCAGTTGTCCTGTGTATAAGAACTGCAAAACAGTTTTAAAAGGTCCAGCCTGAACAGATGAATCCATTTTTACCACTGTTACAGGACACATCCTATTGGAGACAGGATTCACTTGCATTTCCTTATGCACACTAACAAACCCCTTACCCCATGATGACAGAGACCTTGATACAGAATTTGTTTCACCAAGCTCAGGCTCTAGCATAATTAAAGAGTCAGTACTTTCTGGTGGGGGAATTTTAACATCAGCAGCTTTCTCATCACTGTCACTAGTTGTCTCAAGGTGACTTGTCAGAACATCCATGGTTTTATTTTCTTTATTACGCTGTGTTTCATCCAAGTCTGGACTGTCCTCACATTCCATTGAGAAAAGGTCATAAAACTTAGAAGACGAGGTAGCTAGGTATATCTTGTGAGCAAAAATACAGTCCTGCTCCTGGAGAACAAACATAACATCTGCACACAGTGGGCTGTCCAATAAATATCCAGCTTCATTCATGCTTGGTAGGGGACACTCAGGAATTTTGATAACTGGAGGAGGAGCTTTTGGAGGTAGGAATGGAGCCTGAAGCAAAGGTTTTTGGACCTTCTTCAAGTGGGATTTCCAGAACTGCAGGTGCCTTCTGGAGATCAGGGCAGCTCTAATTGCATTGTCAAACACATCTTTAATCCCAAACTGGTCAAATACACTGGTTTCATAGTATGGTATCCCAAGTTCCTTGGCAACCTCTCTGCCTCTTTCTGGTGGCAAAATGTCTCCTCTTTTTATTGGCCTAAGATTAAACAAACAGAAAACAACCTCAAACACAACAATCATCACAAAGTTTCTTCAGAAAGCATGGAATGTTACAAAATAACCTCTGCAACAATTCTGAGATAACTATCATTCAGATGAAACAGAATATAAAATTAAGCCCACAAAGCCCTTTGGAAATCATGACACCATAGAGTTTTAGAATAGCACATAAACATAATTTTGATTAAGTTTAACAGTGTCTTTGCAATGTTCATAGTATCATAGTATCAGTCAGGGTTGGAAGGGACCACAAGGATCATCTAGTTCCAACCTCCCTGCCATGGGCAGGGACACCCTACACTAGATCAGGCTGGCCAGAGCCTCGTCCAGCCTGGTCTTAAACACCTCCAGGGACAGGGCCTCAACCACCTCCCTGGACAACCCATTCCAGGGCTTCACCACTCTCATGGTGAAGAACTTCCTCCTCACATCTAGCCTGAATCTCCCCACCTCCAGCTTCATTCCATTCTCCCTAGTCCTATCAAATGTTACTTAAATTATGTAGAAATTATTTGCACAAAATGAAGAACCCCTTCTCTCTGTTCAAGAGAAATTTGCTGTAAAAGAAGTTGATGAGATGCTTGAGAGACCTCCTAGTGTCCTTTTCAACTCAGGCATTTTGTCAGTATCTTTCTGATACTGATATATTCATCATTTAAACTCAAATGGAAATTCCCAGGACATAGAAATACCAGAAATGTAGCTAAAAATGAAATTGAAAATATTTAAGCTTATGCTTTTTTAAGTAAGTCTTAGCAGCCTATGACAAAATCATAACTGTACACACACTTCAGGAGCTAGACCTGCATTTTGGCTGTAGAAGCATTATGTGGGAAATCATGAATTTCCAGAGCAGCTCTAGGGTAAACAAACCAGAAAAAGAGTCTGGGCTAGAATCCATTTTGCCAAAAAAAATTATTTCACCAGAAGACACCAACAGTGCATTCTCTGAGAATGCCATATTGGACAGACACAAGCTGGCACAGATTAAAACACACCCCAGACAACAGCTTGCTCTAGTTGCCAGATAATAATCAGATCAGGTGGCAGAAGTCTGTGAGAGACAGGCAGAATACTGATTCAGACTGGTGAAATCAGAAAGGAGTATTAGGGCAGAAGAGTAGTTTTGGAAAAACATTTCCTTTTAAAGAATAAACCAAAAAGCCCACCCCACTTACACAACAAAGAAATATTTAAGAAAGAAACAATCATAAGAAAATCCTCTTGCTGAGTCAAATGGAATGCAGTGCAAGTTCTTAGAGCCCATGAAACAGTAATCCAAACCCTTTATGGAAGTCTGTTTCAATACAGCCTTTAATTACACAGGCATGGATACTATTTGCATGAATCTGGTCTCATTCAAATTCACATAAAAGGAAGAAATTAGAAGTGAGCAGGCAACTGTGGCACTGTTTTGGCCAAACACGTGAATGCTTATTTTCTGAACTAGGAAAAAACCAAAGTTTATCCAGAACGACCTCAAACTCTCTTTTAATCTCAGAATTTTTCAAAAATTAATTTGCAATCACTTTGTCTTCCACGATTTAGGATTACATTCACACACACACACACAAAAACACACACAAAAAAAAGGCATTAAGAAAAATTGAGTAGACTCTGTCAGTTTCAAACAGTACCTGACAGAAGTGACAGGGTAGGATGCAACATGTGTTCAGATCAAAAAGGACATACATGAAAACTCCTGGTGACCATTATTATCTCTATATTATCATAGTGTTCAGGCACCCAAACAAGTTCAGATGTTCAATGTGCAAAATGATTGTGGGAAACATAATACGCTCTTTGTGTGTGTGTTTGTCTCTGCGTGTGTGTTAAAGAACTAAGACAACAGAGTTAAAAAGATAGTACATAGATTCTCAATTAACAACATAAAGAAAATAAAATGAAGCTCTACCATTTCTCATTTGAAAGCACTGTACCTGATTACCAAGGTGGGTTTTTTTTTTAGTTTTTATTTTTGTTTAAACTTTACCTTGCCAAAGGGCGTCTGGCTCTGTTAACAGCCTCAAGATCTGCATAGCGGAGATCTAGTTGGCAGCCCACCAGAATGACAGGTGTGCGAGGACAGAAGTGCTTGATTTCTTGATACCACATTGTTTTCACATGATTCAGTGAATTAGGATTAGCAATTGAAAAGCACAGAACAACTACATCAGACCTAGAAAGGCAACAGGAAAATATCCAATTAAAACCTGACAAATAGGCGTTTCTGCTGCAACTTCACCTATTTTCATCATCACTCCATTTTAAAGCACTCCACTCTATACTTGAAAAATGCACTGACACCCAGATGTCAGAATACATGTTTTTCATGCAGCGGTTTGATAGAAGCCACACATCTGGCCACAGAAGCATGGGAACACAAAGCCACACACCTCGGAAGCACTGCCCTTCCCTCCATGCTGAGATGATCCCTGCAGGTACAAACAGAGCACTGAGAAGAGAGGTAGGGGCTGCCACTCTCTGCTTTTACACTACAGTTATTCACAGGCTGTCATTGCTCAAGAAATAGTTCTGCTGGACATCTAAATTACAATTCAAAGATCACTGGTGCTTAGGAATCGGACAGGAGTTAACTCAAAACTTTAGAACAGCTACACAGGCAAACAGATCCCTTCTGAACTCCTCATGGAGAAATATCTTTACTGCACCATTTTAGATACTGAGGTGCTCTTCTTTGCAATGCACTTTGCACAGCACTTCTCTAACAACTTTATTAAATAACCTGTTAGAAGGGCATATTATTGCAGACTGACCACTTCTACAATATAAGCAAAAATAAACATTAAGATAAAAATAAGGTCAGGAAAGTGTAGATCAGGACAGTGATTTAATTCAGAGGAAGTATGACATTATTTGCAGGCTTTTAAAGGTTTTAAGGGTATAAAAAGTACTTCACTAAATAAATTTGCTTTATAATTTGTTAGTATGAGAATTAAAGTTGACAGTTCATCCAGTAAACCCCCACAACTCTTGTCAGAGCTAGCTCCCTAAAGCAGAGAAATACTTGAATATTTGTCTCAGGGCATTCCTAATTTGAGGCAATTTCATTATTTATAAATTGGGATGGGATGCTACAAGGCAGTTTCAAGCTCTTAGGCCTCTCATGGGAGAAGATAAAACAAAGAAAAGAAAACAAGTTTAAATTGAAATTCTTACAAAAAACTAAGAGTAAAGGACATTTAGAGGCAGCAGCTTATTGCTGCAGAATTGTCAGCCAGATAGACATGGTGTTGCTGAGTTTATCTCACATCTATTATTCTTTAATTTAGCACAAATCTGTTGTGTCTGCAGTTTGTGTAATGTATAGAGCAGCAGCAGTGAATCTTAACATTCACCTCTTAAATAATGAAATACCTCCTCGGTACTGCTGCTTTCTACATTTCATGGAGGGCAGAGACATATCCAGCAAGACTGTTTCTAAAGATAGCTACATACAGTGCAGGTACTGCTGTGAGCATAAAATTTAATGCAAGAGAAATGATCCTGCTCCAGGTTTGTATCTTATATAAAACTGCAACATATCTGTCATATCTAGAAACAAGGCTTTTTCAAACTGGAGTTATCTACTAAATCATGAAGTGGTAAGCAGCTAATACACTGGTCTTGCACATAACTGAGGCAAACATCCTTTAAACTCAAACTTGCTTTATTCAAGGGTCATGTAAGAGCAAAACCTAGGCCCCAGCAGACATTCACTTAGCTCCCAGAAAGGAGAAACCAATGCACAGCTAAGATAAAAAAAACAATCGCATTACACATATTGTAATCTGGTCAGTCATTTAATTCAGGATCATCAGGACAGGCAGAAAGGCAAGTGTTCCCTGGCTGGCTGCTCCCAACTATAACTAAGCATCTTAGAGAGACAGACTGTCTTGTGTCCTTCAGAAATTAATACCTAAGCCAAGTAATTGCAGTCATGAGTATCCAACCCTCCTGACTCTACAAACCACAAGACATACATCACGTCCCTCAGTAGCTCCTCTAGGGTTTCGCAGGCAGGAGATGCAAACAGCTCCCCCAAGGTGCTGCTGAAGATCAGTGCTGGGCTGGCTCCTAAGAAGCACCAGTGATGGTCTGTTTCCTGGGAAAGGACAGGCATAGACTGGACCCAGAATAGCCTTGGCATGCACTACAGCCCTTGCCAAGAAAGTCTTTTGCCACAGAGATGCATGTGGTTCTTAGCAGTTAATCACCTCTAATCTTTCCTGGGCAACCATAAAACTGATCTGGGGAAAGCTGGTTTATCTTTCTGTAACTCACAACACACAACCATGCACTAACAGGACATTTCCATCTTCCAAATGAAGTGAAAAACAGAATTAAGAGGTAAAACATTTTGCATATTACTCGGCCTGTGTCAAAACCTAGATTTCCCCATATGAATATCCTGAGAATTCTGTACTGAACAGGGAGGGGAAAAATGGTCCTGTGCCATAAACAGGACAGATGGGAAATCACTGGGTAGTGAGAGAGTTCACACGCTGACCCAGTACCACAGCTGAATCCACTAACTCACAAAATACATCCACCTTATCATAATAAATTAAGTTTTCATCCAAGTCATAACCATGATTTGTACTATTAGCACAAAATGGAGACAGTAATATATAAAGATAATTAACTGTCTACATAGAACTGTGAATATTTGGAGAAAACTGTCTTTTGGAAACTTTAATTAAAATACTTGCAATTCCTTTCCACATCAAAAGGCTTTTACAACCTGCTAACACCTCAGCATAAAGTTTAGTTTGACATTTGTTCATAAATGCCAGAACCTGTCAAGTTAAAAGAATGCATTAATATTTCCTAAACATTAAAAATTTACCAGTGTTATTTTAAGATTCTCGGGGAACATAAAAAAGAGAGGATGAAAAAAAATCTAATATATTCCCATCTTTGTGTGATTTGATTACTTGAAGAATGAGAAAGGATGAATCAAGCTTACTTCTGCTTTCCTCTTTCTGCGGCAACACATTTAATAAATACATTCTGGTTGGTTTGTTGTTTTTCTTTCTAAAAAGAAATTTCATTATGATTCAAGGGACATTTCCATAGCCAGCAGAAAGTTGTTTAGAACTTCTCCATCACATTCCTCCTAGAGCACCATCCAAATGCTATGGGCAATACATAAGGTACCGTGTACATCCCCTTTTGTTAAATACAACTAGAGCAAACTATTACCCTTACTCAAATACTGATGCCTGATAGTGAAGAATCACAAGAAACAAAGAGAGCAATTGCAAATAATCTTATATATTCAGTGGTACATGTTGGAAATGCAAAACTGATTTATTTTCACATTCTGCTTTTTTAGGCTTATCAAAAGAAACTGCAAATCATATACTCTTATGTGAAACAACTGAACATACTAATAATTTGTGTGACTTGCTATAGTGGGTAATCAACCTGAAACACTACATCAACAACATAAGAAAGCAGGTTTCTTTCTACTCACTGGGGCTCCAAACAGGGGAGAAGACAATGTACATGTATGAAACTTGGCAGATGGAAAAGATGAGCAGATTCTCTCAGCTGTAGAGAACTCTGCACATCTTAAGCCCAGCTTGATCTAAACATAGTTATGGAGGCTCCTGTGGCCAAAGACCTACCTTACCACCATTTCAAGCAACATATGTACCTAATGTAGGTACTACCTCAGTGCATTCATAGAATCACAGAATATTAGGGGCTGAAAGGGACCCCCAGAGATCACCTATACAAGATCACACAGGAACTCATCCAGGCAGGTCTTGAATATCTCCAGAGAGAGAGACTCCACAACCTCCCTGGGCAGCCCATTCCAGTGTTCTGTCACCCTCATAGTGAAATAATTCTTCCTCCTGTTTCCATGGAACTTCCTATGCCTCAATTTCCACACATTGCCTCTTGTCCTGTCATTGGGCATCGCCAAGAAGAGCCTGGTTCCATCCTCTTGGCACTTACCCTTTACATATTTATAAACATGAGGTCACCCCTTAGTCTCCTCTTCTCCAAGCTGAAGAGACCCAGTCCCTCAGTCTCTCCTCGTAAGGAAGATGCTCCACTCCCTTAATCGTTTTCGTGGCTCCATGCTGGATTCTTTCAATCAGTTCCCTCTCCTTCTTGAATTGAGCAGCCCAGAACTGGACACAATATTCCAGATATGGCCTCACGAGGGCAAAGTGGAGAGCAAGAAGAACTTCTCTCAACCTACTGACCACACCCCTTCTAACACAACCCAGGATACCATTTGCCTTTTTGGCTACAAGAGCACATTGCTGACTCATGGTCAACCTCCCGTCCACTAGGACCCCAAGGTCCTTTTCCTCTTCACTGCTCTCCAGCAGGTCAGTCCCCAGTTCAACAATATTTTCCCAAACCTGGATATGGGATAAGAACTTTTGATGGAAACAATTATCCCTTTTCAGAGTTCAGAGAAAGAAGGGAAAATCTAGACAGCCAAATCTCTGGCAGAAATCAGCACACTGTGTGCTCCTAGGGTGTGTTATGAACTGCATCAGATGTAAGGAGAGCAATCCAAGTCACCGCTGAAAGGCAAGCAGTATAGCACTGACAAAGACAAGACAACATTAAAATATCAACCTCCAGCTTTAGCAGCAGTCAAGCTACAGATTAACTATTGTAGCCACCTGGAAGTTGCTCTGCAATCACTACAATTGAGAATCTTGTAAGGTGGGGGACAAAAAGCAGTATATTACCTATGCAACAAGCTTTTCTGCTGGAGCAGTCAAAAGCAGGAGACAAGTTAATGTTTTCTAACTAGGGCTGTTTTGTGTAACATTGGGACAGATTCTGAAAGACTTGCCTGCTTACATGCTCTGTGTGTTCCAGAGCTGGTGTAACAAGCTGCACTGCAGATGCACCTACATATGACATCACTGATCTACCTCTCAAGGAGAAACTCCTACATATTATTCATCTTCACTAATGCCCTTACAAGGAAACAGCAGTATTAAATGATAGCTTACATATTCCATGGCAAGTGTGTTTTTATGTTTCATAGTCTGAATCTAGAGCTATAAACTGGCTGCAGATATGCTAACATGACTTTACGTCTCATTAAAGAAACAGGGTGCCTTCTGAAATGTACATGCTGCATTATCTAGGAAGCAGTTGTTCCATCTAGTTTATAATTCATAAGTTACTGAGAAAAACTGCTGCATGAAAGAATTGCTGGTCATGTGTAAGTGGCATCATGGTATAATACTGTTAGATTCATAACAGGGAAGAAATAAAGCTGTGAATAACACAGAATGTGAAAAGATGTGTCTCTTCTAGAAATCAATGCAGGGAATGGGAAAGAGGAAAAGGAGGAAGAGTGAATTGTATTGCTGTGCTATCTCCTCACCTGTCTAGAATTAGAAGTACATATTTTGTTTGAGAGAGACAGAAGAGTGAAACCTGACAGAATCAGTTTAAGGATAGACAAATTGTATTTTGGTCTGTTGCATATATTAAATCAAATGAAACTTGCAAGAATAGACTTGGGGGGGGGGGGGAAGAAGGAAAAAAAACCAAACCAAACACCAAAACCAACAGCGGATTTCTCCTATTAAGAGTCTTTATTTCTCCCTATTTTCAGACAGAAGCTTTTCTCAGAAGTAAGGTTGAAGTAAAGGAGGCTATTAGGCTATTTTACAGAGCAAACAATCTGGTAGAGGTTAATCCAAATTGTTAGACTCTCTTGACTTTACCAGAACAGCTAACCCTTAGACATTTATTTAGCAATATATAGTTGGTTTGCTTTTTGTCTTTCTTCCTTCATTATTTTTCCCTTCACATTTTCCATAATTTTCCCAAGATTCCTCAGAGACCTGCACCACAGCTGAACTTATCGCACTGGAGACCAAGACCTGCACAGTCCTTCAACCACTTGGAAGACTGTGTGAGGCAGCAGCCTGACCGTAAATCCCAGTTCCCAAGGTCACAAAAACAGTAGGTTCAGACAGGAGAAGGCCATCTAAGAATTGTGAATCTCATTTATGGCTAAGCAAAATCCCTGATATATCTCCATGTCCATCTAGACACATTTTGAAGGGATTCACTCAGTTATACAACATTTTTCATGCATGCATCTTGCTGAGCTAAAAAAAAATATTTAAAAAATTGTGCAGATAAGCAAGGCTGATAATGTTTTAAATGGACACAGTTTTTAGTAAATGCAATTGCAGCCATCACATGAAATGAGAAGAAATTCATTAAGTGACTGGTCAGCATAACAAAATGACTGGAAGACACAGAACTTATGTGCACACACTCAAAACAGATGAGAAGCTAGGAAAACTAAAATGCAGGGGGTGCCTGGCATGTGAAGAACTGAAGATATCCAGGTAAGGCAGGGCAAGACCATGCAGTGCCCTGGATGTGAGCACAAGAATCAATTAGTTCTATACTTTACCGAGAGCAGTGAAGCTTCTTAAGTACTGCTGTAATGTGCGAAACTGTCAAAATGCCCTGAAATATATTCAGATTTTGTGGTGAGTAGCATGCAGATCTGTAACATCATCTTTAGTAGGAAACAGTAGTGACAAAAAGAAGATAAAGCTACATTTAAGAAAATGGCAAATTTCAAGACTGTGCTTCAAAAGTAGAAAAAGTTTTCCCATACATTCCTTACAAAATACATAATTCTTAAATGTTAGGCATTTTTAAATCTCTTCTATTTCCTCCAAGGTACTCATGGGAAAACAGTGGTGCATTTACAGAGAGTGACAAAAAATGCTTTGATATCATAAAGAATGATTAAAATATTTCCTTTCCATTGCAGAAATCTGTAAGAGCTACCCTTAGTGTACAAGTGCCTGACCAGTAATAGTGCTAAAAAGAATGGCAAAGTCATGTGGAACAAACTAACACAGGGAAAACAATTTTACTGTTAAAGGACTGCTTACAGAAATTTGAATTTGGTTCATCTTACTGCTGGCTATCAGAATTAAATTCACCCATAACTCTGCTTCAGTATTTACTTATGAAAAATTCCATCTTAGTGCTACACACAGCTTTGCAGTTGAAACAGGATTCCTGTAAGATACCCTAGCACGATTCCAAGCTAAATTTTGCCAGGAGTCTCAGTAAAACTCTCTTTGGAATGAGGTAGTTTGCAGGATACACATCCAACATAACATACCGATACAGGCCTTTTTTCCTTCCCTGGAGCTGAGATCTCAGTTCCAGAATTTCTAACACAGGAGCAAAAATTCTATTATGAAGAGAATTCTAGAGTTAGTTAATTGAGACTAAAACATTGAAATATTCTGCATAAGAAAACAAAATTAATGAGAAATATACTGAGAAACAACAGAGACAAGAAACATAGGGAAAGGTGGGCTCTTGGAGCGTATTTGCCATTATTGTAGGGATGCTAAGGATGCAGCTCACAGATGAGAACAATATGCTGTCTCTACAAACTAACTTTGCAAACTAACTTTCAAAGGCACTGCAAAAGAATACATGACAGGAGGAATGAATCCTCTCTTTACTCCTGCCCCCATTCTCTGAAAAACCTGGGAACCAATGATCAATCAGAAAAACATTGAGCTTAAAAGAATATAATTTGAAGGAACGTGTTTAGAAAAAAGAAATTATTTCAAGGAGAGGAGGGATGTAAGTACAGAAAAGTAGGGAAAAAGACAAGAAAAAGGAAATCAAAGCAAGGTCCCAAAATTCAGTAAGAGCATGATTCCGTATAAGTACTGATGAAGAACAGACAGGAAGCCACAGGAAAAAGCAGCAGGTAAAAATCCAGAAGAAACAGAAGAATGATAGGGTTTATTTTGCATCCAAAAAGTCACTATGAGAGCTACTTCTGAAGCCACAGAAGACAGAAAACTGAACATTAACAGATGCTAGAAGCATCTTTTTCTCTGAGAAGAAAATACAGACTTCCATGTTTTCTGCTTTTTTTGGGCTATTACTGATACCAATCTTGCCTCCTCTTCTTTTATTAAAAAGTCCAGAAATGTTAACTGGTATTTAAAGTGATTTCACAAAGTTATCAATAAGAACTCCATTTTACAATACATGTATTTTGTTTCTTAAAGCAGTTTCCATATTCTGGTGTATGTATGAAGAAATCTAGACTGAGACCCTCAGAGTAGAAAGCAGCTTAAGAAATTGACCTAGTACCTATTCAGATAAATAGCTCACTATGATCAAGATTTTGATGGAAAGTCACTTTCCAGGTTTATCATTTCCAAAATATTTTGACATTGCACTGCAGCAGAGACCCCAAATGCCCTCTTTCCACCCAGCCAGAGACTTTGGTAAGCAAGTAAAAATGGAGTATTATGCAATACCAGAAGTAACATTTGACACGTTCTTTTTCACTCCCATCAGGGAAGGCTTAAAGCACTACAGGTCTATTCTATTATAGGTAGATTATACACACAATCATAGAATCATAGAATTGTTAGGATTGGAAGAGACCTCAAGGATCTACTGCACCACATAGCTTGGTGCTGTCAGCAAACTTACTGAAGGTGCACTCAATGCCACTGTCCGTGTAGCCAACAAAGATGTTAAACAAGACTGGTCCCAGTACTGATGATCTCTAAACATTTTAAGAGGCTCTGTCAGCAGTCTTACAGCAAGGCTCATTCACATTTGTAAGCCATGAGGAAAAAGATGCTTTGTGTCCATGCTGTATGAACAGATTTTGTTTGGTCTACAGCTCATATTTAAGTTGCAAGTAAACAAACTATCCTGGCTGAATTAGCTGACATACCACATCTATGGTATTTAGAATAAATACTTGATTGGGACTGAATTAACTCTTTGCAGATTTGCAGTCATGTTTACACATACTAGAGCTGCATGTATAAACCAGGATACATAGGACATTAAATCAAGTCAAATATTTCAACCTGAAAGAAATAAAAAGGATATTAAAAAAAAAAAAAAAAAAAAAAAAAAAAAAAGGTACAAGCCAGTCTTTTCCCCTCTTTGCTTTTAGAATTAGTTTGAACATGATGACATGCTGACACTCATGCAAAACCAGACTGGACAGAAGGATAGAGAATCCTGACAAGCTGAAATGTAAATTCAGATGTTTTCATGTCTTTATACACAGTTTTGTGTCTCCTGGGGAAACTGGTGTGTAATAACAACTTGAGCTTTATATGAAGTTCACACATTATTTGCAGGCTTTGAGAATACACTAACACTGTGGCCACTGAGGTGGCCAGGAGCTGGAAATCAATACACTAATAATAACAAAGACATTGTCATTTCACAGCATTTTGGAGCAATTTTGCATTAAAGCAAACCCAGCAGTACACTATCAAGAAGCAACTGGTTTCACATAGAACCAAAGCTGAACCGATTAGGATACTTCCAAAACTGAAGCACACACTTAAGGAAAAAACCCAACACATAATGCTATAAAACTGAAGCAAGCCCTGCTACCAAGACCCTCCAGCTACATATCCACCTCCTCCCCTTAAGCTGCCAGGCACCGTTTCCCAAAGCTCCCAGAGGACTATGATTATTAAACTAAACACCATGCAGCAGAATGTGAGCTGGGTCTCAGTGTCCATACTTCCATTTTAAAGGATTGCAGTAGAAATAACTCTTCCATTCTCACATTCCTTTTGTCAGCCTCATTTCTTGTTTTGCAGAATCACAAACTCATTCAGGGTTGGAAGAGACCCCAACGATCACCTAATTTCCAACCCCCTGCCATGGGCAACCTAGATCAGATTGCCCAGAGCCATATCCAGCCTGGCCTTAAAAACATCCAGGGATGGGGCTTCTACCACCTCCCTGGGCAACCTGTTCCATGAAAAAGAAAGAATTAAGAAGGATTATCTTTGCTGCAAGGCCTATTAACTCTTCACCCTGTCATTCATAGCATAATCTATTTATGTAACATTTTGTGGAACTGTATGAAACAATCTTTTCCAATGAGTAGCAGGTGAATTAATGACCTGCAAGGTCTTCTCTACACCACATTTAGGACTATTAGTGGTTCTGGATGAGTGTTTCACTGAAATAAGCCTTTCCCTGCACAAGTGGCATACACATAAAAATGCCAAAGGCAGCAAAATGTTATATTATTATACCATCCTTCAGACAATTAAAAACACCGGGCACTTGTAGGTATAGCCTTGAGCAGCTTGCCATACAATAGGCCTTTCACTGTACTGCAAGACTTGACTCAGCTATGAGGAGACTGCAGTTCAATCTACAGAGGTGATTTTAAATTAATTCTGTAAAACATGAATATTCAATATAAAAATATCTTCTTAAAATACTAAAATAGATAAAATACTGAAAGCTGGGTTTTAATAAAACATAAATACCTTCCAAAACAAGGAAGGACGTAATCAGTGCTTACAAATAAGAAATTTTACGCCTGTTTTTTTATTTATAAAATAGCTTCCTTAGTTTGCAGTTACTTCCCGCATTAACAGACTTGCAGAAAAACCACTAACAGAACAGCATGTTTCCAGAACAGCCTTTTTATGTTAATCAGGATATAGCAAACCTGATTCTACACAGGTTCAGTTCTGCTAACATCACAAATGAAGCACTGTGTTATATGCTTAATCCCACAAGCTCTGAAGTTATTCACGTCCCCCTTGATGTTTGAAGGATTAGAATCTAAGTATGCTGTTTCCCTCCTCTCCCATCTCGTCAGTAAACATGGGATCAGAGTTCAGAACATGCCTGATTTTGTTCTCCTAATCTCCAGTAATCTTCTCAGTGACACAGTATCTGTTGCAGAGTACCAGAAAGCTACACCAAAGAGGAACAGTTAGCAGAAACACTAAGTTATATACATATTTATCAAAGCAAGCTCTGTATTCTGTCAACGAGTAAACCAATAACTACTCATACATTCAAGTAGCTCTAAATATTAGAGTCAATACTACCTTAAACCTCCATCACTTACAAAGCTTATTCACAAATGGTACAGATTACGTAGCACAGAGGTATTGCTGCTTTAGCTCCCGACACAAAATTTAAGGTAATTCATGACTGTAAAAACATAATAATACAGTGCTGCATACAACGGGAAGTCTGTATAAACTGCCACACAGAGTCTTACACTGTGAAAATTTAACTGAGGGATTCAACAAATAGAACTCTCTCCAGTGGTTTCAAGGGGCAGAGAACATGAAAGATCCATCTTTCAAAGACATTTGTTTCATTGAGAAGCACAGAGAGAAAGAAAACAGTAAGACAGTACATTTTGGGAACATGGAATCCAGTGCTGCGACAGACATTCCAACAAAGAACATTCCCACACAAAAAGAAATAAAAGTCTTTCTAAGGGAGTTTAATCATCTCCAGTAAGCAAAGCAAGTATGAAAAGGACATGAAAAGTTCAAGAAGGTGTAAAACCATGTGAGGATTGACTCACTCAAATGTCAGTTATAAAAATATATGTCCAAAATCCATCTTCAGCTTAGTATTTGTCCAATACAGGTAATCTGTTCTCTTCAGATGTGCATTCAAATACCTGTTACTTAGCTGTTCTGCTGTCTGTATTGTCACAAGACCAGATCTCATTACCATTAAACAAACCAGGAAGACTATCACTGGCTTTAGCCCTCATTGAAATGATGCTGATGTTATATCATACATGCTGGGGGAAAAAATTAAATTAATTTTAATTTGGTTTTAGAATTTACAGCTTTAAGCGATGCACTACAAGACTCGTGGTATTTATAGAAGAAAAACCTTTCCTTTCCTCAGCTTTAAGTTAAAAAGTACCAAAGAGGCTCACCTTTCATGAAACTGGCTCTGCTCTCACCATATAATTATTTCATTGGGTAAGAGTGATGTTTCCCAGCATCTCTCCTTCTTAGTTGCTTGTTAGGCAATTATAGCATATACTGTTTATATGGGCAGGGACTGACGATGTTCAGTTCTGTAAAACTACAATCTGATTTGGGGGAATCTTCTTTAAAATATGAACTAGGACAACAGTTGTTGACAGAGCTTAGCAGGCTGTTCAAGGAAATGTATTGTAGTAAAACTATGCTGCTTTTAAAATATTTATATCTTTTTAATCCTTGCAACACATAATCATCTCTGGAGTAGACAGGAATATGAATACCCTTGATCGCTTTTAAGTCCTTGCTTTTGAAATTTAAGACCTTTTTCTGCCCTAAAATTTTACTACAAGTATTAAAATTTAGCTTGGATTCATTTACCTTCCATAAGCAAAGCGCCTGTCTTTGTGGTGGTCCCCAAACGTATCCCACAGCCTGAGAGAAACACTCACTTCATCCACAACATCTCTTGAGCGTTCAAGGACCTAGAACAGAAGACAAAAAACCCCATACTCTTTCCCACCAAACATGTACATTTCTATTTTGTCCCATACCAAGGTTCAAAACATACTACAGCAAGTGTATACAGTTTCCAGCAAATGCTGTATTTTATGAAACAAGCAGAATATGCATCTCCCTAAAAATAGGTCTGATAGAAAAAGTTACTTTGGAATGAGAGACTTGGGGAGATGCAATGGATGCTGTACAGATTGTGCATAAAGCACTTGTGAGCTCATTGATGCATCCTGACAGGGGAAGGCTTGCCAATAAATAATAGTATGAGCTCACAGCATGTGCTTCCTATTTGGTACACCTGCAGTCCTTACCTCTTGGCAGACACGGTACTGATCAATGGCCCAGACAGTTGGTACATGAGTTGCCAGCAGCTGATACTGCGTCAAGGTTGTATTGCATGCTCTTGCACAAATTAGACGAGTCTTTCCCACTGCATTATCTCCAACCACCACACACTTGATAGTTTCAACGTTGGGTCTTTCGTAGTCCATGTCAGTGTCCATTTATCAAAAACTGTAACAAGACAGTCAAACTTGTTTTCTACTACTGTGCAATATCAATGCTATTTACAATCAGAGCCTTCTAAGTCCACTTCTTGAAAGCTGCCTCAAGCAGAGAAACTCTTAAGAAAAAGTTTGTAGCAAAGTGGCCCAAAGTAAGCTTCCTTTAAATACCACACAGTTATGCAAATACACAACTATTTTGACTGCAGCAGGTTTATGCTGTTCACATGCTATTTTCACTTTGGTTTCTGTAAACAAAAGCCTGTTTGCAGGAGACAGATCTCGATGAAACAAGGACAGCTCATACAAACTTACCTCTTGCTAATAATTTTTATGCCAGGAGGGAGAAAAGACTGGACATCAGTGGATTTAACCTGAAGAATGCCAGTATACGTGTGCCTTCTGTAATCTTGCCCATTCAGAATTTGATTGAGGGCTGTCCAAACAATATTTCTAGCAGCAAGCAACGCAGATGGTTTTTGTTATACGCACACAATAAAACTGACACATAAGATGACTCCAGAGACTGTTCTCTACAAACCACAACTCCCATTATATCCTGCATCTATCGCACACTCCCAATTTCCAGGGAAAAGCTTGTACAAATCAAGGACTAAAATGAAAACAAACAAAAAAACCAACCTATAAGGAACTTGTGAATATACTAAACTATACCCACAAATCCTTTTTCACACAGCAATGGAAAGCAAAGAGGAAAAAAATTTAAGACACTCACTCTCCTTACGGAAAGCTATTATTGAAAAGTTTTACTGAAATATGCTGTGGCAACACATTGAACAAATGCCTGCATACAAATGTAAAATGCATATTTGAAAAGCTAAAACCAACTACTGCATGTACAGCACAACCTGTTGTTTTCCTCTAAAGGAACATGGGATCATAGTTTGATATATCTGATTTTGGTTTTCCAGTGTCTGGCAATCTCTTGAGCAGTCTGGTATCTACCAGGGAATAGTAATCAAGGAGGGAGAAAAGGGGAAATGCAAAGCACAAATATGTTCAGGAAGGCTTGCCTACTGATTACTTCAGAAAGGAAAACTACAGCAATTTAACTGACAAAACCCAGGTCATCATCTGAAGTGATAGCGACCTTTTTCCTGAGAAGAAAGCACTACAAGTTAAAGAAACCAAATTATTTATTTTAATACCCTTTTTTAATATTCCCATCTAATTTGCACATAAATATAGAATATATATTAACCATCAGGCTGTTTAAAATAATAAATACAAGCTGCTTTCATGTCCATTTTTGACTGTCAGAGCACTGTGATCTTATTTAAGAAAAAGTATATTTCGTAATTACTAGTCAAACACTAATTTTAACAGCATTCATTCATTATTTGAAGTGATGCAAACCAAGAAACAAAAATCACTGTCAGAACTTAGTGTAAGCCATTTATTTAAAATTATTATAAATAATAGTGATTTTGCTAATAGGTATAATGACTAAGATACAATTACAATCTATTTACATGTAGATGGTAAGAGTTAGGGACCACACAGACAACACCATGAAAAGATGTGTTTACACCACTGCTGTGTCATATTGATAAATTTTCACAGACACTGATTGATTCTGGAAGTGTTACAGCATGGACTAGCATGTAAGAATATGTTTTAGAGAGGTCCTACACTAAACTAAAATGTAGGCCCAGAAGCTCTTCATCCTGGCATAAATATCACAGAATGGTTTAGGTTGGAAGGGACGTTAGAGATCATCTACTCCAACCTCCCCACCATGGCAGAGACACTTCTCAACTGGACTTGGCTGCTCAAGGCCTCATCCAACCTGGCCTTGAACACCCCCAGGGAGGAGGCATCTACAACCTCTCGGGGCAACTATTTCAGAGTCTCACCCCTCATAATGAAGTGCTTCTTCCTAAGCACAGAGTTGCAAAACTAGAGCTTTGCTCTATAACTACATTTCAGTATCTGAAGGGGACCTACAGGAAGGCTGGGGAATGACTGTTTAGAAGAGCTTGTGATGATAGGATGAGGGGCAATAGTTTGAAACTTGAGCAGGGTAGATTTAGGTCAGACATCAGGAGGAAGTTCTTTACCATAAAATACTAGAACAGGTTGCCCAGGGATGTGATGAAGTCCCCGTCCATGGAGACATTCGAGGTCAGCCAATGTGGTGGTGCTGGGCAGCCTGATCTAGTTGGAGGTGTCCCTGCTGACTGCAGGGGGGTTGGAGATGATGACCTTTAAGAGTCCTTTCCAACCCAAAGCAAACTGTGTATCTGTCAACCCTAATGGCCTTGTGATATCAACCTGTTGTGTTGGCACAGATGTTTTAGCTGCTAAGGAAACAAAGCTATTAAGATATGGCCTTTATCCCTTCATCTGAGCTGCAACCAGCATCCTGAAAAACTACAGAGAAGCCCAGCTGCCTGTCTGCAATCCAACCACTGATGCTAATTGGATGCCATTGTCCATGAGTCTGATAACTGGGATGGCCCACAGGCCCTGTACCATCTCCAAGAGTCCAAACAGAATTTCTCTTTCCTCTTCCACATCCATTTAAAAAATGTAGTCATGCTACAAATTAAAGTACAAAACCAGTATGTTTTTTTTCCACATTACAGAGACTGAGACATATTTGGACACCACAGTCTCAAAGGCAGGACACGGAGTGGATAGCAAAACCCCAAAACGTTTCAGTATGCAATCTAAAAATGTTATATTTCAAGTCTGAGAATAAACAGCAACCCCCTGACATAATACATGGTATTAAATTACTTCATATTTTATTCATGCATGGACTAGACATCACAGATGGAATGTGGAAGTGTTTACAAGGCTGGAAAACAAAATGAAGGAGTATGGCTAGCCAGTGTGTCTGGTTGGTTTTAAACTACCATGTAGAGAGATGCCAAACCATTTTTTCTTCCAATATTCCATTAAAGTGCTGTTACACAGATTAGCTGAAGTTTTTGATAACATTCCGATTTCATGAGTTCTTAAATGATAGTTCTGCAAAAATGCACTTCAGTCAGTCACAAAATATTTATTGAGTACAGAGTCTGAAATTTCTAAGAGGATAATGAAGTGAATTTAAAATTAATAAGCAAACCTAAAAAGTAACAAGAGAAATCAATGCATGTATTTGAGAATACTAGAAAAGAAACGTGTGGAAATAAAATTTAAGACATTTTTTTTTAAGATTTCCAATATACTTACTAACTTCATTAAAGCAAAGCTATCACAGAACACAAACACAGCCTGCCCAAATGCCCTGTTGTAGATCAATGGCAGTCTAACGCAGATATTTTTAGCATGGCTCATACTGCGTAGGACAGATTAAAATAAACTGGAATAAAAACAAAGCTAGAGATTCGTGGTTATGTTAAGTTCTTAAATCCACTAAAGTATATATACAGCATCTTTGTACCAAAAATGCAGATCATTTAAATATTATTCACCAATTTTCAGAAAGGATTAAACCAGAAATAGCTCCTGCAGAGACTGACGGACAAAAGCCGGGATGGATATTTAGAAACCTCACATAAAAGCAGAATCTAACAACAAATTACAATATAAATATTACCAAAATGTGTGGATTAAATGCTCACAAATGTAGACAGGATCATTCTGGCCACTGGAATGATTAAAGACAAGAATAAGTGCAAGACCTTAAAAATACAGCCACAGTTAGGTTTTTTTAAGGTAGCCTATAGGTTAAGTTTGTGCTAACCCTATTATATAATCACACTGATTAAAAATTATAAACATGTATTTACAAAACTTCAATAAATAAAACCCAACCAACTAGATTTGATCTCTGAAAGTCTCGTAACATCTGGGAAAACCAACTGGACTGCAACAAAACTGGTTAGGCAAGAGCAGACCAGCATACATAAAGCACAAATAAACTAAAAAATTAAATAAATCAGCATTTCACTCTAAGACTAATGAAAAACTTTCTAAAGCCAGCCTATAAACCACGATATCTTAGTTTTAACATCAAAGCAAAACAGGATAAAGAAAGTTACTGGAAGTGTGACCAGTCTCAGAGGGGACACTCAAAAAAGCTAGAGAAAGACAGAAAGACCATCAAATGAGAAGCAGCAAGAAAACCCACTAGTGGAAAAATCTGATCAAATACTACCTTTCCCAAAAGAAAAAAGTGAAAGATTCAGTTGCTTAATACAGTTCTAAAGAAAGATGAGCAGATGGATCGAAATGAAAAAAAAAAGATGCCTGCAAGAGTAACACAGGATCTCAAAAATCTTAGAATGTTTCTATTTTTACATTGTCACCTGTGATTTTTTGCAGACAAAGAGGACACAGAGGCAGTCACAAATCAGGAGATGCGAGCAGACTCAAGGTCTAAGATGAAGCCACTCCTTCTGACTAGCCGGCCCCAGTACCTTTCTAGAGAAATTTTCTCAACCATGTGGGATGAAACATACCACTTGGTTAACTAGTTCACTAGTAAACAGATTAAATCCAACAGACCTATTTCTCTCTCTTTCTCTGTATTAATGTAGGTGAGTTCATATACACTAGATCCTAACCATGAACTTGTCCTAAGAATGCATTAGAATATAGTTAAAACTACAACTGCATTTTTCTCTGCTAGAAAGAAAGTGGCTGAAGATCCAAACTCTACAGTGATTGGATTCACACCTATGCATCTCACTGCCTTTGCAAGTAATTGCCCAATTCGAAATTTCCAGATTTTTAAAAATCATCACTCAGCATATACAAAACATAACCAAGGTTGGGTTTTTTTTGTTTCTTTGGGTTCCCCCCCCCCCAAGTAGTAGCTAATTATCAACCCTTTTCAGCAAAACACCACAAACAAATCACTAAGAGCATCTACATTAATCAGTGATTACAGAGTAATCCAGCACCATTTACTTCTTAGCTGAGTATTTAAACACTTCCCATGCGCCTCTTAGCATTAAAACAAGCAAGTATGTTATATAGTTCTTGTGTTAAGAACAAGCTATTAATCTGAAGGTTCAGAGTGACAGCATCTAGGGATATTTTTCTATTGAAAAAATAATTAGCAAACCTTTACCAAAGTAATCTGACCAAATATACAAACTAGGAAGTCAAAAAGATTTCCAACCACAACTATAGTATCACAATGGAATCTAATGGAAAGAGGTACCAGAATCTACCACTACTTAATATGAATGGCCACCAGTAAGTTAGTAAGCCCATCAAATCTATCCCTGAAACCCACACTCTTTATATGAAAGAGCACTTTTAGGTACTCCATATTTCAGTCTATTCTGGAGATGTATTTTTGAGTATAGTCTTGGAGCAACTCCTTCAGAGAGCCATCATGCAATAACACATCAAAATACTTGTCAGCGTCAAAGAACCAGCTGGTGACAAAAGGTAAAGACTCAAGGTGGGATCAGACTACTTGGTCACCAGGGGACAAAGAAGGGTGTGAGGCTGGATTCTCACCTAGAATGAAGGTGAGAATGAAAGCATTACCCTGCTGCTATTATTTAAAGTTTTGGCAGTTTATGTGGAAAGACTGAAAATTAAGAGAGTGACATGGGAGGAAGAAAATCAAAATTAACTCTGGAGTTTATCAGTTACCTGCCTTAGCAGGCCCATTGACAGGAAACACCAATAGATACAGCCAGTGATGAGGAATGGAGAAAAGCCATTATATTCTGAAGTTAATCTGTTCTCAAACATGAGACCCTTGGATTTACCACAAGTAGAAAGGGAAGAGTAGCAGACTGAAATGCTTCACTGCATGAGGTGATGAATAAGATAACCCTGGCTGCTGCAGCCCACAAAAAGAGAGTGTAGGTCAGCAGGAATGCCTTTATCATCCACCTTTTCCAGCTGTTCTGGAATTGTCGGGGTGTTTCAGCTTAGAGCTAGTATCAGCAAAGAAATAAATCCCACTGGACAGTGCTTACATTTGCTATAGCTGGAGAAGGTAAGTACTGAGGTTGTAATTCAAAACAGATTCTGCTTGGCTTGCCTGAAACAGCTTCTTTCATGATAGTTTTTTAGCCAGGAAGCATCAGATTTAATCCTGGATGCTACCCCTTACTTTGCACTACCTGCTAGAACAAAAAAATTCTCAGAAGCCTCCATTTAGCTGCATAATCCCTGCTCTATCCCTCAAGTTTAAAATGGAGCAAAAAAATGCCACACACAGAAAGGAGCATCTTCTAAGGAAGACATAAAGTTGAAGATAGAACAGATATCTCTATGTTTACTTAGAAAACTTCTCAGTCAAGTCATCACCACAGGCTTTGCAGAAACCATAGAGACAGGGAACAATAATAATGTGCAGCTTGCTGTATCAGAAGCCTGTAAGTCTCTTCTTTCTCAGCCTGTTTTGGCTCCAGATTTGTTTGTTTCTAAAGGCTAGCTATTAGGACCCTTTGTCAAGCTTAGTCTACTTCTGTGATGATAAAACACCTTTTGAGTCAGTAAGAATTATGATCCAATTCCTTAGATGACCTAGAAGCAGAGATACTAGCAAAATACAAATTCTTACCACATTACTGTATAAAACAGACTGCCCATGAAGCTGAGCATCCAGTTTTAGGCACAATAACCGATTCTCCAGAGCCTCCTGAAAATGTAGTCTACAAGAACTTCTTGTTGTGTTACACTCACAATTTATCAGAACAAATAGAAATCCAAATGCAAAGCTCAGCATTAGACTTGAACTATGCCAATTATCTGAAAAGTTTTGAAGGGCGGAAATCAACAAGCTGATTACAATGAGTATCTTACATGTTATTTTTACCTGTGACATACCTTGCTATATCCTTTGTGATGAGACAATGGACGAAGGATATTTAACTGTTTCACAACCATGCGTGCAAGAATCTGAGATGAGTGTTTTCTATATGGTGGGAGAGCCTGCAACATTGCTCCCCTACCCTAATCGGTGAACAATTATTCAGAATCTACCTCAGGAACAGGCCAGAACACAAGGCCTTCCCTTGTGCCTCCTTTTGTTTCTTTCTTGCTGTGCAGAGAGATGTAAGGAAGGGTGACACCACTGGACCCTCCCCTGGAAAAGGGAATAATCCATAGCTGGTACATGACTGATTCAAGGTTCACACTTGGTTTAGAACATAGTTTTTGTTAGCGTTTCAGATACATGTGGTTGTAAGTGACTGCTCCTTCCATTTACCAGAGATGAGCACATCTAACACAGGGGACTAGAGTGTAATCAAGATGTGGCATTGCTGTGGATCATAATCTGTGCCCCATAGCAAACTCCTGGCCAAGATGTCAGCCTGTAGCTTGGACAGCAGCACTCTGTGCTGGATTAGGAACTGGCTGGAGGGCTGAGCCCAGGGTGGTGGTGAATGGTCCTGCATCCAGCTGGCAGCCAGGCACTAGTGGTGTCCCCCAGGGATCAGTGCTGGGCCCCATCCTGTTCAATATCTTTACTGATGATCTGGATGAGGGGATTGAGTCCATCATCAGTAAATTTGCAGATGACACCAAGTTTGGGGCAGGTGTTGATCTGTTAGAGGGTAGGAGAGATCTGCAGAGGGACCTTGACAAGCTGGACAGATGGGCAGAGTCCAAGGGAATGAGATTTAACACATCCAAGTGTCGGGTTCTGCACATTGGCCACAACAACCCCATGCAGAGCTACAGGCTGGGGTCGGAGTGGCTGGGGAGCAGCCAGGCAGTGAGGGACCTGGGGGTACTGGTTGATAGTACGCTGAATGTGAGCCAGCAGGCCAATGGCATCCTGGCCTGTATCAGGAACAGTGTGGCCAGCAGGAGCAGGGAAGTCATTGTGCCCCTGTACTCAGCACTGGTTAGGCCACACCTTGAGATCTGTGTCCAGTTCTGGGCCCCTCAGTTTAGGAAAGATGTTGAGTTGCTGGAACATGTCCAGAGAAGGGCAACAAAGCTGGTGAGGGGTTTGGAGCACAAGCCCTATGAGGAGATGGTGAGGAAGCTGGGGTAGCTTAGCCTGGAGAAGAGGAGGCTCAGGGGAGGCTTTATTGCTGTCTACAACTACCTGAAGGGAGGTTGTAGCCAGGTGGGGGTTGGTCTCTCAAAGTTACTCAAAGTTAAAGGGAGAAGTGTCACTGGAAACATAACACTACTGGGTTTTATGGTAACAAACTCCATGAAATGCCTGATTTTTCTCTTACGTAATTAGGAGCATCAGAAGCTTGTACAGTATTAAACAGCTGACACTGTAGCATAGGTTGCTACTGGTTTTACCCATTTATAACAGGTGCTGGCATTGAATCCACTGTTTGGTAGGGACATTATTCTGTGCAGTGTTCCCAACAGTACAGAAAGGAAAAAAACACTGCAGCAATAACCACCAAACAATGTATTCTGCCATCTTTTAGGCATTTCTGTGGGGAAGGTATTTTTAAATTTTTGCTAGAGCTATAAAGAAAAAAATATTCCTGAGACACTCTGACCTGTTGAATTCACTTTCTGTACTTGTTTTCCTTAAAAGAAACAGAATCAGGCTCTTGTTTCTTGAACTTTAAGTGACATTTCTCATATATTCTCCTCTTTGATGTCAATAAAGGCATTATATGCGATTTCACTCTCTCCCACAAGTGATTGCCACAAGGAAACTACACAATGAGAGAGAGACCTTAAAACAACAGCAGGTAACCCCTCCCAAAAAAGACCTGACTACAATAGCAAAAACTTTAGGCTAGCAAATACTTTAGGCTGGCAGACTGCAGATGATTGTTACTTTCAGATCTTGGGTCAAGTTCTGCATTTATTTCTCAAATGTAAATCCAGTGACATTAGTTGTGCAGGAGGACAGTAGATGGGGATTTTACTTAAAATGTCTAGTGCCACATAGAGATTTGTGAATTAAAAAATAGGAAAATTCAAAAAGAAAAGTAATTGCCCTCTTCTGTCTTTCAAGTCAGACAAAGGAGAGGAAAAGCAGATTGGTGTTGGGTAAGAAAGGGAACACATATTTTTATTTCACGAACCTACCCTCAGTAACAAAAGGGCCCAGCTATCACCACACCTACTGCAGGCTTCGCCACATGTCTAGCTCACACATGGTGTCACCACTCCCCTCACCACAAAATTTTGAGCTCTTTGATGGAAACCCAAATAGTGACCCAAGGGTACCTTCACACCAGTCTAACAAGCCTTGCTAAGAGCTGCTCTGCAAGTCTGCTGTACCAGCTCATACTGCTCATCCTCTCTTTTATCTTTCTTCCAAACATATACTTCAATCTACGCTTGCATACTCTTCTGGCAGGACAGACGGGACCATGTCAAACACCTGTTGCTTCTCCTACATCAAGGTTTCTCTGTCCTTTCATGTCCAGCACAGGGCAACATCTGGATGCAGGACTTAAGCATTTTTCCAGCAAATAAAACGTATTAGCAAAAAATCAAACATTGGGATTTACAGGTCAAGTGACTGGCTCTTCCCCTCAGCTTAATACTCTACAGTATTTGTGAAGCTTGGAGTTTTAAAACAGCAGGAGTTTTAGAAAGCTCCCCAGAGCTAAAACTGATGTTTATTTTTGTTTAGATAAAAATACTTCTACACATCTGAGCCTGCCCCAGATCTGATGCTCCCTGACCATTCACTTAATGAATACTGGTACAAGCATTAAACTTGCCAAGCTATTTTTCCCCTGTTCATAGTGTATAGATTATGTATACCCAAGACATATGAATCCAACCTGCATATAAAAGAAAGGCATAACTTATTGGGAGAGTACCTCAGAAAACCATCGGAAAGAAAGTAAATTGTTCTGTTACCCTTTACTGTGGCTCCCAAGACTGAAATACAGCCTGTACAGAGACACACATGCCATTCAGCTGCTACTTACACTGAGCGCTTGTATCACAACTCTTTTATGTACTTCAGCAACAGTGTTTTTCTCCCCACATACTTTATTTCTGCCTAGAAAGACCAGGAGCTTAAGAACTCTCCTTGAGCACACTGAACAAACTGATTTCCACCTCAGCTTTATTACAGCTCAGGCTGAACATTTGGCTTTGAGTCAGCTGTGTGTCCTGAAATAGTACATAAACTGAGGGTGAACAAAGTCATTGAGAATATTCTGCCATTACTTCCTTGCTCTTGCTGTGACCATATGCACAGCTTTGAGGGCATTCTTTCATTATTATATTTTTTTAAACAGGTATATTGCTGCTTTCAGAAGCCTGAGTGGTGCCCTGACCAACAGAAGGCAACTCGAGACTTTCTGACTGGTATGCCTCAGTCTGTCCAGTGACTGATTTCTCTTTGCTCTAGATGTTGGACGCCACAATATCCACTAAAGGAAGGTTGACTTTACAAATTAAATCCTCCTGCTGTTTGTCTCTACAGCCCCTTTCTACGACTCCAAAACAGGTCCGGACGCAGAAACCTGATAATCTGTGCGGCAAGACCCCCAGCAGCCTCCTGCTGTTGTCACAGCAACCCACAACAGACTTCACAGAGACAGCAGGCCTAAGAAGAGAGGAAAGAAAATAAATCCTTCAGGTTTTTAGTAAATGACACTCAGAAGTACCAAGTGCCAGGAGGTTGCTGCTTCCCATACACATCGTACCCTATGTTTTTGCCTTGCACCTTGTGGCCTTGCTGGAAGAAAGACAAATATGCTTCTTCAAGGACTCAGACCTCTGTCCTCGGGGAGGGGATGATACTCCCCCCCCCGCGACGAGGCGGGCAGGCACTTGCAGGGGACGGGACGACCAGAGCTCCGGCACCAGCGCCCCGCCGAGTCGCTTGGCTGCCAGCCTCAGCTGGCCTCTCAGCCGCAGCTGCGAAGGCTGCGCACCGGCAGGTCAGAGCACGACCGCGCCCGTGCGACGCGGGACCTACCCGGGAGGGCGGTATGCCAGGGGGACGGGAGGGAGCGGCAGCCGCCGCCGCGCCCCCTTCCCGCGGCTCCTCACAGCGGCAGGGCAACGCCGGCAGCCAGTCCGGCCGGGCAGCGCGGCCGCATGCCGCCGGGGCGGCTCTGACCGCCCGGCCCCGCGGCTGGATCCCGGTCCGCGGCTCCGACTTGGGTGGCGGAGCCGGCGGGAGCCGCGCGCATTGTGACGTCTGCAGCCCCGCGCTATTTTTAGCGCGGCGATTGGATTTCATTCATGAAAACGGGGCCGCACGTAACGGGGCGGCTGCTGCAGCCGCGCCCGCCGCCTCCGCGGGGCCCGGCTCTCGCCAGCAACCCGGCGCTGCTCCCCAGCCCGGCACTGGCACGCCGCGGGAAAAACTCGGACAGGAGACTCGTCAAAGCCGAACGAATTCCCCACACATTAGATAAATGCTGTGTGTGCATGAGCCACGCAAGGTCCTGGAGGCCTCCATACACAAACCCTGAGCTGGGTGAGCAACGTCTTCGTTCAGGCGCTGCTGCTATGTTTTGAAATGACTTCTATCCATTTAATGAATATTGTAACCTTCATGTAAAACAGACGCACAATCAAAACACAAGTTCCTCTTCTTTGAAAATACCACTCTAGACCAGTGAAAAAGGGCTCAAGGCCCTTACTCTAACTGGGAAAACTGCTCACAATTCAGGCCCGGCTCCCTGCTAAAACACTGACTCTCCAGCTCTTTGATGTACATTTGACACCACCAAAAGTGTTACTAACCATTAAGGGGCACGGGCACAACTGCTGTGGCTTGGGGAACATTCTTGACACAGGTCTGTCTGACTGTTGAAAAGAAAATACTCTGTTACAGCAACCCGGAGTCACACGCTGCACAGCCCTGCAGCAATAATGTTTTTTGGGTTTTTTTGTTTGTTTGTTTTAAATGTGTTTTTAAAATGCCACTTCTGGTTAGCAGTACTGTGATGATTAGGCACAGCCTAAACTATCACAAGTACCAATAACAGATTAAGAACACCCAACTGCATTTGCTTATAGTCAATTAGTTACATTTTCTAAACACCCAGAAGCCACACTCACAGTAACCAGGTCAGACAGCAACAGTTTTGAATGAAGTACATCTACATCAGGAAAAATTAAGGTTTGACACTTCGTGTCACAGGAGGCAATTAGGTGCAGAAGAACAATGTGCATCATTGCAGATATTAAGCTTCACACAGTTTGGATGGACAAGACAAATGTGTCAGAAGCTAAAACTCTCGGATATCTGCCTAAAATCAAAGAAATATCAACTTGATAATGAGGGCAACAAAAAGATGGCAACAGATTTAAAATTTGTCTTATAATTATGTTCCATTTCTAAAGCTTCAGTCTCTACGTGAACTGGTTTTTCTCTGCAAGTAAGGGCTAAAAATTTTCATTCTATGTTCCTATGTATTCACTTCCTTCTAGGACATGCAACTCTTAGGAAAACAATAAGGTACATCCCACTAATTCAAGGGTAGAGCACAACAGGGAGTTAAAAAAAATATGCAGGATGATAATAAAAGTATTCCTTTTACTGGACTGCTTCAGTATAGCAAACCTTAATTCTTATTAGTACCATTGCTTTACAGTCTAAAGGATCAGTTTTTGAAGACAAATCACAGCACTAGAACACATATCTATTAAACATACCCAGACTATCACTGCTGTAAACAGAGTGAATGTTATCGTGAGAACAGGTAAGTAACACCATGTGGGAGAAAATTCATGCAAAGCAGCCAGACTTGCCCTGAAACTAACTCCAGTAGTATTGGACTGCAATAAAAAACAACCCCACGCCTGTAGATCTGCTTGCAAAGATTGTCACAGAGCTTTTCTGCAGGAATAAAGGAAGAGGGCAGGAAGAAGGGCGAAAGTGTTATTTTTAGTGCATAAAAGTAAATTTAGCAGAACACAACAATGACAAAGATTAGTCAGATGGTTCAACTCTGAAAAAGAAACAGTTTTGTTTTGGATGGAGATCAAAGTCTCAAGTTTCCCTAATTTTTTGTTTCAAAGGGTGCCCAGAGCTACATGCTACTATGTAGCTTCCATTTTAATGATCATATACAACAACAACTTTTACCATTCGGTGCTTTCATCCCAACCATTCAAATTCTTATATAATTCAGATTGCAGCTTTTCCAGCAAAGTATAAAGCCAAATCCTAGTGTACTTGATGCTCTCTGTTCTCTGACACATCATTCTATTGATTTGTATTTACATTTTTGCAAACTTTCAAACAAGCAGTTGAGATTTTACCACAAACTTGAGTGACACACTTTGAGAAGAAGCTGAAATGCATCTCTAAGAGGCTGTAGAGCAACCAACAATTTCTAGGCTTTGATACAAGAAAGCACAGTAATAAAGCCCAAGTACTTCCACTTACAGCATTAAAAATAGATGAGTGGTAAAGCTTTACTCAATTAGATGTTTAACCATTACAGGGAGCCAGCTTGAATTTTTCTTATTTGTTTTCAGGGGAAAATAACAGCTAGAGGAAAAGGGAGAAAGACAGATGTTCAATCTTTGCAAGCAATCCTAAAGGACATGGCACTGGACCATGACTAGCATTTAACCGGAGTCTGCTTTTGACAAGTCCATAGAGCTTTCTAAAACGTTATTATGGGCTGCCTCATCATTGTACCACCAGTATGTGTTTTGAACACTATCACACAGCCTAGAGAATAACTGGGTACAAAAGAATAAAATAATAATTTTTAAAAATTTGATTCATACCCACAGAGAGTTCTACTTACTCAGAACTATTTTAGTTTTTCTTAATCACAAAATGCATTTGGAAGTGCAAACATAAAGGTTTATTCCCTTATGCTCCAACATACTATTTGTTACTCTGGGGCTAAATTAACCTTTTGTTTTTCAGAACGTATTTCTCAGATGATTTAAAAAAAAAATAAAATAAACACATCAGGAGAGAACATCAGTTATGCATAAACCATAACTGAATTTACAAATAACCTTTCCACTCCTAAATCTAGAGAGTTAGTTTAGCCTCAGAGACTATTCCAACATGCAGTGTTAGCAGAACCTCTTAGAGGAGCTTTCTGTCAAGACAGAAATGCTAACGCCCAGCACCCTTAGGCATTTTTGTCCTTTGCACTCCTGAGACACCAGAGGAATAGATAGGTGGAAAAAAATCCAGTCAAGGATAAGGGGAGGTACTGTAAGAGGGGACTACAAGCATTTAGTTCAGTTTCTTTGTCAAAACTCTTCTGGAAGAGGAGGATGCTTCTTGCTACCCCATCATAATGTGAAAAGCAATCTTCAGCAGTATCTGTGGAAGAATGATTGTAAAAATGGTAAGCCAGGGGTTTAGTTTGTTGTTGTTGCTGTGGGGTTTTTTTTGTTTGTTTTGGTTTGGTTTACCAGCTATCTGATGCAAGTCTACATCCCAAACCCTCCAGCCTTGAGCCCATGTGGAAGCAAGAGGTTCTCTGCATTAGAGGTCTAGGTAGGGTCTATCAGAAATGCCTGCTTCAAACAAACAAACAAACAAACAAACATCCATCTAGTGATGCGGCTCTGCTCCCTCTGAGGACCCACCTATTTGTTTTAATTCAGAACAAATGAGACTATTTTCCCACTGGCTTAGGTAGTAATACCCAAGCACAAATGCAGTTTCCTAAGACAAGTTACACACACTGACAAGTCAGCATGAACAATTACAGGAATGGGAGCATGCACTAAGAGAGGTCAGATCTGACATTGCAGAGGCAGCCTGGGAGAGTCTGAAACCAAACTCAGTAGTACCAGACAAACTAGAGTTCCTCTCCATTACCCCTGAACACAGAGGTCCTTCATACTAGAAGGCTTTATGAGCAAGTTAAGATTTAAAAAAAAAAAAAAAAAATTGTTAGTGGAAATCAATTCAAATGCACAAGGAATTAAGCAAAACAAAGTAAGAGGCTCCATGATGCATACAGTGATCTCACAGGGACAGAACGTGCTCTCTTCAAGTCCATGAAACCTGCTTTCAACAATACAAATGAATGTGACTGAATGCTGCACAACCAAAATGAGGCATGTGGTGCTTCAGTTTTGGACTCTACCTTCTGTTCATTGTATGCAATATATGCAGTATCAGCCAACTGGCAGGACGTGAATTAAAATATCAGAATTATCCAACTTCTGTCATTGAAGTCTACTTTTCCCCTATAATTAGGCTTAGAGGTTTTAATTATGTGGGTAGATCAGAATAATTTCTAACTACTACTGTAATGGATTAGGATATATTTCATTAGATTTTTATCCATAAAAAATTCATAAAGAGAATAAATGCCTTGAGAAGAAAAAAACCCAAAAAAAACCCAACCACCACTATGTAAATGCATGTTCTGTACACACTGAAATAAAATTCAAGTAATTTCCTGTCAATACAATTTCTGTACTAATATTTACATCCAGAACTGTAATATACCCATGCCAAATGCGTATGCATTCACAATTAGCTTTCTTTTCAGCACTATTCTATATTGTGTGCAGTTCTTTTTTCACCTTGGTGTAATACCGACAGAGTTTAGTGTTTGACACAAGTGGCTTCAATTTAGTGATGTCAACATCTACTGCGCATGTTGATTAGGCCAGTTGCCTCCCTTTTCATCCTATCCCACAGAACTGTCTCAATTCTCAGACTTGCAGACCTATAATGTATACAATGACATCTCCACTGTGTGCATTAAACTAACACTATGCATTTGGGTTTTTTCCCAATTATTTAATTTATTCACCAAATGTTAAATACAGTGCAAGACCATCATGACTTTAGAACCCTGCAACACACCAGATCGATTAGAGCATTTTGTGAATGATATATAACACCAGTTGTTTGCCTTATGCATTTTATTTCCACATTCTTTTCCACCAGCAGAGGAATATAAAGTGCATAATACATGCATATATTTTAAACAGCTGGATAAAAGAAATGGGACTATATAGAGATAAAAAATGCCAATACTTAGAATTAGATACCTACCACTTTTTCAGTTATAGTTCAACAATGCTTTTGGTCTTAGCCTAAAGGTCTGGAGGATATTGTCTTTTGTCTTCCCTTGCTTCCATATTTAACCTGTTAATGATAAGACCCCACTCTTCCCAACTCATCCTACAAAAGGATTGTAGTTCAGGTGAGAAGGGGCCCCTGAAGGTCATCCAACCAACATCAAGGTTTGATTAGTCAAGGATGGTAAGTCCACAATCCCCAACCTGCCTGTTCCATTGCTTAGGAAGTCACTACGAAAATGTTTTTTTCATTACACTGAGTATTTACCTCACTGCTACTTGTGATTGTTACCTCTTGTCCTCTCACTGTGCAACTGTGAGAAGTGTCTAGTTTCCCCTATAATCTCTTGTCAGGTACCTGAGATAGTAATTTGATGGCCTCTTAGCCTTCCCTTCTCCAAGCCAGATAAACAGACTCCTCATTCTCTCTGTACAACTTGTGTTTCAGTCCCCATACCATATTAGTGGCCCTTCATTGCACTCTCTTCAGCTGGCCAATTTCACTTCGGTATTGTGAAGCCTGAAACTGGACACAGTACTTCAGAGGCAGCCTCACAAGCATTGACTATAGTGGAATAATCACTGCCATCGACGTCCTCACTGCACTCAACGGACCCACTGTGTGGTTAGCCTTTGACGCTGGAAGGGCAGTTTGCTGACTCAGGTACACCTCAGCCTGTTCACTTGTGCTGTCAGAGCGTCATGAAACTTTACAAAACTCTATTACTGCCTTTGCTGCTGCACTTCTCTTTCTACAGGCTTTACAGTCCAATCTTAAAAGGGAGTGGATTCATTTGAAATGTCTCGGTGTGCAAAGTTAGGTGTGCCAGGATATAATTCAGCAAAATACAATTCTGGCTTAATATGAAGAACAGCAAGAGAAACAGCTGAGCAATTATGTAAGAGTCTCCCAAGGGAAGAAGTGGCAGAGTTATGGGTCGCTGCATTCCCAAACCAGAGAGGACAAGGCTGTGTTAAGAATTTATTGTACAACACAGTTTTGTATTAGATGTGTGATTTTTTTAATTGGTAACAAGTTTGCAACAGCTCGTATTTGCTATATTCCTGCTCCTAGATCCTCAGAACCACAGCACGTGTAAGATAGATTTTATCAGCTTACAAAATAAGCTCCAAACAGAAGATAAATGGAAGGAACTGACTACGAGGAGGATCAATTCTTAAATGTGTGTCATTTTGCTGTTTGGCAAGTGAAGGAAACTGGAAGTGATTGCACCAGTGTCATAAGACTTTTACTAAACTATCCAAAGCATGCCTGCTATTTTTGGTATTTAAGGGGTTTTCCAAGGTACAGGAGATTAATCTTCAAAACTGTTTGCCCTCTGTCGCAATCTCTTCAAGTGTTACATTGTCTAAAGCTCACTAACCAAAATTAAGGGTAATGCTATGCTTAATGCAGCAAAGTCTGACAAATTGGAGAAGAAACATTCTAATCTCTTGACAATGCCATCCCTAGCTACTGCCTCTGTTCAGACTAGGACATAACAATATATTATCATCCCAGAATAACTCTTTATCACCGCATCACAAGACAACATTAACACATATATGAAATGCTAATCCCAGGAGCAAATTCTCACCTTGAAGAGCTGATTTCATGTCTGCATTGTGTTACTCCCCCTACAATCTCACCTGCAAGGTTGGGATCTACATTACTGTTTAGAGTTTCTTGAAATGTTTTTGCCATCTCATCAGATGTTAATCGAATGGAAATAACTTCTTTGTGGAGTGATACAAGAGTCATAGAATCAGACAGCTGAGGAAGATTCCTCTGCCTGTCTGACCTTCTGACTAGCTGTAGATCAGTCAAAATGCACTTCAAGTACTGAATTTCAAAGAGACTGTGATCTCTTGGAAATCCTTTATACTACAAGAGGAAGTTTTCAATGGCAAACAGAGTCTTTGCTTCTTACTCTTGTTCCAAGATACCAAGCTTTGAAAGTCATATATAAATGTATCAACTCTCATTCTTTCAAGCATTATACTTGTAAAATCACCTAATATATGAAAAGCCTGGTAGCTTTATATGCAGAAGGATACCAAACACACACCAAATTTTAGAAGCTGAAATATTGGTCAATGATTGCATAAATTCTACAGGAGCAATACATATACATAAATAGAGATCTCTGCAATGGCATGCCATTACTGTTCTAAGGTGCTTATACTGCTGCTATAGAGATCACAAGGACAAGTCTGTTCTTAGAGACAAGAACACAGATCTCTAGTTACAGGAGCTGGAAGGTGTAGGGTAAGGGTGGTAAGAGGAAAAGAAGCAAAGTGGATTTTCTCTCCTTTTTCAGTTGGCAACAACCGGTTGATTACTAGTCTCTGAATCACTGCTTATATACAAGAACAGCAGCCAACAGCCATATTCTGATCTTTACAGGGTGTCAAATCAATAGAGCGGGATTAAATAATGTAATAAAGGGCAGCTTCATCTCACCATCATTAATCTTTAAGAAACAGCCTTATTAGATACAAACTTACTCCTATTCACCTCTGCGTAACAGTTAGGTAGACTTGAAAGTAAAAGCCTTCATTTATAGTTTAAGAGCATGATATAAATCCTACTGAAACTAAGGGAAAAGCTTACATTGACTCCGCTGGGCTTCCATTCAGGTGATAATTCAAGAAGTCGTCCAAAGAATTATTTGCAACATGCCTATCTTTGAAAAGATGAACACATTCACCTTAATGTAGCTGAAACAAAACACCACTGAATGAAAACATCTTGCCAACATTTTTTGCACTAGGCTGTTCAAAGAGTGTACTGATTTGGATTACAATTCTGTAACGCCCCACCCCAGATTACAGTGTAATTCTTCACTTATTTTGAATAGTGCGATTCTACACAGTAGCAACACTGTGGCTTTAATCATCCAAGACCCAACTTCAAAGCCTGAAACTCCTGTTAAATTCTGCACATTCTCTACTTTTGAACCACATATTTTTTGAAAGAGAAAGCTTTTCCAGGAAGGTAAGACCTTGTGCCTCTTAGAGCCATTTACACCAGTTTAATGATGTGATTTAGTTACACTAGCACAGAATGTCTTTCAAAGACGGCACTTTGGCAACACAAACTTATACATGGTGGGCTAGAATGGATTATATCAACGCAAGGTTTCTACCATCCAAACACTGTTCCATCTTTTTTTGTAGTTTTTTTTTTTTTTCACTGTGTCTAAGACAATCTAGCTATCACTTTGTTTCCCCAGTGAGTGAAGGCCCTAGTTTATAAACAAAAAGAATATTACCAGGGTTGTTGCTAAAGGACACTTTCTGCCTCTGAGACAGCAAAACAATGTAGAATAATGGTAACTGCCAAAATTGCAGAGAAATGCATACAAGTGATCAGACACAAATGATTCCAAGTCTAAGAATCAGAGAATAGAGACAGAACTTGCTTGTTTCACTGCAGATCATTTGATGAGCTCTTCCCAAATTCTATTTATTAGGAATAGCTACCAAAAGTATTGTGTTCTTTTTCACTGCTACCATTCAGAAGCCTTCAACCACAAAAACACATCTTTCTTGCACAAATTTGCAGTCTTACAGAGTGTGGAACATACTACCTCCAGGACCTGTCAAAGTATCATTGTTACAAGCTTGCAATACAGATCAGGCAAAAGACAGGGAGCACAAAGGATTCAAGTGCCTATGTACAGTGTGTGATTTACGAAGTACGGAGAAGACGACATCACTTTCCAATTACATATACACAAACAGATAACTGCAGCAGTCAAATATGTCAGGAGCAGAATTTATCTTTGTAAAATTAAAACCAAACTGGAACCACAGGAGTGGTTTCAAACTTAATAAGGCATTCAGGACACTTTAACAAAAATCAAAAGTATTCCAGTGCCTTGAAATTTCTTATCACATGCACATTGCTTGGAAATCATATTGCCAAAGCATCATAAATTCTACTAACAGCATTTTTTTTTTTTTTGTATTTCAATAAAGTAGTAAGACGTGGAGCTTTCTATTTTTAAAGAACCCTTTAGTCTTTTTCTGAGGTAAGGACAGAAGAGAAGAATTACAAAGGTATAATCCCATACATATATGCCTAAACACATATGACAATCAAAAATATGTATCTGGAATAGAAGAGCCAAAATTAAGGAGCTCAAGTGTTAAGCAAGAGCCATAAGTGAAGAACTAAAACATGGAGAGTCCTAAGAGCCACAAACACAACACTGTCCTTTCCCCCACACCCCAGCCACAGCCACACAGCAGTTTTCCAATTTTCTAATCTCTGCTCACAAGCAATTATAAATTTGCAAAGAACTAGCTTAAGCAGTTTTAACATTTGTTCTGCCACATTTAATTCTATCGAAGGTTACTGTTTCACACACACCTCTGTTGGTTTTGCAGGGTCCAAAACTTTGTTTTTACCTATCTGAATTGTCAGCTAAATTAAATTGCCATGTTCTGTGCTGTAGTGGCTAACACACACATACTTATTTATATTCCACTGACTGTGGAGTAGGTAATCCCAGAGAGCAGTAGCTTCCTTAACCAGAGAGCTAAATTTACCACTGCTCGTCTCATAATGCCTCAGGTGACACAGAAGCCCATCAGCAAATAAGCTGTGCCCAGGATATTAAGAAGCAAATAACAACTCTCCAAAGAGATGCCTTCCACAGATGCAGCACTTTTTGACTCAAACACGTAACTCAAGTACACAAGTTAACCTTTGACCAGACCTGCAGATAGGCTCTCTTCAAGAAGTGAGCCCCAGTCATAGAAGCAACAGAAACTAATGTGGAAACAGTGAATTTCCAAGAACATTATTCTGCAACTTGCTTACTTAAGCGATACATGTTACTCAGAACTTCATTTAGAAACAGAAAATCAGACTGGGAAATGATACCTAATACTGGAAGTAGAGATGGAAAGAAATATTTGAGTTCTTCATTGTGTCATTTGCCTTAAGTATTTTGTGATGCTCAGGTCTCTCAGTGTATATTAAATAATTCATAGCATCACAACTTGCATACATGTAATATTATATACTGGCTTTCAGAAACTGCATTATATATAAAATTACTTCTAGTTTTGCTCACAAAGTATATGTTTGCCTTTGATAATATGCTGGAGGGAACTCAAAATTACTAATGTAACTATTAAAGCTATTAAATTTCCAGTTTTGAGGGATCATTTCAAAGCACATCAAGATAAGCATAAATCCAAAGTAAACCAAGACTCTCTTCACTTCATTGACCCTCCTATGAGGTTCTGAATGCAGAAATCTTTCCTGACAGCATTAACCCCTACTTTGTACGAACCTCCCTGGCCAAAACAATGAAGTAGTTATTCCTAGGGCTTACAAAACATTCTGTTTGACAGTACATAATGATGGGGAGGGAATGCTTGATGTTTACTTTGAGAGGCCAGGGGAGAGATTGCTCCCTAAGCTTCCTGACAAGATGCTTATTTTTATTCACATTGTCACTATGTTTTCCCATGAACAAATATTTATACTTCAGAGGAAATGTTTCAGTAATATGTATCAAGCAGGATAAGCAATGTGTTCACTTCCCTTTATTATGAGAAAGCAATTTTGCTTACACGAGAAAGTAAACAAATAGAGTCCCTAGAGATGCCTGGGAAGGGGTCATTCTTGCAAGGATCCTGCCTTGAATTTATTGGCAGCACATCACTGTGTTAGATGACCTATAGACATTTCATTTTTAATTACTAGAAATCAATACATAGAAGATTTTTCATTCCCTTTGTTCAGAGAAACAAAGTATTTTTGTACAATCCAATCTTAATTAAAAGTATTTTCCCTTCTGACAAATTTTAGTAGTATGTTATGTTCCTACCTGCATTCTTATAATTTATATTTAATACATATGGCAAGGTATAAATCCACCTTTTCTGAATGCTTCTGAACATAGACTGGGAAAGCCAAAAGGTAAAAACAACCTAACGTCATTGAGTACTCCAAAATCTGAGCAAGGAGCTGGACTATATGACTTCCTGAGGTTCCTTACCACCTAAATTTTTCCATGACTCTAAATTTAGGAGATGTATTAGGTTTTACTAACTCACATGCTTACTGTATGAACCTGAAAAGATCTGGGTATGGGACCTGGCAAACACATGATTAATATGCACCTGTAATTCAGGCAGGCAACAGCCCTACCTTTTCCCTAGGTTACACGGAGCAGGAACAGAGAATGCTGCCTGGTTGCAAAACAGAGTACCTGGATATCTGTGGTAAAAACTCTTTCTTTATCCTAGTATCTCACCCATTTCCTGCATCTGTAGTTAGTCTAAGTATTCACTCTTGAAAATTATACTTAGCAGCTTCCGTTTCTTTGATGCTTTGAAGAAAAACTTGACATGGGTCAAAATCTGCTATATGCAGAAGCCACCCATTACATCAACTCTACAACAACACAGATCCTTTATATTTTTGGTTTATATACTGGAATATCAGAAGAAGCTAACTCATTCTCTCAGTGAAAGGATTAATTTTCAGTTAAGACTTTCAGTACAAAGATCTCCAAGTCACAGATGCTGCAACATTAAAATACTTCACCAAAAGCTACTGGACAGAACAGCAGCAGTGACAGGCAACACTAAGTGAAATTAATCTGTTGGGGGGTTTATTTCTCTCTGGGAATACTTACCTCACAAGAGAAAATGTTCATATCCATTTTTAACAGCTTGATCAAAAGCAGAATTCCATTAAAGATATTTCATGTCTTTATTTTACTGTGGCACTCCTGACAGGGAAAGATAAAAAGAGACAATAAGCCATGCTATTTTCAACATAAAATTACAACACATGCAATACCAAAGACCTCACATGATCCATTTTATTATATAAAACACACTTTCTTGTCCAACAACAGTCTTTCAAGGTTTGATATGGGTAAAGTGAATATCTGCATTAAAATACTAGCTCTTCTGTTTACTCCAATGCACTGAAGAAATCATGGCTAGAAAGATGAGCTTTTGAACATAACAAGATTGACACAGCTCTGTCAAATAAAGCTTATTCTTGAATAATTTTCCTCAGGAGTTAGACTAGAAAAACAAAAAATCACCTTATGTGTCAGAATTAAATACTGCTGTATCACAGCTAACCCACAGCTAACCATCTCTTTACAGGCTAACTAACAAGACTCTCAGGAGGGGTATTTTTGCCCACCTTCAGGAAGGTGACAAGACCTATTACTCTAAAATCAGCTGACAGCCTGATGACAGGTGTATTGGGACATCTGTGTTGCTTCCACCTTTAGTCCCAAATTAATTATAGAAGTGCTTCGTCTGGTTTGGTAAATGTCTGCACTACTGTGGCTTGGTTCCCATCCAGGAGAAAGGCTGAGCTTTTCCAAGAACCTAAGGTGAGAGTAACATTGATTTCACCTCAGACACTGTCCCAAAAGCAATGCTCAGTGACACAAATAGCTTTCAGAAGTTTCAAACTAGTTTGAAAAGCAGAAGTGAAATGTTCAGATGAAGAGACTAGTGGCCTGTTTAGCTTGACCAGGTATTTTTCCCTCCTTACCAGCAACATTTCAGAGTTGAATTTAGGACTGACGTTAGTTTCTCACTGAAATCCCCACCTTCTGTAGATACACTGCACAAGACAACGCTTGAGGACAAACACAGAAAATTAAGTAACACCTCATTACACCTTTGCGGCACAGGCAAGCCACTGGAATTGACATTAGAGCTAGAGGCATGCTCTTTATATCCCACTCGAAGTCCCTTCCTTCCCAGAAGCACCTTTGCTATTTATCCATAAGCATTTCAGCAGCAAAGACCATATTAGTCTTCCTTAACTGCCTTGTTTCATGCAGTTCCAACTGTTGAAAATCTTCCTACCATCTGTTCAACTATCTTTACCCTGACTTTCTCCAAGGAAGGGCCTTACAGCCTCCACACAGAGTGACCTGTGAGCCTTACAAAAAGCCTAATCCCACAATGAAACAAAAATGCAAATAGTGAATTAAATAGTGGCATGAGCACAGACAGAGCTGTCCAACTGTTTAAATATCCAATTAGGTGCTACTGTACCATCCACAATTGTTCATTTGTCTTCTCAGTACTGATTACAGATTAGAAGTTATTTGCAGTTTCTTTCAGAACACCTCTTTTCAAAAAGAGGGAATCTGATTTGTCTGATTCTAAACTCAAGAGCTTTCACTGCTTTTAATTCACTAAGATCTCTTACTTTTCAACTAGCCTTTCTCCGCTTTGCTCTCATTAAAATCCAGAGACATGGCCTCCATGGATACATTGATATCATCTCACTCTCAAACAGACATGCAAAGCCCTTCCACCAGCTCATTCATAGTTCTTTTCTAGAAATAATTAATTATTTACATTATTGTTCTATTAAAGGCCACATTGAGACCCGCCTACTTGCTATTTTTTTAATTGTTATGCTGTAAAGTCAGACAAGATAGATATGATAGAAATGCAGTCAAACTTGATTTTCATCATTACTACAGCATAAGTCTTAGAAGTTCCACTTCATGGAAAAAAGCATTTCTGGCCTCCATCCCCCTGCCCCTCAATCTTCTGCTGTCTGATTTTGAAGATAGTTGGTACCAAAAAAGTATGACTTTAATCTTAATTATCATTATGCTACCTGATTACAACTCCAAATTATAAACATCTTTCCTGCCATGACAGTGAAGGTAGATCTTCTATTTTTGTGATGGTCTTCACATAGAAAAGCAGAGCAGCTAAATCTTATGTGCAACTTCCTTACCTGAGTTTTGAGAAGCTCACAGTCAAAAATACAGCTTTCTATATGTGACTCTTACTCTGTGTGCCTGCACCAGAGACCATCAGTTCTGGCTGTGGCAGTGCAGTTCTTTTCCCTCTCCCATCTGCTCCTGACCCGGGCAGGCATTACCTGAACTAATGCTCACCCACAACAGGAAGCACACTATGGTGCTGTCTGCTAGACGTGCAGTAAGCTGAGGGAAACTAAAGCCAGCTGGAGCAAAGAGTAATTCAGTGAAGGATGTACTTACATAGTCTAACTCTCTTTTAAACATGCAGGAAGGGGAAGAGCAGGTGGTTGCTGCTGCAGACTGGGAAGTGATACAATCACAGTGCAAACCAAGCCCAGAAGGAATACAGACAAGACCATGTAAAATACTGTGATCCCTGGATGGCTCCTTGGGGCCAACACATTAACTAGTCATGTGTGATCTGTCTGAAGTGCTTCTGCTATGGACAAGCCACTCCTTTAATACAATGAGAAAACTGAAAGAAAACTCATCCCACTTTTGTCCTCAAATTCACCCCAGCTTCACCTTCAGGTTGTTTAGTAGCCTAAGCTGAGCCAGTCTTTTTTTATTCCCCACTTTTGAAGGGGTTGTAATTTTTTGTTGTTGTTTGTTTGGGTTTTTGGGTAAGATTATTACCAAACTAAGACCATCACAGAATTTTATTGTCTCAACCTACAAAAGTTTCTTTTGCTAACCTAGCATCTCTACGTATTCCAGTTTCTGTAACATCACACATTTTCAGTACATCTTCATAAAATATCTTCAACAAACTGAGGAATTATGTGGAAGAAAAGTAATTGCTTAGAAGCATGAAATTGCTGCTTTGTTTAATGTGGTCTTACTTCAAACTTCTGCCTTTAAACATTCAAACACTGGAAGGTCAAGCAAAAGAAAGAGCAGACCTTTAAGTCCCTGGTTTAACCTTTACAGTGACATACCTCACTGTACATTACATGGTTGAGCAGACAGTAGAAATTTTACCTCCTATTGATACTTAAACCAGCATTTACTCTCAACATTTTCAAACATTTAATGTTCTAGAATCCATAGCCTATGCAAGTGTTTTGCCTTTTCTAATTCAGTTTAGACAAGTATGCTTTTTCTGGCATCTCCCATCATGATAAAGGAATTTTTTCTTGCATTGGTTACATAGACAAAAGTAAATGAGATGTGATGTAAATATTTTTGTTTAACTAAGCACAAATGATGGTATATGGTGAGAAGTTGACAAACAAGTTCTAAAAGATGAGATACTCAGATTGCCTCTAACTTTACCATAGGAACACCCACAATGGCTCACTTAAACAGCTGCTAAATATAAATGTATGTACTAAAGTTCTCATTTCCAATGCTGCCCAAGTAGGGAAATTTTTTTACTTTTTCTCATTCTTCTTTTCTGACAGCTGCAAGAGAGCTGGGCTGGGTATGGCCCACTGCTTCTTCCCCCAGAGGTCTTTGTCAACTGCAAGGAACAGAAGGGGTTCTCGAACTTCATCCTTGCGCTAGTCTTTTCAGAGACACATCCTTCACAACCAGCACACCTTTTGTATCCAGTTTTCAACATGCAATTGCACTCTGCTGATTGCAAATTTCATTCATGTAATGCAGAAGCCCATTAATCATTTAAGATTAAAAAGGAACCCAAGGGCAAGAATATTCCATTTTCGCTCATGTAATAGATGTTACTTTGCTAGTACATCAACTCAAGTTATCTTCATGCATGCTATGTTAATTCAGTAAACTGCTTTTTAAACAAAGTGCATTCAGAAAGTGCGAAGAAAATTCGATTTTCATGGTGCACGTGCCAGAACAATATTCAGAAAAAAGAGGTATGAACAGATTTTTGTTTTGCCCACTGAGTTTGTAGTAAGAGAAGGTAGTCAGAACAAGCCGTATAAAGAGTCCCTCTGCACGAACAAGTCAAAGTCGCATTCGCTAACTATTTACACCGAGTAGAACCAGAGAAGTAATAAATCCGTCTAACGGTATTTAATAGCTCGGTAGCGTTGAGGCGGGACCGCCTGCACACCCGAAGGAGCCGTCAGCATTTTCACCCTTAGAGGACAGAGGACCGGACACCAGGTAGGGACAGGAAGGTGCCGGCTCTCCCTCTGCGGCGGGACGCGGCCCAGAGGAGCCAGGGACTCCTGTCAGCACCTGCCCCCCAAGAGGGGAGGTGGCAGCGGCAGCTGGCGCCCCCGGCCCGCTGACCGGCGTCACCTCGGGTGCCGCGGTGCCTCAGCTCCGTCCTCCGCAGCCAGCGCCTCCTTCCGCAGCAGCTTCCCGCTGCCCCCGGGGCCAGTGGAGCTTGCCACCCACTCTGGCCCCGGGCCCGCTAGGTCACCTGCGACCCGACGCGCCCAGCCCAGCAAAGCACCCTGGAGAGAGACTCGGGCAGCGCCTGACATCGGCGCCTGACATCGGCGCCTGGCTGCCTCACTCGCTGCCTCCCTCCCTCCCTGCCTCCCTCCCTGACCATCCCTCGGGAGCGCGACCGGGACCACGCTTCTCACCTAAGCGCGGAGCCGGACCGGCCGAAGACAGGACAGAAGTGCTAGCTGCCGCCGCGGTCCGCAGCTCTCTGCACTGCGCGGCCCGCCTCCTCAGCGGTGCGGTGCGGTGCGGTGCGGTGCGGTGCGGTGCGGTGCGGTGCGGTGCGGTGCGGTGCTGCCCTGCGGTGCCTTGCTCGACCCGGCCGGCGGGCCTTGCTCGACCGGCCGGCGGGGAGCAGATCGGCCGGCGGGGAGCAGATCGGCCGGCCGGGAGCGGATCGGCCGGCCGGGAGCGGATCGGCCGGCGCGCCCCACCAGCCAACCACCCCCTGGGGCGTGCTGCGCCGGGCTGTCACGTGAGTGCGCTAGAGCACGCGGGGCCGTTAAGGCCGTTACAGCCACGCGCGGCGGCAGCGGGAGGGAAAGGGCGGGGCAGTGCGGGGCGGGGTTCTGAGGTGCCGCGCGCCGCCGTTCAGGTAAGGTCTGACGGAGCCGGCATGGAGGCAAGTGTGGTTGTCACGGGGATCTTCACCCCTCCGGCGGCGGGCAGCGGCGCGCCGCCCTTCCTGCCCGCGGGAGAAATCTTTTCCAGGAATTGAGGGGCTGCTCAGTTTCCCCACGAAGAACTGTCATGCTGGGTCGTAGTTTAAAAGCAACGATAAGCCCGTTTTCCTACCAGGATGTTTCCCATTTACACTGCCCTCAGGGTGTCTGATCTCTGAATCAATACTACACTAAAAGAATTCTTTAAAGAGAACAATAGTGGGAAGTTATAAGCAATCCAGCACTATACAGGGTTGTAGAGCATATTGGTGAAATGCTTCAGTAACCTGGTAACCTGATAGTAAAGGAATTTTCTGCTTGCCTTGGACTTGATTTTACTCCTTGTGTCTTTCTGTTTGTGGGTTCAGGAGTTTGCAGTAGTGTGGAGACCAGGTACTCAGTCTTTATGCAGTTGCCAGCATTTCATGTCACTTAGCAGTGACATTTAGTGTAGACTATAGAGAGGTTTTGACAACATAGCTCTTCTGGGCTAAAGAGAAAGTGCTACAGGCCCTAAAGATAGCAAGAGCTGGTAGTGTTGCAGAGAGGCAGGCTGGGCTTGGTGTCCAAAAGCTTTTCTCTTCTTAAATGGCAAACATCAGGTATCCTGTTTAAGCTAATGCATCTAGTCCCCAGATCATGAAAACCAGAACAAAAGTGAGGTTTGTTGAATTGCTTTCTTCTTTTGATGATTTTTAATTCATACACTTCCCTATGGAATGCAGAAAGCCTAAAATTTACCTGCTGTAACCTGTATCAGCAGTGCTCTATACATGCCTATGTTATCAATACATGCTACATCAGTTGTGCTGTATACATGCATATGATATCAATACATGCTGTATCAAAATACTGAACAGTGCAGCAGGGTGAATTAGCCTGCATGGAACTCCATGCTGCCACAAATAAACTGAACTGCCTTAGCACATAAATCATCACTTTGGAGTACTGTCAAGCCCAAGCATACCCTGTGCTTTAACTTTGTAAAAGAAATGTAGCAGGATAATTACAGGATTCCATGAGCTGGCCATTTGAAATAAATGACACTTGGTATTGTAAGCCACTCATTAAGGGAACAGAAAGAAAAAGTTAGCAGCTTGATCAAATTTTAAGATTTTTAATAAATCCTGAAAGTATGGTCTTTGTTGCCTGTGTGGTACCAACGGCAAAAAAGGATTGCTGGGCCATAGTTACTGCCTAGGGATGCACAGACATGTTGTTTGGGAAGAGTTTATTCAGAGTTTTGGTAACTTGTACTTAGAGCCCTAGTGAGCAAACCTCCACAATGTTTCCATGACATTTGTGTGCAGAAGTGTATAGTTGTGCAATTTCAACTGGTATGAACAAACTTCTAAATTCCGGTAACTTGTGCAGGAAACACACTATCATTTGCAAGGTGACTGGAGCAGACAGCTGAGTTCACAAGGTTATCTTCTCTGTCCATTCAGGGGATGGCCTCAGATTTTGTATTGAGTAACATTTTTAGCTCTGCTAGCTAAACCCGCATGAGATAAAAGCCAGCTCATGCAACAGGTTATATCATTGGCTGAGTTCTGAATGATTTGCTTCTATTTCATGTCCTTCCTTTAGCACTGTAAAATGAATTTAGGTAGTTTGAAAGGTTCTTGACTGACAGTTTTGGAAATTGTCTCCCATGTTTAATCCCAGACTGAGTCCAGCACAAGGAAACATCTCAGTGCTACCAAAGAGGAAACTTTGTTAGGCTGAGCATAGTCCCTTTCACTTACTTTCTTATGCCAGCAAAGGCAGGATTTCCCATTTCTTCACTGTCCTGTAGTTTCTGGATCTAGGATATTTTTGTTACCTTAAAACTTTGGCCTAGATACTAAGGCTGTTTAATTCAGGAAAACCAAGTATTTCATTATTAGTCATGTGGTTTTAAAGTATGATTATTCAGTTTCAGCCTTAAATTAATTAGGCAGTAGTGTGGAAAGCTAATGGTTGTTACAGCACACTGCTCTGTTTTCACAAACTTTGATTTGAATTTTGCAAACAGATTTGTTCATGCTTTTAATATGCAGCTTTTTGTGCAAAACTGCAGGTGATGAAGCTATAAGCAGAGATGGAGAGTGTCATATTACCCTTCAAAGTGGACATAGAACTGCTGAGGAGAAGCTATGTAAGTTCTAAGCTTCAAGGAATGAATACAAAAAAGTTTTTTAAAATTTGCTGTTAATTGTTGTCAGACAGTTGTGTAACTTTTATTATGATATCTCTTGAACCTAGTCATAAGACAGACTGATACCAGTAATGATGTCAAGACTTGTGATTACATTGCTCCCTTCACCAAAGATACTGTGGTGACAAAAAACATTTGAGTCTTTTCATTGCTGCACCTTTGTAGGTGAGCTGCAGTTACCTTATTCTGACTATAGTAGCTCCAGATGAGTCATGTCTTTGATGACATGTCTGAGTTCTTAAAGGATAATAGATTTTGAAGAGGTTTTAATTTGCAGAAAAGTGATACAAAACCTATTTTGTGCTGCTTGGTTGGTGCATTTGTCCTTTCCAGCACCCACTAAGCATATAGGATAGATTAGATTGCCTGGCCTTTCTGAAAGTCCTACTGTCTGTTTTCAAACATGTCTCAAAGCATTATGTCTCAGTGACAGTTAATAGAGCCTTGACCTTTGTGCTGTGGTGGAGTAGGGAGTGTTCATGCACTTAGTTCTGTTCACTGAGCTCTGGTGACATGGGACGTCATATGTGAGATGGTGATCAGCAGGTCCCTGACCTTTCATTATGCTACAACCTATTGAGATGTTTTTAATATTTTCCCCTCTGCTATCATAAATTGCTGGTTTTAATACTTTGCTCTCCATTGTCTTAAAATTATGGTTATGGTTCTGTAGCCCTTTACTGCCATGTCAGACATGAACAGACTTCAGATCATGGCATTCCATTGCTGAGTATACTTTGACTGCCATAGCTTACATTCTATTCCCTGTCATTTATTGTTAGGGCAGGTGGAATACCTGTTCCCCATATCTGTGTGGTAAAGATTGTACTGGCCTTGTGGCTGCTTTTTTGTCTCGAGACATCAAAATCACAGTGATTTAGCTACCTACAGCTTTCAGAATCCAGAAGGCCCTATTATGACTTCAAGCTTTAATGCAAGAAGTCATTCCAGAGTAGTGAAGTTTTAGTTCTTGCCTACAGGGTTTTGGCAAGTCCATACCTAAAGCACTGCATAGTTCAGTGTTCACTGGATAAAATGTCTGGAGGCCCACTATTAGCTTATGCTGAAGGCTTACGTCATCTTTATAGGCTGTTATAAAGTTAGTATTCTAAACACTGAAGCAGTGACCACTGTGAATCACATTGTGTTCATGCTAGACAAATCTATATAAGACTGGTGGGGGTTTGTCTGGGTAAAGATATTGGCTTGATAACTACATGTAAGAGAAACGATTTCACTGGCATTGTTGTGACAGTGAAACATTTTATCCTGAAGCAGGAATACTAGTTAGGTTGTGGAAGTGTCAAATCTATAATATACAAAAGTCATGCAGAGGAAATCCATTACTGGTTTTGGCAAAACTATCTGAATATGGCATTGCTTTGGGGCTCAGAAATGGCAGGGGTGAAATGTTGGCAGAATTTCTGAGGTCTAGTGGTACTAATAAATAAACTTTTGTTAGCTTTGCTTTGACAGACAATTCCTATAATCAGGTTGGACAAACCTATGACAAATACAGTCCAAAGAATATGGGAAAGCACAATAGTGCTGTAGAAGGAGGACAGAGAAAACAACACTTTTCCCTCATTAATTTCCACATTTTCATTAAACATAATTAGTGAATATTTAGCCACACTGAACTAGTTTTTTGAAAAGCACAAAATTTGGCAAAAAAAGCTTATATGACTTTATAATTAAATAAAATTGATCCAAGGAAAAAGAGATCATAAAGTAATATAGAATGTAAAGTAATGTAGAATGTTAAATTGTCTGAAGATTATCCATTCTTGTGTTCAGATGTAAAAGTGAGACAATAAAAAAAGTGAGACAGAGGAAGAACTGACCAAAAATTCCTATCCTACCCTTATCCTACCCTTTTTCTACGCTGCAGCTACAGAACTCAGGGATTGCTATGAGCAAGAGACTAAGAACCTCCACTTGCATGGGACAATGTGCTCCTGCAACATTTGATAGGATTGTGTCCATGTAATCTTCTCCTGCCTAGCCTGAGTTGCAGAATTTAATTCCTACTTGAAACTAAGGTGGATTGCAACAACGCATAGCGTGCATAGTTGTTTATTCTGGCAATACAGAGGATTTGCACCAATGTAGCTGTATTCCTAGGAAATCCTCTGTATAACAAGCCAAGGCCTGTGATACCACCTAGACTTAGTTCTCAACAACCTTTCACCATAATATTCCACCATGCAGTACATGTGAAATGTTACTAAACTAAAAGAGCACTGTTATACTCTGCTTTGGAAGGCACAGGTGATGAGAAGAAACTAATGGACTGCAGGCCCATTGTGAATTTAATACTGTTTAGCTGAAAATGTACATTGGATTTAATCAAATTACCTGTCTGCCCGCACAATTCTTATGGTGACCATCAGTTTTCACCAAAAAAAACCATAAAAACCCACACAACAATTTTATCTCTTTTCCTAGCTTGAGCATAATTCAAATATCAAATTGTTTTATGTTCTTTCACTCCTGATCTTGAAATCAGGGACCAGTGAGAGGAAAATGAGAATGAGGAAGTACACTGCCTTCAACCCTTGCCACATTAAAATAATTTTGGAAGTGACTTTCAATTCAGATGCTGGTTGCTGTAAATAAATTCTGGAGTAGATACCATGCTTGCTTCCACCCCCATATTTGTCCTGTTCATAAGTTAGAAGAAGCAACTAAGGGTATGAACTATGTTTCTGTACTCATGAATACCACTGACAGTATCAATGGACTTTGACCAAAACAAACTTGTGTGTATAATTGCAGGAAAACCAGTGCCTTCTGATATCTCAAATTATGACATGCATGCAAAAATGGATACACACATATCTGAAATGGCAAACACCATTTCAATAGTTCTCAGGCTGGTAGAGTATCTTACTTGTAATTATGTTTAATTGTTGAATGTTTGAAACTCACATAAACATCCTTTTCAAGACCTGGCAAAATAGTCTACTGTCTACAGAAAGAAACTTAACTATAAATAGTATTTCTTTATGCTGTTTAGTCTACTTACTGTCTGTTTAACTTCTTTGTTCTTCTATTTATCGTAGATGTCTATATACACATTTTTAAAAGAAGTTACTTGCTATTTAAATGGTCCCAAACTAAACCTGAAGCTTATGTAATAACTTTTTCTATGAGCTGTTAAGCATCAGGCTTCCTCAGAAACCAAAACCAACATAGCCACAAAGCTATCTCTGACAAGGCAGAGGACCTGAGTGTCTAGTAGGCACTCTCTGTTGTTGCATGTGCAGTTGGAATCCCTAATTTACCATTAGTTTATGAGACCCTTACAGAAGCCTTTGGTTGAGAAATCACCTCACAGTGTATCATGGAGACCAGAGCTGTCTTACTATAGGAAATGTTTGTATCAACATCGGTTTCAGTAAACAGCCCTTGTGTCTGGCTTCAGATTCTGACCTCTCTGTTTCTAGCAAGATATTGGATCAGATGAATGTCATAGACAGGTTTCCTGAATACGTAACTAGCTCCTGTAAACACTGCATGTTGTATTTGTAGATTGAAAAAGCATGAAGACATTCTTTGTATAGGCAGAACATTTTGACAGCCTCCTTTGTTTCCTTACCAAGTACTTAATCTTTTCAGACTGACTGCATGTACCACTAAACTCAAGAAATTTTTCCAGAGCCCTCAGTGAGGTCAGTCACTATTAAAGCTCCATCACTTGGAGCTTTCTTGATGTTGATTGCTACTCTGCTAGAACTTTAAGAAAACATCAGAGTGTTTTAGCAGTCATAGTTTGAAATAGTCCAGAAAATGTAATTTAAAGCCATAACCCCTTGTCTTGTTGCAACATACCTTGCTAAAAAGTCTGTCCCTGTTTTTCTTGTAAGCATCCCTTAAGTACTGAAAGTGTACAGGAAGGTCTCCCTGATTCCTTCTCCTCACTGGACTAAACAAACCCAACTCAGTGTTTCCTCACTGGAGAAGTGTTCCAGCTCTCTAATGATTTTTGTGCCTCGTCTAGACCCACTCCAACTGGTCCATGTTGTTCTTACACTGAGAAATGTAAAAGAAGTTTAAATGGCAGCAATGAGAGCTGATAAGAGAAGTCATTACCATTTATATGAATAAACCTCAATTATTCCAAATTTCCCTAAATAAAACTTCTGAAACACAAGGCCTCAAGGTTTTAAAGCTCTCAGTGACTCTTCAATAGACAGTCAGACTCCTGGCTTCAGGAATGAAAGCCTGGCAGCCCTGATAATACAATCACAGGCAGAGCCTATAGAGCGTTAAGATTTGGTTCTATCAAAAAGGATTTGAACTTGCAGTCATGCAGTGAGATGTACTCTCTCCCTAGTACAGAGAAGAAGCATTTTTGAAGGGTCTTATTTTGAGACCACTCTTCTCATCAGCAGGTTGTAGACTGGGCTACTGGTAGCAAACCAGTTGCAAAGCCCTACCCTAGTAAGTCAGTCATAGATAGGAAATCAGTGTCAGTATTTCTGACTAGATAAAGTTCCGTTCCCTTCCACCTCTGAAGCTATTTTTGCTCTTTGAAAGTTAATGTGGCAATCTGTCCTATCATCTGTTCTATCACAGCACTTTTACTGTTATATATGGTGGCTCCCAAGAGCAGAAAATACAGTGGAAAAACTTTACATAGTTAAAAGCCAGGTTATTTTTAAGTTTTGGGTTTGTTTTGTTATATATTATCTGGGCCAACAGAGACAAAACTAAGAAGTGCTTTGTGACTGGCCTCTGTAAAATTGACTAATAAAACACATGCCTTTGTCTGAAAACATTTTAGTTCTTAGGCTATATTTTTGAGCTTTCAAGCACTCTTGTTAATTATTCATTGATAATTGATCCTGCTGGGAGTTAAAAGGAAAGATCACTGCTAACTGGATAGTGAGAATAATATGTATTCATAGCTACTTTTTAGTGGCAGAATGAGGCAATGAAAGTGAGAAAGCCCATGGCACATACCGGTGGAAATGTGAGAAATTCTGTGGCATGGAGATGTTTTTGTCTGGAATAAGTCTCTTTCATAAAATTAATGTCTTCAGTAGTTGCTGTATCACTTACCTGGAGAAGAGAACTGTAATTTTTACAACTAGATGGCTACCAGGAAAAGAAGTGAGCGAGCACTTTGGTGGATCTGTCAGGGCACCTTGTCTAGTTTATATGTCCTGAATTACAAATAGTTCTGTGAGTAGCAGAACTAAGGAAAATCCAATTTCACATTTGATTCTTCTGGGGATCTAATTGTGTCTGTGCTGTGTTGAAAGTTTTCTTCCCACAGTTGAGATACTCATTGACTGAAATTAGCTAAATATTAGGAATGGTCTGGATGTGTGCATATAAGGACTCAAACCATTTGAGTGATTGTTTTTCTTTTCTTACTAGCCTGGTTTTCTGTAAAATATGCTATGTCTTACTTCTCTACTGTGTGATGGATTTGGGCTTGTGAGCTCAAGCCCTCTATACTGGGCTTGAGCCCCTGCTATAATGCAGCAGCAACAGCCTGTCAAGTAGTTTCGGTATCAATAAGGTATTGCCTTAGGCTTAAACTGCCATTAACTTAAATGCTGGTTTGGACTGATGTGATTACATTGCTTTTGTTTTGGGGGCAGTGCAGGCTTCCCGGGTAGATGTGATGCTGACCTTCTGTCCATGTTCTGTGGGAATAACTAACCCATTTTTAGGGCCTTTATTTATATTGATACACAATTATAGGCATTGTCTCAGCCCTAATGCATTTAACAGGACAGCTTCCTTAAGGAAAGGTATACCAATAAATGAAACAAATTGTGCTTGTAATAATTCATACTCAGACTTTATAAATGAGGTGTGATAAGGTCACTATGGGTGAAGGTAAAATAGGGTTTATCATAAACAAGGACTTTGCTGTTTAGCAATGCCTCCTTATATGGAACAGTTCATTTCAGTTAATTTTAAGCCCTGTGTGTTGCTGCCTCACTGTTCAGTTTTTCCCTACCTACAAATCATAGGTGACTGAATAAGATCATGTGTCTTAGATTGTATGGGTGAATGAAATGTTAAACATTTTGTCTGGCATCCAGGTGACTCTTGTGTAATCAATCCCAATGATAGGACACTCAAGTCAAAAAGTCAAAAAGGTTGACAGTCATGGGGATTAAAAAAGGGAGGAGGAGGATGGAGGGGAGGCTCTTAAGTATGTCTTCCAATGTTACTTAGGGAAAAATAAGACTTGGGCTTTGACTCTTGGCTGCAGACGAGTCCCTAGCAAGTGTGAGGAAAGTGCTGACTCCTTGCCCAGGTGCTCAGGAATACATGGGAAAGGGTAGGAACTCAGAATACCTCTGTTCACATTCTTCCTATGGTGGCAGGCACAAGGGAAGACTTTGGCTGTATCCTATAAAATAGTGACTGTTTCCTCATATATTTGCTTTATGTATTTTATACTTTCTTGCAAAGAAAGAGAGTTTAACAAGAAAGAAAATAGTTTCCTTTTTCTGCAGTAAGATGCTGAAACTTGGCAAAGATTTTCATGTTCATAAATACACAAGATATCCAATGTTTAGGTAGTCTGAAGATGATGATAAGGGTGATTTAGAAATTCTTTTCAGCACAGAGCTCGGGGTTTAATGGGCTAGTTTGGGCAATTGAATCCACACAGGTGTTATTGCACAGTAGATAAAATAAATTAGTTTAAACCTTAAGCTGAAAGGCAGAGAATCTCTGCATTCTTTTCCATTTCCTGTTTCAATGAAGATCTCCCAGCATGTTGGTAGCCACTTAATGGTACACAAAGTTCATATGTTTACCATTATGACTGGAAATATTTTTTAAATTTATTTTGTCTATGATGCTCTGGAGAAGCACCAGGTCAAGTGCCCTTACAGTTACAGGTTCATCCATAAACAACATTGGCTGGCTCATTGTCAAAGTTTTGTTCTGGTGCTAGATCATCGATTATTCTGAAATGACTGAGTTTTGCCCAATTTCTGTTATGTCTGGCTGCCCTTCATGTAAAATTGGAAAGCAATATCCCTTTTTATAGTCTTGTACTTCCATGGTATATAGGTGAATGCCAATTTCTGTTACCTTGGATTAAGCACTTTTAGTTAGCAGTAGTCCAGTCTTGAATGTCTAGGCTATTTTGTATGATAAAGGACTGTCTGTTTTCAGGGGGCAGGAATTGCATGTCACATCACTATACAGAAGATACTTAGGCATAAAAACATTCTTCTGGACATCTTGGATACATGCTATTTGTGCAACCTGACAGTTACACATTAAAACCAGAATGATAGAAAGGAGCAGATCAAGTAATTTTCTGCAACTAATGTTGACAAATGTATACCTGATTGGGAAAAAAAAAAGGTCTTTCTGAAGGAGAGGAGGTAGTGGAGTACGTTAATAAGAAGGGGCGTGGGACATGAAGCTTCATGTCTCCATAGGATTCCGAGAGTGATTTAGAATCTGAGGAGATGTGAGGCAGCTGTGGATGGCAATGCATTCCTGAGCAGTTGTGCAGTTCTGTGTAAGAGATACAAAAAGAAAGGCACTGAGGCAAAGGGATGTATAATTTGGTATGTCAGTCTCTTAAAAGTGGAAGATAACCTGTGCTCTTCTTTGCTCTCTGGCTTTCTGCAGTAGAGAGTGCAGCTACCTGAGCACTTTTGTCGTCATACCTGACAGTTACTGAAGGAGCAGTCAGGCTGCAAGGTCATTGCACCCCAGACACTGGGGAAATGTGAATACATTTCATCTCAGAAGGTCATTAAAGGTGGCTTGCACTCTCCCCGCCCTCCAAAAAGCCACATACCTTTTTAGTACCAGGTACCAACACAGAAGGAAGTCTTTGATTACATTTTTTCTTTAGTTGCACACAGTAACTGAATGCAGCATGGCAAAAAGCAGATATAAACTAACTAGTGGAATAGCATTGTCCTCCTCTGTACAGGTCCAGTGACATCTGCTATGTTTGCTGCTATATCATGATTCCAAGGCAACTTTTATCAAAAGTTTTGTCTAGTCCAATGGACACAGCAAGGGAGACAGTTTTCTCCAAATACAGAAGCTTCCGGCCACTAATAAAAGTATGTTATGTAGAATTTAATTTAGGATTTCATAGTCATCAGTTTCCTTACATCTGCCTCTTCCTGTACAGTCATAAAACTGCATGTTTTACAGATGCTGGTGGGATTTTCAAATGCCTAATGCAAACAGAAAAAGGACATTTGCCCTTAATGTAAACAATCTTTCTTCTCAGAATAAAGAACTTTTTCCAAGATTTGCTGGCTCATTGCTTTCAGTAGCAGTCATGCTGTTTTCTTTCTGAAAAACTGTGGAACATCTCTCCTTTGAAAAATGCGGTCTTTTCAAGATGTCTGAAATCTGACATCCCAAAATAAAAACATTCTTCAGAATCCTGACTGTTATCTTTACTCAGCCCAGATGACCCTGCATTGTACAATAGGGGATTTCTTTATCATGAATTTCTGGTTAAGTCTTAAATCTCTTTCAGGCAGAGCTGTTATTATTGTTCCTTTTCATATTAAAATACAAAACTACGTTAGCCAAACCCAAGGCAATGTTCCTGAATCTAGAATGAACATAGCAAGTTGACTCCACAAGCTTGAAATTACGTTCCGAATCCATTTTTTCCCAGATGGTGCTCTATAAAGCAGTATGCAGTTTCCTTACACATTTTTTACTTTGTGATCCCAGGCAGAAATAATGTTACCTGGAAAGAACCTACTTCAGAAAAATGAGGAAAAGTACTTCTGCAATAATAGGTCAGACAGCACTTATGCCTGTGGGGATCTCTTATCAGCCTTATTTTTTCTTAGTGTTATTAATCTGGATAAAGCTAATTAAATATCTTAGATGCACTGGAGGTACATAGCACATGCTTATGTCTTGTACCTTTAGTAGCCTTACCTATCTCCTCACTTAATTACTGATACTAAAATATAAACCTTCATACTCATAAAGAGCATTTTTATGCAAAAGAGAAAATTACTTTGAGCCTAGGAGCAGTCCTGTTCCAATAAACAATGGTCCCTGCGATCCATTTGGAACGGGAATGTTGGACTGAGAAGATAGCTAATACTTTCCTTAAGATGGAGGTCTTGCATCTAATTCTGTTAGGATGACCATCTTCTATCTCTGCCATGGTGAACAGGCCATTTGAAAGAAGCATGCCAAATGTAGTCATATAATTTTTCTCCACCACAAATCCTGGCTATGTGATCTCTTGATGCTGACAGTATCACTAATTCTTGGCTATGCTTTTTAAGATTTCTCCTATACGCCTGGCTCTGTCAGTCTTTGTATATGTACAGACATATTCTATGTATGCCTCTAGGAAATACTCTGATGTATTCATTTGTTGTTCCACTACATACACTGTTATGTAGAAGTGGGCAAACTGTAAGATCTCAACTACATTAGGCCTGCAAGGGAAATTATATGGAAAGACATAGGTCAGTGTATATATTGTGGAAAATTGAACTAAATTATCAGATCAGAATTTGTGCTTTGTGAAACGTAGTGTGTAGCTGCAGATGACAACTTCAGCCAAAACATGCTACATTTAAAGTAACTGTGTAAAGGAAAAGCATATCCACTCAGAATCAGTTGCTTCCTGGAAAAAAAAATACCAGTGATGCCACGCTTTCCATGTGCAGATTTCTATCACTGTACTTTAGCTGTGCAGGTGTGCCATAAATCATTCTTGACAATCCCACATACTGTGATGAACAGCGATAGAGTATAAAGGAGAACTGGTTATTTGCCACCTTGCACAAACAGTGCAGCAGCGTAGTCCACAGTCTAGTAGAAAGCTCCACTCTGTGGCTGCAGATCAGAGGCCACAACAATGTCAGGCTGGTCACTAGCACATGTGCTAACAGCCTTGGTCCTTGGGATGTGAGAGAGAGAGAGAGAGACTTGGGGGTGCTGGTGGACGAGAAGCTCGACATGAGCTCTCAATGTGCGCTTGCAGCCCGGAAAGCCAATCAGATCCTGGGCTGCATCAGGAGAAGTGTGACCAGCAGGTCAAGGGAGGTGCTTCTCCCCCTCTACTCAGCTCTGGTGAGACCCCATCTGGAGTACTGTGTCCAGTTCTGGAGCCCCTATTACAGGAGGGATGTGGACGTGCTGGAGCGTGTCCAGAGAAGGGCCACGAGGATGATCAGAGGGCTGGAGCACCTCTCCTATGAGGACAGACTGAAGGAGTTGGGGCTGTTCAGTCTGGAGAAGAGAAGGCTCCGAGGTGACCTCATTGTGGCCTTCCAGTATCTGAAGGGGGCCTACAGGAAGGCTGGGGAGGGACTTCTCAGGATCTCAGGTAGTGATAGGACTAGGGGGAATGGAATGAAGCTGGAAATGGGGAGATTCAGGCTAGATGTGAGGAAGAAGTTCTTTACCATGAGAGTGGTGAAGCCCTGGAATGGGTTGTCCAGGGAGGTGGTTGAGGCCCAGTCCCTGGAGGTGTTTAAGACCAGGCTGGACGAGGCTCTGGCCAGCGTGATCTAGTGTAGGGTGTCCCTGCCCATGGCAGGGGGGTTGGAACTAGATGATCCTTGTGGTCCCTTCCAACCCTGACTGATTCTATGATTCTATGATTCTATGTGTACCAACAGAGTGCACATTGCCTTTTCCTGTCTGTTCCTCTTGTGATAAAAGAGGGCCCTTGCAAGAGATAGTGAAAAAAGCTACTTTGGCAGCTTCATGCCCTCTGAGAATTTCCTCTGTACAACAAAGATCATTCACATAGTCAAATTCAGCAGACGTAAGGGTGCTTTGAGCATCCCAGAGAACAAATTGATCAGTGACCCAGTTCTTCCATTCCATTTGATTGCTTTATTGAGCTAGAATTCCTGATGCCAAGGGAATCCCTGGGCTCTGATAAATTTGGTGTGAAAAGAGATCTTTGAATTAACTTTATGGATGTAGAGGGCACAACAACTCAAAACAAATTTGGCTATTCCTGCTTCCATTAAGAAATTACAGTAATATGTGGAATCTGCTTGCAGATTTTAAATGGAAGGATCTCCTTTCTCTGCTGTAGCATATCATTTAACACATAATACATAGTAGGCATACAATGGGTTTCTGGTACTGTTATGTCTAAACCACCTTTTGTATGCAGAGCTAAATACTTCTAGGCATGTAATTCAGTGTCAAACACATAAGAGCAAAAAACCCATTTGCAGGCCTGTGAGTGGAAAGTAGCTGTGGGAGTGTGTCTTCCACATATGGGATGGGATTTGAGAATTTTAATTTTTTTAAAATTTTTTTAAACTATGGAAGGGGTTGGAAGGGAGATCTAGAGATCACCTAGTCCAACCCCTCTGCCAAACTTAAGGAAGGCTGCAGAGGAATGCATCCAGCTGGGTTTGTAAACTGTCCAGAGAAGACAACTCCAGAACATCTCTGAGCATCCTGTTCCAGTGCTCCATCACCTTCACTATAAAGAAGTGTCTCCTCTTGTTGAGATGGAACCTCCTGTGTTCTAGCTTGTAGCTGTTATTCCTTGTCCTATCACTGGGTGCCAACAAAATGAGTGAATTGTAAAGCTTTGAACTTGTAATAGGTGATTTCCACATTTACTGAGCAGTATGTTTACTGGATTTATTTCTGATGGCAAATATTTGTGTCTTATTATTATATCCCCCAAGCACAGTTCATTCTCCCTCAGTTTGTCAACAGCGCTCCATATGAAAGGTTCCATGAAAGCCTCTGTCACAACTGCTGCACTAAGGAATTTCTGTTTCTTTTCCGTTTCTCTATTGGTACTGCTCCCAAACACTTAACTGCACTGAGTGCAAACTGTTGCTGGTATGATTAGGAAGTAGCTACAGTATTATGAGTGTTACTGCAGGCTATTAATTTCAGTGACTCCTCAATCATTCAAATGCATCAGCAATCTTAAGTATTTAAAATAAAAGTAGTGTCAGCTGAATCAAAATACGAAGTAATAAAAAGTAAGAATCTAGTGAGGTTATTCACACATATAAAGTGAACATGATTGTGACCATGCAGAACCCCAGCTTTGGCAGAACTTCATTTTTCTGCCATCAAAAGCCATGAATCCATCCATAGTGCTGCAGCAATCACTATCAAAGACAGCAGTTTGGTGGTGGTGGGGGGGAAGTGGCTGAAATGTCCATTCTGCATCTTGGGAATGTGAGAGATTACATCAGTTTGGAGGTTTCTGGTGATTGCACTTAAAAGTTGGAAACCCAAAACTTGAATGTTAATGCCAAGTTATTAACAAATCACAAATGCTCATTCTCAGGCTTCCCTGTGTATTGCTTACAGCTTCCTCTAATTCTTCAGGACTTACTCATGGATGACTTATAACTCACATTGGAATGAATGCCATGTACAGTAAATTATGTAAAAAGACTGCACAAGGTGCCTCTCCCATGATGTAACTTACGTGAAATTGTTAATCATAAACCTAGGGCTTCTCAGCTTTAAACAGCATACAGCTGTTACACAGGCAGATAAGCAGTGTCTGGGGAGTCTGGTGAATTTGCTCTGTTCTTACTGATGTTTGTTGAAAGTCATACTCTGCACAGAAATCAAGAAGAGAGCAAAACCTTTCTTCAGAAATAAAAAGTGTGTATATGGGAAGGATGCTGAATTTTGAAACACTATTTTAGCAAGAACATGCCTTTAGTTGCCTTTTTGGTTGTTTGTTTTTTTTTTTTTTTTTTTTTTGGGGGGAGGGGGCGTTCTGGACACATGGCAAAACCTAACCCTGAGGGAAATCATTTGCTACAGCTTAGTGGTGTGGTGTGTTATTCTCTGACAAGATTTGTTTGCTATGTCTGTTTTAAAAGCAGTTTATAAACCAGTCATGTAGATCAAAACCAGAAAGCTAAAATGTTCTTAAACATTCGAGAGAGATGTTTTTTGGCCTTAAAACAAATCCTTCTTCCTTTTTGCTAGCTTGACTAGCACAAACTTTGATTATAATGGTGTCTGGAACAAAAAAAGGTAATCTTTTAAGCAGAAGTTGCAGGCGTCAGATGGAGTGTACCATTCCCATGGTGTTATTAATCATAAGCCTGTCTATAGAACAATACCGTGTTTCTCTGTGTGGGGTACACTAACTAGCTTGCAATCTCACTGGTTTTAGCCGAGCTTAGATTCTCTAGTGATATCAATCTTCAAGTAATACCCGTTTCATTTTGAGAGTTGTGTTTATCACATCTTGCCAGCTTTGAGTTACAAAATAGGCAAAGATGTGAACCCAGCTCTACAGAGTTCATACTCCCTATGTAGGGACCAGGTTCTCCAGTCCAAGCACTTCATGATTCTTTGATGACAGAAAATTTGCAGGCTAAAATTCTTTGCTGCAGTGAACTTTCTAAACTGACACTTCACATTCCTCAGCAAGTCCTCCCAAGCTGTGCTGTTTATCCCACAGGACTACAGGAGCTAGTTTGAGGTAGTTCATGGACAAAATCTCTCTGGCTGTATTTCTCTGAAGGAGTCTGGTGGTAGCTGATGGAGTGATAGATCCTTTGTGAAGAACCACATCTGCTCCTGTGTTTTGCAAGGCCTGGTAGAGAGGTTGGAATTCTTGTCTCTGCTTTCATGATGAGGATGTAGGGAGTGGGATAAACCAACTCTTCCTCCTCTGTGCTCACATAGCCTGGCAGAGGGTTGAGCACAGATTTCTTTCTATGATGGCAGCACCCAAACTAGCTAAATTCAGAAATCAAGTATTTTAGACAGTAATTAAAAACTATTGTGCAATAAATATGCTTTAAGAATCTAGTAGGAAGGGGAGCAACATCTACAATTTTTCTGTCAACAGTTAACTGTGTTTGAAATGTGCTATTTCTCCTTTCTCTCACAAGCTGGGTATTCAGTCTTCTTTGCTAGTGTACACTTACCTGTCAGACACTTGCCCAGGAGGCTGAGACAGTGCTGAGTCAAATCTTGGCTTGCAAGTCCACATCTAGAACTGTCCTCTGTCTCCCAGCCCTCTTTGGCTGTCATCGGCACATTTTGTTTGGGGCTGCTGGTGTCTGAACTCTGTACTTGATGACACAGTGAAAGAGGTTTAAAATACTGCAATAGGTGCAAAAGTCAATGTGTCACTGTTGATGCCTGTAATTACCTTATATCACTGTGGCAGCATGGCACGCCATGCTAGTTTCCTCCGATGAGGGCCTTATATAGCATGTTACACTTTGATCTGCTCAGCAAAACAGAGTGGATTCCTTTTATCTGTAAACAGCAGCTGGATGAAAGGAAAGGGTAATGGAGCCTGAAGGTGTTTGATGGATTTGTGCTAGCTTTGAATATATTCACTGATAGGATAACAACGCATATGTGTATGGACAATGTCAGTCTGGCCTGTACTTGTTATTCCTTCTGGAGAGCAGTTGTGGTCTAGACCAACTCACTCTGATTTCACCTTGGGAAATGCAATTCTGAAAGAAAATGTGGCCTTGCTAAGTGGTGTGGTGTGCCTTCCTGTGACTCATCACACGTGTTATTTCAAATGAGGCTCTTCTTGTTCTTTGCAAAAAGGTCACATTCTTTGATGGGTAGCTCTCATGTCCTCTTCAAATACGCATCTTCACGTTTAAGGAGTTGCAACTGCGCAAATGGAGCCAGCCTGTACCATTCATCAGATGAGCAGCTGACTTAAAATGAGCATACAGAGCCATATAAAAGTCTTGTACTGCAATTGAATGTTTCTGGGGAGTAAATATTTCTATTTTAAAACATCTATTCTTGATCTGGGGCAAGCGTCCATGAAGTTTGAAAAATAGTGTCATCTCACCCTACCTCATCTCACATTTTCTAAGCAAGTGTTCATAGTTAACATCTGCTCCATTTACTGTCAGTTAGATTTACTGCATTCTTATCATATATTTAAAAAGAAACGTATCTTCAGACAAACATGTGGCTTTAAAATGAGATTGTAATTCCATGGTCTTCAAACACTCATGTTGCAATGAAAAAAAGCAGACTTTTCTGATCCATTTTGCAGGGTAGAAATGGTTGTTACATGGCTCATACTGTATAAAATGATACAGAGCTGTTCTCTCTCTGACTGTTAAATCACGTACTTAGTAACAAGCATAGATTCTGAATGTGAAATTCATTACTCTTACAATAAAGCATAGAGTGTGAGACATACTCAAATTCTTAGCATACCTAATAGTGTGAACCAGATTTGGAAATCTGATAGTGTTTCTAACACCTCTTTTAAAATGAAGTAGATGCACAATAATCTAATGAAGATGTACATCCAAAGTATGGAATGAAGTCTTTTTTGAACCCAGCTTCCTGCATTCAGGAACTACACAGTTCCTGAAGCTCCCAAATACAGTAATGTACCACCCAGGTTTCTTCCTCACAGTGGGCAGAGAACACATGATACATTTAAGGCTCTAACAGTAGGCAAATGCTGTGTTTTTACAAAATCCTGCTTTAAAAGTAAACTTTGAAAGCAATAACAAGAGCAGAGGCAATACTATCCCATATGCCATCCATCCACATCAAGTCAGCTGATTATGAGTAATTATAAACAAGCTTTTGATTATGATGGAGAGACAGACCTCATGAAGGCTTTTCATGGCTTTGTGAGACTGCTGCAGGACACAAACACAAGTTGTGTTCTACTTCTGTGAAAATAAACACATTCCTCATCTTTAACATACATTTCTTTTAACCCTGGTTAAAGGAGGTTGAAACAAGGCAAGCACTTTCCTTAGCATCCGAAGTAGGGAATGCTGGGGAGAAAGGTAGATTTAAATATAGAAGAGGTAGGGTCAAAATGCATCCATGTGCCTTGGCAGAAAAAACCCAAATCAAAATAGAAACTATTTACCTTCATTCTTTGTGAACAAAAAAAATACGGAAATTCTGGGGTCTTAACACAAAGAGCTTGATTTAATAGTGTTTCTGAGATTTATCACTTATAGATGACCTGGTGGAAGTCCTGAGGCTGAAACTAACTAAAACTCATGTAAATTAAAAGCACAACTGAAAATCTGAACTATAACCTTTTGTTTCCCCCTAGAATTACTTGCTATTTAAAGAAATGCAGAAAAGCTTTTATTTGTTTAATCAACCAAGGGAACTTTTCTTCACAGTGTTACTGAGATATACATATACTTTCACATGAAGCCATTCATCTCAGTTTTAAACCATCTTCTTAAATGTCACCTCTCTAAAGAAGATTTGTTACTGTTGTGATGGTCTGGGGTTTGTGAGAGGTAACATTATATTATCTTTTATTAGACCTGCTACTCTAGCAGGAGAAAAGAGAAGAGAATTCACCATTCATCACACACTTTTAGGTTCTTCAAGCTTCTCTGTTTTCTTCCATTAATTCAGCTATTAAAAGATACTACTCCCCTTGCAAGACTAGCCTCATTTATTACTGTCTTAAGGAATGCAAATCTATTAATAGTAGAATCGAGGTAAGGAGGTCAGGATTGTGAACAGAACACAAGATATAACCTTTAAAGTTGTCCCTGTCTTACTTCAATTAGACTCAAAATGATAAAAAGATTCCTTTGATATTCTAAAGCAGCACGGGAAACAGCATTGCAGTTTAGTGCAATATAGTATTTGAATGCCAACAACACGATTCTGAAATTTGGCCAAGTTGCTCAGCACAAAGCTCCAAGGGGGTAAAATGGACTATTTATGTCTCTATCATATATCTCAACAGAGTCACACAGAGAACAGTCCTTACACTTAATGGTGCAAGTGCAGTGCAAAAGCACAATGAAGCCTAAAGCTGGAAATTTCCCAATTATACAAATACAACTCTTTGCCTAATTTTATATCACCTCTGTTTGCCCTTTTAAATATTACGTTTATTACGTTATTACTGATACAAAAGCCTTCATGGTAGTTTTAGAGAGATTCTGGAATTGTGAAACAAAATGAGAGTGGAGTCAAAAATATTTCTTGGCTTTGAGTTTAAAAGTTTAGAGGTCCATTTGAAATAAATCTAACCCACCTTTTGGGTTAGATCTGCCAATAAAGAATTTGAAACTGAAGAGACTGAAGACATTATCTGGTGAGGCTCATCCTTAAAACAGTGAAAAAAGTCTGTACAAAGCCATCTGTAAGATATTAGACATTAAAATGAGGTTTAATCATGTAAGTGGCTTAAAAACTGCCTGCATGGTCTGGGATCTAAAGTGATTTCCTGCTTCTTGGTTGTTTTGACGTTAGTATTTTGACTTGATTACTTTAAATATATGCATTGATAATGTTATTCCATTCATACTGGCCACAACCTGCTGAACTTTGAATATTTATTATATTGGTTTCTTCCCTGTACTTCTTTGTTTATTTCCTTGTACCTGTGGGAGTATGTATACATAGTTTCTTTATTGAATTTCTTTTGTGTTCTCTTCATTGACTATTTTATGACAGGCTATGGTCTGCCAGTGATCTCCAGACCACACAGTGAAGAATGTTTTGAACCATGAATATGGCTTGTGGAAATGTTGGAAAACATAATTTGTTTTGTTGAAATGACATTAGTTGCTGTTGAAAAATCATAGTGAACTAATGCTAGCTTTTATTAATAAAGTTTCAAAGCAAGTAAGGTTATTAACAGACAAGATAAGATATAATCTGCTGGAAATTACTTATCTGAAGAGTTTTTTCAGAATTCTATGCTATATTCTTCTGTTGAGGCACTAATGGTGAGGCCAGGTAGCAGATCTCCTGTTGCACAGGGTAGAGGCTGAACAGACAGGAAAGAAAAATTGGCAGAATCCTCTGAGGCTCATTTCATTGGTGGACTACAGTAACCACTGTATAAGAGATGTCAGTGATGCCACTGATGCCACAGGCCCACCCTTTCCATAGGCCATTGGACATCCCAGGATTCTGTGTACTTAAGTGTCTATTATAGAAGGTTAACTGCAGTTCCTTATTTTAAAGTTTCACCTTGAACTGCTAAATTAATTAGTTATCAAGGCAATATAATGTTCCTAGCCATACTAGGCAACATAACTGCTATTTAATGTTTGTTTCCATTGTAGATCTCATTCCAAAAGACTTCTGTAATGCATGAACCAGAAACATGTATTTATTGATAAGGTATGTGATGTCATCATGATAAAAACTTTCAATCACTTTTCTTTAGCTACCAGTGTTTTCCAAAAGTACAGGTGTTTGTTTTGTTGGCTCTGATATACAGAAATGTTCAGAAATGTTGAGAAATATAGTAGCTACTAATACTTTTTATGTTATAAATGTCTGTTGACACAAATGAGATCTTCATCTCTTACTGCAATTTTTCAGTTACAAATCTAACAGTTAAAACCTGGGAGTCTTCAGTTAGGTTCTGCTCCTGAAAATGAGAAGAAATGTATTTCTCTGATCTACAGGCAGTAGAAAATTACTCAGTAGTGACACTGAAGTTATTGTTGTCCACCATATTCATGAGGTCTGATGAGGAAAGATGTAAGAATCAGTGACTTGGTGAGATGGAAACAAACTATAAAAATGAAAGTGAGCCAAATAAAGTAAAATGCTAAGTGAAGTGATGGTTCCTCTACCTCTTGGTACATTTAATCAAATCTGGATGGATTCTGGAAAATATTTGGACAAACACCAGCGCTGTCAGCAGTGTTGTCAACAATATAGAGGTAGGATGGGGAGCTCTATGATGTGTATTTCAGCAACCATATTAAATGATCTTTGCTTCCTGCAGTCATAAGCATTATATACATTATGTCAAAGAAGTTAAAATTATTTTTATCCGTATTGCTACATTTAAAATGCTTTTGACTGCAATGAAATTTGTATTTTAACATATTTTATAATTAATACTTCCTGGTGGTGGTGTCTTCAAGCACCACTGTAACTTACTTACAAAATACACTTATGGGTTCGATTATTTGGTTGTGGGTATTACATTCCACATATAAAGACAGTTCAATGATTCAAGAACAGATCTAAGAATTTCCAATACTGCAATTCAAATTGGAAATAAAGGTTCTCTCATCCCACAAATGGGATTCTGTGGCAGATTAGCCAGGTACTCAGGACTTGCTCCTCTGTCTTCTATCTTCCCAGATGCTGTGACTATAATTTGAGTTGCCCTTGGCTCAGAGGGGGCTAGGGGCCTCTCTCCTCTACTGCCCAGTTCATGGTCTGGAGCTTGCCCTTGGCTTGGAGAGGGCTTGGGGGCCTCTCACTCTTGTGTGCTCTGTTGCTGGGCTGTAGTCTTTCTGTGGCTCTTCTGGGATTCAGTTCTCTTGGAGCTTTCCCCTTCCTGCCTTGGTCCAGGTGCAAAGCCTGGGTGTAGTTGGTCTGCTAAGGCAGGGGCCCTTCAGATGCAGCTCTGGCAGCATTTGGCTTTTGTTGCTTGCTTGGTGAGAACAAGGCAAGTTGCCTAACTTCTTGGCTGGTTTAAATACTGTCCCAACCCAATGCCGTTTGGTAATACAGAAACCCGATTACTGGACCTATAGGATGGGCGTATCCAAACATGGCCAGGAGCGCACACACGGTCCACAGCTGTCTCACAAAGTTAATTACACGAGGTACATGTTTATCTGGACCCCAAGAAGTGTCCAGGTTTGCACATTCACAGGTGCTTACAAGGTTAATCACACGTGCTATACATTTGCCTTGACCATGGGGACCCCAGGAACTGACCAGGCTAGCACATTCACAGGTGCTTAGCCTATTGTCCAGGCTAGGGTATGTTTGGGGGGTTGACCCTTCAGGACAGCGACTTAGTGAATGAAGACAATAAAATTTTAAAAGTGCCAAAAGGTCTCAAAATCCAAACAACTCTGGTAAAGAGTTATTTGTCACATTTGGATTCCTGCCAGTGACCATGTCACAATGCAGCAAGTGTAGATAGGAAAAATGGAACTGGGCACAACATGCCCTCTCATTCACACTGCCTAAAAGTGTGCAGCTTGGCTCACCTCCAGGGTAGAACAGGACACAGATTGTATTGAAGCCCACTGAAATTACATGTGTGGGAGAAGAGCTTAAGTTCAGGGATTGATGTGAGTTGGGCTTGTTCTCCAAATAGCGTAGATCTGCATTAGGCACTTCAAGATTCTGCAGGTTCCAGAGAATCTGGAATGGCGAACCACCAGTCATAAAATCTTACAGCTCAGGATTTATGAGCCACTGTCAGGCTTTACATTTTCAGAGCAGCCCTGTCTATTTATGGTATATTTGTTTTAAAGCATTACCTGTCTGACTCTGTAGTCTGACAGGCAGCAGCCCCATGCTAGGTTTCTGGCAGCTGTATAATTTCTTGAACAGAAAAAAAAAAAAAAAAGATGGGTTTGATAGTTACATTGGTACATCATGAGGTCCATCTTGCTTGAAAATGGCATCAACTGAAGCAATGACAGAGCTGTGGTTGGAGAATTCCTGGCTGAAAGTAATATGAAAAAGTTGTATAACAGCCAACTATCCTTTTTATCTTGGAAAATGTATTGAAATCCATATTCAGACAATTGTGCATGGCTTATAAGTGGGGCAGCTCTGGGTTTGCTCAGTTGCTGTTGGAAATCATCTGTAAAAATGTGCAGTAGTACAGCAGATAATATCACAGTACAGGGCACCTTGTTCTCATTCACAACTGAATGTTCCCATGTATCATCATCAAAAACTCATGGGCATAATAGGAATAACAGGAGTCAGAGCTTATCATAGCACAAAAACATGGTCTTGTGGTCATGACTAATAAACAGCCTGTATCAGAGCATGTGAGTCATATCCTTTCCATTTAGCTCTGCAAGGTAAGTGGTTGGTTGCATCATAGCTGCTACCATATATCCAGCATAAAATAAAAGAAGATGCAGGCTGGTCTTCTTCATCACCACCAGAGTAACATGTTTGTTGGTTGGTTGTGGTTTTTTTTTTTGATGGGTTGTAAGTGTCATCAGAGCTGTGTTTAGGTGAAAAGTAATAGATCGTGACATGGTTGGCAAGACTGTATGTAATGGCTTTATTTATAACTTATGAAATATGAAAGGTAGCATCCAAGATGCTAATTTCCTACGAACAGCAAACATGTTCTCAGTCTGCTCTCATCACAACTTTCATACACTGAATGCCAACTGCTAGGCATCTGGGCTGGTTCTAGCAAAACCTATGTCTTGTTCTTTTGTCGAATATTTGTACAGATCCAGGAGATTTCTCAGAGAAGATCTGGCATAGATGGTATAGTGGCTGCTTGCCTTTGTGGCATTGCCAACGAGATAAATGCCAATCAGGCAGACCTCAGATAGCTCTTTGTATCCCATTTTAGGCTTTTGTTTCTTGAAGTTTTAAGTATTCTCTGTGTTGTTTTTCTTGTCACTGGCTGGGGAACCTAAGCTCTTCCAGTGACAGCTATGTCAGCTGGAAGTTGTTTGCTGCACCTGCTGGGGATGCTTGCATAGTGGGGCTGGGAACTCCACATTTTGTGAAAGTCTCCTCAGTGCTTTAAAGGGCATTTCCTCTAACAGGAAAATCAGATGTTTATCCTAACTTTATGTTCTGCTGCAATGAGTCCTTGGAGAGGGAATAAAAGTCAGCGAGACTGAACCAGGGCGTGATTTGCTTTCATTTCTACACGAGTATAGTTTTTCAGAAAAGCAGCCGAAAGACCAGCCGCATCATAGTCAATGGTGGAGGCTCTTAGGGCTTCCTCTGAATTATTTCTTGTCCTATAACCAGTACCCTGTCCCCTTCCACTGAACCGTGCTTTTGACCAATGAAATAGCATACTGATATAGAAGCAGTCCCTGGAGCTTACTAAAAGTGGCAAATTTTTGACAGCTGTAGTAGTATGTTCACAAGTTACATATCCATACAAGTTGCTTACTCTGTGGCTTTACTTGGCTGCAGCTTGCAGAAGTAAAGATTGTTGAACACTGTGCCAAGAATGTTTGAATGAATTCTTTAAGGAAGCCGTCTCTGTATTTATATGGAAGAATTGAACCAAACTTTCCCATAATACTGCAGTAAGAAAAAAAAAAAATGCAATTTCTCTGCTTATTCTCCAACTGCGTGTTTCTGAAGATGTTATTTGCAAGTTTGTGTATAGCTCTTGCCTTTAGGAAAATTGTCCTTTTTAATTTTTATTTTTTTTACTGTTTCATAGCTGAGAATGATGGAAGTGAATGAAGAATACATTTTGTATGCATTCACTGCTACTCCAATATTAATTTTTGAAGCATGCCACATTAATTCTTGAGGGCTGAGAGTCATTGCACCAGCAATAGTTGTTGTAAATGTGCTTTACTGAGTGTTTGTTATCTCTTGTATGGATTTCATATGCATAGGTAGACATGCTGTGTGCCTATGTATAAATTATGATTAATGCATAGATGCACTGATATTTATTTGTTCAGATACTTGGAAATCTAAGAAAAGTACTGTATTCCTTGTACTATTACATGATCTGTTTCTATGCCTTACAGTAGATTGTTTATTGTCTGTGTTCTACGTTCTGAAAACAGTGTATATTGCTTAGGCAGCTATTGCAGGCATCAGCTATATGCAGATCAGTTGATGATTGTTCTGCCTAACTGCTAAATAGAAAACAGGTATAGCATAGTGTGGTGGGTTGACCATGACTGGATGCCAGATCTCTTCTTAAATATGTTATCCCAGAGGCACTAGGACCGCTGCTAGTGGAGTTTGCCTTTACCAGCAGCAGGTCCCTCTTGGAGCCAGCTGGCATTGGCTCTGTCAGACACAGGTGAAGTTTCTAGCAGCTTCTCACAGAAGCCACTCCTATAGCTCCCCTATCAAAACCTTGACATGCAAATTCAATCCACCTAGTTAAGCAGCATTTTAGTAGAAGACAATATTTGTCTTAGCTTCTGGTCTTTAATTTATTTATACTGGTTTAACCAAGACACTACACATCATAGAGGTCCTCTCCATGTACCATCTGTTTCCTTGCAATTGGGAATGGTAGAATCATTTTCTGAAGAATTGCTGACAAGATGTGGCAAGGGAACAGTAATATATGAGGACAAGATTTCTCATTAAAGTCACTCAGCTCATCTGTGATACAGCAAGCTCTTGATTTACACTGGTCACCTCTGGAGCAGGTAGGACAGTGACTGGTAAGTTACATTTTTTATTGCGCAGGCTATTGGTGAGTTTTTTGACAGTAACTGAGATTGCTGTCAGATCAGTTTTCATGGCACAGACCACTTAAGTAAGTGACATTATTCTACTTAGGCAGTTTAACATGATAGATGTGACCATAGATGCCCCTTAACCTTTGTTACTTCATGATGTCTTAATGTTGTCTGGCTGTTTTCCTATCATTCCTTAGGCTTTTTTTTCTAGGAGGGGCAAATAGACTGCATAAGGCCTGTCTTGAATTAAAGCAGACCTCTTTTGTTAGGCCTTCTTTTTTTTTTTTTTTTTTTCCCCCATGTTCAGCTCCTCATTTTTATCTCATGAACAGAACTTTAGATTACTGCTTCTGCTCTTTCTGAGCAGCCAGTTTATGGCATATTGGTACAGCTGAATATGTCAACCAGCTGGCAGTACTTGCACATAGACAAAAGGAATTGCTCTAAGACCATTTCAAAATTTGCTGTAGAAGCTTGGGTAGGGTGCCGAGGGCAAGGAATAATATGATAGAAATGAGAGAGAGAACCATAGACATGGTAGCTGAAAGGAATCCCACAGGTCATTTAGTCCAGCCTCCTGCTGCACTTGGGGTGGCCAAGAGCACAAGAAAGCATACATAGGTAGGAAGTATACCTGGACTAAAAGAGAAAGAGATGCTCTCTTCCAGTTGAGGAACTATTTCTACAGCAAAATGAAAGCTACTTTTAAGTTATGATCCGCTCTTCCTCACCCCTCTATTTCTATACATCAGTATTTCACAATAAATACCAGCTGTCTCTTCAAGATGGTCTTCAAAGTACTTGAGAGTATGAAGATAAGCCTCTATATGATGTGTAAAAATAAGAATCCTGTACAAAGTGAGGGGGTAAAAAAGGAAGAGGAATCCATTATTATTGTGTAAATCATTGACTAGAATAAAGAGGCTATTTCTCTGACACAGGGCAGCTGCTTTGCTAATTCTTTTTTATTCTTAGTCTATAAGGAGTGTTGGGAAAGAGATTTTTTTTTTTTCCCTTCCTTACATAAATCTGGGTAAAGAAGTGTAAAAGCAAGTCAGTTTTCAAGCAGAATTATGTTTAGTCTTGAGCTGACAGTATTGTCAGGTGAATTTCAAATCTTTAGGTCTGTGTTCTTCCTGGATTATCCATCATTAACAGGAAAAAAGAAAAAAAAATGATCCAAGGCTGGAATTTCTGCCCCAGCATTGAACAGACAAAAAGATGTGCTTAGTTTCCTGGAGAAATTTATTTAAATGAATTCAAGACATGAATCTATACAAAGGTATGTGGTTGGGACAGCACTTCCTTAATTATCCATGCTAATAGTTGGTGATGGGATGATACACAATTTTTGTATCAGTGACAGTCTGCTATTTGTCTTGCCTGGCAGATCCAAAAAATATGTAATAGTTCTTCAAAATATTTCACTTAAAACTTTGACTTTAACAGTGGTTGTACTACCCCTTTCTTCTCCTGAATGCTCCAGGGAAAATGTAAAAGTTCAGCTGGAGACTTCAGGAAAAATGAAGATCACAGCACAAGCTATAATGTCTGTTGGATAGACAAAAGAGTACATAACTGAAACAGTGAAAGCCCAAAATCTGTCATGAGGTGGTGAATGTACTGACCCACATTAAGGTGCTTTGCTTTGTTTCCTGGCAATGCGTACTTGCTTTGGTTTTGCTGCAAACCCTCTAGTGGAGATCCTTTGCAAAAAGGAGCCTAGAGGAACATCGTGATTGGCTTGAAAGGTTATTTTGTTGTGATTGTTAAACCAGCTGCATTCTTCCACCAGCTCACCTTGTCACATTCACACAAGCATGCTCCAGTGCATAAGCACACTTGTAAGATGATAAATTTAGCCAATCATCTCTTCACTTCTCAAGGGCTGAGATCAAGAGGACTGTGAGTAGCAGATACTGGAGGAAGAGAGTAGCAGATCACAGAGAGGCAGACTCATTGCTGAGTTCCAAGTCACTTAGTCAGAACCACTTAGTACCGCTGTAATAATTCAGTTAGCTAGGTGAATAGAAGTGGAAGATTCTAGAGTAGTCACTCCAATATCCCTCTATGACTAATGTGAATCATCAGAGCAAAGTTTGGTTGTATGACTCCAAGTAACACCTAATGAAGAGGATGTATTCAGGGAAGTTCTCAAGTCCAGCTACCTACAGCATAGGTTTTCTAAGATGGTTGCTGCTGCCTGTTTCATGTGGGCCTTCCTGCAAGCAGATGGGCTACACATGTGTGACCTTAGCCTGGAATCTATGCTAGCAGTTTTCTAGAATCCTTGCATTGAAACTCACAACTCTCTTAAGAAAGGTGATAAGAAGGTTAAGAAACATCTGAGTTAACCCAATGACTTCACTTGGCTAATACAGTGTAAACAGAAAAATCCATATCTTTGGGCTGCAGTATTGCCAAGGTTCACTGGGATCAGTACACAGACAATTGAACATGCTGGTAACATGCAACTTTGACTGGTAGCCTTTTGAACAAAAAACTGTGCAAAAAATATTAAGGTACTGCATAGGAAGATGAAAGATGCATGGTTTAAATTGAAAGCTATAGAGATGGCACTGAAATGAAGGTAATATGTCTAAAGAATGGATTAGTGACAGAGAGGAGTGTGGCCAGAAAATTAAAAGAAGTGATTTTTTTTTCCCTTTGCTCTTGTGAGACCCCACCCCAAATACTGTTTCCAGTTCTGTTGTCCCCATCAACAGAGCTCTTGGAGCGAGTCCAGAGGAGGGCCACAAAGATGATCCAAGGGCTGGAACACCTCTGCTGTGAGGATAGGCTGAGGGAACTGGGCTAGTTCAGCCTAGAGAAGAGAAGACTTTGGGAGGACCTTAAAGCTGCCTTCCAATACCTGAAGGAAGGTTGGAGAGGGACTTTTTATAAGGGTGTCTATCAACAGGACAAGGGGAAATGATTTGACGCTGAGGGAGAGTAGGTTTAGACTGGATCTTAGGAAGAAGTTCTTCAGTATGAGGGTGGCAAGACTCTGGAACAGGTTGCCCAGAGAGGTTGTGGATGCCTTCTCCCTGGGGGTGTTCCAGGTCAGGTTGGGTGAGGCCTTGAGCAGCCAAGTCTAGTTGAGAGGCATCCCTACCCATAGTGGGGAGTTTGGAACAGATGATTTCTAAGGTCCTTTCCAACCTAATCCATGCTATGAAATTATTTTTGCCAACTGTTTATTTTAGAAACAAAAGACATCACTACCTATTTGCAAATATTTACAACTATAACATGTCCAGAAATGCAAAACCTGAGTAAAATGCATATGGATTTTCTGTAACCAAATAATCTCTATGTCTTTGTTCACTTGCATGTGCAATCTTCACTATTTCCAGTGAGTTTGCGAAGGACATCCCTGTCCTGAAAGAATGCACTTCCTATGTTTAAACTCATAAATGCAAAGTGAAAATAAATTAAAAGTGCTCTATACTCCTGAAATTTAACCATATTCATTTTTTTTGCATCACATATACAATCTAAAAATTTACTACTTTCTGTGTGATCACAACTATGTTTGTGTTTACAAGTTACAGGAAGTCTCAGCAGCCTTGAAATTACCATACAGGTAAAAGTTTAAGAATAAACAGTGGTCCCTGACTGTATTTATCCTCATTGCTATTTCTTACTTGCCTTGCATAGGCAATGAAATGGCTGGGAAGAACAGCTGCTGATTTCTCTTCATCTCTGTACCTGGGCCCCTTGTCATGACAAGATGCTTATCTGCTGTGGTGGGTTGAAAGAGGGGAAACTACGCCTGTTACAAATATGCTCATTAAGTCAGACTGATGCTTTCATTCAAAAAATATTTGCATATGTTTAGATATTTTTCTTGATGTGGTTTTGCCATCTGTGTTGGTGGATGCATGCAAACAAATGCATGCAAAGCTTAAATGCACTTAGGGAAAGCCCCCAAAATGCAAAGCTTACAGTTTTTGAAACTAAATGGTAGTTTCATATTTGACAGTGAATGTTTAGATATGTACTGAAAAGGAACAAATTCGTAATGCCTTTCATCTTAATAAACACAGTCCTTTTTATCTTAGGTTTTGTGATGACTATCAAATAAGGGAGTCAAGATAAACGTCTGCATTCTGAGAACATGCTGAATAACTGATGAAAGCAGTTTTGAAAAGAGAACTGCAACTGAAAGGTCACATGGCAGTATAGCAACTTGTTAAACATACCAAGAATAAGTGAATTTAACAAGGATTCTCAAAAAGGCCCGGTGTTCCTCTGTACCCAGTGTTATGGCATTGTATTTGTAGGCCTTTTAAAACTCACAAAGGCCTAGCATTATTTGAGCAGAACTGTCTGGTCCAGATATTCACCACTAAGATGACTAGAGGGTTATATCAGAAATTGATGTTGTCTAGAACAAGCATTTAATATTTATGTGGAATGCTCTACCTTATACCAAATGTGTACATTGACATATTATAGCATTAGCATACCAGCACACATCAGCAGATAGTGAACTTTGGAGTTTGATAGCTGTTGGAGAGAGGGCTTCCAGCTATTCGTCATCTCCACAGCAGAAGGATTCTGAATGTTACCAGTGACACTTGCTAAGGTATTGACCAGCTCCTACTTTGATAACTGATTCAAGACAGAAGGCATTTTTCCCATGCTGCAGCTTCACTTGGATTCTCCCAGACATTCTTGTCTCAGAGTTAGAGATTTTTTATTTAAATGCACTTCCTTAGGTTGATGTTGCTAGACATCCTTAATGAGGGTTTCCCGGCAGACAGTGTCGTGTCCCTGTCCTGTCCCCCATCCTGTCCTCCATTCCCTGACACCACCCCCACCCCCCCCCATCCCTCCAATACTCCAGTAGTTTGATTGTAGGGTATGAGGTCTGAGATTGCTCACACTTTGCATAATAAAATAGAAGGGGTTTGTTGAGACCAGAGCTATAGTCTTTACTCATCGGCTTCTCAGTTGCAGCCTCAATTAATCTCTTGTGGAAATACTGTGTAGAATTGAATATATTGCCAAACAGCAAGAGAGAAGTTACATGGCTGAAACAGAACATCTATGTACAGCCATGAAAGATAACAGAATGAGGCAAAGGAGCACACCTCCCATCAATTAACATTCTGCATACCACTTCAAATCTTATTTTGCCTGCTTAGGTACAGAGGTATTGGCAGCTCCCACCAAGTTTACAGAACAGCAAATGTTGGAGTCGAACTAACAGACATGGTCTGAGTGATATCATAGAAAGCACTCTGCAGCTTGAGCAATGTAGTACTTTCTGTATACAGTATTTTCTTCTTAGTTGTTCCACTGGGTGGCACAACTCCTACATTGCCTTTTTCAAAGATACCACTCAGTATTTGAATATGTTAAATTGTTTTGCCATATTATTTCTGCTGGCTGCTCAGCCTTGAGTTCTGATCACATTGCCTAGCCAGATGAAATAGGGGCTTAAGCTAACTGGAAGGCAAGTGACACTGTACTGTCTTTATTTCCAGACAAAAACTACACCCCACCCCTGCCACCCCCCCCTTTTCAAAATGTGGTTATATGACTTCAAACAAAGTCTAATGTTAAGCTTTCCACAGACAAAGAACAAGAAGTGTCTACTCCCTTCATGGGAAATACTTGATAACCTGAATTAAAAAATTCTTCTGAAACCCTCATGTTTCCCAGAGTGGAAGTGCTGAGGAAACTGTCCTGTGCTTCAGGTGGATCCACCCACAGACTTTTATTAAATCCTTGCCAGTGGCAAGGAAGAAATCTAAACGTCAGAATCTTATCTGCTCAGAGAAATGTCAGCTCATGACAACATTTCTCTCTGGCCTTGCTCATGAAGAGTATCTTCAGTGTTATAAAATACTCTCACAGATTAACAAGACTGAGTTGCCACTCAGCTTTCCCAATTCTTATTTGCTCTCCAGTCTTTTGTCTCTTTAAGGCTTTTCCTTTAAAGAAAAAAAAAAAAAAAAAAAAAAAAGGCATCATATTCCCCATTGTGGCAGAATTAGGCTATGCCTTTAAAATTTACCTGCAGATTTTGAGCAGAAAAGTAGAAAAATATAAACAATTAACTATTGGGTGTGAAAAGGAAAACAAAAGATTATTCTAAACAAATGCATTGGTCAAAGTCTGGGGTATGGAAGCAGTTGTTCTGTAACATCTTTCACATTTTCACTTTCATTCCCATTCCTTTTATTTTCACCTGTGGTCTTAGCTGTTCTGCTTCACTCGGGGAGATACAGCTTCTGGTTGGCCTTGAGAAAAGATAAGAACACTAACATTGCTTCTCTAACTAACATTCCTTCCTTCTTTTTCTCTTTGGTACAAAGGGAAAGGGGGTGGGGTGGGCAGTGAAGCAGCTTCCCTGATCTCTGGGAAACCAGAGGGGTGTCAGGGGGATTTCTGTGCTACTTTTCTAATTGTAGATATCTGTATAAATTGTAAATACTGTATATTTTGTACATATTAATTGCATTCCATTGTAGAGTGTAGTTTTTGCTTGTAAGTACATCTTCATTTGCTTCCAACTGATTTAGTTGTGCTTAGTTAATGTGAATGGGAAACTTCAACCCACCACACCCACCAGTTCTGCTCTGAAGGCTAGCTGAGCCCATTGCAGTCCCCATTTCTAAACCTATGAAGACCCTCAAACTTTAGAACTGGTTGAACAGCACAAGTATCCGATTTTAAATTTACTGTCACTAATTATGTGTAAGTATGAAAAAGGAAAGAAACCCTGTGCTTTTAAAATTATGTGTTTTGTTATAGCAACAGGGATTCTGAGATGTTTCCAGATGCTGGAGTTTTTTATTTATAAGTCTGGTGCTTAAGGAAAACATTTCCATGGCATAGTGGTTTTCTGTCTGTCAGTTCTGCCTCTATCTCCTTACTTTTGAGCCCAGGGGTTAATTTCAAGTGAAACCTGAAAGAGTAATAGGTAAAGGAGTCCCAGAGTGAGTGTCGAGGCTGTCTAAATGGGTACAAAACATGGGAGAGCTTTCTTGTGACTGGAAGAGAACTGTACAAGTGCAGATGCCCAGGAGAGAACTCATAATTTATATGTAGCATTTGGTTGGAGCTAATCAGCTAAAATGTATCTGACCATCCAATTAGCATTTGTGCACTGTCATATTAGCTGTAACTGCATTTTAGCTGTCTCTTGCAGGATGCAGCTGGAAATATTGCTGCAGGAACTGGGTCATGACAGTAGCAGACAAATCTATAAGAAAACCATTTCATTAGTTATGCTACTCATGCAACAACTAATTTTAAATGAAGGAAATGTCTTAGTAGTCAGGTCCATGTAAATCTTTCCTGCAGGAGACGTATGCTTTTATATAGCAATATTCTATTTTTCTATTTTTCAAATAACTGTATGTTGGTATTGTAGATTCCATTCAGTTTTGCTAAAATCCTGTTACAGCAGAGTTAGCTCTTTTATGACTATAAAAGAAGCAAGGTATGTGACAGCTCCAGAGCGGTAAATCAGGATCACTTACTAAAGCTCATTATTTTACCCATATAAACAAACTTCTGTGCCTCGTTTTTGTGTCTAGAGTGCTTTGACTTTTCAGCTTTCTTTTTAAGATACAGCTGCCATGTGCCCAGAACTTTATACACATGGGATAAATTCGCCTTGACTTCAGTAGAGTTGTACCAGCCAGAAATCTTGCTTCTGGCCTTCTTTAGGACTTAAATTGTGTGTGTTGGAAGAAAATGTCAGAGTAGACTCAGGAGAAAAAGAAATGTGAAAAACATCCACATGTCTGAACTGTGGGCAGAAAAAGGAAAGTGGGAACTGGTGCTGGATTGTTTTCATTTAAATTACATTTACATTTGCTTGGAAATCCAAATGTGGCTTAAGTTTTCCCAAGTTAAGTAACATATCTAAAGTATTGCTTGGGACAGCAGACACTTAGAGAAAGCTGATAGGAATAGAGATTTTAAGGGTCTTTTACTGCTCAGTGTTGTTGTGCCCTAAAACAGAAATGGCATTTTTAGGAGAAATAAGGAGGATATTTTTTAAAAAATAAAGTTTGTCACACTTATTTTTTCCCATTTCAAAGGAAGTTTCAAAGGACAACTCTCAATTCCTTATACAGAAAAAAAAAAAAATAAATAGTGCTACGAATGTGACTTACCGTGCCAAAGAACTTTGTTTTCTTAATTGTCTTTAGTATTTTTGTTGTTTCCACAGTTCCAGTTATACTGATGTGTCCTGATCCCATGTATGTAAATCAACATCCTTGCTAGCACTTATGATATTAGTTCCCCAGTTCCACTGCATCTCTTGCTGAAGAGCCGTGGGCTTGCTCCTGGTTAGCTTGCCCTTGCAGATGCCTGGCAGGAATGAGGTTCTGTGAGAAGAGGGGAAATGACAGAAATGAAGTTGTTGGGACATAGATGTTTGTGTAGTGGTGGATGATTAAAGGGTGAGTACGGAGTAGGGTGGATAACACCTAACTCATAATGCATGTCTTTCGAACAGTAGCTGCCAAAGAATTGCACTTAGAAGAGTAGTTCCCTTGAGAGTACTTGGAGGCTGTAGATACTCTGCACAACCTTGTTTTTAATTTGAAAGCAAGACCTGTAACTATGTGAGCGACGAAGTTGTTTGTGTGAAGGGAGAGGTTCAAAGTGAGTCTCTGCGAATGAGAACCTACAGGTACGGTCACAGTGCTCTTGCTGGGAGAACAGTCAAAAACAGGAGATAAAATCACTTGTCACATGTTATCTCCTTGTGTCCTTTAGTTTTCAAAATGTTTCTTCCTGCCGGTGAATATCAGCTCTGAATATGATTGTACCACTATAAACTTCTTAGCAATACAGTTTTCCAGGTTTTTTTTGGGAACAGATGGAAAATATGCTGTCCCAACAGTGTTTCCAGGGGAAAGTATATAAATGTGTCTCCACTAATTTGCCTTCTGAGCACTTCCATTCTGATCTTAGGTGTTTTTTTTTTCCTTTAAAATAAATTTTGATTTGGAAAAGAGAGTCAGGCTTTTGATTATTAAATACAGCAATCTCAGTGGCTGTAATTTTGGAAATTGTGCTCTTAAGAAAATGAAACATTTTGTATTATTTGCTATGCAGAGCATTTTCTTTATGAATCATTGCCTAAAAATTGTCTATATCTTGTCCAACAAAACCACAACAAATGCTCATAAAACCAAGTGAGAATTTATTACTATTTGTGGCTTCTCATTAGAGTGTGAATTTAATCCTTTGAATCTAAATTGTTGATTTTTTTTTTCCCAAGCTGTCTCTCTAGCTCTGATGCTAACCTGCCTAGCTAGATGCATAATTAGTTTCAACATCAGAAGAATTACAAATGGAACAGTGCTGTGAACTGGGTGGTCTGGTTCCTTTTAAGTACTTCCCTACTGCAAAACTGTTAGACATAGAACGTGTGGGCTTTTTCCTTCAAATTTTAACTTTACACCGTTGCTTGCACATTTAGCTTTGGTATTAGTGTTAAAGAAAGAAAAGCAGCAGATTTTTTTTTTAAGAGGAAATTACACAGCATCGAATTCTACATAGCAATTGTTGTCAAAATGCTTTTAGTAGCTAGTTCCAGGTGTGCAATATTCAACAGGGAATTTCTATTGGTTTCAGGTGATAAAGTAATAAAAATTTCAAACAGTTAAGATTAACTGATTTTAAAGAGCTTTCTGCTCTGAAACAAATCATCAGCTTACTAGTGATGTCTTGTACTGTTTGAGAGTCATCTGCAAGGAAGGAGGGATTAGGGTCCAGGAACATCTGTCTTGAAATGTAGCTGTTCAGGATATGTATGTAGGGTGTGATGAATTTGCTGTTAGCATGTAGAAATTTCTGCTATTGGGTCACCTATACCATTGTTCTTTGGAACATGTAGCTCAAAACTAGTGCAGATAACTTTACATTATGTTTCTGAGGGCAGACATTTCCAAGCAGAAAGTATATTTCTCGCACTAATGGAAGCAAAGACACATAGGTAAATGGAACTATAAAAGCAAAGATAGAGAAGGGACACAGTGAACTATGAAATAAATTCTGCCTCTGTTGCAGCCAGATGGTGGCATTTAGATATCTATCTGTTGCATTATGCTACACAATGCTTTCAAGGCCTGCAGTTTAGCAAAGAACATAGTGAAAACTGAAGCAGGGCTGTGGCTAGATGTCCAGCAAAAAAACAGAGGTAGTTAATGCTAGCCATAAAGGATAAGTAATATGGAGATTGTAGTGATTCAATTTGTGTAAGAACTTGCAGACAGATACAGGGAGGAACTTTTAAAATGTCAAGGGGCAGAATATACTGAAGGGAAAATAAGCCTTGAAAGATTTTGATAGCTGGATTTGATGTTAATGACACCAGAAAAGCAGAAGCACTGAGATTTTGCTATAGAAATAGTTTGAGTTTTTCTTTCCTGTTTTTAGTTTAAAAGGTACATAAAATTATTAGGCATATTGAGAAAGCAGACTGATGTAGCAAGATCTCTGCTCACCAATATTTGAAGGAACAAGAGAGAGAACTTTGTCAAGGTATATTATGTAAATGAATGTTACCCTGAAGTACTCACATTGGCTTTTGAGCACTCACAAGGAGTTAAATACCAGACTGTTGAAGAACACAAGGATGACTTAAGGAAACTACTACAATGTTGATCAATCTCCAAAGGAATAGGCAATAAATGAAGTGAGACACAACTCAAAAAGTTTGTGCTGAAGTGAAGTCCTTCAGTCCTGAAGTTAGTCATGTAATTGGTGCTGTGTGTGGAATCAGCGGTCTTCCTGTGCACTGCAAAATGGGGACACAAATGATCTAATTCCCACTTGTTATTTCAGTATGTTCATATCAGTTTAACTACACCATAACTCACAGAAAGGTTTTCTCAAGTGCTGTTCCCCAGTGGCATGATGACACATGACATTAAACGTACCAAGTAATATCTTTTTGTATCAGTATATTAAATAAACCTGATACTTTATTTGAACAGGGAAAAGTATGGATGAAAGAACCATGAACTCGAGATGTTAAGATTAATAGGTCAAAATCTAGCCTGAATAAAACTCTCAATGAGAGTTTTTCCTCAGCAAGGACTGTGGGACTTAGTCTTAAGAGAATTAACAAGGTACATCAGGTCTCTTCACTGTTCTGATTACCAGAAGCCTGTCTGGACTGTATCCAGAAATTAATTCTCAATCACAGCAGATTAAAGCAGCTAATACAGGAAATGATGTGCACTGTTTCACATTGTCTGTTCTGATTTTATCTGGACAGGTACAGTAGTAACCATACAGAGAAAATAGGAGGGGAAAATGCTGCATTATTTTAATCAGATGATGGTTATTTTCATATGCCTGTTTTCTGGCAAAGCAATTATTTTCAAGTAATTGCAAGCTAAATTTTTTTTAAAATCCTCTTATAATTATTTCTTCACCTTGGGAATCTTTTTTGATCTTTTAAAGCTGTGGTGGATTCCTCCCCCTTTTAAAAAAACTCATAAAATGTTTACAAGTCTTGTTTATATTCCCATAACATTTTTCATTGACAGCTTCACTGAAAAATTATTTTAATTATCACAAAATGAATCGCACAAAGAAAGAATATGAAAATATAAATCTTATGTTTGACTGTACTTTAATTGCTTCAGCTAATGAAAGAGGCATGAGATATCTACCCAATGTGAAAGCTAAATTGCATGAACAATATAGCAGTGTTTGAAATGTGCTGAATCTGTAGTACTCACTCTGCTTCAGTGGGAAGATATAGGGACCATACCTGTTTTACAGTGCTTGTTTTCTGTTGCTGACATGGCAAGCTAATTTCAATGGGAAATGGTGTTGAAAACACCTAATAATTATCTCTTCTGTTCTCTAGGTCAGCAGCATCGAGACATTAATGAGCAAAACAAAGTAAATTTATGTTCTAGGGGCTGTGAGCTCTCTTCTGCCACCCTATCCACAGGAGTTCAGGTATGTGAGTACTTATGTAAGTGTATTGTGAGCCAATACCTTGTATATGTTCTTAAAGCAAAATGTCCATTCACTATAGTAAGTAACCTATTCCTGCAAAAACATTAATGAAACAAAATAAAAGAGGGCACCAGCAGACAATAGAATGATTTAAAATATATATACACATAACAGGTCAGATCTGTAGGTCTAATTAGGTATTGTCTCTTCCCACAGTAGAAATTTTTCTTTCTTAAGTTCCTAATGTTGTGATCTTTGGTTGAATTTTATCCAAGACACTGCAAACAAGCATCTTACTTTTACAGAATTTTGAACCTTCAGCTGTTTAGAAGCTATTGCCTGAAGGTGATGAATTTGGCAATGAACAAGGGAATGACAGAAAACCAGTGTTTGAACTGTTTGTGACTCTTACACCAACATCATGCAGGAATGCTGCAAGGTTATTAACCAACAAATCTCTCTTCTGTAGTCTAAAAATATCTCCCAATTGGGTTCTTCAGTTAAATGCCATGTGTTATAAATGGCAAAGCTGATTTCCAACTTACAGGAATAGTGAGGAAGGACTGCAGGAGCTTTGATATTTAGCAGAGTGGTAATGGACATGTTGCTGTACACATAGCTAGTCCAAAGTAATTGTTTTCCTCCCTTAGAAGAGATGCTTCTTATGATAATGCTATAAGTCAAAATCCTGCCATTGTTTACCATTGTCTTTACAGGGTTGTTTGTTATTGTGTTTTGTGTGGTTTGGTTTTTTTTGTTGGTGTTGGTTGGTTGGGTTGGGTTTTTTCTTTTCTTTTTTTCGTTTTGGGGATAATAATCTTCAATGATCTTTAAATCTCAAAGGTTTTTCCTGTGGTTCACAAATATTGCACTGAGTTGTAAATCTGTGTGATTAGTGACAGGCATTAAGGAAACTTGCTGACTCAGGAAATTAGTAATGATTAGGAGAGGCTTTCATTTAGGTCAGATCAGCAGTGACAGGATGTTTTTGCCATCTGATGTCCAACTTAGGTTCATACTGGCCCCAGATGATTTGAATTTGTATAGCACATTGCCTCTTGTGCTGAGATATGTTACCCTCTGTGTTTTCAACAGTACCCATTTTATTCAGGGTAGGAGTAGGCCAGATCAGTCATTCTCACAGTATATAAGACAATATGGCACACTATGTGTCCAGGGTATAAAGTGTGTCAATACCCAGCTATGTTATTTCAAACTCTTAAATATTTTGTTCCTAATAATTTCTTTTCTAGTTCAGATGTCTTTGTGTCTGTTCACCACCTTGTGGTCCAGCCTTCTGTCACTTTTTAAAGCTGCATTAACCTGCATCAGGCACAGTGATAATCTGATTCTTTGTCAATATGGGCAGTACTGCAATCCCCTGGGAGTAACTTCTCATATTCTTTTGAAGCAGTGCTGAGTTGGCTAATGGATTTTCCTGTTATGTTTATGCTTTAATAAAAAGTAAAGTTTCCAGGATTATAAATACAGAGTACTTATTTCAGTCAAACTAACAGGCAGCAATTTCAGGGGTTGTGTTGCAGGCACCAGTTACACATATATATATATCAGAGAAGCTAGCTCGTGTTTGCATATCATTGCATGAATATGAGTAGATTTTCCTTAATTGAACATCTACATGTTGAATTTGGTCCAAGCTGTTGATTCACTGTCCCACCAGTGAGCAGCACCGTCTGTGTTCTTCTAAATATTTAAACTATCTATTATTTCATACTCATCAAACATTTTAAGGCTTTATGGTCTTTCTAGACTGTACTTTGGAGCAGATAGCTTGTAATCTTATATTGTGTGCTCTTGCTACTAATTTTCTTTCACCGTAATTTATGTAAGTGTTTACTTAGCTCCCTCCAGTGACTTGATGAGCAAATAAGTCCATGGTGTGCTATCATTCTGGATATTGCAAAACAAGTTACCACAAAAGGCAAGTTCAATTCTTTAGATGAGATTATATGTAACATTCTGCAACATAATGAGTAAATACTATGTGCTAAACCCATTGTAGCATATAATAAACAGAGCATCTGAGATTTACTGCACAATTCTAAAATTATATATTATTAATACTTTCTTATATTTGGCTGAATTAATGAGCAATGTCAACACTGAGTGGGAGTGAAAAAGCTCCACAATTCTAAAAGTGCATTAGTATTTTTAGGAGAAAAAGGAGTAGGTGCAGAGTATGAATTCGTTTTGTGAGCTGTATTGAAGATGCTCCTTCAATCTTTATAATGATATGCAGAAAGACACTAGCTATAATCCATGATGGAAACAAAGGTATGGTAGGCTGGGTCCTGAGGAACATCTGTGTGCTTTTACTAATGTTAGACAGAACAAATTTAACCAAGATGGGGTCCATTTGTGAAAATTGTACTCATTTGGAAATATATTTGAAGAACAAAAAATACTTTGAGCCAAATTCAATCAGGAAATGCTTTCAAAGCTGAAAAGCTATGGAAAAGATTGTGCAGATAAATTGCTGTGATTTTCATAATAGGAACATAAATAGGAACCAGTATAAAGGAAACTGGTTAGATACTCAGAGGGAACTTTTAGTCCCACTGAAGTAAATTGAAGTTTTGCAGGTGATTGCAGCTGTCCCATGATTTAAATATGTCAGAATGAAGCTTTGGAAGAGGTTCTTTAGGTTTATGCCTCCATTACTGAAAGAGGATAGCATTTGCAGTGTGAAGAGTTGGTTTTAAAGTTTCTGAATGCTTCATCTCAATTTCTTAGGTGTTTCATATAACCAACCCAACCCAAAAATAAGTGAAACTGCTCTTAATAAAGTTCTTCATGTTGGGACACTTATCAGTAGTTATAAATTGTTCTTTGTTTTACTGTAGCATCTTAGGAGGTCTCCCCTCAGGACCAAGTTATCATTGTATTAGGCCGAAGCCCTCATAACATCACCAGCTCCAAGGAATTAAGAGAATATGAGAAGTTAGTATAACACTTCATGAACTGGAGTCAGGCTGAAAGAAAAGACAGGAATTTAAAACCTGGCTAAGGCTGCTGGTATCTCACTTTCACAAAAAAACAAGGAGGGGAAAAAAAAATCACAAATCCAAGAAATTCTTTTTTATTTTGTTGTTCTCTTTTCCACACTTTACACTTTTCTCCTCTGCCCTACAATTTCCTCTTCCTTCAATGGAAAAAGCAATGAAGAAAGCAGGAAAAAAAGAATAAGGAGGAGTAAAAAGAAGTTGAAAACAAATTTGGATTGTTATCTTGAAGTTCTAAAAATATGCCAAAATTGCTAAAGTGAAGAAATAGTATTTCCGTAGGAATATAACCTGTGGAAAACCCCAGTTTCAAACAACTCCAGTGCATAGAGGTTGATCTATAATAAGAAACTTGATGTATGTAGCTGTAGAGCTGGTACCGTTCAATATATGATGAAACACAGCAGGCAGAACAACAGCTATTCTCTGAAGACGTAGAAGGAAACTGTTTCCCAGTATGTCTATGATTTACAGTTACTAAAGCCACTTTTAGATGGTGAGGAAAAAAAACATCAGTGAGCATCTTCTAGGAAAAAAAAAAAAGAGAGAGAGAAAGAAAAAAGAAAAAAATCACTTTTTGTGAAGATCCTGAAATCTTGAGACTGGATCTTTGTTTCTTAAGGGTGCTTAATGGTAACATTGCACCAATTTTATGTACTAGGAATTTAATGCAGTGAATAATTTCCTCATGGGCTACATTATTTTACAATGTGCAATAATATAATGCAAAACCCAATATATTCCTATCACAACTGGTGGGGAAAGAGTATGACTATTTAAGGAATTTTAACCTGTTCAGTGGGATTTTCTTTTGTCTGTTCTTGGGTGGAAGAAGTTGTGTATGTACATAAACTGTGACCTCTAGTTCTGCTGGAAATACGCTTATTTATCATGTAAGAGATTTCACTGAAATTGCCAAGGGCCTCCATAATTTTTATCCAAGTTGAAATATTGTCTCTCATTTCTTGCTGTTTATGCAATCTGTAGAAAATTAAGCAGGAAAAAAGGGGTCAGAGAAGCTGACTTTGCCCTGTGTTGTGATCATGGTAAGAGCACTGCTCATCTTTATTTCCAATTACAGAGTGAATGTTGTTCTGTGCTTTGTGTTCAATTATTGTTCCTGGAATTAGAAAGTCACTATAATGCCCAGAATACCTTCTACCTTTGAGCTCCCTACAGTTGCTCTTTCTGCAGTTCAGTCTTCCCTGCAGTTGTACAGGCCAAATGCAGCCAGCACCAGTGTGATTTTTATGTGTTTGCTGCACCTTAGAGGAATGGTGAGGACCTCTTACTCATTGCTTTTTGGCTTCTGCTCTTCTCCTATCAATTTTCTAGTTCAGGCAGGACACAGTTGATGCAGGACATTGTACTTGTGCACTGAAAGGCAGACCAGGGCCACAGAGAGTGCAGAAGTACACAGGCAGAGTTCAGTAAATATGTCTCTTCAATCCATGAGTCACAAGTTTGAAAATCAGCAGTACGTTCTGTGACTCAAGAAGGAAAATGTTGTCTTCCTTTCTCATTCACACTGTAGCCCCAGGACAGATGGTCTTACTTATGAGGAGCTCCTGAGGAACTTCAGTGGAAGCTCTGTGGGCAGGAGCACCACTATCCGGGTTTGTGTCAGATGGTCTGAGGGCATGGCCTTTCAGTCAGCATGTAAGAAAAAATAAAAATGGGCCTCCAATAGCAGACCAAACTAGATCTGTTTTTAAAAGGGTATAAATGTTTCAGTTCCCTTGGCCAGTGACACAGAAGAATTATTTATACTAGAGTTGTTACAAAGAAGAGTTTAGGTAATTTTTTAGGTTGTCTAATCAGAAATCTCACCCATGTGGAGTACAAAAATTTGATCACTGAGTCAGAATGCTGGAGTCCTTTTCCTAGACCCTCTGAAATTAGAATACTTCTCTGTTGCTAGGCTAGGTCTCTCTGAATCTGGATTTCTGCTGTGTATGTTACGATTTGCTCATGATTAATAAAATATTAAATCTCCCTTTCTGGGCAGAAATGAACAGATGGGGGAATCAACTGATCTGATGAACTCTGTGTGTACATACACACAGTCAACAAATAATCAGAAAAATAGGAAGGATCATGCTCAGAAGTTACCTGTTTAAAAATATTTATCAAATCACATTTTAAATATACGGCCAAAAGGGTAGATTGACTAAGGAAAGTTCATTATTGTATGCATTATTTATCTAGTCTTTCATTCATAACAGGTTTAATTAAACAAAAAATGTAGTTTTTCTAAATATTTATTCAGGATGTTGTTATTAAATGTAAATGTGGCATTTTGCATAATGTCAGTGTTAACTTTTTGAATTAGAATTTTAGAGAAATAAACAAATCATGAGTATTTCTTAGGAAGCATTTATGTGCTCTTCATTTCAATAACATCAAGTCAGCTGGCAAAATTGTGTAGAAAATAAGTGTCTATGAGAAGTAAGAAATGGCTCTGTAGCATATTCAGTGTCTCTCTGGCTCGTTTAGATTTGCAAAACCCAACCAGCCCTACACATAACAGAAGACTAAAACCAAAATAATCTTGAGCTGAGAAAGCAAGCCTGTGAAGTAAATCTAGCTTACTCATTCCTCAAATAGTGACTCTTGCCAGGGTTAGAGGTGAAATGTCTCACAGAGTGGAATCCAGCACCTGGAGCAGAGTTGCCAGCCCTGGAGAGAGTGAATGAGCCCAAAGAAGGTGTGAGAAAATAGAAGGATATGGTGAGGAGAATTCCCAGTCATGGCTCCCAAGAATGGGAGAGTCATTAGTCCTAAATAGCTCTCATGAACATAGGGGCACTTTAGGTTCATGGCTATATATGAAGAAGCAGGCCCAGATGAGACTTTTTGGTATAGAATTGTATCTTTGGAGAGATATGAGAGGTCTCAACATCCAGTTTTAGTCCTGAAGTTCCCCAGATGCTAGCACTGGCAGTTCCAAAGCTTGGCCTCATGTGAGTATTAAGGACACAACACTCACATCCCTGTTGAGTTACTCAGGACTGTAAAAGGCATATGTCCAGTAGAAGATATGTATTCCTGTGCATTGTTGGGTGAACTATAATTGAAGACTGTGACCAAAAGAAAGCATAGAATCACAGAATTGTCAGGGCTGGAAAGGACCTCAAGGATCATCGAGTTTCCACGAGATCAGGTTGCCCAGAGCCACATCTAGCCTGGCTTTAAAAACATCCATGGCAAACCTGTTCCAGTGTCTCAACACCCTTGTCAAGGTGAAGAACTTCTTCCTAAAGTCTATTCTAATGCTACCCTCCTCTAGCTTGGATCCATTCCCACCAGTCCTATAAACGACACCCTAAAAAGTCCCTCAGCAGCTTTCTTGTAAGCCCCCTTGGAAGACCACAATAAGGTCTCCTCAGAGCCTTCTCTTCTTTAAACTGAACAACAGTTTTCAGAGGACAGTCCTGAAAATGAGATTTACACAACCCAAACTGTATGTGATACTGTTTCTAACCTTGAAGTTGGACATGGCTGGAGACATGTAGAAGACCTTTTGTTTATGTTTATTTCAAAACTCTCTGCATCAACCCAGCAGTCTTTTACTGAAAGGTAATTTCCCCATTGAATGACAATCAGGCGATATTGCTATTAATAGAATTGAAGAAGTACACATCTGCTCTACCCTCCCCTCTTGCTGTCAAAGCTAAGCACCTAGGAGACAGCAAATGCTTCTGTTTATTAATGGAAAAGTACCTGGGCAGACCTCACTTGCTCTGGGACAGCTAAAAAGTGGGCCATAGACGCTTTTAAAGGGAAGGGGGGGGAAAGAAAGAACAAAAAAAAAGCCCATATAAGAGACAAAAACCAGCTGTGAACCAATACAAAGAAAATACAGGGAAAATTTCAGTCTGGAGAAGAGAAGGCTCCGAGGTGACCTCATTGTGGCTTTCCAGTATCTGAAGGGGGCCTACAGGAAGGCTGGGGAGGGACTTCTCAGGATCTCAGGTAGTGATAGGACTAGGGGGAATGGAATGAAGCTGGAAATGGGGAGATTCAGGCTGGATGTGAGGAAGAAGTTCTTTACCATGAGAGTGGTGAAGCCCTGGAATGGGTTATCCAGGGAGGTGGTTGAGGCCCAGTCCCTGGAGGTGTTTAAGACCAGGCTGGACGAGGCTCTGGCCAGCGTGATCTAGTGTAGGGTGTCCCTGCCCATGGCAGGGGGTTGGAACTAGATGATCCTTGTGGTCCCTTCCAACCCTGACTGATTCTATGATTCTATGATTCTATGATTCTATGATTCTAAAAATTTACGTTAGCTCTATTCATTCTGGTGAATTCCAGCCAAGCTGAATTTTCCATCAGAAGGCCTGTGACAGAGGAAACTTGCAATTTTCCCAGTTTGTGACCTTCTAACAGGACAGGAGTTTCTGGGGTTGAGGAACTGTCTTTCCTTTCTAGCCTGCCTCTCTCCAGATAACCCTCTGCATTGCACTCCCTTCATTTTGTGTATGCAAGGAGACAGAAGCCATGTGGAAAAACGTGGTGTAACAGAACCTGAATCTCATTTTACAATAAATGCCTAAACTTTCAATAACTCTTCCTAGAAGCAGCCTTCAGAGCATGTAACAAGTGAAATCATTATTATCTGAGATGGGGAAACCGAGGCAGAATTTTGCACTGATTTAATTTAAATTTATAAGTAAAATCACAGAAGCATCATTGAGAATTACCAAGCATGATAACTGCTGTTTAGTCTTTTTACTGCCTAAGAGCCATAGTGATTAACAGAGTTTTATCTGTTTCTGTGCAAACACTGAGTAAACTTGCAAATGCATTTTGGATACATTATGCACAATTATTTGGTTTAAAGGCAATTTAAAGCTTTTACCAGCTTCTTCAGCCGTCTTGACTATAGGTTCCCTGAGCTTCCTGGGATAGGTAGGACTGCAAAGATAGAAATGTAAAACATCAGAAAGTGATTCATGTGCTTTTTATTCAAAGATCCCTATAACATGTCTCACTTGGATAGAATAGAGTTTGTATTCAATACACTGACAGTCTTGGAGAGGGCTCAAATTAATGCCCAAAATGTATCTTTTAATGAAAAGGGACCTTGTGTAAATAGTATAAAGAATTTACCTCATACAGCAATCACTGGACTCTGCTAAGTGAAAGAAAGTGTAAGAATCCTTTGTCAAAAATACCCTAAGAAATAGCGTCTCATATGTAACTGTTTTGTTAGTATATGGTTTTATTAGTGTATTGATAAAAGTTGGTCAAACCTCATATCTCATCTTTTTAAACATTAATATGCCTCTGAGCAATTCTGTGCTGAAAAACTGCTCTTTTATGCAAGATATGACCCACTGAGTTTATTATTATCTTTGCAGAACAGATCCAATACCACCGCATCTAGTCTGTCTGTGCTTGAGGTACCTCAGTGCCATCATAACCTTGGTTGTTGTAATAGCTTTAAGTAGGTGCAGTGAGTATTACAATAGCCAGAAAATTATATTTACTGAAATGCGAATTTTCCCTTTGATTTTACACACAAAGTGGTTTGCTCCCAGTTTAGTTGCAACTGACTTTGCAGGGATACAGTGTCCAGAGACATCTCACTTGCTAAGCAGCCTCAGAAATATGGGTTGATAAAGGCTGCCTGGGACCATATCTTGGAATTCTTAAATAGAACTGAATCTGTGGCCATGCAAGGCTGCTATTGCATCTGGAAGAGGACTGTAGCTTTTGATGGAGTACAAAATGTGAAGGTCTTATTTCCTCATCCACTCTGTGATTTGTGATCCATCTTTTGGGCCAGGTACTGTACATGTGAATTGGTTTTATATAAATTTCTGACTGTTGGATTAAAACTATTAGACAGACTTGCCAGAAGCCAGGTGTTATCAAATGCTCAGATAGATCTTAGGGTGTGTATTAATGCTGCAGGTGACAGCATTAATAGATGAGGGGCGAGCAACTGATGTCGTTTACCTGGACTTGAGCAAAACCTTCGACACTGTCCCGCACCACCTCCTGGTCTCCAAGCTGGTGACACATGGGTTTGATGGATGGACCACTAGATGGATAAAGAACTGGCTTGATGGCCGCACCCAAAGAGTGGCTGTCAACGGGTCCATGTCCCAATGGAGGCCAGTGACACGGGGAGTCCCTCAGGGATCAGTCCTGGGACCTGTCTTGTTCAACATCTTTGTGGGTGACATGGACAGTGGCATCGAGTGCACCCTCAGCAAGTTTGCTGATGACACCAAGCTGTGTGGTGCAGTGGACACCCTGGAGGGAAGGGATGCCATCCAGAGGGACCTTGACAGGCTGGAGAGGTGGGCACAAGCCAACCTCATGAGCTTCAACAAGACCAAGTGCAGGGTCCTGCATCTGGGTCGAGGCAATCCCAGGCACAAATACAGGCTGGGCAGTGACTGGCTGGAGAGCAGCCCTGAGGAGAGAGACTTGGGGGTGCTGGTGGACGAGAAGCTCAACATGAGCTCTCAATGTGCACTTGCAGCCCGGAAAGCCAATCAGATCCTGGGCTGCATCAGGAGAAGTGCGACCAGCAGGTCAAGAGAGGTGCTTCTCCCCCTCTACTCAGCTCTGGTGAGACCCCACCTGGAGTACTGCCTCCAGTTCTGGAGCCCCTATTACAGGAGGGATGTGGACGTGCTGGAGCGTGTCCAGAGAAGGGCCACGAGGATGATCAGAGGGCTGGAGCACCTCTCCTATGAGGACAGACTGAAGGAGTTGGGGCTATTCAGTCTGGAGAAGAGAAGGCTCCGAGGTGACCTCATTGTGGCCTTCCAGTATCTGAAGGGGGCCTACAGGAAGGCTGGGGAGGGACTTCTCAGGATCTCAGGTAGTGATAGGACTAGGGGGAACGGAATGAAGCTGGAAATAGGGAGATTCAGGCTAGATGTGAGGAAGAAGTTCTTCACCATGAGAGTGGTGAAGCCATGGAATGGGTTGTCCAGGGAGGTGGTTGAGGCCCCGTCCCTGGAGGTGTTTAAGAGCAGGCTGGATGAGGCTCTGGCCAGCCTGATCTAGTGTGGGGTGTCCCTGCCCATGGCAGGGGGGTTGGAACTAGATGATCCTTGTGGTCTCTTCCAACCCTGACTGATTCTATGATTCTATGAATGGCTCCAGTCATTCTGTGAACTTGTGTTTGCACTTTGAAGAGTGCCTCAGTGTCCTCTGCACATTGCTGAGGAACTAGAAATGGCTCGAATGGTGCCTGATTGTTCAGTGCATGTCTCCTTCTCTAAATGAAGGAATATTTTATACTCTGGAATCATTAGTACTCAGCATTGTTGTAGTAAGCCTAATGCATCCCAAAACCAGTGTCAAGTCCCTGTGAATTAAAGAGTATAAAAGCTTTAATCTCACCTGTTCCCCAAGGGCAAAGTGTAATTTATACATAATGTTATTTTAATAGAAATTTCTTATTCCCTCCTCACCTTATTCCTTGGTGAGGAGGGAAAAGGTAGAAACTGTCACAGTGGCTAAATAGTTTTCCTTGGGCATTCATATGAATGTTTAAGCTGATTTTTCATTTCATTTAACACAAATACTTCACACTCCCAGGGGAAATTATTTTACATCATCTTTTCAGTGTTACTGTCTTTCAAGGATTAACTTGTTACATACAGCTGTTCAAACAGGAGGTAAAAGAAGAATGAAAAGAGAAGAAACAACTAGAAGAACAAACTAGATTTCAGTAACCATTTTGGAAACACAAACAAACAAACCCACAAACAAAAACTTGTGGAGTGTTGCAGGAGTTGGTCAAGTCTTCTCTACTGCCCACTAGGCTAAGTGGTGGCTGTTCCGCCTGCTTAACTCATCTGGGAAACATTCATATTTGAATGATTTTTCACAGCATTTCTAAACCTTCCTAAGAAAAAAACCCCAACAAAACCAAAACTAAACCCAAACATTTAGCAGCTATGATACCATTTCACTGCAGCATCCACTTTTTACAATTTTAAATGAGGACAAAATCAAGTCTACTGAGAATATTACAGTGATCTTTATCAGACTGTTCAGGATGAGAGTTGATGCCATGAGGGATTACATCACTTTTTTAGGTAAATTATTCCATATGTTCTGCTCATTTAAAATATGACTCTTTTTAGAAGAATAGGAGAAAGTAATTCTTTAAAAATCATGGTGGCCCAAGAGACAATTACATTCTTTCTAAATGTAGTTATCATTGAATTTGTAGTTCCTGAGATGGAGTAAAAAAACCAGGAAATTAAGGAAGAAGTCCAATTTCAGTAAGGACCTATCCACAAAGAAGTTGGACAATAAATCTTTCATTGTCATCACAGGAACATGGACTGAAGACTTGATCTTTTCTCAATGGAGGGGGAAAAAAATCTTCAGGAAAAAGTCATCTGTCCTTTTGTGTCACTAATCAGAATTTCTACAATATATACACCAAAACAGGCTTTGTAAGGATGAAGCTGAACAGATGCTTCAGAAATCAGAATTTTCCATGCATCACAGAGGAAAACAATCCTTAAAATCACTGGAATGTATGTACTGTCTCACTGAAGTTAAAATGTTGTGTAAGGCTATTAACATTCAGCCCTCAGCACTGTATGTGTGAGTAACAAATTCATTCAAATCCTGCTATGCCTTGCAGTATTGTTTCTCAAAGTGCTTACAAGCACATTTTCCTTTCTAAACTTTTATCATCTGTTAGAAATTAACTGAGAAGCCATAGTTTGATGTATGCAAATTCTTATATAAAACACAGGATTTCTGCCTTTGAACATAAATAGTCTCCTCAATTATGCACCAAGAAGAGCTGCTCTTCAAGGAAATCCTTTAGTGACTGCTGTTGAGACAGACTCTTATTTATACCAAGGCCCTAGTGAGTACTGACAGCCTCTGGTTCATTGAAATTACTCGTTTTTCCATATAATTATCTTACTCTGGTTGTTGTTTTTCTTCCTCAGTATGGGAGATCACTGGGTGATGAATGAAGGCACGAACCCTGTTGCCATATAGCAACAAGATTCCAGAAATGCAGAGCGCAGAGGTCTCAGAAGTTCTCCCCAGAAGTCCTCCCCAGAAGTCCATTATTGCTGTGTTGTAGAATCCCCAGTATTACAGACTCAGAGTCCCACTTACAGAAGAAGTCCTTTAACAGACAAAGCCGCTAACAGAAGTAGAAGTCCTGAGCATATCCCTCACAGCATACCTACACCAGAGCCTTAGCCAGATGAAGTAGCAAACTAACAGAAGCAGAAGTCCCTAGCAGCCCTAATCCCCCAATCCACTTTATAGCTTGGAGTGGCTGTTTTTATACTCTTTGTTATCAATCCCTTAACCTGTAAAACCCAACCACATATATAAACTAAAATCTTTTCCCAATGAGTGGTGCCAGCATGCCAAGGAGGTAGCTTCTGCAGCATGTTCCAAATCACAGGGTGCCAATGTGAGGATGTTGTTCTTAGCACACATGGAATGTTACTGTTTTGCTCTATGCAGCATGATAAGGAATCATGCACTCAGCACATGTCCAGCAGCTGCCCTCAGAACAGTGGCTGCAACACTGGTTACAGGTCTTATGAGAGCAGCAGGTTTCACGGACACTGAGCACAGCTAGTCCCTTTTATAGAGTGCAAGAATTTGTCTGATAGAGGACCATATTAAGTGCTACCTTTTGTATTGGGAAGAAAAGCCATACAGAGCTGAGAATCTTTGAGGTTACGCTATTTTGACATTCTCAGAGTTAGCTATGTTCCTAGAAAACACTTGTACTCCCAAGTATTTCACAGGCAACTGTGTGATAGTTCAAATTATATACTTCATGGAATGTTTTTAGTTCCTTGTTTACAGGCACATTCATGCAGTTGGTGTCTGGATGGTCATTTTAAACAGAATCGCAGAATCGCAGAGTGTTAGGGGTTGGAAGAAACTTCAAAAGATCATCCAGTCCAACCCCCTGCCAGAGCAGGATCACCTCGAGTAGGTCACACAGGAACTCATGTTCCTGTGTGCTCGCAGGTTTTGAATGTCTCCAGAAAAGGAGACTCTGGGCAGCCTGTTCCAGTGCTCTGTCACCTTGACAGTGAAAAAGTTTTTCCTTATGTTTACATGGAACCTCCTCTACTCCAGCCTGCACCTGTTGCCCCTTGTCTTATTGGACATCACTGAGAAGAGCCTGGCTCTATCCTCCCAATACTCACCCTTCTTGTATTTATAAACATGAATGAGGTCACACCCCAGCCTACGCCAAACTAAAGAGACGCAGCTCCCTCAGCCTTTCTTCTTAAGGGAGATGTTCCATTCCCTTCAGCATCTTCATGTCTCTTTCATATTTTTTTCCAGTCTTTTTTGACCAGCTTGAGATACTAGTTAAGTTTTTGGTGGATTGGAACAAACAATAGATGATTAAGAAGAGTATGTGAAAGAGATGCAGGACAGCAGAGAAAAAGTGTTTTAAGATAACAAAACTATGATTTGTGGGAAGAAAGGGAGAGAGAGAGCGAGGGGAGGAAAAAAAGACTTACCATGGGAGCGACTAACATATCAAGAGAAGAAAGAAATAATGTAAGCTATCTGCAGAAGCAGAAGTCTTTCTAAGTAGTTTGAAGTGATTTTTTTTTACTATTTCACTGATCTTTTCCAAATATATACAAATATACATAAATACTGGTTCTAATTTTGACATAGCTTTAATAAAACCAAAATTAAATCCAGCCTTCATAAAAACATTTGGCTCTGGCATCCTAGAGAGGTAGATTCCATGGGCTAAAATCAGATTTTGAGAAGCAATATAACCAAAGTGGACAAGTTTATGAAGTTTGAATGCTTGTCTTTAGTACTGAGACCTCTGGCCCTCATTGTGCACAGGGCAATTAACATAACTTGTTATTAGTGAAATCAGTGAGGCCCGTGAGAGTTACAGGCATGTTTAACACATTTCGAAATCTAAACTTTCAGTGTCATTTATCCTTAAGGTGCTCAAAGAGTAATGAAGAAATTAGTGCACTGTGTGGAGCTACTCTTCTTTTATACCTTCTACTTCTAGAGCTATTAATTGCAACTAAAATCCTGTCAGCAGATATAGAAGCAGATATATCAGATAGCAAAAGAAATACCTCTGCAGCTATTTCATTTATGATGTAGAACTCGGACGATAATAGCTTTGATGTATATCCTGCCTAATGAAGTAACATTCCTGTCAGATGGATAATTGCTGCAGCAATGCTCTGTTCAAAGAGATTTCTTCTCTCTGCTCTTACTCTACTCTCACCACTGTGGTACCGCAGCATCTTGAAGTTTAGATGCTACTTTCCCTTTTCTGAGCTGAAGTCTTAATGAGGGCAATCGCTCCATGTTGGCCAGCGCTGATTCTTGTTAACAGGCCCTATATTGCAAGTATTCTCTGTGATCCCCAGTGAAGTTAATGGGCCTGTAGTTAGAGAGAGTTTGTGAAATAACACTCATGATTGAATGGAGACACTGATCTTGCATAAAGTGAGATCAAAGTTTGCATTTCCATTTTATTTGGTAGGAACAGGGCAAGCAAGGAAGAGTGGCATAATGTACTGCTTAAACCTGGAATCTGAGGTGCTAAGGGCACTGTTTTGTCAGTGTCTCCCTCTACTTTTCCCTGGACTGAATAAATATTAGTGTTACTGCTGAGTGTATTACTGCTGAGTGTATACCAGGAGCACTCAGCACTCTTTGACCATACAGGATACTAGCCCACTGACAGATTTCAGTGATCCCTTTACTGGGAACCTGTTATGGTTCCTTATTAGTCAAAGCAGAAACAAGAACCAGCTAAAAGAAAGGGAACAGATTTTGGGAAAAAAACAACTCTGTGGCAATGTTTCTACTTCTGTCACTCCTCCTATCTGCCTCTAAGCTTCATCCAGCCACTGATCTGAATTGAGTCCCAACACTGTAGATCATATGAAGAAAACCAGTTGCCAATGTGAGATGTGTCTACTCAAAGGAACTGGTTTTGAGGTTCTCCCTGATTTTCTTGGTTGCTAGACCACCCTGTCTTTGCTGAGTTAAAGAATTTCTGATGGACCACATTGCTGTTATGGTGATGAGAGCAAGGGCCATGCACATTATTGCTTAGTCCATGTAGTATACTATAGCACTGTACAAAGACTAACATTAGGCAATCTAAGTAGTTTCCTACCAGTGTTCTGGCTTACATAATGAAGAAAAGCTGGGTGCCAGAGTCATGTAAATACCTGTGGGTTATGGTCTCATGTTAAAATATCATGATCAAAAGAGCTGAACAGAGAATGTGTGTATTCTTTGAGCACCTCCACATACCTATCTATAGGTGATGGAGCACATGGAATAGATGTCTTGTTTGAAACACTCAACATTGCTGTTAGACTTTGAAGTCACTCTTACATTTTGGATGAAATGGCATGTTTACTTCCCTCTCATGCTCTTTCCTAGTTCTTTCAGGGCAGCCACAGCAACTGAACACAATGCAGATGTTGGAAGAATTTATTAAGCTAAATCAGGTCCATTATTAAGGCTTTTCTGCAAAATATTTCTAATTAAATGTTCAAAAACTAGAGTTCATTAACATTTACATAAGTAAATCACATTCTTCCAACAGGAAGCCAGAGGTTAACCCTCTTTACAGAACTTAGATGCAATACAGTTGAGTTTTCACTCAGGAGGGACAAAAGGAGGAGTTTTAAGTGCATTCCCACAAAATGAACTTTTTTCTTTTATTATTCAAATTGGTGCATATTCTGAGAATTTTTCTGATGTCATGGTTAACTCAAATGACCTCCAGTGGTATGGGGAACCTTGTTTGATTATACAGCTAAAGATACAATTCTACTTTCCCTTTGATTCTCTTGCTGTCTATAGTAATAGATGTTTGTGAATCATGAGCTGGAGCTCTGCAATTTACCATGGGTTTAGTAATTTCACTGATGAAAACAATGTGTTCTGGTATTTGAAGAAAGAAACCCCTGTGTGCTGCAACACTGTGTGCATTTTAGATGATGGAGACGCCTGTATTTTTTTCCCCTAGATCATCTCCACAATGGCACTGGTTCTTGTAAATCAGGAGATGCATCCTAGTGGAGCCTTTGCTTTCCACAGAATAGGCATTATGGGAATATTTATGAGTGATTTCTCCTCCTCTTCTGGTTCTGCCTATAGCAGCCCCACAAGCAAAAATGGAAAACTGGTCCCTGAAGAATATAAACAAAAGTTCGTAAAGAAAAGAACCTGTGTTTAAATGATCCTTAAACTGTGATGAGTAAACATGTACTTTCAGGATCAAGGTACATACTACAGAATGTGTTTAAGAGAGATTGGATAGGAAAAAAAAAAAAAAAAAAAAAAAAGAAAAAGGCAAGCTTCCCCCATCTAGTTCAGTTTTAATTCCATCTGCCCCTTGTTTAATTCTGGCAGTCATTGCATGCTCTGTATTTTCACTTCAATGTATTATTTAATGATAAAGAGAGATGGAGAAAGGAAGAAAATAGTTTCAGTTGGACAGCATTCAGAGAGAATTTCTATAAACATCTAGTTCTGTTTAAGACAGTTTTAAAAGCATTTAATATGAAATGCTATTAGACAGTAGCAAATGAATGCTGAATGTTCTCACTGTGTAAGCAATGCAGGTTTTTTTCCTTCTGGAAGCTTGCATACAATTGAACTTGAGTCAAGTTTGTAGATAGATTTCACAAAGGTAACCTTACATTGTCTAGTGCCAGTGAAAGAGACTTGCAAGAACAACAGTTAAAGTCATTAAAGACTTCTTTAAAAAAGAAGTTCAAAAGATGCTAAAGCCCTACTGGATACATTTCAACCAGCTGGATTTCAATAATTGAATGAACATAGTTGAACATGTAGTTAGAGATGAAAAGAGAGTACTGAATAAAAATGGAGACAATGGAAAATTCATGACACAATGGTCTAGTCTTTTTCTCATTTGGACAGTACTCAGTAGATAACCTGGAGGATTGCCTGTGTCTTTCTCATATTAAGTGATATACTCAGGTGATAACACTGGAGACTATGGTTTTTGTAAAATTCAATTAATAGCACATTTTTATTGTCTTGAAACACTTCAATCACATTTTTTATTCACTAAAAATAAATGTTCCAAAAGATATAAGTAGGATTGATGTCACAGCTGCAAGTAAATGTACTTGATTTAGAGGTTATATTGAGTAATTGCAAACTTCTAAATGTCCATTCATAGAGGAAATAACATAGGCCGAGATTGAAATTCCACTTTTGGACTCTACTGCTTAAGCCTTGCTACTTTGCTCTTCTGATGCTGCTACTGCTTGCTGATCTGACTGTGGTCAAGGCAGATTTTCATTTTAGAACAGATATTAAATGTATCAAAATAAACTAAAGACAGTGAATTTTTTCTCATTTTCAAAGTCTGAATAAACAAACACATAACATCCAGTATGACTCTTTATATATATGTATATGTATATATATATATATATATATAGAGAGAGAGAGAGAGAGAGAGAGAGAGAGAGAATTTGAGGATTTGAGGATTTCCTCAAATGCTTGGGCTGAAAAAATGCAGGGGTTTATATACCATGGCCATTTGAGATTAGCCCTGGGTTTTGGATTGACATTATATGGTTGGCTTTTCCCAAACAGATTTGATTCTGAAAAAACAACTGAACAGGCTGAGCTTAGAAAGGGGATGTTTTAAAATTGAATTTGTCCCTACAATATCTGTTAGCTTGCTGTTCGTATTTTTTTTTTTTCATAAGAATCAGTCTGCACAATTTGTTGGATTTTGCTTTTGCCTCAGATTTCATGTTCCTGGTAAAGAATCCAAGCCATATCAAAGGATGGGGGCTGCAAACAGTGAACTTTTATTTAATCTTTTTTGTAAACAGCCACTGTAAATAAGTTTTTACGTGAAAAAAATGTTCGCCTTTACAGGTTTAGATGGATCTTCAGACTTGCTCTAGATGTACTACCAGCCTTTTCCTTCCTCTTTCACATAGACACTGATCATAGGCAGCTTCTTTCATCAGCTCTCATCTTCTTGAAACGTTTTATTGGGAATTAATTAGTAAGTGACCTAAATGAAAGTCCAGCTTGTGGATTTATTTGTGCTGGTGAAATTACACTTTGGGAATAAAGAGATGCTTCCTACTTAACTACGTGGAAAACGTGGGGCTGAGGTTTCACAGTCAAAGGACAGTCTCAGCCACTGGCCTTATTTATTTAGGACTTCCTCTTCTAATTTAATTCAGGTTTTCTTTCACAGTTACTCAGAGCCTGAAGTGCCACATCACAAGTTTGTCACACAATCCAGTAATTTGACAAGAAAACAGCTGCAATATGTGTTGGGATTCTACTGAAAGAACAATGTAAAAGACAAAAGAGAATTTGTATTCCAAGCTTGAAAATGCAGAAACATCACAACTCACTTCTCTTAACAAGGACATTGGGTGTTTCAGAGTATTTACTCAACAGAGTAACCACCATCTTCAATTGTTTGTAGAAAAAGGAGTCTGTGTGCCACTTTTGATGGCACTGTGGATCCTGACAGCAAGTTTGTAACACAAAATACATTTGATGAGATGAATCACCTAGCTTGGTCTGTTTGAATTTTACAATAATACTAGGAACAAGCTCATTTTTATGTATAGCGTTAGAGCCAGAGGCAGATAATTGGCAGCACAATTTGCAAAATTGCACAGAAGATTTTGGATCCAGTTGGGCCAAACCTGGTAAATCTTGATGAGGTGGTTTAAGATACTTCTCTCTTCACCTCCCCTCCTGGTAGGGGTTAGTGAACTTGTAGCAGGCAAAGCAGGATGAAGGTCACGTGCTTGTGTTTTAACCCCCATGCTCTCTACAACTTCCTGAAGGGAGGTGGTAGCCAGGCAGAGGTTGGTCTCTTCTCCCAGGCAGCCAGTACCAGAACAAGAGGACACAGTCTTAGGCTGTGCCAGGGCAGGTTTAGGCTGGATGTTAGGAAGAAGTTCTATACAGAGAGAGTGATTGCCCATTGGAATCGGCTGCCCGTGGAGGTGGTGGAGTCACCTTCATTGGAGGTGTTCAGGAGGAGACTTGATGGGGTGCTTGGTTGCATGGTTTAGTTGTTTAGGTGGGTTGGATTGGTTGATGGGTTGGATGCGGTGATCTTGAAGGTCTCTTTCAACCTGGTGTATTGTATTGTAAACAAAATTTATGGTCATGTAAGGCAAATACTCAGACATAGCCTTTTCTATTATCTCTTCACTGAGAATAGTAATGGTCATGCAGTTGGAAATAGTAGCCAGGAATGGTGAATCTGAGTCAGCTCAGGAAGATACCCTAAATACCACATGTCAAGGCATTGAAACCTGTTCTGGGGGATGAAAATTTTATTTGTGCCACCTGTTATACATGCTGTGTGAATGGAATCAAAGAAACCACAGTAACAGCAGGGCTGAAAATTAACTTTGCCCATTCTCGCCCACTGCTCCTTCCTGTATTGACACTGCATTTGCACTGGGTATAATAACAGGGTATGTTACATCATCTGTCTCAAAAATGCCACCCTTAGACTTCACTGTAGCTTTGCCCAAGGCTCTGTTTTGAAGAAGCAGGAGAGAGAAGCAGGCAGTGGTTCACATGTAGTATTGCCTTAGTCATATGAGCTATCAGTGACATTATGGCAGTTCAAAGGGAGGAGTTCTCTCTTTTACAAATGAGGACTGAAAACTCAGAGGTTGCAGGATCTGGCACAAACTGTATTGCCCTCTCCAAGGAAACAAGCCTTGGTCCATGGGCCAGTTTACATGGGTCAACTCATGCTCACACTGCTCAGGTTCTGGAAAATGAGAGTAGATGGCCAAGCTGTAGCATACTCAGCTGACATCCTCACTTGAGTCTGACGTGACTTTCATCTGACCTGTTTAATTGTTGTCCTTTCTTGGTGTTCTTCTGCTGGGGGTTTAAGTACTCAAAGGCATCTGCTGCAGCAAGCCAGAATGTTTTTTCATAGCAGGACAGAGGAAGCTTGGGCTGCATATCCCTGGATATACTGGGGTGCCCCTGTAGAGCTTGTAGGGCAGCAGCACTGCCTACAGGGTGCTGTGGTAGGACTGATGCGGGTGGAGGGGAGAAAACCAGATGTGGTCCATGTCCTAGCTTCCTTCTCCTGACCAACCTGATCTCCTTCTATGATCAGGTGACCCGCCTGGTGGATGTGGGGAGGCCTGTGGATGTGGTCTACCTGGACCTCAGCAAGGCCTTTGACACCGTTCCCCACAGCAAACTCCTGGCCAAGCTGGCAGCCCGTGGCTTGGACAGGAGCACACTGCGTTGGGTTAGGAACTGGCTGGAGGGCCGAGCCCAGAGAGTAATGGTGAATGGCGCCACATCCAGCTGGCGGCCTGTCACTAGTGGTGTGCCCCAGGGATCAGTACTGGGCCCCATGCTCTTCAACATCTTTATTGATGATCTGGATGAGGGCATTGAGTCCATCATCAGTAAATTTGCAGATGACACCAAGCTGGGGACAGCAGTTGATTTGCTGGAGGGCAGAGAGGCTTTGCAGAGGGACCTCGACAGGCTGGACAGATGGGCAGAGTCCAATGGCATGAGATTCAACACATCCAAGTGCCGGATTCTGCACATTGGCCACAACAACCCCAGGCAGTGCTACAGGCTGGGGTCAGAGTGGCTGGAGAGTGGCCAGGCAGAGAGGGACCTGGGGGTGCTGGTTGATTGTAGGCTGAACATGAGCCTGCAGTGTGCCCAGGCAGCCAGGAAGGCCAGTGGCATCCTGGCTTGCATCAGGAACAGTGTGGCCAGCAGGAGCAGGGAGGTCATTGTGCCCCTGTACACTGCACTGGTTAGGCCACACCTTGAGTCCTGTGTCCAGTTCTGGGCCCCTCAGTTTAGGAAGGATGTTGACTTGCTGGAACGTGTCCAGAGAAGGGCAACAAAGCTGGTGAGGGGTTTGGAACACAAGCCCTATGAGGAAAGGCTGAGGGAGCTGGGGTTGCTTAGCCTGGAGAAGAGGAGACTGAGGGGTGACCTTATTGCTCTCTACAACTACCTGAAGGGAGGTTGTAGCCAGGCAGAGGTTGGCCTCTTCTCCCAGGCATCCAGCACCAGAACAAGAGGACACAGTCTCAGGCTGCGCCAGGGCAGGTTTAGGCTGGATGTTAGGAAGAAGTTCTACACGGAGAGAGTGATTGCCCATTGGAATCGGCTACCCGTGGAGGTGGTGGAGTCACCTTCACTGGAGGTGTTCAGGAGAAGACTTGATGGGGTGCTTGGCTGTATGGTCTAGTTGTTGGGTGGGTTGGATTGTTTGATGGGTTGGACGCGATGATCTTGAAGGTCTCTTCCAACCTGGTGTATTGTATTGTATTGTATTGTATTCATATCTAGAGGAAAACCATCAGTGAACTATTCTGTGCTGCAGTTTATTCTTAGGAGAGCTTGTCAGTTTGCTCTGGAGAATAACCCAGAAGTGATATACAATGTGTATTCGCAGAGGACCGGGATCAGGTGTACAAAAGGGACTGAGGCCTACCGATAGGAGTCCTGTAATGAAACCAGGAAACCCCAGCTTCCACAACAGTATATAGTGCCTTCTTTCCTGCCTTTGTGGCCAAAGAACAGTTCCCACCTCTCCTAAGTATTTTTGTGTATACCGTTGCTGCATTATGACCCTCTCTGTTTGTAAAGTAATATTGCACCAGAAGAAGCCAGAAAATAGACTTGCTTAAGTGCTACTTGCTGACATTTTAGAAATATTTATTGAAAGTGAAGAATGGAATACAGATATTCCAACTTTTCCTGAGATGTGCTCAGAAAGGTGAGGTGACCCAAACAACCCTTTCCAAGACCTCTTACTGCAAATTTCTGAGTGCTTATATTCACGTTATTAAAGGCAATAATCAGAGAAGGTGCAGACTGTACCAGGAGATGACTGTACTGGAAGGTGTTTGGCACACAAAATGGCACTCTGGACAGACTACATTTTTGTTTAGTTTTAATGCTAACCACGTGAGAAGCTTGGAAATTTGAAAAAAAAAAAGGCCATTTATTTATGTGAAGGCAGTGCATGGAGGCTAAACTGTCATGGTAGCCCAGCATGGAATGTACTGCTCTAGCAAGATTTGCATGCTTTTCAGAAGAGACAGAAAGGACTGCAAACACATCACTAAAATTATTTTAAGGCAATATGAGAATAATTTTACTGTTTAAAAGCACCTTGATTTTTTCTTTTAAAAATTGGACTGCTTTTAAGACATTCTCATAAAACATACATTTGATCTGGTGTTGATAATAAGGAAATAATAGTGAGATTTGATGAATTTAGGATTGTCTACCTAGATTAGTAAGCCTACCGCTTAAAGTATGCTGGAGGAATTCAGTGGCATTGGAGTACCTTGTGAATGTCTTATCTTAGATGCTTTCTTAGGAGCACTTTGTCTCCATACTTGCATTCTCTGCAGTTTATAAATTTTTTTCTTATGTATGAGTGCAATAATTACCAACAGAACATACTGCACACAGACTCTGTACACACCTGTGTGCACCCACATGTTGAACCAGCCAGCCCTGTGTGAAAGCCCAGTGACTCTATTGTCTCAAAACAATATGTGACATGTCTAGTTGGCATAGGCAGGGTCATGGCTTTGACGGCCCTTAATAGCCCTCAAGAGAGTTGGTGGCCTGGCAGATAGTTTAACAATTAAAAGAGAGAAATTCTGCAGAGAAGAGAAATCTCTATAAATGTCTGAGGGGTGGGTGTCAAGATGAAGGTGCCAGTCTGGTTATGGTGGTGCTCAGTGATAGTACAAGGAACAGTGGATAGAAACTGGAACACAGGATGTTCCATTGCAACATGAAGAGACACTTCTTTATGTTGATGGAGCACTGGAACAGGCTGCCCAGAGAGGTTGTGGAGTTTGCTTCTCTGGAGACTTTCAAAACCTGCCTGGATTCATTTCTGTGTGACCTGTCCTAGGTGATCTTGCTTTGGCAGGGGAGCTGGACTCTGGAGGTCTCTTTAAACCCCCAACATTCTGTGATTCTGTAACAGACATTGTACTGTATGGACCTGATGCACACCTCCCTTTGTGATTTGGAGACACCATGTACACTCCTGCCAAAAGGATATAAAAGGACCCTAACTTCTTCAAAGGGACCTCGACCCACTGGACAGATGGGCAGAGTCCAACATGATGACATTCAAGAAATCCAAGTGCCGGGTGCTGCACTTTGGCCACAGCAACCCCATGCAGAACTACAGGCTGGGGTCGGAGTGGCTGGAGAGCGGCCAAACAGAGAGGGACCTGGGGGTGCTGATTGACAGCTGCCTAAACATGAGCCAGCAGTGCGCCCAGGTGGCCAAGAAGGCCAATGGCATCCGGGCCTGCATCAAGACTAGTGTGGCCAGCAGGAGCAGGGAAGTCATTGTGCCCCTGTATTCTGCATTGGTTAGGCCACACCTTGAGTACTGTGTCCAGTTCTGGGCCCCTCAGTTTAAGAAGGACATTGAGACACTTGAACATGTCCAGAGAAGGGCAACAAGGCTGGTGAGAGGCCTTGAGCACAAGCCCTGTGAGGAGAGGCTGAGGGAGCTGGGATTGTTTAGCCTGGAGAAGGGAAGGCTCAGGGGAGACCTCATTGCTCTCTACAACTACCTGAAGGGTGGTTGTAGCCAGGAAGGGGTTGGTCTCTTCTCTCTAGCAACCAGCACCAGAACAAGAGGACACAGTCTCAAGCTGCTCCAGGGAAAGTTTAGGCTCGAGGTGAGGAGAAAGTTCTTCACTGAGAGAATCATTCGTCATTGGAATGGGCTGCCCAGGGAGGTGGTTGAGTCACCATCCCTGGAGGTGTTCAAGAGGGGACTGGATGTGGCACTTGGTGTCATGGTCTAGTCATGGGGTCTGTGGTGACAGGTTGGACTCGATGATCTTTGAGGTCTTTTCCAACCTTGGTGATACTGTGTGATACTGTGATACTGTGATGGTCAGGAGGCTCAGTGTGTAGAACTGTCAGCTTTGTGATGGTGAACGTGAAAGCTTGCCTGACCTCTGTGGCTGTCCTAGAGCACACATTGGAAAGCTTTTGTGTCACTAGCAGACTGTTGTGGTCCTAGGGAGGATTTGTAGGAACTCTGAATTTGATTAATTGGAAATTTGCAAATCACTGATGTTAAGAGAGAAATACTGTGTTTGTCCTGTCAATACCACTTTGATGTGCCTATTTTGCTGATGTTTTTTGTCTGTAATTTTTAAGAGATCTGGAAAATTCATTAGGAGGACTGAGCAATGTCAGCACCTCTTCTTTCTTGTTTTCACTCACAGGTGCCCTATGCTGTGCCAGCTGTGTGTGGTTTGTTTTCTGTTGTGATTAAGTTGTTGCAAGGTATTTGCATTTACACTGGTTGTGCACCTCCCCTTTGTTTCACTCCTTAACACTGAGTCTCTAAATAATGTGATATTTTCAGGGATTTTTTCCTGTTTTCTATTCCCAGGGGGGTCCCCAAAGTTAAAGGTGGCTGGAGTAAATCTTTGGAGTTTATAGTACAAACTGGGAATATATTTCACATTACTGTATAGATGTGAATCAGAGAAAGAGCTGAAACAAGATAAATAATTTTATGAGTAACTTTTTAAAGTCTTACTGCCAGAATAGAGTCCTGGGCTATTAAAAGCTTCATGTATCCCTTCAGCCATTTGCACTCAAGCTTTGCTGGAAGTAGCATTGTTTGGTTTTGGTTCAACACTAGGAGCTTTCTGTAGGACACACAGAGGAGCTTTGATTTTGCTATTGTGGTGTGTGTGTGGGGGTGTTTGGTTGCTTTTTGTTTTTTTTTTTTTTAAGTTTTCAGCTTGAAACTGCAGGAACTTTATTACAGCTGTGTCTCTTAAACAGCAAATCATTCATCAGAACTCCTTGCAGCAATCAGTTTTGTGTAGTGTGTAAAAATGTTTGTAATGAATTCCAGTGAAATTGTTCAAGGGAATTCCATAATCATTAACCCTCTATCTGCATTTTCATGATGACTCTTCTTTCCAGAAATGGAAGAAGGACTGAAAAATTGATTCAATGATGAGGATTCTCTTTCTTTTGACTACAGAAATTTGTGTAGAAACATTAACCCTAGCGGTGCTATGTGCCACCCAGGAAAGAAAGCAGCAATGAACCCTGGCTTCTTTTGTATCTGCTACCAAAATGGAGTGGAACAGACTTTGAAATTACATCAGACTTGCATGACATGCCATTCATACCACATCACCAGGAATGATATCACATAATGATAATAGGAAATAAAGCATCAGATAGTGTTGCTTAGCAGCTATAAGACTGCATTTAAAAGCTGGCCTTCAAGTCTATTTCACAAAAGGCAAAGTGCTGCTTTTTAAGCACACTGAAGTGCTATTCAAACCAGCCAGTAGTCATGGAAAATTTATTTCCATCATTACCACTCCTATTTGTTTTTATCTCTCATCTGCCTCTTTCATCTTTTCCATTGATTAACGCATGTTCGTGTTTCAGGTTCAGTCATGTTGGCAGTTCCCTGTATGAAAAGGTTACACTGTTAACTCACATGGAATTCCTCTAATCATTGGTGAAGATCAAGGCTTACAAAATTTTGCTTCTGACCCCAGAAATAAATTATTTCCCCTTTAAAACTCACATACCATGAGGAAGACCATGATGATTTTTTAATGATGATCAAGTTAAGATATTTTCTGTTTATTCTAAGACTGTTTTTTATAAACATATATGTCATGTTTAGAGAAGCAGGAGGTTTTTTTAGTTCTTACAACTAACAAGGGAGTATTAGACCTTGAAACTGAAATAAATATATAAATATTTAATTTAGTGTATGCAAGGGCAGCTGGTTGCTGTCCGTGGAATAAATGGGAACAATTAAACTGGGTTGCATTTAGGCTTTATTTCAAAAGGTTTATAAAATAACTAATGGAGTTATTTTAGGATTAACTATCCATACATGGCATTTATAAAGGCAGACTTGTTTTCCAAGACATTTTCAGTGTTAATCTTTAACAACCCTGTAACTCAGATAATATACTAATGTAAACATAATGCCAGCCAATGGAATAAAAGCACTGAGTATGTTGTGAAGTGCCTAACTAATATTTATAAATTAGTGCTAGGAATTATCTAATTTGAAATTATTTTTAGCTGAGATTTCTGTGTTTCGCTTCTATCTTATGTATGAAGAGGTAGAGAAAAAAAAGGACAAGAGGTTTGGTTTTGCTTGAAGATCTATGAGGTAAATGGACCATTGCGAGCATTAAATAGGTGTGTCTCATTGATCTTAGTGTGTAAATAACTGATATTTCCCATAATACTTTCCATGTGACTCTTTACAGGGATGAACAAATTTAAAACCAGGCATTGGACTGGACTCTTTTATTCAAAAGTTTCTAGATGAAGGATGGCTTAGGCTTGCAATCCTCCAATGAATACACTGGGAATTATGTAAAATTTATAAATCAGAGTGAGCCTCATTGTTCCAGTTTCTCTGGACTGTTCTCAATGTGTAGAAACACAAATTGTAAGCATATGAGAATGCAGTTCAGTCAGTTTTAACAAATGAGCCCTGCAAGCTTTCAAATAGCATTTACTTGGTTTTCCAGTTGACTAGTCTGTCCATTCAAGAGTAAACAGAAACAAAGGTGTTATTTAAAAGGGAATAATCTAGAGAAAGAGCCAACAATGTTGAATGAATTTTTTTCACTTCATAAGCTTCAAGTTTAACAGGAAATTTCTCTGTTGTGGTAGTTACAATGAGTTTTAAATTAATATAACTAATAAAGTAAACAATCTTTCCTGTGAAAATCATTGCACCTGTTCCATGCTGATAAAACGACTATTATTCATATGACTAGTCTAAGCAGGATCTAGATGTTAGCATATGGCCAGTTTTTGCATGGAAGTGGTTACAACTTTGGACTCATCTCGGGTCTTAACAGACTGTGTTTTCTCCTAGGGACAGGTAGAGTTTTTTGTACACATCCTGATAATCTCAGGAGAAAGAGTAAGTGTGGAATTGCACTATTTTGTGGTGGCCACAGCACCATGTACCAATTGGAAGGACTGCACATCTTAAAAAAATGGGAACTGTCATTCTCAATCTTAAGAGTAACCCCCTTACATGATTTAGACAAAATATTTGCTTCTTTTCCTGAGTGGACCTTGTATTTATGCCTCTTTGTAGATACCTTAAAGGGCCTTCCTTAATAGTAATGCAAGAGGACCCATTGGCCTTAACTAGAGCATTTTTTTGGGTTGTTCTCTGGAGAAATATGGTCTCAGCTTCTACACAAAAGCAGTAGCTGGTAGCAGAAGTGTGGGTCATTCCTGAGTTCCAAGAGCTAGCAAAAATCTGTGTTATGTTACCATTCAAGAATGGACAATTTCTGTTATTATCAGGGGGTTGAAAAGATGTGTTTTTCCCATCCAGGACTGCAGTAATTGAAACATCATTTGTAATCAATGATTCCTGGGAATATCACCAAAGATTTTTGTCACCATGCTGTGCATGGACACTTCACAGGTGAAAGCAAGGTAGAGTAGACTCTATGGCAAGACATGGCACCAATCTATTTGTTTCAAAGAACGTAAGTTTGTTCTTTCCACAACTTTTGATACAGGTCAGTGATTCCATTAATGTCACCTGATAAGCAAGCCATGGCCTTTATAAATTAATGATCACATGCCCTTGGAAAACCAGTCCTTGTTTTAATTTAAAACAGAACTTCTTTAATTCTAGGAGAGTTCCCCCCCCGCCCCTGATTGGAAGCACTTGACTATGTATTGTCTTTCTGCCAGGGTAGTTCTTGAGTACATTCTGGAAAAGATCAAATCCTGTATTAATTGCTAGGTATGATATACCTAATCATTTGATTGTGATTTGTTCATTTGTAATATATAGTATGTTCTTCGAAAAATAGCTAAAAGCCAGCATACATAAGAAACCAGAGCATTAGAATATCTAGCTTTTAGAACAGCACTTCTAGTATGAAGCAGTGAAACTGCCCTGTCTTCCCTATTGGTCTCCATATTTCAGCCTGGATGCTAGTAGGGTTGGAAAGACTGCTACCTAAGAAAATGTAAATATGGAGTTTGCACCATTTCTTCATTTTATAAAAATTACTTTTGTATCAATAATAATAATAAAAGGTGGTTTGATCCTTTCAGAAGAATTTTTAGTTTTCATAGAGTCATAGAATGGTTTAGGTTGGAAGGGAGCTTAAAGATTGTCCAGTTCCAATCCCCCTGCCATGTGCAGGGACACCTTCCACTAGACCAGGTCACTCAAGGCCTCATCCAGACTGGCCTCGAACACCTCCAGGGAGGGGGCATCCGCAACATCCCTGGGCAACCTGCTCCAGTGTCTCACCAACCTAATTGTAAAGAATTTCTTTCTAATATCCAGTCTAAATCTGCTCTCCTCAAGCTTCAAACCATTCTCTCTCATTCTGTCACCACAAGTCCTTGTAAAAAGTCCATCCCCAGCTTACTTGTAATCCCCTTCCAGGTACTGGAAGGCTGCTCTAATGTCCTTCCAGAGTCTTCTCTTATCCAAGCTGTACAGCCTCAGCTGTCTTAGCTTGTCCCCATAGCAGAGGTGTTCCAGCCCTCTGATCATCTTTGTGGCCCTCCTCTGGGCCATCTCCAACAGTTCCATGTCCTTCTTGTGTTGGAGGCACCGGAACTGGACACAGTGTTCCAAGTGGGTTCTCACCACAGCAGAGCAGACAGGCAGAATCCCCTCCTTTGTCCTGCTAGTGACCTCCCGTTCATGCAGACCAGCACACAGTTGCCTTACTGGCTGTCAGTGACCATTGCTGGGTCATGATGAGTTTTTCATCAACTGACAACCCCAAGTCTTCTCCTTAAGACTGCTCTCAAGCCACTCCTCACCCAGCCTATATTTGTGCTTGGGATTTCCCCAGTCCAAGTATAGGACCTGGGTCCTAGCATCTATTAAAAGTCTACCACTGTGCTTGAGGCACACACGTAGGCACGTGGAGCTGTGACTTTTCCCTGTACTTGAAAATGTATGCCAGCCTCACTAGGCTTATCTGTTCTTAAGGAGGGAACACTGTAACGCTGTTTTAAAGGAAAAACCTGAGTAATAATGTGTGATTTCATTTTGTGAATCTATAACCTCAAATCCTTAGTGATTAGGGGGAATTAATTTTCAATTCTGCATAAAGAGACACTTAATCCTTCTAAAAGGCTGGGGTGGGAAAGTAAAGTCAGTGTTTCTGACAGGAAATCTTGGGCACAGAGATTGTTCCATTCATGTCATGTAGAAATAAGTCTGTTTCACACACACATGCAATGCACAAAGCACTGTATCAAACCTGAAATTCTGAATTATTTAGACAGAATTGGAGGGGTCAGATTCAGCTTTTGGATACAAACCTTAAGACTGGTAAGAGGAGTCGTGTGTATAATGGATGAGTGCAGCACAACACTGATGGATACTCTGAAGTTTACTCTGATGTGAGCTTACTCTAGGATGTTCACTATCTCCCTATTGGATTCCTAGTTCATGTTACACATCAGCAGAAATAATTGGCATTGTAAGAATCGACATTATAGTTAAGTAATTGCCAGGGACACTAAAACCCAGTACATTCAGACAAATCCCAACCTGACCTCTTCATGAGGTGGAGGTGCTATTTGAAATATCCTGAATGAAAGTTGTTGAATTTGAAACTAGTTGTTTTTTATAGTTAGTGAGGGGACTGGGGATGTCAGTCTTGATTCTGACTTGCTACAAAGTTTTGAGGACAGTGGAAAGCCTCTGTAGAGCCCAACACCTCCCTTCAACACCCCACCCCCACCTTTTCAATGTGGGGTGGGGTTTTTTTGGTGGGTTTCCCCCTCCGCCCTGGGGCTGTGGCTATTCTTTTGTATTCCACATCTAGATTTTATGGCTGGTAAGAGAAGGGGGAGTGTGACTGCTTATTGTCTGTATCCTCTTATGCTCAGCATGAATTCTCCAAAAAGAAGCAGCGTTATACAGCTGGCATGAATCTGGTGGATTTTTCTGGCTGCGATGTTAAATATCCCCAACAATTCTAATGTCTTGAATCTCATTTATTCTGTTGATTGCTTGTGAAAAATGAGCAACGCAGGAGCTGAGTCTCTCAGCTTGAAGTTATAAGTAATGTTCTATTATATATTTACAGGTTCATAAAAAAAAAAAATCAACCCCCAGACTGCTCTCAGAATGGGACAAAACTGAGAATTTAAATTAGGCCTTATGCTTTTCAGAGCAGCTCCTTGTTTAATGAACGGACTTTCCAATCCTTGACCTTCATATTTATTTATGCTTGTCAGTGTTTTACTAAAAACTTGAAGGGTATGCAAGTTAGTCTTATAATGTAAATCCAGTTTGCAGGCAAGGAAAATAGGTGTACTTTGGAAAGCCAACCCTGAAGCCTGAGTTAAACAGGCTTAACAGCCTGAGTTTGGTTTAACAGCCTGAGTTAAACCAAATGTGTGCAACTCTCTCACAAGTGCTGAATCTAGCTGCAGATTAGAAAATGGTCAAGTTTCATATCCAAGTATTGAGATGCCAAATACTCCTTCTTACTAAAGCAGCTGAGTCCCTATTACAGCCATGCTACTTGTCACACCTAATCCTGTGAGGTGCACAATCTTCCTAGATCTCACTGAAAACTGAGCTCCGAATAGCTTATGCAATGTGTTCTTTACAAAGATGCTTTCAGGGTGCACAGGCAGGTTCAAAATACAGTTCTTACAGCAATTTCCTGTGTAAGGCATTGATGAGACAATAGATCCTTTTATGAGGTGCTGTTTGACTACAGAAATGAACAATTGTTCACATTATGTTTAATAAATCCCTCGACACCCTGTTAAAAGGACCTATGTTTAGCTGAAGTCTTGGCATGAATGTACTTACAGAGGTTTAATGACCTTTCACTTCTTGAGGTGTTCTTTATTTAAACTAATGAAAATGAGCTCCACTTAAAAGGCTTTTAAATGCTGATTAAAAATTAAATCAGCTGTTCATTATCCCCAGGTGGCCTTGTTCTAAGAGCAGTAATTCAGAGAGAGTCAAACAAGTGGTCTTTTTTAATGTAGCTAGATCATGAGTTGCAAGGACTTTATTAGAGCTGTTTATTAATCAGCAAACTTTCAACTTCTAATGCAAATGGATCTGTAAACACAGGACTTCTCTCCATTTCTGACCTCTACTTGTTAGAAATATGGAAGAAAATCAGGCATATTTCTGAAGATTCTCTGTGACATGTACAGTAGAAATGCAAACAAGTGTGTGTTTTTTGCAAGCAAACTATATACTCACCTGGTGGGTACCATTGCATTAGTAACAATAAACTGAGAAAGTAGCTGTATAGAGTCTCACTTTACACAGTTGATTATTTTTCTCTTGGGTTGGAAAAGTTTCAGGCAGTTCATTTTTGAGAACATCTAGACATAAAAGGAAAGGAAACTGTATTATACGATGCTCTGAGTTCCACTATAGATCTAGGTTTTTTAGAGGCCACACAACTCTTTGTTACTTGTAGTAAGATGAATGCCAATAGGTTGCTGGGTAAAATACACTGCAGAGTATTAGGGAAGCTATGCAGCACTGTTACCTTGTTTCTGCTGCAGCAGGAAGGGTGAAAAAAAACATCCTTTGTCAGTCAAAATGTTTGAAACTACCTGCTTTGAGCTATGGCCTTGACTCCTACTCCTGTCTAGCACATGTATCTGTTAATTTGCATGTTAGAGTACCTGCTTCAGGGATGCACTAGAAGTGCATTCTTATACTTCCATATTGTTTGGAAAGTCTGGCAGAGCTGAGCAGAGTTATGTATCCCAAATGGCTGCAAGGGAAACTGTCTCAGTGCTAGTAGGCAATTATTACTGTTGTTACCCTTGCTCTTGAATTCTTCCTCTGGTAAAACTTGCAGGTGGCCAAGGTGCTCTTATTCCCAGGTTTGTGAACAGAAGCAGAAGAAGCTACCCTGGTGTTGTTATGGAGACAGGGTTGCAGAGACATGAATGTGTCCTGCTAACCTGTGGGGGTGCTTTCTGCAGTCACACTCACAGGCCTTTTACCTTGTGACTTTCTAATGAGTTTTGGAATTGGGCACATGACACCAGGGAATGCAGTGTGTGTGTCTGAGGTAATGAACAAACATCCCTAAACAGGATGCCTGGCTGAAGAAGTATTCAGACTTTGGCCAGTAAAACTTTAATTTTTGTTCCACCCCTCAGGTTTAAAGAAGCATTGGGGGGGGGGGGATGGGTGTGTGTGTGTTTGTTTGCTTGTTTTGGGTTTTTTCCCCCCGTCTTCATTAGTGAAGGAATAATGATAGCATGAGATTCAGCTTTAAATGTCAAATTCTAGGAATCCTTTCTGCTCCAGTACTAATGCAGAACAGATTGTAGTACAGTGGCAACTGCATGTCTAAAGTAATGAAAGCACTGATGGTTTGAAGAATGTCCTTGGCTGATAGCTTTATTTAATTATCTAAAATAATTGGAAGAAAGTTATTTTCCAAGGTAATGAATATTCTTCCTAAAAACTCCTCTCCTACTGCTGAAGAAGCTTCACTACTGTATGTGGTAGAAATGTATTTGTAGAAAGAACAGTGCTTTGAATTAAAAAATTTGTAAATCTGAAAAGTGCATCAAAAACTACATGGATGGTGTAACTCTGCATACATTAGTATTGTATGCAATGTGGTACATGCAGCAGAGTTCTAATTCCATTCTTCATGAAATGTTATTAATTTTTAGCACATGTGTAGGAGCCCATATGAAAAGCAATGCCTTTTGGGACAAATACAGAGAAATGGCAGATGTGCACACACTAAAAAATAAAGAACATAACAAAAAATTTCACCTTGAAATCCACTCCCTCCTCCCTGACTCTTCCTGATTTTGGAAAAATACTATAGATTTATACCTTTTATTCCCCCACTCCCCCGATTTGTTCAGAGTGACTACAAGAAATTGTCACTTCCTGATCAAAGAAATGCTTTATATTTCCTCTACCTCCACTAGAAGCAACATGATTATTTTCCAGGGGAAGGGGTATCTCTATAGAGAGGTCAGAACTGTGTTAGCAGGAAAAAGAAATTTAACAGGCTCAAAAAGACTGGAGATTAGAAAATATTATGGCAAAGACCTGTGTTTTGCACAGTACATCTATAATAAGCAATCAAAGGTATGATGTTCTTCCCTTTCAGGTGTAGCTTTGGTGCTGTTTTACAATTAGAGGGTGCTGCTGTTCTCATTACCAATATTTTAGCAACACTTCAGTGCAGATGAAGATACCCCTCCAAAACCTGATTTTTAAATATTTTTTTTTCCTCAGTAGTCAAGACTTTGTAACTAGTTCTGGTGTGTACTTTTAACTTTGCTACATCAGAGCATTGCTAAATGAAAATTATTCCTGGCCCTTGGCATAGATCCAAATGTCTTGGGCTTTCAAGTGCTCATTGTTAGTGTGTCCTGCTCTAATGTCCCTTGTTTACTTACAAGAATAAATCACTGGTTCATGTGAAGCATATCAGCTCTCTAGATGATCTATTAGGGCAGTTAGGAGCTGGTCATATTTCAGTTCACTGTACTGTCAACCTAAATAGAGCATTCTCAGCCTCATCTAGATGTCAGATACAATCTAGTAAAAATAGCACAAAACTCTGTTTTGATTTATTCATCCTTCTCTACACAGTAAATTAGTTTAGTTAGAACACAGTACCGCCCTAAGGACATTTTAAGCTAAGCGTGTTTGCCTGAACAAGGGCTAGGATGTATCAGGCCAGTTAAAGCAGCTTTGATGACAGGTGGTAACTTGTTTAGTGCTTGTTACTTCACTGCTTGCAGTTGAACATCTCCTGCAGATTTAGCCCAAAATGTGATGCCACATCCTTCATAAAGTTGGAATATTTTCTTCCATCCTTCTGTTCTGTTGTGTGCATTCCGTGCTTGTTTCAGTGTTGGTTTTACTTGGAAGAAGTTTTGTTTAGAAGCACATTCTTGATTTATGAGTTATGTCTTCCTTTAAACAATGTCTTATTCCTTTACATGAAAAAAATAATTACACTTGAAAAGCTGATGCAACAATTAGAGCCTTAGAATTTAGTTCAGGCATCTAGAAGAAGATGCATGACTGAGAGCTAAACCCACCCTAGTCAAACTTTCTGGGTTTACTGTTCTTGAAGTAAACTTTACTGGACAAGAGGATTCTGAGATGTCCAAAGACATTTACATGTGTGCTTTGAAATAGATGTAACCATCATTCAATTACTCTTAAAGAATATTCCTTTTCCAAGCAGTTTATTATTATTGTGTAGGGAACAGTGAACTGGGTATTGTTCCTGGTACTGGGAAAAGCAATAACAAATTATTGCCAGTGGTTTCATAATCAAATCTTGAAAATTAATTACTTCGGGCAGACCTTAAGCTTAACTTTATTTAGCAGCAAGTAATATGCATATCAGGAAAAGACATTTCCATTTCACTACTTAATTGATTTAAGAGTCAGGAATCCTTTGAGGAATGGCACAAACACAAGCGATATTCTTAAGTGGTAGCATATACATTTACAGCTCTAATTTTGCTGAAAGGTGTGTAAAACCTTACATATTTAAGTTTCTGTGTGCCTGAGCAGGCTCCAGGGAAAAAAGTATTATTGTTTCCAAATTCCATTTTGACTTAATCTCAGAAGATTGCCTATGGAGAACTCTTTCAAAAGACAGAATAAGAATAGGTTGACTTTGCCAGAACAGTCTATTTTACCCCAAATTTAGTGCTGTTTTGTTGGGTTTTACGATTGCTAGCATGGAAGATAAACAGCCTTATTATAGAAGCTGTTGTTGGCCTTTAAAAAAATCCTGAGAGCACAAAAAGGATCTTGTGATGAAACTCCCCAAGAGAAGGTGTGAGCACTTGTGCCTGGAAATACTGAAAAATAGTGTTTGAAATAGGTCAGGCTATTTATATTACTGTAGGCAAACACACCCTCAAGTTTTCCTTTGGAAAATTCTACAGAAAAATATATCTTGTTGCTGTGGAATAAGTTTAGTCTCATGAAGTAGTTGTGAAGTCAAACCCAGGACACTGAAACAGAGAGGGTGTGGAAGAAAGCTGCAAACTTCATTCTTCAGAGAGGAAACAGGGATAAGATAGTGCTGCCTGCTAGCAGCCCTTAGGCCACAGAATCAGACTAGAATTTGTCTAAAATCACTTTGTCATAATACATGCTATGTGGTCATCAAGTCATAGATTCATGGAATCATAGAATGGTTTCAGTTGGAAGGGTCCACCAAAGGTCATCTAGTCCAACACCTCTGCAGTGAACAGGGACATCCTTCACAAGATCAGATTGCTCAGAGCCTTGTCAAGCCTGATCTTGAATATTTCCAGGGATGGGGCCTCAATTACCTCCTTGGTCAACCTGTTCCAGTGTTCCACCACCCTCGTGGTGCAGATTGGCAAGATGCAGTAAATATCCAGCATGTCAACCCATTTTGTTACCTTATGCACAAAACCTATATTTGTTTCTGCAAGCTCATAGATTTAATTCATTCAGAGACTGGCTTGTTTGTGTTCTTTGTGTTTGTTACTCAGTCAGTGTCAATATAAATTTCCAATACTACTGTAGAAGCATCTATAAACTATCCTGTAAATGCAGAACAAATAACTAAATAATACTCTTTCATCCATAAATCTAGTGGTAGGTTGAGATGATGTACTGCTGGTATCTTAGGGAATGTCAAGGTGCTATTTTAATGAAAAAAATAATTTCTGCTACACATCAAATATAAGGATATACTATGCCTGTAGAAATGCATATGGGCTATTGTTATGAGGGAGTTACAAAAAAACCAAACCCCTATGAACTTGAGTAATTAATCACTTGTAAAGCGAAAGTCGTTTCGTTGCTCATTCAAAGCAAACCAAAGATATGGAGAGTCAGCCAGCCTTAAAAATTGTTAAGGATCTCTTAATCCTCATAACAGAACGGTGACTTACAGTAACAAAGCGTCTTTGAAAAGGTGTTTTCCCACCCTTTTTATCAGCTTGGAGATGTATTGGCAGCTTAGATATGATCAACAATTCTTTTCGTACTCCAGACTTACTCCAGAACAAGCCAGTATCCCATTTCAGTTTTCTGCTAAATAATTTGTCTCCATAAGTTAGGTGTGTTATTTGTAGGAACCCCTTCCTCTTTTGGAAACACTGCAGTAGCTGATGTTCTTGTCTCCTTCAATCAGATTGCACGTACAGGCCAAGAAAGCCAAAGTGCATAAGGAAATGTGGATGTTTACTTGCCTTACCTTGCAGAAATCACTGGTAATCTACATTTCAAAGCATTCAATTGAGGTTTCTACAACAGCTTGGGTATGGGCAGAATTGATTTCATGGCAGAAGAAGAGAAATGTCAATTAATCTCACATTATTTTCTAATACAGTTTTTGAGCATTTATCCTTGAAAGTTCAAAACCCCTTTTGAATGTTCTCTGAGCATAAAAAACCTACAATGTGGCTTTTTCACAAAAGAAAGATTTTTAAGTTCTCCAAATCTTGTGGAAATATGAAAGCCCTCCAAATTTCAAAGAATTTCTAAGTAGTGCTGAATACACTTTACATTAAATGTTTTAGCTGAGTTTTATGGCGCTGAATATATGACCTCTTAAACATAATGCAAGAGTCTAGGCCTGTATAATTAAACAGGCAGAGCATTAATGCTTACATATTAAAAACATCTGTACCTAAATTACAGGAAAATATCATTAGGGTTACATTTTGGCTGCAGTCTTTCAAGATACTTAAAGTTCCCTGCACTCTCTCCCTAACAAAATGTAAACCTGCTTGTTCAATCAAAGTTTTGTCAAGGTGTGGCTCCACACCAGTTTTAAAACTCACGGCAGGAGGTCAATGGAGTTTTACTAAATCTCCACCTAAAGTTCTTAATGTATTTATGTTCCCTGATGCTTAGTTGCCTGGCCTTCTCTTAAGCCGGAGGATTTATTGGGAAAATAGTTCTTTCTTCCTTCCCATGGTGGCAGATGTATTTTTCCATAGACCCTTCCCTGTTGTCTCTCTACAATGAACAGAAATAAAGCCTGGGGGGCCCAACTGGAAAGGGAAGCAAAGATCAATCAGAGCTCATTCTTGATTGTGGGCATGATTATGGATTCAGTAATACTTTCAGGAAATGACACTGATTCCTACCACCTGCTCTACTTATTCAGGCAATTAACACATTAGATGTTTATCGTCTATTCTCTCAAATTAATTATTCAAGTTGTTGCTTGATGTGAAAGTTTAGACCATTAACATATTGACAATGTTAGTATTTAATAATCTAAGGCATAGTGAGGAAGAGAGAAATCAATACTTGTGCAGTGTTTTCCATCACTTAGGAGAGCTACAAAATTTTTCCTCTTTTCTATGTGTCCGTGAATGGTACTAAAGTTAATTGAAGCAAGTGGATTGGTTGAGTACTAAAATTAGCCTCTCAGCTTCATCGTTATTTCATTCTAGGTTTTCTTACTGGTAGCAGGAACTCAGACTACCTGCCTGTTAAAAATGTCAGAAATCCTTATTTTGAAAGGGAAAGGCTCATATGAAATTTCCTGGTCTTGATAAACTCTCAAGTCTTTCAAGACTAACAGTGAGGAATCATTGTCTGGCATACACATGTCTTTCAGGGAAAACAGTTTTATAAAGGTACAGAAGGAAGAAATCCAGTAACATATGGGGAAACCTTTGAGGCTGAAAGCAGTTTAGTTTACTTTCAGCAACTCAATAGTCATTGGTGTGTCTTGGGAGTAGTCTATGTAGATGAGGCATTTGTTTCTTCATGTACTCAGTCTTCCATAATGTAGCTGCTGTACAGGAATTCTATCTTCCTGCTCACAGGAATTCACAATGTGTAGCAAGCTGGATGTGGATGGACTCTGTGTTTGCTTGAGTGCTGAAAAACTTTGAAGTTAAGTTGGAATGAAGTTCAGTGAATGTACTGTGTTCTAGTGAATGGGAAAGGGAATAGAGGCTACCATCTGACAAAGTAAAAAATCAACAAACTCTTGCCTCTGCAGCATTGTTTTAGGTGTCTTTGGGCTGGGAACCATCCCTAAAGATAAAAGAAAGTTAGTTTTCAGGCTGTTATGATCCTTGTAAAAGATGACAGCTGAGAAAGGAGGCAATCATCTATCTGCTATTCCTTGCATTAAAAAAAACCCAAATAAATCGGTTGTGTACCTCTTTCTACCATAATGCTATGAATATCCATGAGATTGCAGCAATTGACAAGACAGAGGGAAGTCTACTCTTTAGAACAGACCTACATTTAAATATCCATAATCTGAAGGAACTGTTAGGCAAGCAGGACGCTGACAGAGTTACTACTTTATACCAAATCACGCAAAGCTGAAACTGTGAAGTCAACCATTCTGTTAAACTAGCTTGGATTTGTCATTGCTGCAATCCACAGTTGAAGGACTTACCTATTGCCTACTTAACATCTAGAAAGCTAGCCAAACACCTTTGGGAACAGACATTATCTGTGTTCTGGTTTGCTGCTTTTGGGGTTAAGGGAATTCTGAATGAGGACTGACTTAATCGGGACATTTGTGGGAAGTCAGCCAGGACATATGGAAGAGCTGTCCAAACACTTCTGCAGGTCAGATTTAATGTGTTTATTGATTTTGTTTTGTTTTATGATGGATCTTTAGAGTAGCAAAGAGCTAGTACACTGAATACCAGTGGTAGGTTTATTTCTATATCAATTGCATTCAGAAAGGCACTAATGCATCTTTTAACATTTGAACTTTAATATTCCTAATAATTAGAAATAGAAGATGAATATTTCAAACAAACAAAAATTTACTCAAAGCAGTATTAGAGGGAGTTATGCTTCAAGGGTGCAGCAGAACTTTCACTCTGATCAGGGTTAGTCAATTGTCTGAGTACTGCTCCTGCAGAGTTAAGTTGCTGCAGTGGAGATGTGGAGCTGGATTGTTTTCTGCCTCCCCTGTAGAAAAGTTAACTCACAGACAAGTTCGGTTTTGGAATCATTAAATGCTGGTAATGCTCAGTGAATGGTTCTGTCTTTTCCTCTCAAAGCAGGAGTGAAATGTCAGATGTTGAAACAAAATATTTTAACAGCCATGCAAAAATAAACTTTATTTCCAAAAATTTTTCACATCTCTATGTTGCTGGTCTAGGATCTGTGTCCACTGGTCTACCAGAATGGACCTTACTGTTCTGTCTCTGTGGAACTGCTTCTCATATAATGCTGTGTAGATCTCTGGTAACCTTCAGAACAAGGAATTCAGGCTTGTCTCTTAAAAACATTGTCTGCATTTCCAAACTACATTGTTGCCTGCTCAGGAATTGCTTGCCATTGCAAATGATTAGGCCTGTGATGTGGGTGTAACATCTTGGCTGATTCTTAAGAGAATTCTAAACAGCAGCATATGGAAAATTGCTTATTTTCATTACCCTGAGTCTGTGATTAAATTCCAAAGGAACTTTTCACAGTCTCTTAAAATACACCTGGTTGCTTAACTTTTGGGTGTCTGACTTTGCTTCTGAGTATCATGGAATGATTAAAAAAATTACCTCCTGGGATTGCCAGTGTGTGATGAGACTGATCAGAATAATTTGGCCTCACACCCAAGAAATATTTTTATTTAGAAATTTGTCTTTGTAGAGGACACAACTTCTACGTCAGATTTCCTCTAGCCACCAGACAACACACAGTCTCCTTCACTGTTTGTGACCTGCATGTTAAGTTTTTCAGTGGCTGTCCTGCTGAGCAGAGGGGAGGTGACAATATACAAGTTGCTACTCCTTCATCATTCATCAGGAAACAGTTGGAGGAAGGAAATGGAGCGCAGTCTGTATTAGTGGAATTGAAGATGAGCTGGAGGAAGCTTGCAAACAGCTTCCAGTTTTCTTTAAAGTATCTTACACAGGTACAGAGACAGGCAATTGTCCTGTTGGCTCTGGACCAGTGAGAGAAGATGACTAGTATATTGTAAATTCCTAGTAAAAAAGATTTATCTAGGAGAATAAGATTTCTCATGAGAGAATAAGGAATAGAAGTATGTGGTGGGTGCTGGAGGTCCAGTGGCACCTAGGAAGCCTTCTGAATGTTGAACAGGCAGCAAACACATGTAAGTATTCCTTGCACACAGAGACTGGCTCTTTAATGGAGAACCAGAGCCAAAAGGATCAAACATATCTCCTCTTGTTGAGCTTGGACACTTCTGCTTATCTTTGATAAAATCACTGCTTAGTTTCTTTGCTTTAAGGTTCTGCTCAGAACTCCAATTGAAATTAACAGGTCCTTACAAATGTGGGACTGGCTGGAGGACTGCGTGTTCACATGAAGATCTCTTGTAGACTATTGTACCAGTTTCTCACACAGAGAGAAAGGGAGTGGGAGATACCTAACATATGTGAATGCTTTACGAGTAGCATATGTTTTATATATTGGATTTAGGGTGATGAATGCATTCTTGTGTGTGTGTCAGCAGGATTTTAATTTAGACACGTAGCGTACAGTATCTCAAGTATTACATGATTGCATGTAAAATACTGTTCACTGACAACTATGATCACAAACTGGGTATATATACTGATGATCTCTCAATTATATTAATTAGATGTGTGTGGAGCATGTATATAACTGTAAGAGTCAAATGTATTTTCATGCAGTTTCACAGATTTGTTTGTCCTCTAGGAGCTATATAACCTTATGCAAAATATAACTGCTATGTGGTTTTGTTTTGGGTGGCGTTTTTAAGGATTTTGTTTGTTTGTTTTGTGGCTTTTTTGGGGTTGGTTGTTTTGTGGGTTTTTGTGGTCAGCCCTGTTAGTGATGCTACTCTGAAGAATACATTCCTAACTCAGTGTTCTGCACCCAGAATCTTAAAGAACTGAAAAGGATGTTGATGATAATGTGAATAGTCACATTAATCCCTGATTATTTTATCAGCATTTCTTTAATAACATATGGAAACATCGTGCCAGATAGCCAATACAATTTTGAGTGTGGCTTAAAGAGCAGGAAAACACTGATCATTCAGTTTCATTCAGCTGTGAAGAGCTACTACTGTCATAGGACTACTAGTAGAAGTAATATGCTGTGTAGGAGTAATCTTTACCTTGTCCTGTCTGTTTGCAACCCAGGGTGGTAGTTTCCTCAGCTGCCCCTGCAACACACCCGCTGTCTGCTCTCACAGGTAAAGGGCTACAGCACAGTGCTCCGTACAGATTGAATACAGTTCCCAGTGCCATCTAGTGGTCTTCTTCCTGAAAATAACTGGAGAAAGAGGCAGAAAGGAATTTAATTTTTCCACATAACTTCACACTAACTTGGTGAATTCTTAAGAAATTGTAATAGGTGTTGGTCTGCTCAGAAGCAGACTCAAACTCCTCCCCCCAATCTTACACTCACGCACACTGCACACTCCTCTGCTGTTGCATGGGCCCTGTAGTAGTACTAGGGATTAGGGAAAGGCCAAAGGAATGGCAAATTGGAGGGATCAGAAGCATCCCAGAGTGCCTGAGTGTGACCGGTTTAGGCTGTGCCTTTAAGAGAAGGACACTTTCTGAACACTCTGACCGAATATTTTGGTATATAAATGAAAACAAGAGATATGCTAATCCAATTTCATTGGTGGAACCCGGCTGTAGGTTCTTGTTTAGTCTTTCAGTCGGGGGGGCAGTCAGTCATCTTCTTCTTCCCCCTGTACTGTGAGCTGGCTCGTTTCTCTCTACGATTCTTGCTAACCAGATAAGAAAACTAACTTTTTGCATTCGCTTTGAGCTTTAACAAAGTTTTCCCCCTTTTAATTACCTTCCTTTCTCTCTCTCTCTAACCCTTTTGGGAAAAAGGGGAGGTAGGGAGGGAGAAGGGAGGGAAAGGCCGAACCCCCCTGGCCGCAGGGGTTGGGAAAAGGTTTCCTGTATTGCATACATTCCTGTATACTTCTGTATATATTGTAAATATTGTATATTTTTGTACATATTCATTGCATTCCATATCTGCTTGTAAAATACAGCTTTCATCTGCTTCTCCGGCTGAGTTAGCTGTGGAATTCTTTTGTGTGTGTGGGGGAACCTTCCTACTCCACCACACTGAGGGAATGTGTACTTTTGGCACAGTGCAACGGTGTCTCCACACACTCTTTCTATCCTTGTCTTATTCTTTGTTAGAGCCTGGAAGGTAGGCTAGCTGGGGGAAAAAAAAAATAGTCTGGGCATTGCCTATTTTCCTTTACTGGAAAATTTTAATGCACTCATTTTACCTGATGAAGCAAACAGCAAGAAAAGCCCTACTCTTTTCCTCTTGCTCTTACCCCTCTCTCCCACTCATTCTGCCAAGTCCTCTTCTAAAAGCACCCTTTTATATCTCACAGGCATATGTTTCAATTTTCACTTGCTGGGTGTGATATTTGGTAACATACGGATGAATCATATTAATAACTTACTGAATCAAAACATAAACTGCCCTCAAACATTGCTAGATGTGCTGTAGCCTTTATTTTTGTGGTAGCACCTGTCCACTCTTCATCACACTGTGCTGTTTACTGCACCTGGGCTTTTCTCAAATGTGTTAGACCTAGAAACCTCATCAGATCTAGCTCCAGCAGGCATATCTCTCTACTCTGATTTCCTGAAGTGAATTTCCATTTTTAGGCCAAGAAAGGGCTATGAAAATCCTTTAACAGAAACCATCTGATGAGTCTCTTTTAGAGCAACAAGCAATGAAAACTGTGGGATCCATTTAAGTAATATTTTTACTTCCAAAATAAAATATTGGCAAAATATAATCAAAATGTTAAGAAAACAAACACTGAAGCTGTGTGTCAACATAGCCACATCTGCTATAAGCAATATGGGACTATTACTCTGCTGTAAATTGCTATCGCTTTCCAAGATACAGAACATGATGAAATCGGTCTCCAGGTGAGACTGGAGTCATCTTATCTCATATGACTGAGTCAGAAGTCCTAGCCTACAGTAAATTCTACAATTTTGCCTGCATAAAATCCTCTTGACAGAATATAGTCACTCCCAGATCTTATTCACAATGAATTTTCATCCTCTTCTAAGTCTCCTTGCACTCTTCCATGGCCTAGATGTCACAGAACTGCTTCTCCAGTAGAAATTCAATGATGAATTCCTCCAAGTGTGGTAAGAGCAAAGAAGTTAATACCATCCAGAAACACTTGGCTTCTCCTTCACTGTCCAGGAAAACATCCTTAGTCCATGTCCCCATTCTGGTTACTCTCTTGCTAGCTGACCAGATTGTTCTTACGAGCAGCTGGACAGGAAGCCCTACAGCACTTATCCCTGCCAATAATGAGGGCCAAGTGTTTGGTGCCTTAATACATACAGATGTAATAGATGTGATTTTCCACCAACAAGTAAATATGAAATCATTATTCTAGAACAGACAAGGTATGGAAAAGAACCTAGAAGGGCAACTAACCCTTTGGAAATAGATTCCTAACCCTGAGAGTTAGCTTGGAGTCTGTTTCACAGGTGGCAAATCAGGAGAAAGAACAGCGAGACCAGACGTGGTATATTTTAGATGAGGTAAGCTGTTCTGAGAAGAACAAGATGGTACTTCTGTTGAGTATCAAAAGGCAGCATGGATTATTGCTGGTCTGATTTTTGCAGGATGGAGTTGCTAAATCCTTTTACTTGATGATGGTTTATTCACAAAGTAAGCTATGGTACACATCATTCTGCTGGCAAGAGGCAGAGCCAGCATGGTTCCATACAGGTTATGTAACTTTTCTCAATGGTTATTTACAAGCCGTGCCTAACCAAACAGTAACAGTTCATTCTGACCAGGATTAATATTTACTTTGCTTCTGTTTCCTTTTTCCTGTGTTTTCTTTTAAGAGATTTTGTTTTTCCTTTTGGCTGATGTAAAGATTTGTTACACTGTAGGAGGTGGTCTTTGTAGCATCTTGTTGAGACATCCCTGGGAATGTATTTTAAGACAAATTCTTATTATAGTAATTTCTACTAGATTGAAGTTTCTACTGGATTTCTTTGAATTTTGTATTACTAGAGCCAGTTGTTTTTTTACAACTCCAGGACACAGAGCCAATGGACTTTAGCCCAGATTTTAATTTTTAAGGTTTTCTTTAAAGCATTCACTTACACGAAAGAAGAACAACACCTATTTGGTGGGGCAGCAAAGTCATTTTAGCTTAGAATGGGGCAGCTTTAGCCTTACTCTGTGAACTGCAGTCTTTCCTGACAAGGAATATATTGCCTTCTTTTTGTGGGGAAGTGCACTCAGCCCTGACATTGGACACTTTTCTGTTCTCTTTCAGTATAGCAGATATCGAAACCTGTTACTGATTTAACAGTACTAGACAGATCATCTTTATTCTATAAAACAAGTCACTACAGATATTTGTATCTCTTTTTAAAAGATGTGTTTAATGGAGGGAAAAAAATACTCCTTTCCTTCCTCTTTCCTTTGGGCTTGTTCTTCCACAATAAAGCACTGAGTGCAGAATGTGCAGCAATGTCAAGCTCAGGCAACTTGTGTGGTAGAATAAAAGTTTGAGAAATCACTTCCCCTATTTTCCTACATTTTGAGTAGTGAGAAGGGACAGCTAGCATATTTAGGAAATACTTTCTTCACCAAAGAAGTCTTTTATTTGTAGCCTCCATATCAATGATACATTAAACAAACAAAAAATACACCACCACCACCCCAAAAAAAAACCAACAAACCAACAATCCAAACAACAACAAAACACCAACCACAAAACAAACAAACAAACCCCAAAACAACAACAACCACCCAAAAAAAAAGAGGCAAACAAACCAAGCCCCAAACAAGGTTAATTTTCTAAATATTTAAATGAACCCCAAATTTCCTCTGACTAGTCTTCTGGAATGTTCTAGAAATGCCAAGAGAAGAAAAGTAGTAAGATGCTATCAAAGAAGATCACTGAAGTTAGTGCTTTTGAATGATAGCCCAGGTTCACTACAAGTGTTGTGGGTTAACACTAACAGGTTGCTAAGGTCCACAAAGCTGATGGGTGAGCGTCTCTTTCCCAGTGGGATGGGAGCATCAGAAGCATAAAGAGAAAGCTTGCTGGTTGAGATAAATGCAGCTTAATAAGTAAAACAAAAGCTACCTGTACAAGCAAAGTAAACTAAGGACTTAATTCAAAACTTTTCATCTAGGCCAGGAAGTGGTGCTAGTCATGTCAAGACAGCCCTGGTTCGTTTACTCCTACCAATCACATTTCCACCTGAACCCCCTCTCTTATGAGACACTGGACTTTGCATCTGCCTTTGCTTCTGAGCAGTGCCCAGAGGGCATTGTAGCAATCTCCATGAACACACTAAGGTAAGGACCTGTGGGACAACTTGAATTATTCTGGGCCAGGGTGGCAGGCAGAGGGAGGGATGGTGAATTCTTACTGGACATTCATAAGGAAAGAGGTAAAGTGACCTAAATCTTACGAGTTAAGGAGGGTTTGAGGTTATTTGATGACAGGTAATGATTTGGTAGAAACATTTGGATGGAGAAGGCTCCGGAGAGACCGTATAGCAGCCTTCCACTACCTTTTAGTGACAGGATGAGGGGCAATGGCTTTGAGCTGGAAGAGGGTAGATTTAGACTGCATATTAGGAAAAAATTCTTTACAGTGAGGGTGGTGAGACACTGGAACAGGTTTCCCAGGGAGCCTGTAGATGCCCCTTCCCTGGAGGTGTTCAAGGCCAGGGTGGATGAGCTTTTGAGCAACCTAGTGTGGTGGGAGGTGTCTCTGCCCATGGCAGGGAGGTTGGAACTAGATGATCTTTGAGGTTCCTTCCTATCCAATCCATTCTATGATCAGCAGGCAGATGTGTGAATGTTCTCTGAAAAGCAGAGCTTCACCACAATGAAATAGTGAAGAGAAATGCCATAATTCTGGATGACCTTGCTTCTTTTTTTCCTGGCTTTTATTGCTGAACACAACATCATTTGGTACGGGATATCCTGTTGGTCAGTTGGGGTCAGCTGTCCCAGCTGTGTCCCCTCCAAACCTGTGCATCCCCAGACTACTTGCTGGTGGGGCAGTATGAGAAACAGAGAAAGACTTGCTGAACAGCATAAGCACTGTTCAGCAATAACTACAATTTCAATGTATTATCAACACTGCTTTGGCCACAGATCCAAAACATAACACTGTATGGCCTGCTATGAAGAAAATCAACTTCATAACATCCAAAACCAGTATAGCAAGATATGTGATTGCCATCAAGAGAACTGAAGGAACGGGTATTTGTTAATACTACATATCACCTATCAGTGAATCAATCCAGATGTCATGCTGAATGGCAAAAGATGAAGCAAGTGTAGAAACTAAAGGATCATGCAGGGGAAGCACAGAACTTCTAGAAGGACTGCTCTTGCAGTCCTGCTGTGCACCAAAGCTCCATCTGGAAAGGCATTAGCCCAAGGCTAAAACCCAGTATATAGAGATCATTCTTGAATATCATGACCAAGCAGCATTGCCTCACATGACAAAATAACCCAACCTAAGAAAAGGCATATCAGCTTGCAAAGGGTAACCAAACTGAATCTAGGCAATGATCTGCCATCACAGTCAGAGTCTAATGATGAGATAATTCCAGAGTGACTATAGCAGGTACTGATGGGATATGAACCCCTAAGGGTTTCAAGTCGTCATTTCATTGGGCTAATGTCAGCTATATTCACTTCAGAAATTTCCCTTCAGAAGGCTCAATTGTCAAAGGGAGTGCTGCTTGACAGCTGCCTAAACATGAGCCAGCAGTGTGCCCAGGTGGCCAAGAAGGCCAATGGCATCCTGGCCTGCATCAAGAATAATGTGGCCAGCAGGAGCAGGGAAGTTATTCTGCCCCTGTACTCTGCATTGGTTAGGCCACACCTTGAGTACTGTGTCCAGTTCTGGGCCCCTCAGTTTAGGAAGGACATTGAGACACTTGAACATGTCCAGAGAAGGGCAACGAGGCTGGTGAGAGGTCTTGAGCACAAGCCCTACAAGGAGAGGTTGAGGGAGCTGGGGTTGTTAAGCCTGGAGAAGAGGAGGCTCAGGGGCAACCTCATTGCTGTCTACAACTACCTGAAGGGTGGTTGTAGCCAGAAGGGAGTTGGTCTCTTCTCTCTAGCAACCAGCACCAGAACAAGAGGACACAGTCTCAAGCTGCTCCAGGGGAAGTTTAGGCTCAAGGTGAGGAGAAAGTTCTTCACTGAGAGAGTCATTCGTCATTGGAATGGGCTGCCCAGGGAGGTGGTGGAGTCACCATCCCTGGAGGTGTTCAAGAGGGGATTGGATGTGGTACTTGGTGCCGTAGTTTAGTCATGGGGTCTGTGGTGACAGGTTGGACTTGATGATCTTTGAGGTCTCTTCCAGCCTTGGTGATTCTGTGATTCTGTGAAAACGCAGCATCTGAAAGCAAAGGTTTTAAATGCCTTTTAAACTTAGTTTTATCTAGCACATACTGCTTCATGGAGAAAGAAGTTTTGTGCTTGCCTTGAGCCCTCTTGATGTAGAATTTTATTCTGTAGCAAAGATTGTGGTTATGAGTGCCTGTTGCTGAGTATGTTCATGAGATGTTATCAGCTTGAAATACAAGAAACAACCTTTGCTATTACTTACTTTTATGGGCAAAATGATAGCACACAATGATTGCTAGTTATCATTAAGCTTTTCTGACAGTTTGGTCATGCAGTATGCCTTAAAGAGAAGCTTACGCTTGAAGGAGAATTCAAGTGTATATATCCAAGAGTGAACTATGGCATGGTGGAAAGTAAACAGGAATTCAACAAAATGGTAGGACTTTCTGATTTGTTTCTCTCTGAAAGCTATGTGGATAACTAAGGCTGTTTCAAGCATTGTATGTGAAGGTTGGTTTATACAAAATAAAAATTACATATTTTTTCATAACAGATGAATTGTCTAGAAGTTGAGAGGATGAGTCTGTCAAGTGGTGGTGTGAATGCAGGTATCAAGAGAAGCAATACTATCAAATTACTCTTGTGTTTAAATCACTCTTGATTTACACTCTCCAGGAGTTTGTATCTTCTGAATTTTGTGCTGGTGTTTGGAAAAGAGGAAAAAACAATCAGAATAGCTTCTACTGTTCTTGTTTAATATCCTAAGGATACTAATGGATTAATGTTAGATTTCATGATTTTACATTTAGAAGATGACTTGCTGCAGTTTCAAAATAATCTTTTCCTGTTAGGATTGATCTCTGGTTGGAATTCAAAAGAAAATGTTTAACCATGAGAACAACTGAACACTGGAATCATCACCCAAGAGAAGTAGTGGATTCCCCTACACTGGTCAGTTTTAAGACTCAGACTGACAGGGTGCTGGGCCATAACCTAGAAAGGTTGGACCAGATGATCCTTGGGGTCCTTTCCAACCTGGCATTCTGTGATCTCTTATGAGTTTTTTCAATCTGTGACATCTAAACCAGCAGTCACAATCTAGAGGGTGTGGATTGGAACACAGTAAGTGTATTTCCCAAGAGACTTGGAAAATATTGCCAGAGTCTGAAACTCAGTACACATCTTAGTGCCTATAACTGTGCTTAGGCAGTGCAGTCTGGTATTATTCAGAATACTTAATTCTGTGTGCTTGGGTTTTGGAATGCCAATGTTTTGGGCATAATTAGTAAACCAACTGCTTTCAACACTAATTTCTGCTGCTTTTGTTCTATTCACTTTAGGTTATTTGCTTGAGAAACGTATTTTAGTAGCTATTGAGCTGGGTACAGAGTTAAGTTTGTGGCAGCCTTCATGAAACAACTTGCCTTCAAAGCCTATGGTAACATGTTGATTGTTGTAAGTGGCATTTGGCTCCTTTGGGCTGACTGTCTTCTTTGGAGATATAGCAGAGATACCAATCAGATAGATTGATGTAAGGTAGACCTAGCAACATTTCTGCCTGGAGATCATAGGTCTTCTCCTAACACCTAGAGTAAAGCGTGTTACTTCAGTGACCCCTACATCCCCACTCTTTTCACCTGAATCTCCTGCTGTAATGTTATCACAGAAATTTGTATTCTCCATTCCCTTCTCCACAGAGGGATGAATGGGAATCAATAGCAAGCCCTTTCTTAATTAAATAGATTTCATCAGATAGTATAAATTTACCAATAGATAAATATTTCATGGAAACTATTTGGGTTTCAGGAAACATGGACCAAAATAACAGGTTTCTGGACAAAATGGCTTGCTTGTGCTACTGGAAACAGTCTAGTGGTCTGATATCCTTTCTTCAAGTAGCCTCACAACCAGGAATCATGACCTTCCTGTCTTCATACTGAATACTTTGTGAGCCTCAGATCAGTGAGGACTCTGAGGACTTAGGCTATTCTTACTACAGCATGGGAAAAGCGATCAAGACTTCCTTATGTCCAGGTATCCTAAGCTGCTCCTAGTTTAGAGCACCATAGAGAATACGCCCTCTTTTCCACCACATAAAAAAAATAAATTCAGAATGGATTTTTTTCCGCATTAAGAAGTTGCTTTTAAGAATGTGTATGTCCACATGAGTCTTTGAAGTGTCAAACTTTCACACTCAGTTGGAATTATGACTTGGGAGAGTTTTAAGCTTTAGTGCATATGGTTCTTGAAATAACACATTCTCAGCGTTGAGACATGATAATCTCTGCTTTTCACAGACTGTTATCTTGCATGAAACCTCCTACTTTTTGATGCTTATTTGTAAAGGCCCAGGCTAAATAACAGCCATCTTTCAGCTTCCATGAAATGAGCTTTACAGCTGAGAAACTGAGGCCCAAGAGCTTTCTGAAGCCATGACATTGCAAACTCTTTCACCCACACTCCAAAAAAGAAAGACTCCTCCCACTCTCTAAGGAATAAGGCTCATAAAATGGTAAACAAAATGCTCTGTCTTGTATTCTTTTCCTTCTTCTTCCATCACCAACCTCTGGAGCCTTTTAGTGGCTCCATAATCCCATTACTTCAGTCCTGGCCACATGGAAAACCTTTCACTGTTCTAAGGAAGAAGAGATGCAAGGAAGTTCCAACCACAGTCTTCCTGTTAGAATGAGGGAAGTCTGCCTTTGGCCAAGATTTTTTTTTGCCTTTTTTCCACTTCTGGATTATGTTTTTCTGGGAAATTTGCCTTTGAGTGCAAATGGCAGCATTTTTTGCCTTTTGGTTCTTTTCTAAGGGGTGAGCCTCTGCAACCAGCTGTGCCCTCAGACCTCAGGGGCTAACTCAGCCTGTGCTAAGCTAATGTCTTATGCCATACTGCATACAGCACTGTGGCACTGATATGCAGTCAGGTTAAGAAAGGTGAGAGTATCGTTCTGTAACACAGGCAGAGAATTTAAATACAGAGTTCTTTTGTCTTTTTATTGTATTCATAAAAATGTTCAAGTGAAGGTACAATAAAAAAGAAGAGTGGCTTTATTAAAAGATAAAAAAAATAAGTTTGTAAAGTTGTTCCAAAATCCCCCTGAGATTCATCAAATGACCTGAAGGCAGAGGATTAAAATAAATGTGAAAATAGCTAGAATTCAGAGCTACTTATAAGATACAGATAGAAAAGTACTTCCATGCATTAGAAGAATGAAGCATCCATTTTCTGTGCTGGGTAATATGCTGTGGTCTGGTGCTCACATAGCGCCTGATCTCGACCAGCTGTTGGGTTTAGCAGTGTCTTAAAACAGAGACTTGAGCAATACCTGTGTAATACCTGAGCTGGAGCTTCATGGAGACTCTGACAGCAAGACACCTCTGAGTTACTTCATAATCCACTAGATATGCAGGCTACCTGGCTCCTAGACAGTGAGGAGCCTGGACTCTCTCCATCCTCCCCCACGTGGAGCTTATTCATTGGGAGGTAGAACTGTTGGAAGAACTGGCTTTCTTTTCCTGTGTGTTTGGATTTCTGTCCTGGAAATGGCGGAACTCTAGGACTCATTGCTTTGGGTGTTGGTACTCAGGCGTCAAACATACTCTGAATTGTAATAGAATCATATGCAACTGCTCTTGCTAATGTGGAACTGTTGGTTCTTTCTAGCAGAGCTCGTGTCTGAGGTTTCCTCTCCTTTAGCTGCTGTTTGTTTTCGTGAATCTTGTAGGGATTTTTCTTTTCCATTGCTATTGCTGTGCCAGGCTTAATTAACATTGGCTATTGGGTGTCCACGTTATTAGGGAGAGAAAATGGTGGCAGTTATGGACAGGCATGCAAACATTTGCATAGTATGGATCACACAAGTTTTTTCTTGTGTGTTCTTTTTCCTTTTTCTAAAGCCAAACTCTTTCTGGATTTGGCATAAATTTCTGGAGAGTTGGCCTGAAACTTCAATTTGTCAATCAACTACTAAAATATTTTCTTCCAATTCCATCCAGTAGTCTTGGTTACTCCTCAGTATAGTCTTGTAAACAGTTTGGTGAAGAGCAGGTCTTTTTTATTCTACCACTCAGGCATACAGCTCATGTTATACTGTAATTCAAAGAGCCTGTCATATGTCAGAATGGAGGCAAGAATATGAAGACAGCAGGTATCCTGGGGAAAAAGTAATTGTCAACTTCTGTGCCTCCTGTAATTTTACAAAACATATTATTTTATTTAATCTGAAGAGGCATACAGTTGGGCAGGATGGCAAGAAGTAGGACAAGATCACAAATGTAAAGTTAAAAGAAGATCCTCCTTTTTTCTTTCTTACAATATGTTAATTTGGTGACATTAAATAGAATAAATGTGGATCCAATAAAAAGAAATACTACTTTTATTTAGTGTCTGGTAAGTCTGTTTAATTCATTGTCAAGGAATGACCAAGAATAATGCTCTAGCTGGATGGTTGTAAAGGGCTGACTAATTTTATGACCAGTAACACTTTCAACTCCTTAAACTGTGTGAAATCTCATACTTCAAAATGTACATTGATAGCAAACCATTCTTCACTACACTTTTCTTCCATTACATCAATGGCTAGAGTTTGGCTTCAAGGTGCTTTCTGTAGTTGTGACCGGTTTAGGCTGTGCCTTTAAGAAAGGGACACTTTCTGAACACTCTGGCCGAATATTTTGGTATATAAATGAAAACAACGATATGCTAATCCAATTTCATTGGTGGAACCCGGCTGAAGGTTCTTGTTTAGTCTTTCAGTCGGGGGGGGGGCAGTCAGTCGTCGTCTTCTTCCCCCTGTACTGTGAGCTGGCTTGTTTCTCTCTACGATTCTTGCTAACCAGATAAGAAAACTAACTTTTTTGCATTCGCTTTGAGCTTTAACAAAGTTTTCCCCTTTTAATTACCTTCCTTTCTCTCTCTCTCTAACCCTTTTGGGAAAAAGGGGAGGTAGAAGGGAGGGGCAGGCCAAACCCCCTGGCCGCAAGGGGGGGGGGGGGTTGGGGAAAGGTTTCCTGTATTACATACATTGCTGTATACTTCTGTATATATTGTAAATATTGTATGTTTTTGTACATATTCATTGCATTCCATATCTGCTTGTAAAATACAGCTTTCATCTGCTTCTCCGGCTGAGTTAGCTGTGGAATTCTTTTGTGTGTGTGGGGGGGGGAACCTTCCTACTCCACCACAGTGGTAAAGTCCTAAGTAAAGACTGGATTTCAGGATGAATTGCTGAAAGCAACTTGGTAGTTCCATGGTTCCTGTATATTGAGTGCATAAGAATTTTGTTAGACTGTGAATTCTGTCCTACATGCAGTAGTAACAGGAAGATTTCTTTTCTTCTAAAATTCAGACAATTTAACATTTTTAGTTTCAGCCTCAGTGTTGTATTAAGCTCTGTGAGGGGGTCACTCCAAGTAAGCCTCTCACCTGTAAAACAGATATAGTCTTCTTTTGGACTACAATGGCAATTTCATCTTGCCCCAAGTCTTCCACTGCTCTGAAACATGATTTGTTGCCTTATCTGACATGAAATATAAAGGGAAGTCTTCCATAGTGTCTCTCACACATCAACTTCCAGATGAAATCAGGAGAGAAATGCACTTTACCAGGTTTATAGGTTTTATCATTTTCTAAAGAAAAGTTCATCTTAGGGATTTCACTTCAGTCAATCTTAAATCACTGCTTATGTAGTCTTAGGTGTACCAGACTTTTTAATTCTTCATGCCTCTCTAAATAGTCTTTTAAATACATGGTGTTTGGTGTTTGCTATTGTAATATTTTCACTGGAGTTCTCATGTCCAGCCATGAAGATGCCTTCATGGTTGTATTTCCTGTACTAGATGTCTTGGAAAATCGCATTCTAATTCTGATATTGTGTATTTTGCATTATTAATTCAAATTTTCTTTTTCTGTGGAGGTAGTTATTATGGAGGGATCAGCATATTACTGTAACCTGGCAAATGAAGACAAGGAAATGCATGCCAAGGAGGTTTAATCCTCTGACAGTAGAAAAGATCAACAGCTCTTCCAGACCCATTGTGGTGACATGTTATGGTGACTTTTGTAGAAGGGTTCCTTTGCCTTCATATGTCTCTGACCTTTTCTTTGTGTTCTGAGTGCTTGAGAAAGAAGAAAATTTGCTGTTGTTTTGTGCAGCCTAGTGATTATACCCTTCAAAATTGTTCCATTGGTAAAAAATTCATTATTGTCGAGCAATAGTGTTACATCAGATATGACCAGAAATGGCTTCATTCTATTGTAGTCATCTAAGATGTAAAATTACCAGTGATTTTTGAGTAAGAAATGTCAACCTCTGGAGGCTTGTAGGATCTTAAATGACATTAAATTCGCATATTTTTTAGTGCTTGTGTTTGTAGGACTTTTCAAGTCATGGTAGCAGGTTTTGATTTGACATCTAAAACTACAGAAAGTGTTTTGTTGCAATCTATGATTCTCTGGTATGAAAGTGCAGAGAGATGACAGGGAAAAAGACTTTGACATAGTTGTCTTTCATCAAAAATGGAAAGTCACTGCAACAAGCTCTGGAGTAGTTGATAATATTAAGAAATGTTTGTCCTTATTCATTGTAAGAGGTTGGCTTGGTTTGTAGCCTTGATATTAATGGAGAAAAAAGGTAAATTTGGAATGGATTGGACTTATAAGTAGCTCAGCTGCATTGGTTTACCTGAGCTGGGTGAGGCATCATGCTGAGGAATCTAATTATCTGTAAGGTATGACAAGAATTCCATGGATGGAGGGCAGAATTTCACTTTGATGCAGTTTCATAGGAAATTCAGTGAGCATTGCTTTATCCAGGAATAATTTAGATTTCAGGTCCAGAAGGATTTCTTCTGTGTTTGTACCAAGGCGATATAAAATCAACAAAACTCAAAACAAAACCATAAGGGTGCTCTAGCAATATATAGGACTTTTCTTTGCCATTTATCACTTCTCTAATCTGATGATCTGGACTTCAGTGCTAGGGACACCAGTAAAACCTGATGGTCTGTTGATCTAATTCTGATTCCATCTCTTTCCCACCCTGCTTGGCAAGAATCACTTGAGATGCCACGCAGTGCATGTGTGTGAGCTGACACGCCGCAGCAGCACTCCTGGGAGTAGCTGCCAAAATAAAGGTGTAGCAAGTAAAAGTCTTTGTTACTCTCTTAAAGAGATGACAGTGTTTTAAATAATCAAATGACAATGCAAAGACTAAAGGGAAGAGCTGTCAAAATCTAATTGAAAGTTCGTTATGCTGCTTATACTATTATTGTAAAACTCTTTATCATGTGTCTGTAAATGTGCAAATTAAAAACCCAGAGGTAATTTTATATTTTATCTGCATGTAAAAGGATTGTGCAATTATCATCTCTTTCATAGTTAAATAACTTTAACCTGTATGGTGACCTTTGAATATGCAAATAATAGAACTTTGTTGGCTGGAATACATTTTGCTAATTGTAAAATGATAAGTGCAGAAAATCTGAAGAAAACAGGCATTCATTTTGAAGTAATCGTAGTGGAAGGTTTATGTGATAAGGAAAAAGGAAACATTTTATATTTATGTGCAGGCTCAGAAGAATGATTGTCTACTGCTGTTCAAATCTGTGACTCTGCAGCTGTAATCAAAACCAGCAGGAGAATTTCTAACTTACATCACCAGCAGCAAACTTGGTGAATACAAAATGCATACCCAGAGACTTAAAGAATTTCATAGGCTCTTAGGTAACAGGGTTTGTGGTTTGGTTTTTTTTGTTTTTGGTTGTGGGTTTTTTTTTTTGTTTGTTTGTTTGTTTGTTTGTTTGCTCTTTGGGTTTTTTTTTGTGGTTGTTCCCCACCCCAGTTTGTAAGACATCTTTGAAAAAAAACTAATGCTGTGACCATGAAAATGAGTAATAATTAAATATTTTTCTGCAGGTCAGAATGATCACATAAAGGGGAGAGTGAATGTAATGAACACAAGAAGACAATTATTTGCTCTTAGGCCTAGTATGAGTTGGTTCTGAACAAATATGTCTAGTCCCTTATCAAGATGAGCATGCTGACTTGCAATATTGCTGTCTCCATGGCTGCTCTCTTATCTGTGTGTATCTGTAGATGAACATTTTAAATGACTGCATCTTAATTTGGTGATTTCTAGAATGTGGTAGGTTTGGATTTCACTTTATACCTAGGACCTGATGTTCAGTTCACCTTTTCAGAGATCTACCATGGCAGTCACAGGCTGCTATATTGTTCTAGCCATTTTGGAGTGCTCCCACATACTACTACACTCCTGGAGGCAGCAAAATTTAAGCAAATTTCACTACAGATCTCAAGGGGAACAGTTGCAAACTCTCAGCATCATTTCTAGCAGACTTGTAGTCAAAAGTTTGGAAAGAGCTTGTAATGCTGCCTGTAGCTTTACTCAAGTGATACTTGTTGGTTAATAGTTAAGGTAGCAGAAGCCTGTGTTCTTAGCCTTTTTACTGTTTGGATACCATTCACTGGCAGAATTAAGATTCATGATTAGGCAGAGCAGGCATCTGTAGTACTGTAATAATGGTGCTTTTTAAGCAGCAGCTTGAGATCTGTTGGATTATGTGTAAGAAGGAATGACTGAATCAAATTCAAACTGTAAATCTGAGTGAATTATATGAATGCCTTTTTATAGGCATTTACTTATTTTCATAATATCCATATTAACAAATGTAAATTACAGTCAAGTCTTTAATCTCTCATTTTCTTCTCAGAATGCATTTATTCTCCATTGAGGTATATCATGACCAATTCAGGTTGGTTGCTTTGAAGCTGAATTGTTTGTTTTGCAATCTGCTCTGGAAAATCCGAAGATATACCACTTCTGTCTCATTGGATCCTGCAAAAATTACTCTTTCTTACAGTAGATCTTTCTGATTACAGCTTACTCTGTAAATTTTGACAGGAAGTTAGACAGACTTGGAATTAAGATTCCAGGGGGCTGCAAACATGCTATGTTTTGAATACTGCATATGAATATTTTTAAAGGGTGCAACTATGCTGTCAGTCAGAAATACATCATATAAGCAAAATGTGGTTTCTCTGGCTAAAGTGTGAAGGGCTTTATCAAGGGACACAGATATTTTTTAAAAGGAAAATCCCTAAAGACAGGGTTAGTCTAAGTGTCTTAAAAGAGCTGACAGTAACGTAAATAATTCTTGAGGATATATTGCTGTAAATACTCTTTTATAACATTCATAGGCTCCATGACATAGAGAAAAACCTCTTTGGTTGTTATGTTCCAAGAAGTGCAATAAAGGTATATGAAAGCAGAGAAAATTGAATTCTAACATGTAGGCAAGTTACAAACAATTTGTTAAAATAGTCTCATATTTGTACCTGCTCTGATAATGTTTCCGCTTGAGAAGTGAATGCAGAAACTTCAGTGCTGCCATCACATAAGTCACAGCAATTGAATTTTCTATCATTTTCTCACAGACTCCTCCCTATGGGTTTTCATTCCAGAGTTCAGTACTTCTGTTGTATATCTGGGTTTTGTAGGCATCCTGATCACAACTGTATCATGAAGGACTTAGGGCAAATTCAAATGTCGGCCACTCACATGGAGTACAACTTCCTTGGCAAGAAAGGTGATTGCAGATACAAATGGATTATCAGACTGGTGTTTGGATTGCTGTTAATGGAAAAGAAGTTCTATGTACTTTTATTAATTTTTGTGTTGCAAAGTTAGAAGACTAAAAAAGTTGGAAACATGATAAGCATATTAACACATGCATGGTACTGAATTCTGGGGGGTATGCATATGCCCAAAACTGATTTGTAGCCTCATACTGGTAAGAGATTGAACCCAACAGGAAAAGCAAATCCTGCAGATTTCTGAATAGAAAATATTTCAATTCACTGATGTTGGTATCTGCCAATTCTTAGCCATGGAGAGGGAGAAAGTCAGCTGGAGCAGAGTAGGAGCCTGTCCTACATATGTGTGAAAACTCAAGTTTCCTATAGCATCAACTTGCTTTGGGTTTCTACAAGCAAAAGGAAGGTATCTGAGAGTGGATCTGCTGGAAAGAGAAATGCAAGCAACACCTTTTGTGGTGGTTTTAGGCTGTGCCTTTAAAATTTAGTTACAGATTTTTAGCAGAAAAGTAGAAAAATATAAATAAATCACTATTGGGTATAAAAGGGAGAACTAAAGATTATTCTAAACATAATTCATAGGAGAAATATCTAGTATAAGATGGGCTGCACCAAGACAATTCTTTCTATTTTCTGATGTCTTCTGTGCTTGCTGCACTCGGGAGAGATTAACCTGCTTTTCAGCTGACCTTGGCTTGGCTGCATTGTTTAGTTAAGTCTCTTTGACCAGGGAGGGTTTTAGTGTTGTTTGCTAATTGTAAATATCTATATAATATTGTAAATACTGTATATTTTGTACATATTCATTGCATTCCATTGTAGAATGTAGTTTTGCTTGTAAATACAGCTTCCATTTGCTTCTGAGTTGGTCCGGCAAAGTTAATGGTTGGGGGGTGGGGGTGTGTGAATCTCAACCCACCACACCTTTCTACACATCTACCTGTTCTCACTGTTTGCAAAGAATGCCAGGCCTCATTTGCTCATAGCTGATTTGGACAATATTCTCATCTACTGGAAGAAAAGAGAAAAGGAATGCTTTTCTGTAGGAACTCAGGATTAATTCTTCAAAGAAGCTGTATTCCATCAGTGTGCTCATTTACCTTTTCACAACAGAAGAAAGAATTGTACCTCTGAAACTCTAATGTTTTGAATGTCTTCCATTATTAAATATAAAAGTGTAGTCATATACTGACAACTCCTGTGACAGAACTGAGAAGCAAACATACTTTTCTTATGCAGAATGGCTGCATTAAAAATGGGAATGGATTATTACAGAAACTTAATAGAAAAAAAATAATCTTTTCCACCACCATATGGTTGTGATATAACACGAAGCTTTCCCTGCCAAGATACCACATTACAGTGGCAGGCTGCCAGTAGCTTTTCTCTTTAAACAACAAAAATATCTAAAAAGAATTCCTTGGCTGAATCAGACTGTTGCTTATAAACATATATTTTTGGATGGTGTTCAATCTACACGCTCAGTTTCTCTAGAGAGCCAGTCCATTTCACTATGGTTTATTCAGAAGAGTACTGGAAAATGGCTTATCCAGCTCAGATTCTCTAGAGCATTTATTTGTGGTCCTAGACTTGGAAAGAATAGGTCTTGCATAGCCTAAGGCATCTGTCCTGATTGCTAGCTCCTGCTTGAATAAATGTTGATGTTAGTGCGAATGGGAATGTCCCACACTGATGCCAATGTCTGTCCAGGGAGCATTAGGCCTTTACAGCCATTGATGTCTGTTCCTCTGCTTGAACTATCTATCTCTAGGAAAAGTATCTGATAGCCTTTTCCTGAATGCTGCTATTGTACTACAAATAATTTCCCTCAGTTTCACCTGAGTTAGTATTTGTCACAGGTCATTTCATTTTATGTGGACAGACTAATGTGAATAACCACATTTAGATTTTCATATGTGCTGAATTGAGCTGCATTATGTTGCACAGTTTTTAGGTGCAAATGGTATGGTGGTTGATGTAATCTAATGTTCTAAATTAAATAAGTATCTTGTTGTGACACTTGGTGAAGGTTGTTCACAGGTTCTTTTTTTCAAGACAATATTGCTGGAAACCTCTGGAAAAAAATTACCTGCTCACTTGGTGCATGAATCTTTGACAGTCAGCTTTAACAAATAAGGAATGATAGATGGAGATCCCCATGGCTGTCAGCTAACCTGAGATGCTGTGATTTTGTCGCTGTAAAGAATTTGAGGAAGCTGTAACTATGTGTGTGAGGTACACACGTGTAATAGGTCTGCCATCCTCCAGTATCAGAACTTTGGAAACCTCTGAAGTTGTTTCATCTCTGGAAATAGGCCACTCCCAATGTGGAGGCTGTAGATTCTCTGCTTAATTTCTTTGTGCACGTGACTTTCAAGAAACCTGTCACTGACAAAATCTCTTTGTCTTGCAATATATTAAACCAAGATTTAGCATTTGGTTTAATACCCCCAGCCAACAGTGTGACATCTGGTGCTATTATCATTGAAGCCCAAGTCTAGGATTAGGCCCACAGTGTTAAGTAAACTGTAAGTGCAAAAAACAAAACCCAACAAAACAAAAACCCAGCAACTGCTGTTGTTCCTTCTACTGAGCATTATAGAAACAATCTAACAATCTGTTACAAGCATGTCAGTGTAAGTGCTTGTTGAAGTTCTGTAGACAATGATAACAGCATCTTCTCCATACCAGAGAACGGAGCTTTATCTACAGATTCAGGTGCCAAAGCATAGAAAGCCTGGAGGAGAGTATGGTAGCCAAACATGTGGGTCTCATGAACCCCCTGGTTCATTGTAGGAGGCTGGAAGATCCAGCGTGAAGCATAGCAGAGTGATGCTAAATAGAAAGATAATTGTAAGATTAAACTCTATCAAACCCAGAGAAGTTAGAGGCACAACACCCTGTCCTTTATATAATTAATTATTATCAAAAAAGATCATCACTTTTCAGGGAGACTCATATTTACCTGAAGGTGAGGAGGTGCTCGATATGCTGTTGTAGTAGTAGGACAGCATGAATAGGAAACTAGCCACTACAAGTGCCGGGTTCTGCACATTGGCCACAACAACCCCAGGCAGTGCTACAGGCTGGGGTCAGAGTGGCTGGAGAGTGGCCAGGCAGAGAGGGACCTGGGGGTGCTGGTTGATTGTAGGCTGAACATGAGCCTGCAGTGTGCCCAGGCAGCCAGGAAGGCCAGTGGCATCCTGGCTTGCATCAGGAACAGTGTGGCCAGCAGGAGCAGGGAGGTCATTGTGCCCCTGTACACTGCACTGGTTAGGCCACACCTTGAGTACTGTGTCCAGTTCTGGGCCCCTCAGTTTAGGAAGGATGTTGACTTGCTGGAACGTGTCCAGAGAAGGGCAACAAAGCTGGTGAGGGGTTTGGAACACAAGCCCTATGAGGAAAGGCTGAGGGAGCTGGGGTTGCTTAGCCTGGAGAAGAGGAGACTGAGGGGTGACCTTATTGCTCTCTACAACTACCTGAAGGGAGGTTGTAGCCAGGCAGAGGTTGGCTTCTTCTCCCAGGCATCCAGCACCAGAACAAGAGGACACAGTCTCAGGCTGCGCCAGGGCAGGTTTAGGCTGGATGTTAGGAAGAAGTTCTACACGGAGAGAGTGATTGCCCATTGGAATCAACTACCCGTGGAGGTGGTGGAGTCACCTTCACTGGAGGTGTTCAGGAGAAGACTTGATGGGGTGCTTGGCTGTATGGTCTAGTTGTTGGGTGGGTTGGATTGTTTGATGGGTTGGACGCGATGATCTTGAAGGTCTCTTCCAACCTGGTGTATTGTATTGTATTGTATTGTATTGTATTGTATTGTATTGTATTGTATTGTATTGTACTGACTACTCCAAAACTATGACCTGGCAGACAGGGACAATTCTAGAAGAATCTGACTACACATCTGTGTTTGTGCTCTTCATATCTGGCCTCTATTGTCTTCCTCTCACTAAGAGTATTCATATTGAAAGTATGAATACAGACGAACAGAAAACTTGCTGAATCACTTGGTTTTCAGGCAAGCTACGGAACACTAAAGTAGTTTATATCTTGTAAAAATTGCCAAAAGAAAATGGAGACCTTATGTTGCTTTTTAAGTCACTTTAAAAAATTCTCCCATCTCAGAACTGTCTCTAAAACAGAGACTTTTTTTTTCTTCTTTCCACAAGCCAATCTGACAGTGCTAGTTAATCATCCTATTTTTCCAGCTATATTGTAATGCAGTCAGAGCCCAAACTGTATGAGGAGAAAGATGCCTGGACCATCATGCTCTCTGTTATTAAGAGAACATAGAGAAGTAGGGAAAGCAATGGAAAACTGTCAGAGCTGACACCTGTTTTCTACTTTGGGAAAGGGTCCGTCTCCCTTTGGTCAGTTATCTACTCTGCTTTCTCTTCTCATCAGTGTCTCATAGTCTTTTGTTCCAGTTAAAAGCAGCCATTTTGGATAGACTTTATTTCATTTGAACCTCAGTTCAGTGCATATATTTGTCTGAGGTGGACAGACTTTGCCACATGGTATTTACCTATGAATTCTAGATGTTAATGGAGAATTTTAAAGTGTCCTTAGCGGGCAGTATCTGTATGTTCCTCATGTAAAGTCACCCAAATGCTAATTTACCTTGACTTCTCTCCTGAACTTCCTTTGGACATGTTTATGCTACAATCATTGGTCCATCTTCAGCTGTAGCAGTGAGTCTTAATTTGTTTCTCTGTGTAGCCATGACATATCTGCCTTATCAGACCTCTCTAAAGGGCATGCCTGCTTCTGTAGTGTGTAGGTGTCTCCTCAACACTTGTTCCTTCCCATTCATTTTAATACCTGGAAAATTATGATGTTTTGAAAAGAGGAGAAAAGGAACAAACAAACAAAAAAACAACCCAGAACAACCAACAACCCAAACCAAAACCACAAAAAAACCCCAACCAACACAAAACACCAAATAAACCCCCAAACAACAAAAAACACCACAATATATAATGTGATGGAATTGGGATAAACATTGTGTTTGAGGCATGTACTTTCTTTATGCTGTAAGGGAATACATCCACTGTAATCAGCCCTGGCTAGCACAGTGTATCAGTGTCCTTTGAAATCAATATTAGTGTGAATTGATGGTGGTGTAAGAGAGGCCAGGCTCTAGCCACATCAGCTTAAACTTTGAGGAAGATAATAAATGTGTGAAATACAGTAGTGAAATCTTAGTTTTGTTATATCTCATCTCAAGCTAAAGATCTGCAAAATCACCACTTGATTTGTTTGAATATTTGTGGTTTGCTGGCATCTGTTAGTCACTTGAAAATTCTTAAGCTGTTCTTTATAACCACCACTATCTTTTGACTCAGTTTATTCCCACTTTTCTCAAGCCATCACACTGCACTGCAACAATCTAAAAGGTGCAAAAATTTGCATAACAGAGCAGTAAGTGTGTTTGTCCTTCTAGAACACTACTGCAGTATAAATACCTTTTAGTATAGAAATTGCCATAGTAACTACTCATTTCTTATTGATTAGATGGATAAAAACTCTCGTAAAATACAAGCAGAGTAACTCGCTGGCATATGGCTTCAGGCTACCCCTGTGGCAACTCTTACTTACACATTCTCTCCTTTTTCTGCATGTAAGACCTTTTTTTAATGAATTAGTATTCCTTGGATTAGACCACAAAATAATCTTTTCTGCCACAATGATGCTTAAATTTTAAGCTAAACTGTATATGCTGTTCACAATGCAGAATATTGCCTCATAATGGTTTGTTACTGGATCAGGACAACTAGATTTCACCTCAACATGAAATGTAGAATGAGAAAGACGAAGGAAAGAACAAAGAGTTCTCACCTTCCCCCTCACTCGGGGGGAAGGCTAACTGACTTCTCAGAGTTCACATCTAATGAATAAAAGAGTTCATTCTAGTATGGCAGTTGTGGTAAGTCTTTGGAATCTGCCTCTTAAAGCATTCAAATGGGTTGCATGAGAAAATTAGTCTTGTTTTTGTTTCTTTAGTAATACTTTAGACATAGCAATGATCTTCAGCAGTGGCATTGGGAATGAATACTAAAAGCAGGATAGGTCTGCAGTGAGTCATAGTATCTGACAGCTGTCTTGGTTCATGCACTGCAGTTGCTGAGCATACTATTGTCGCTTGCAATCCTGAAAGATGCTCCAACAAGGCTTCTACCATGTCTGTTGTGAAAGACAAGCTTTTTGTGAATTCTGTCAGGGGACTGAAATTGTGAAGCACTTAGGCAGGATGCCAGCTAAAATTAAGCCAAACACATTCTTCAAATGTGAAGCATCAGTTTATTCAGAATAATCTAAAATTAAAACACAGCAACAGTCAACCAGTTTTTTATATTGTATCCATTGTATCTATTCTAATGCTATTGTGGAGCATTCTGTAAAGCCTAGGTGTGTTACCTGTGATTATATCCATTCTATATGATTATTTCAGAATACTGTTAGTTAGATGCACAGGAGACTGAAGATTCTAGAGCAATTTTTAGTTCAGATCGTCCAAACTGCTATAATACCCATGCTGTCCTGCTTTACTTGGCAGGGAGTCCTTTCCCTCCTCCCCAGATTAAAAATGCTGGGTTGGGGCACTGTTTTTACATTGTACCAGCCTTCAGTTCCCTTATCTTTATCTATAGTCTGATAGCCTCATTTCAAACTTTGTAGGTCTATAAGTTTTTGGGTGTTTTTTTTTAAGATATTAATCTGCAGAACTACAGGAAATGATGCTGCTGTCTCAGTAAGCTAGTCCTTCAAAGAAAGACTACTCAGGAAAACATCTCTGTACTAGGCTACAAATAAATGAAGGAAAAACTTTGGCAGGTGTAGAAGTCTTCTGTCTTCAATGGGAAGAAGCAGGCTTGGCTCTTAATCTTAGATTGGCCTGAATTCTTGTGTGTCTTTGTGAAGACTCACAGGCAGCAGTGGGAAGTTCAGTGTTTAGCATCTGTTGCCTGTGCTCTGAAATCTGTGGCCTGGAAAGCAGCTAGAAATGTAGATGAGGAAAGTATGAGAAAGTGTGTAGTGGATAAGGTAATAGTTTCAGTTGATAAATTAAGGTGTGGGGTTTTTTATATTGTTAGATCACTTTTCCTGCTACTCCTTTAACCAAATCTAAAGTGAAAGGAAAAAACCCAAATTAGGAAAAGTTTCTGTAGCACTTTTTAGGGTCACCTGCAATAGAGACTTGAGATCACTGGAATTCCTGTTATTAGGAGCTTGCTGGAGAACACTGGAGTGGAGCTAGCTGGTAAGAACGCTTCCATTGAAGGGCCAGAGAAAGTGTTTGGAAAATAGCTGTAGTGTAGCTTTCTCAGTCATTAGTATCTAATCCATTAGAGATCTGTATGGCTACATTTTAACTGCTGGTTCATTGACCAGTCTTAGGCAAACATCAGAACTCCTTTTATCGCCTTACCATTACACATTGGAAATAATCTGTTTTCCTTCCTGTCACAAGGAAGAGAAGGCTTCTTTCTTCATAGAACAGCATGGAAAAAGATGGAGATTTGAAACCAAAGACTGGAGGGCAAAGAACTCTCCAACCAGCTGATTTTAAAGGCTTGCCTGTTTTCTCTTGACACGGAACCAGAAAAAGAGGCCTGTGCAATTTTAGATGCTACTGTTCTGTTTTAATGCTTTTAAAAAACAACTTGATTTTTTGAGGGGGGAAAATAACGATTGGGTAGGTTTCATTAACTAAGGGAACCTGCATAGTAAAAATATATTCCAGGGAACTTTACAATATTCTTTTTTTTGTTTGTTTTTGTTAAAATTGGTATATCATTCAGAGACTATTCATATGTTTTGTATTTAGAGCCCTAAGCCTTAAGATCTTTGTAATATTTAGGTATGTCTGTAAGCATTTTAGACATCTGCAGAGTGTTTTCATCAGCAATCTCACATGCTGTAACAGAAATAAAAGCTGTACATATTTGGCATGGTACACATTATGTATCTAAATGCATATATGTATTGCTGTGCATCAGTAAAATGCATCCTGTGAGCAGATATTAAACACATCCTCTCTGAGATTACCCTGTGACTCGCATACTTGGAGGCAAAGGTTCTGAATACAGAAGAACATATTCAGAATTTAGAGGAATTTACTGCTGTTGCTGTGGGTTTTCAAAGCTGCAGTCAGAATCTGGCCTAAGTAATTAACTTACGAAGGATGGAAAAGAAAAGCAGCATGTGGAAGATGTAATTAATGGGAACACATAACAGTCAGCTCTCACATAATAAATTGGCAGCTATGCCTGAGGTAACTGCCTTTTATTTGCAAAATACAGTTGGAATTTTTTAAAAGTAACTGCACATTTTCTTCCATTTCCGCATGGTCCCAGAGAACACAGTACAGTACAAACACAAACAGCAATGCAATAAAATCATGGTTGGTTGAGGTTTTTTCATGCTTATGATCTTATTTGAGCCAACATCCAAAGGAAAGGAGAAATACATTTTAGCTAGGGAAAAGACAAATGCTAAAGCATTTCAGTGGGGTTTTCAACGGAATAATCCAAAAGGACAAGGCAGAAACAACCAGAATATGTAACAATAAATGGCTAGTTATCTATTTGCAGAACAGATGCAGTAATGTAATTTTCCTGACTTGGGTAAATAATGGTTTAAGATAAATGTTCTAAAATCCTTCAGGTTTTGAAGGCTTCAGTTTTTCCCAGCTGAAAGTTTACTGCAGCTTTTCCTGACCAGCAAGTGTGGAATCAGTTGTTTTTGAAATATTCCACAGATTATGGCAGATCTTTTGCTTATTGCAAAGCTCTGGAAGGCTGCAGGATGACACAATGGCTCCACACACCCATCTACTGATTCAGCTGATTCAAAACAACCTGCTGGAAAAAAATCCATCTGTGCTGTAGTCCTCCCTCTTCAAAAACATGTGTGAGAGAAAGGTGAGGAGGGCTTTCAACTGGTGTTTGCCATTGTGACCAAGCTTACAAGCTACTAGACTTCTTAACTGCCATTTCCAGGCTTCCCAATGAAGTGCATGTTCCTGCTGCTACCTGGCACACATGATTCCCCTTTGCACACAAGCGGAGAGATGGACTATCCATCACATAAGTGCTTTGTTTGTCCATTTGGGTTTTCATTTTGTTTTTAAGCAATCTGTGTATCACCCCTGGTAGTGGGGAGGGGGAGGAAAAGAGTAGTCCAAATCTATTCTACTGTAAACTGAGAGAGAATGTAGCCTATTTTGTCTGTGCACGAATGAGGATGAGATCTAGTAGTAACAATCTAGCATTGGAGTGAGTTCTTTTCACTGTAAATCTGATTAGAAGCTTTACTGCTGTTTAAAATGAAGACCAGGAAATATAGTTCTCTGTAAAATATTCCTCCTGTAACTAGTCTCTGTATTGCTGACCCCAGGGGATCTTGCATTTGCTGCAGGCTGAGCCAGGTAGGCAGTTTGTTGCCGAATGAAGCTTTTAAATAGATAGCATGTTTTAAAAAGTGCATCCTACAATTTTTGTGCTGATGAATTTAGAATGATGTTCTAGCAAGCTCAGTGTGCTCCAAATTAATTAGCAATGATCCTTTTAACAGGATAATTACTATATCAGCAAGTGGTAATCTCAAGAAGAATGTGAATAGTCCTGGCTTGCATCAACATGGAATAGATGTTGCAGTTCTACCAACTGATTCTAAATTCACCCTATTGTGAAAGGTTTTAGACAGCGCAGCTGGTCAGCAGCAGCACTTCAGCTTTTTTACCTCTAGACTTAAATTAAAATCCCAAATGAAGTTGCATTCCACTCTCCATATGCCTGCCTTGCAACACCACAGCAAATGATGATTAGCTTTTAAATTTCTGCTGGAAAAAGGCCCAAAATAAGTAGAGCAGGAGGTGTTGCACATTATTACTAAAAGCTAGGAAGGGCTATGAAGTATATGAGACTGCCTTCTTTATGGCTGTGTGTTTCTTTCTTTTATGATGGAAGGGCCTGATTCTGCAGAGAACAGTAACAACTCATATGTATAAACACAGGTTCATGTGTCTGGGGGCTGGAATTTTTAAATAGGGTAATCTTTCAAAGAAATAAGCATATCACTGCTTATAAGACTATGGATAAACATATGACTGCTGCAGTGCTGGCAGAAACACTTTTATTTATTCCTGAAACCAGATTCTGGTTTTAGGTAACCAAGGCTTTAGAAAATAAGGTTTAATTAACAAATTTAATCAGAGAAATTACCTTAATTAGGTCACTTTATTTGCTAGATTTTTTTACATATACTTTTTCTGTTCTCTATTAGAATGGATGCAGAAATTTGTAAAAGCACCTGCCATTTCCTATGAGAATATAATTTTTAGGTAGACTTGCAAAAATCACTCGTCTTATTTTCAGCTTCTATAAATTAAGACCATCAAAGTCAGTGGTCTTACCTTGATTTAATATGTGTGTTCTTGGGAGAAATTAATAGGGCCCCATGTTGTTCACTCCAAATGTGGAAGTAGTAAATTAACAATTAGTAAAGATTATAATTATAAAGATTCATTTTGTAAAAATTAATCTTGACACTCAACAGACCAGACAATCTCTGAAGTTATTTCATAGGACCTTGTGGTGCTTTCTGAAATGTGAAGCAGAAGCCTGATCCTATTGCCTAGGTTGTCTCATCAAACTTAAGCAGTACCATTTTCTTTCTAACCTGAGTCAGGCCACTTTTAAAAATCATACAAAATGGAGACATTTTAAAGTCTTGTCTCAACTGCAAGCAGAGTGAAGGCAGAGTGGGGGAGAGTTTGTTACAATTATTCTGGTTTTTCAAATTTTTTCTTCTAACTGGTAGAAATAGAAAAGCAATAATCTCTGTAGAAAAAAAGGCTGTAATAAATGCAGTCTTCTAGGTTTAGGTTAGATTATTCAGACCTAAGAGACAGTCTTTTGTACACAGTTTCATGGTGTTGCATAGTTTTTTAACTGAATCTAGCAAAGGATGAGGTAACATTTGAAGAAGATTGTTCATTCAAGAGTTTGAAGATGTGTAGATGTCACAATGGCAGTAGAAATCTGTCATTTCCATTCACTTGCATGTCTGCACACTTGTTGCTACTGAAGCTGCTTCCATACCCAGTGAACATACTATTTATCACGCTACTTAGAGCCCAAACATTCAAGTAGAGCTAAATGCTTCTTCACTTCCCATAACGGATAGGATCATCCTTCTATTTGAATACATGCAAGTACATCTGTTAGCACAGTGACACCAAAGATAACAACCAACTTTGTAAGAGTGCCAAACCTTTCTTGTTACTACAAACTATTGCTACAAAATCCTTGTGGATAATATAATAGGAAACTAGTCAAAACCCACCATACAAATGGATAAAAAAAGGTCCCATTTCTATGAATTTGCTTCAGAAATTTCCCATACAGCTTAGATTAAATTATTCATATCTTGATGGAAGAGATGACTTGGGCACTCAAGATACGTTTGATCATAGAAATAGGCTAAGCTCTTCTGAAGAAGCTTTGGGAAATGCAGCATCTTTCAAGTCAGTAACTGTGTTCACTGATCTTTTAGTGGAGCTTGGGTTTCCTCTTTTTGAGGAAAAGCAACAAACTCTTTCATTTCATTATCTTGGTCAGCAGCAGCATGAGTATGAGCTTCATAAGGCTCACATGGGCAACAGGTGACTTCTCCTTTTCTGCTCTTCTGCAGAATGGTAGCACGAAAGTCTAACGTTATCACTGCCAAACGATACAATTGTAGAGTCACAACTAAGATATTCTTAGCTGTAAAAAACACCAGCATCTGATTAAATATTCCAAAGTGGCCCATCAAGATTGAACGCACAATGAAGAAGGGGCCATCCTGTATGAAAAGGCTGACCCCGATGTTCCACAGTTCTGCACTGTACCTGCACAGCAGCAGGCTGGGGATCCGCCTAGTTGATGCAGTTGGTTTGCAGCCAATATGCTGTACTGGAAATAAAACACAGTTATGTTAAAATTACTTTCTAAAATTGAGTCAGGCTTGTTTTACAGGGCAGCTATAATCCAGGGTACCCTGGATTATAAATGCATTCAACTGCAAACAATTCAATTTAAAGCATATCCAATTTCTTGGATCTGTTTCAGTGAAATACTCTAAGGACGCACTTACGTGGTCTGCTGAACAGGACCAAAACCACTTCCTCCTTTTCCATTCCACAAAGCTATCAGAATTTATACATGTTTAATCCAAGAAGCAGAAGTAGATCACCTAATCTTTCTGTAACGACTTCCCCAGGAGCTTTTGTTAGATCAACACCTAGGCTAATACGTATCTTTAAGAAAAAAACTACTATGATGAATGGCAACAGCCTGAGCTGTAGAACTTCAATTCATTTCAGGCTAAGTCCTTGCTTTTAAAAGATTCACCAGATAGCCATTACCTTTCTCATGTGTTATAGTAAAATTAAGTCATGCCAATATGGGGCAATATCAAACATTATGGATAGGAAGAAACTGTGTGATTGCTGCTTGCCATATAAGCCTTGAACCACAGTTACTTGTTAGCCTTGCATGCAGCTGTTAGAACTTGCACAGATATGCTCTCCTTGGTTGAAAAGGTGGTGCTGGGCTAGAATACTCTTTGTGGCATGACATCTAAAGAAGGATCTAGAAAGGTCTGTGTGTGGTAAATACAGTTGCTTCTTATGAAAATGTATGCAGCTTAACTAACCTGTCTCTCTGGCAGTGGGATTCATTAGTTTAAAAAACATAGCTACTTGCAATGCAGTAACAACTGTCAAACAATGCAGCTTCCTGAAATTCTATTGTTTGAGTCAATACTGAGGAAAAAAAAAAAAAAAAAAAAAAAAAAAGAGGCTCAAGTGGAAAATGAGTTGTAGAATGTAGAAATTTGCTGAATCCATTATGCAAAGCTTCAGCAGCAGCTAATTTTTTAATATGCTTTTGTGCTACAGTTGTTTAATAGTCCTGACTGTTTTACTGCAGTCCAATAATAAATGCCTAAAAATTTCTATTTTACATCACATTTGACATGCAAGTACACATTCTGATGCTTGAATAAAAAGCACTCTCTGTGCAACCATATAGGACTACTTAAAATGCACTGTGCCCATAGTAAATTTCAGGGCAATGTGGTTCAATAATTTATTTTTTAACTGGTAAGTTTAATTGAATAAGCAGAAAAGCAATAGCTAGAAAAAAATGCACAGTACAAGAGATAATTTAAGGCTTTAATAAGCACTTTGAATTTATTTGGATGGTGGTGATGTGTAAGGGATTTGTTTGTCTGTTTTGTTTGTTTAGGGGTTTTGTTTGGTTAGTTGTTTTGGGGGCATTTTTTTGGTGGTGTGGTGCTTTGGTTGTTTTGGGTTGTTTTTTGTTGGTTGCTTTTTTTCCAAACCTGAGTTTAAGAGAATATATGTTACCAGCAACAGGAATTGTAGCTGTGATACAATGTGAAATGTAATCACATCAGGTTTTTGCAGGTGGTGAGCTGTTGAGGCTGAGATGCTGAATATTTTCATAACTTCAGTATCAAAACCAAAGCCTAGTGCTTTCCATGAAGAAATGAAAAATTCCTGGCTAATGAAAGGATAATGAAAAAATCCTGGAATAATTTTTTTTCATTCTTACTTTTTAATTTATTTTTTAAAATCTTATTATTTTAGTCAGTTTGTCAATCTGGCCATCAATTTTATAGAAGGCTATATCATGAGAATAACATATCTTTGGACTAGTATATTTAACTTGCAAGCTTGTAGGGACTGGAGGCCAAAATGGTTGGAAGAGGTGATGACTGAAGCAGTTTTCATTATTCTTCTTGGACACAGAGAAGGGCTTTCTGCCTAGGAATAAATAGAAGCCCAGGCTGGCTGAACACTGGAACTTTTAGATGTAGATAAAGGTGCACAATCCAAACATTATATGGTCCTTTAGGTTCACTGCAAGTAGATAATTTTTCCTGTGCTAACACCATCTGTGCTTTTGACTGTGCAGTTCCCTGTGGTTAACAACTGCCCCTCCCTCCATAGGGTAGGATAGGATAGGATAGGATAGGATAGGATAGGATAGGATAGGATAGGATAGGATAGGATAGGATAGGATAGGATAGGATAGGATAGGATAGGATAGGATTAACCAGGTTGGAAAAGACCTTTGAGATCATCAAGTCCACTCTATCATCTAACACTATCTAACCAACTAAACCATGGCACCAAGCGCCCCATCCAGTCTCTTCCTAAACACCTGCATTGATGGTGACTTCACCACCTCCCTGGGCAGCCTATTCCAGTGGCCAATCACTCTTTCTATGAAGAACTTCTTTCTAACATCCAGCCTAAACCTTCCCTGCAACCTACCCAGATTTGAGCCAAAATATAATCCAACACCAGACCTAACTTGAGAGCTCACAGTGAAGTCTAAGACACTAAGCAGCTGCTCCAAAGAATATTTTAATTCCCTTTTTTTCCCCCTGAAAGCTGAGAGTTTTATCAGGGAAATCAGAGGTTAGCCAGAAATAAGCCATCCATGTTAAATTAATTTTTTCCACCCAGAGCATGTGCACAGCCATCAGATATGCCAGCAAAATCTTAAAGCATTTGTTCTTTATGTTTTGTCTGTGCACAAGTACTAACCTGCAAGATCAAGTGGAAACTGTAACATACTCCAGGTCCATACAGCAAGAATTGCATTTATGAGAGTGTAATTATTCCTGTGGGAGGAGAAAAAAGTGTTAACATTGAAGATGCAGTTTCCTTATGTAGTAAAAATTATTTCTTGTAGGATTTGGGATGTAATTCTAAAGGTGGCTGAACAAAACAGTGATTGACACATAAGGCTAAGAAAAAGAGAGGCACATTTTGGGATGGAATGTTTGCCCTTCAGGCTACACATTCCAGCTGTGTAATTACACTAAATATCTGATGCTAATGATCTAATGCTAAGGATATGGAAGTAGGCTCTGTGGCTCAAAGAGGAGACATCTTTAACTTTGTAGTGATTGCATATTCCTTGCAAGCCTGAAGCTTCGCTGCCAACTGGGAAGGACCTCTTTCCTGCTGTAAAACCTTTCTTTGACACTTTAAAAAAAAATTAAAATAGTACATCTGTAAGAGAGGATGAACCTCTTCTGTGACTCTTTTTCTTTATGATAGATGTTCACAGCTCATCTCAGTGCTGTGAGAGGGAGATGAGCTTGCTTTCTCTGGAAGAGATCACAATGTTGAAAATTTGCAGCAGGCTATGTCTTTCCCTTCCCACTTATCTTTGAACACTTTGTCATTCTATCATGAAGAAAGTACATATGAGATAACCAACGAGGCAACTTGGATAATGAATCACTAAAGCAAACTCCAGTTGCTTCCTTGCCAATCTAAACCAATTCATTAATCTGAGCAAAATAAGTATCTTGCACTATGCAAATTATTTCTGTTAGCAATTAGTCCTTACCGAACTTCTGGAATGTCCAAGGTTTCACTAGCAAATTCAAGTATATCTGCAGCTGTTCCCACAAACATGAGAAGCAGCTGAGACAACTGATCCCGGGTGATTTCAACTCCAATGGGGAGAAGCCATCTTCCAACTACTAGTAGCAGCAGAAAAGTTTGGTGAAGGGCCAGTGTCCAAACAGTCTCACAGATTGTGGAAAGATGATTCACAAAGACTTTAGCCTGTTTAAAAGTCAACAACAGTAACATACTGTCACTTGAGCAGACTGACGTTGCAGCTACTTTCACACACTATTAATTCTCAAGCTTGCTTTTGTTCTCCTTCACATCATATCAGAGCAAATCATCTCTATGTGGCAGGCATAATTTGGAAAAAGCACATTAATGGAAACTTTGGGTAATGTGAAGCAAGGCTGTCTCTGTATACTCCTCCTGTTATTATTTTTCAGGTGAGTGTAATCCTTTGTGGAACCATCACCCAGATAAACTGTCAGTTCTGCTACTGAGATTTGGAAGAGAATGGTAGAGGAGTTTCCTGTTCACACAGACACTTGTCCTACCAACACTAGTTGGCATGCAGCACACTGTAGGCCTTTTTCACAATATGGTTTTCTGAAACTATTCTTTTTTTTTAACTTGTTTTAATTTTACACTCTGTGTGAGGAGCTTGCCCAAAGAGATATAACAGTCTTTTCTAATTGCTTTAACAGCATAAGAACTCTACTATGAATAAGAAAATGTGTCCTACCGTCTGAATGATTCCCTCATTTCCATGAGTGCTGTCTCTGGATTGATTGAAGTCTTGGTTGCTAACATTCACCTGAAATGCTTCAGGCTCATTACCACAGTACTGTTGTGAACAAAAGCATCAGACATGCATAAACATCCCATACACAGAGCAGACACACTCTGTGGCTGAAAGCGTCCTGTTTGGCTGAACTGCAGAAGGTTCATTTATTTACAAAGGTACATGCTCACTTTGAATGTAATTCCCCTCTTGTTCACAAGGAAGAAATTCCTCTCGTGAAGACAGAAGTGATGTGTTAGTAGGTCCCTGAGAAAGTGTATGATTGTACTATAGAACAAGATGTAAATTCAAAGGCTGATGGAACACATGACATCTTTGTGCTGTTAAGACCACATTCTTTGAATGTAGTCTCCTTGCAGCACTGTAAACAGGCTACTGGGCTTTCTACACAGTCTCTCTCTCTGGCTAAAACAGTAAAACAGGGTTAAAAATTCATCATGGTCAATCTCTGTACTCAAACTTTCAAAATATCTTCTTCTCATCTCTACTATCCATAAAAAGTACTCTACAAGTGCCATTGTTTCAGTCTTCTCTATGACTTCCCTCAAGGCAGAAATGAAGAGGGTTGGGGTAGGACATTTTGGTTGCATTCTCTGCTGTGCCACTCCCCTTAACCCCCAGCTGTGCCTTATTCTGCAAGGAAATTCATAATGTGAGAGGTGAGATTGAGCAATAATTAAGAAAAAGGGTCCTGCTGTTGCCTGCCCCTACAGAGTAGAAAAAATCCTGGTAGTTTTACTTTCTCCAAGTACTTGGTGCTCTGGGAACTCTAATGTTGGCTAAAACATGCTCTTCCTTCAACTGCAGTAAACCAGAGATGGGACCATATCCTGTCTGAGATCTGCAGCACTGCACTGTTCTTCAGTCTGCCTTCACACCCAAGGGTGGCTCCAGAGAAACCAGGCTATGGCTCTATCTTCATTACAATCCCTTAACATCTCTCTTCATTGTAATAAATATTTTTTTAAAAAGGATAATTAGAAAACCAAACCATGCTATTCTGAAAGACTCTTATCCTCTCCTGTTTGTGCCAGAAAGCACCAAATTATTTGCATTTCTCCACTGGACCCCTCACCATTTTATTGTGCAGGGAGTGATTTTCTGCAACAACCAGGATGTGCTCTAGTGCATACTGAGTAGCTGTGTTCAGCATAATGCCTGCCAATATAAAGGCAAAGTATTCCAGCAAATGTCACATTCTGGGACACTTCAGATTCTGCTGATACTTGGTCTCTGATAATGTTGCTCTGTAGCTGAGTGAAGGCTGCCTCTTTCCTGACCTTGTCGTAGGTAAATGGAACAACTTCCCATGGCCTGAATAATCTGGGGGAAAAAGCCACTGCTTGTTGCTTTTATAATTGGTGGTAAAGGTTATTAAACAGAATGCTTGCCTTATTTGGACAGTGGGTGTGAGAGTGTTGAAAGGTTAACATGCGCATGTGGAGAAGGTGGTATTTCCATTTGGAAAAGGGAAGTTTAAAGTTCTGGACATGGAAATAATGAGGTAGAGAGGCTGGTACTCTGCATGGCTACAGCTTTCTGGGGCTAATCTCTCTAGGTTAGCCCTTCAAACAAAGGAGAAGCACAGAACAGCTTCCAGAGGATGTTTCAGAAATTAAACTTCACTGGTACCCTGGAGAAACTTTTTTATCTGTTCCTTGTAGAAAAAATCTAAAGCCTGCAGAGGCCAGCCCCCAACATCAAAATCAGTCTTTCTGAATATCCCCCACAGCTCATCTCAGTTGGCTGAGAAGACCATGACCTAAAAATATTAGGTAACTGGTGTAACCACCCCAGAATACTAAGAAGTCAATGTCTACCTTGTAACAGGTAGGTTGGATAGGGCCAAATGGATTACTAACCTGTGCTGCAGGAGGAAGGCTAATTCACTTTTACAGCCTTTGGTCTGTCATGAAGTCTGAATCTGAGCTTGCTCCTCTGCCCCCTTGCCCTATCTGACAGAAGAGGAAGGGAGCCATGTGAACTTGCATTAAACTTCACATCAGAGTTTGAGGATTTTTTGTTAGTTTTTCAAACCCTATTTCTTAGGGATGAATTTGCAGCTGGACATATGTAAGGCAGCCTGTTTCACTTGCTGTATGTACAAGGATGGTGGATATTACTGAGAGAACTCCCTGCAAATAAATCAGGTGGCTGAAGGACAGAGGTAAAATAGGACCCCGTAGCAGCTACACTCTGTGGATAGCAAGGTGTGTGGGTGCTGCCCGGCAGATGCCATAGCTGTCCCCATGCTAATGGCCAAGCCCAGGTAGCTCTCATGATGGCACCAGAGCAGGTGATCTGCTGTAGGGAGGTGGAGGAAGTCACTCCACAGATACCATGTGACTTCCAAGGAGGCTTTTTTTCTTCTTTTTTATTTCTCCTAGCAGCATAAAAGTGCAGAGAATACTTGAAGAACTTGAATTCATTTTATCAGTGCCTCTTGTAGGTTCCTTCTATGTGATTTTGCAGCTACTCCAAGCTGAGTGGGGGTTACTATTTCAGTGCAGGGCTTCACAAACTGCACTTCTCAGAGCCAGGTCCATATCTCTTCACAACTGCATGCAGGCAGGAAATGGAAAACTGCATCTGTAAAGTCAGGCATTTAAGTAGCCTTTGATTTTTATTTTAAGTATGTTCAGATCTGGGTTTGGTTTGTTTTTCTCTGAATATTGATTGAGTAGAGATTCACTTCAAAGTTTGGAAAAGCGCCTTTATTTTCATCATGTATATGCATGTAAATAGGACTGTTGGTGCCAGGCATATTTACTTAGCCAATTATGTATGTGCAGCAACTTAATGGGAACGTGACAAGGAGAAAGTGAATACTAAGTTTCACAGGCAGTTGATAAATGTGGTTTAGGTCTTTACTGCTGGTGCCCAGTTACTCCTAGGTACCAAGACAGTAAACATAGCTAAACAAAAAATGCGCCTTTTTTTTTTTTTTTTAAATGAAAACAGGGAGAAATTGCACACATTTTGCATAAGTTCTAGCTTGATCTCCTTCCTGTGTTTCTTTGGAGACAAAGCTTGTATTGCTCTGATTTATAAAACATCTAATCAAAACAGAAATGCTGTTGTGTGACATCATGGCATCCTAGCATGTGGCCTCCAGAGAGTTCACTCTAGGTGCATGGGGAGCCCCTAAAACACTGAACTCATTCAGCAAATTATTCATCATGTTATTCATGATCTGTTAGTCCCTAATAAAAATTACATTAGCTGTAACTCCTTGCAATGGGTCCAGCTTTGAGATGGTAAAATTGACACTTGAATAGCAGGGGAGAGTACTCCTAATCCTGTTAATGTGCACAGAGACTGGCAGTCTGAGTACACTGTGGAAGAGGCCAGCCCTTCCCTGAGCACACCCTCTGCCAAGCAACAGGTACCCTGCTTGGTCTCTTTGATTTGCTAGAAATAGTGTGGCCATCACTATGGCAACACACGCGATGTCAGAAATTCAGAGCAACCATAACTGCTTCATTTTGCTCGTACAGGAAAGCTGAAATGTAAAGCAAGGATAAAAGATTGCTTAAGCTGCCTTCCAAACTGAAGATGACCATGGATATGGGAGGGGAGAAAGATGTGAGATCACTTTTAGGAGAGTGATACACTACAATTGTAGTTGGTAAGAGAATCCCACCTCAGAACGAGGCTGAGGGAATGGACAGTAACTGTTTACTTAAGATGTTCAAGTTAAGGTGGTTAAAAATAATTACAAAGTTTGCCAACTATATTTTTACTGACTGGGCAGCCTACATCAGACACAGCACTGGTAGTCAGGTAGGCCCTGCAAAAGGAGGTCTATTTTGCTTTCTGTGGCAGCAATGCACCAGACATTTGAAAAAGTGACAAGTATTTGTTTATCTGAGATCTTATGCAATGTCAAGAAAGAATGTTTGAGGCGTTTAATGGATTAAATGGTTTTAGTTTTCTTGCCCCTCTGTTTTGTAAACAGCAATTTTTTCACTCAGTACAGTTCAATTTACTTTATAGTCTCTACTAAACATGTATTTCATCGTGAATACTTTTCTGCAAAGCAATGGTTTCTATGCAGCCAGTATTTCAATTTTGATATATGAAAAGCATACTTATGTCCAGCTCTGTAGTACTCAGAGGCAGATTGCCCTCTGCCTTCCGGAAGAGTGGCCATGTATTAGTACATGCCTTAAATAACAACACTGACACAAACACTGGGTGTTTCCTGTTAAAGATTCAACATGAGATCAAGGTTCCACTGCCATAAAGACCACAAACCGGGTTTATGCTGTATATATTAAAGGTATGGATCGAGAACTGCATAATTACCCATTCTCTTAGTAGTTTAACAACAAAAATCCCAGGAATACTTTAGTATGAGAAGTAGTACTAGCCTGGGTGCTGTGTTTGAGAGTAATTGTTAGGAAGGCTGCATCCCTTCTGGAGGTATTGTTTTTGAATCTATTACATTGTGTGTTTCCAGAACTCTCTTGTACCTCTCCAGGTATAAACTAGGCTGTTAACTTGATATACTTCATCTTTAATTCACAGTAGCAGTATATCAATAAGAACAAAATATGCCATGTTCTAACATCATTTTGGGAAATAAACTGCTGCCTTTGACTACAGAATTAGCTTGTTTCTTGGACCAGATTTAACTATGACAAATGTTCTCAATATCCACATTACCTGTCTGTGACTGTTTAAGGAGATTTGGCAAAACAAGATGACAATAAATTCCTGCTGCTGTATTTAGAAAAAGCCTCAGGCATTTTCAGTGTAAACACAATTTTGAATATTTGATTATGCTTCTGTGGGCTCTAACAATGTTTCAAAGGAGAAAATGAGACACTATGTCTTCTTAGTCTAATTTATGTATTTTCTTCTGTTACCTTTTGCTTGTTTTCCTATCAGGCTCTTTTCTTCTCTAGATGTTAGATACTGCATATGTGCAATTACTGGGATGAACAAAATCCCCTTTTCACTACATGGAAGTGCTCTGGGGAATTGAAAGCAGCCCACATGAAGAAGTTGTTCACTTAGCATGGGCAACTGTTCTAAGTGGCTCTGCCCTGGCCCAGACTGCCAAAAGAATAATTGCCTTTAAAACATTATACCGTCTGGTTTAGTCCTGAATTAGAACTCAGACACCCCCTCCCAGCTTACTATGGAGCACAAACAAAGGAAGGATATGAACACTGGCAGACAAATTATCATGTCAGCTATCTGTGGTAGCAATCTGTGACTATTGTCCTAGATTGCAGCAAACATGCAGTAATTTGGGTTTAAGACCCCTTTCAATGATACCTGTCTCAGTTCTGGCTTGCTTGGAGTTGTGATATCTGCCTGTAAGCACTTTGAAACTCATACTTTATTTTACAAAGGGCTCTAAAGCAATGAAATTGTCACCGTCTTGAGAAAGATTCAAGTTTGTAACCTGGGGGTGAAAGACTGTTTTTCACACTTCTAGTCCTCAGTTCCCCAGACAAATACAAACAAATGCTCTCATTTTTAGCTTGGAATGGTGCTCATTATTTGATAGTTAGGAAATGCACAGTGGTTATAGTAGAGCTGTAACTGGATTGGGAGACCCACCAGTATAAGACAGAAAATTGATACAAGACCTGACAGACTTCTGTCTGTATGCCCAACTCCAAGCCATCAAATAATGCATCAATTCAAACTAGTCCATCTTGTTGTATAATAAATACCTGGTTCCCATGATGAATTTCTAGTAGCCATAGTGATGGTACTGTGCAAATCAGATACAAAAATATAGCTGGTGAAAACCTGTGAAGGAAAAGAAAAGATAGCTTGGTATTATATCACATTGTAAATACCACATAGCCTGTCATTATCTGTGTTGAAAAGCATCTTTTGCTTCCTACCATATGAGGTACTAAGAAATAGGGTAACTGCAAATAAGAGTTGCTGTTCTTGCTGAATTCCTCATGCTGTCAGTATTATGAATCCTAGGATTATTTCTATGCCCATCTTAGAACATATATGAAAGTTTATTTAAAATATTTTTTAAGAACTAACCAAATGCACTTTCCTGTTTGTATTTCCATGACAGCATTCTCTGTACTTTAAATAAGACAAAAAGCCCCTAGCTAACATGCTCTGATTTCATGAAGGGTGAATTAATACATTGAGTCATTTCACTGAACGATGCTGGGATAAAGGCTGTTGATCAGAATCCTGTGCACTGACACAGGAAAAGTAGAAATAGCATCAGTCTGCCTGAAACAGTAAGAAAAAGACCTCTTTCTTTAGTAAGAGTTCTTTCAGTGAAGGCTGAAATGTTTATGAAAATGGGTCTTGACTTTGTTTCCCCATTTGTGTTGACAACTGCATAATTCTTCAGCATTTCTATCTCTAAGTTATTCTCTCCCTGCTAGTCTACATAACTTATATTGAAGCTTTATTATCTTCAGCTTCTTAAACTGAGTTTATTCAGAAGTACTAGAGAGGACTCATTACTCCTTCTGCAAGCACCAATTCTTGTGAGGGCTGCTGATGTTTCTTATTAAACACATGCCATTTTGAGGGTGGGTTTTTTGGCAATTTCTACACATTTTGAATAGGAATGAAGTCTGATGACACTAATGCTCCATTTACTCCTGCTGTAGTATGGAGTTAGCATTGCTGCAATGCTGCTGCAATCCACAACAGCCTATGCATCATATAGATGTACTGGTCCAGGACAGGGCAGTGGAGTCAAACACAGCATACTTGCTTGGTTCCTTCTATCCTGCAGTGAATTTAGATTACTTTTAAGTATGTATCTGCAGAAATATTTTGGTCAAATGTTGTTGCAGTTATTATTTGTTCCTATACTGAATGTAGCTATATTTTTGAAATCATTACTTTTTGTTGGAGATTAAGTATTGAAGAAATAAATCAGCCCTGCTGCTCAGGAAAATGTCTGGATTGCTGAGCTGCAATGAGTTGTTTCAGGTAATTTCCTCTAAATAAGAGGTTTGGGTTTTCTTGGGTGTGCTTTGTGGTTGGTTTGGGGTTTTTTGGGGTGTTCTGTGAGGTTTCAGCCTAGTTATTTTGGTAGTGAACACACCTCTTATTTAAATGGGCGAGCTAAGAGATTTTACAGTACTTCCTGTAGGACTTGAGCACATGAAAAACCCATCCAGCTGGCAGGTTAGCAATACTGAGCTAATGACAACAGAACAGGCCAGGAGACTTTAAAGGTTTTAACCCTACCTTTCTTTCAGAAGGCGCATTCTAGAGGAAATAGCACATGGCTGGGCCAATAAATAATGCTTTTCCTCATGTGTGCCATTTAATTTTTTAATTTGTGTGTGTGCTGCTATAATAAGTAACATTCTTCTGCCAATAATGAATAGAGAAATATGAGGCTTTGGGGGGGGGGGCAGGAGAGACCAGTGACACAGTTTGCCTGTGCCTTGGATCAGTGATTATCTATGCAGGTGTTTTTCTAAGTAACAGATAGTACCAGTTCTGAACGTGTTTTCCACCAAAGCAGAAAGTTATCCTGATGAAAATAGATGCTGGTCATTTGTGTACAATTCTTACCTATAAATGTACTTTACTGTGCTGCTTAAAGTGCTGGACCACAGCATTTTCAAAATTTCCTTCTAGCTAAACCTATCTCAGTCTTCTAGCACATGTATTAATCTAAAATGCATCTGCTTTCTGTATCTGTTTTCACTTGGATTTTCCAAAAGCTGCCATAGCAAGTGTTCCTTCGTGTAGACTTTGCCTTCTCTCCCCAGTGAACTGGGTCTGCACACTTAGTCTCTATCTCATAACTTTGCATTTGGAGCTCTGCTGTTGTTACATTTTCCTCTGTCCCAGACTTTATTGCTGCTTTTATTACAGTCAAATTTAGAGCATGGAAGACTTGTGTAAATTGTCACACAACACTGCTTCTGCTGCAATGAGTTTCACAGGTTGCAATGGGCAGGAATTTAAGATCGTTCCAAGCAGTCTAGATTTATTTTTTTTTTTTTTTTTTGTCTTAGGGCCTGTCCACAGTTTGAGTTTTTGAAAATAAAAGGTCCTAGTGAAATCTTAACAATTAATTTCATGACCACTTCCTTTTTACAGAGCATTTGTTTTGGCTCACTGAGCACTGATGAGCTGTAGATGCCTGCAGTAATTCTTTAGAAGCATGTTCGTTTCTCAGGCAGCCTTTCATGCATGATAATTGTCCTTTGGAATAGCCTCTCAAATCCAAATATTTAAGCCATTCTTGCTGTATTGCAGGAGTAGTCACTGCTCATCTTTTATTTGTCAGAGTTTTGGTTCATGCACTAGTGTGGCATTAGCAGTACTGCAAGTGGCAGGAACAGGGAATGCTGTCCCAGGGGAAAAGGTGTAAACCAGAGCTTGGCAGGATGGGGCAGGAGGTGCAAGGCATCAGCACAGAACAGCCTGCGTGGGACCCCAGTACTCTTCTGTATGTCACACTTGTAGTCTCCGACACGTTGTTGCTTAGGAGATGCCCAGTGGTGGCACTGAGGGAGTGCATGCCCCCCACTTCCCCAGCCCCACAGGATCAGCAGCTCGAAGAGTCTGTACCTCTTGCTACTTTTCCCACATTTTCCAGCTGTTGGCATGGATACACATAGCCAACTGTAAAAAGAGTCCTTTCCAAAAAATCTGCGGCAAAAATGTCCCTCCTGAAAGCCGTCTGGATTTGGTATTGGGTTAGCCAGGGCTTTACCAGTTTGCCACCCCTCACCCCCAGGTGCAGCAGTGGCGGAGACTCGCTTGGCAGAAACAAAGCCAGAGCGGCAAAACGCTTTCGGGCAGCAGCCGCAACAGCCAGTCCCACAACTGCAGCAAAGTACATGCAAAGAAGCAAGAGGGGCTCCGTTGGAGCCGCTGGGATATGCTCACCATTTGTAGCCTCTGCCTTGCTTAAACTTGAGAGTGAGCCCTGTCTCCAGGCACAGGAGAAGATTGAGCAGTGCCAGCAGCCAGTACTTGGATTCTTTCTTCGCTGCAGTTACTCTCCAGACCCCGATGACAGAGTGCAACACAAAGAGCAGGCGAGTAACCAAAGCATTGAGCAGCACGATCAACTCCATCCTGGAGCAGCCCCCTCCCCTTTGCCCCGCACCGCAGGGGCCCAGCTCTTTTAGGAGTCTTGGGAAGCTGCCCTGGGAATCACCGGGAAGCGTGCGCACCACACGCACACAGATCTCTTCTCTACCATCTCCACAGAGGGGCCCATTATAACAAAAAAGAAACAGCCTTGCCCCTCCCCCAGACTTCCTGAAAACTTTTTAGAGGGAAGAAGGAGAAAAAAAAAAAAAAAAAAAAAAAAGGCTCAAGCTTTCAGGCTGCAGCGGTTCGTAGCGCCCAGTGCAGCTCTGACCACGCCAACACAGGGGCGTGAGGAACTTCTCTGGCCACTCTCTACCATCTGCTCAAGAACTCAACGACAGGGAGGCTTCTGTCTCACACAGGGACCATCTCTCTGCTTGCTCTGCTTGCTGCTGTCGTCTCATAGGTTTCTAGCAGAGACAAGATATAAGGAGAACTATTAATTTGAATCTTCCTTGCTAAAAGCTTCACTGCATCACTGAGGCTGCAAACCCTGCTTTCCTTTCCCCGGTCCATGAAAGATTAATTCATATCTGGGAACTTTTAAAATTGTTCATTAAGCATTGCACTGAACAAACACAGAAGTGTTTGGGTCAGCTACCTCTAGGCTGACCTTCAGTATCTTCTGTGGAAACAGTTTATAAAGTAGAGAGTATGTTTAATATGTGCTTTGATATTTTTCATAGTGGTTATCAATTTTATTTCAATATACAATAGGGTAGCCAAATAGACATTTCTTCTTGATCAAGATGATCACTATGTTGCTCCAGTTTTGTGTTACTTTATCGCTGAAGCACTTGGATTGATATACACCACTGTAAAATACAGATAATCAAATCAATGACACCCCAAAGGTCCCAACTTCCTAGATGACTTAATTTCAAATATCCTGTTCTACCTTAAACACAAGGAGATACACTTCTAAGAGTTCTGACCTTTGTAAGAAGAAATTTTTCCTCAATTTCTACAGTTCGAGTTTTCCTCACTGCAAAATCAAGTTTCTTTTTCTTATGAAGCACTGAAGCTGGTGCTGGCCAGCTGATATCCTTGGGGGTGGAGGGAGATGGGAGAGAAGACTGCTTAAAAATAACTCTGCCCAGAACAAAAATAAAAACAAAAGGCCATTCTACAGTATAGATCACTCAGGAAATGCCTGAGTAAATAAATGAACTGCGCAGCATGCCTTTTGAAGCAGCGAAATCAAGTTCTTCATGCTCAGAGGAAAATTGAATCAAGTCAAGGGCCTACTACTGATAATCCCCTGCCAGCAGCCACCCTGCGATATCGTGCCGTGAGTGCTGTTGGTTCTCAGCCCTTCCGTTGGTGTTAAGGTCAAACCTAGTTGAAGAGGAAACGGGGAACAGCAGAACTGAGAGTCTGCTTAAACAAGATACTCAGGCGTGGGAGTGCTTGATGTCTAAGAAATGACATAGAGGAACTGGTATGTCTAACTGTTCATGCAGATCCTAGCAATGCAGATGTGATGAACTTGGTAAGATGACAATCAATAGGACAGTGCCATGTATCATACATTTGTAAGCTTTGCTAATCAGTAGTAGTTCTGCACATTAAAGATACCCTGGAGTTGAACTGCTTAATAAAGTAATCTCATCAATGAACAATTCATACTTCACATCTGTGCAGGTCCTAAACTTAAATGGGAAGAACACATGATATTGACTCTGACTACCTGACCAGTGGACCATGATGACAACACAACAGTTGAGTAAAGGGAAGAAGTAAGTAGGTATGGATGACTTCAGTTATTCAGCGGCAAAAATTCAGATGTGGCAGAGTACATTTTCAGACATCTCAGTGTGACTGTTTTGTGGAGCATCTGGTTCAGGGAAATGCTTGACTTTAATTCTTAGTGGTTTACAGGATATAATATAGACAGTAACAGATTAAGATCTCCTCTGAAATGGGGATCTTAATGTGCTTAGACTCAGCATCCTCACAGAAGTAAGACAAGCTAGTTCTGTACCATTGTTCTTTACCATTGTGCTCAGCTTCAAAATGGAAAACTAGACATGGAGGAAGCTGGTTGAAAATAAGACAGATGGAAGACCTGACTCTTTTCAGGAAGTATGGATAGTATGGATATTGCTTGCATAAATCACATGGAAGTGCAAGGAAAATAACTGTGTATCGAGGAAAACTTGAGAGAGAGTGAAAAGAAGCCATCATTGGCAGGGTAAGTGAGATTGTAGAAGCAAGAAGGCATCCTTCAAAAAGCTGAAGTGGTGTCCATAGGAAGGAAACTGGAAAGATGATAGTTCTGGCAAGTTAAATGTACAAACATGATAAAACTGCCTGAATGAGTGTGGGGAACAATTGGCAAAAAGCGTAACAACTGAAATGTCTGTTACCTGTTCAAACACAGTGAACAGGAAGTCTGCCAGGGAATTGTTGGGTCAGTGGATGGTCAGGAGGTGATCAGACTGTTCAGGAAGCGCTGATGAAATTTTTGGAGTCCCATCATAAGTCCAGATGTGTGCTGTATCATGGGAGAGCACAAACTTCTGCATAAAAGCTTATAGAACTGGTGGGGGTTTTCCTTATACTATAGGTGCTACTGTTCTTCTAATTGTGTTCTTTTCATAATTTCTACTAATTTGCAATTCAGAGTTGTCAGGCTAATTGATCACGGGCTAAGGAATACTTGGAGGAGAAACTTTGTACTTTTCTTGTTCTTGTACTCTTTTCCTGAGCTGGAGTTAGATCTGCTGTTGGAGGCAGACAGTGGAATAGATAGACCTTTGTTCTGGCCCGAAACAGCTGTACTAATAGAGTGAGACTTTCTAGTCTCTTAAGAAATTGACCTGGAGTGAGAGCAAGACAGTTTAAGCATATGGTAGGCTGGTAGTGTTGGTTGGATCCAAGCTTAATGCAAGGCTCATGTCTGTATAGAGTGCATTGCTAATGATACACTCACTCCTTTCTTCTGTCTGCAAACTCCGTCCATGTGAATGCTGAGAATGTCCACATCTAGGAATCACTTGAAAAAGCTGTGCCACGGGACTTTCTCCCATGCATTTTGTCTAATTTCTGCTTTTAGGCTGAGTCACTATGCTGATTTCCATAAACAGACCACTTTACTGTTCAGAAATTTGAAACTGAACCAGTTCCCAAGAAGAAACTAGGCTTGAAGATGGATCATAAGCTGAATGCAAGTCAGCAGTACCATGTTGTTGTGAAATGGATGGTCACATCTGCACATAGATACAGAACTGAAACCTATAAATTGTCTGCTTTCATTCAGTTTGAAGGCCCTAGCTGAACTGTTGCCCTACTTTTGGTCAGTGAATCTAGTGGAGAAGTGCAAGAGTGTCTCTATAGTAGAAAATGAATAAATTCCACAAACAAATGGTTCATTTTTAAAATAGCAAACATGATAGGTTGGTTAGGCACCTGGAAGACTCCAGTTTGGACAGGAGTGGAGAAGCTACAAATCCTTCGAGGAAGAATTCCAGTACAGAAGTTCTGGGGCTTTTGGTGATTGTGTGCAGTGCTTTTTTTGAGAGGAGCTGTGAACAAAGGAGATTGTCTCACAATTTGCTTCTGTTGCTTACTTACAAACTGGGATGATTAGGCAATGAAATTTTGGGGTAGTGTCTCTTTGCTGTCTTTCAGCTCATGAGACTTTGAAGATTTGATTTACAATATTCATAAAGAAATAATTATAAGGTATTAAGCAAGCAGCTGTAAGACTCGCAGGATGAGAACGGGTCATAAATTCGATGTGAGTTAGCAGTGTTGTTCTGCTGTGAAGGAGGCACACTGGGATATATAAAAAGACCTGTAACATGCCAGATTTGAGTTATTACTTCCACTTCCTTGATGCTAGGAAAGACCTTAGCTAAGCTACCCTAATTCAGGTGATGCATTTCCAAGAGAGAACTGATTGGATAGAGTGTTCAGAGAAGAAAAAGGCTGCTGAGGAAAGAAAAATGAGAGTGCTGCTACCCATCTCTCCTCACAGAGTTCTGTAGACTGAAGGTGGCCAAGTATTCAGGAAACTTGCAGGGAGGCCAGGACTTGCCCATTTCCTAGTCCCAAAGTTTAGGAGAGGAAGTAAAATGTTTAAACAAAAAGAAAGATTGCAATTAGATGTCTGGAGGCATATCTTGTTAGGCAGGATAGTGAAGCACTGAAATAGATTTGCACAGAGAGGTGTCAAATCTCCATTGTTGCAGGCTTTTGAGCACAGATTAGGGAAACATCTGTCATGAATGACAGCAGTTTAGCTGATCACATTGCAGAGGGGAGGACTGACTAGAAGATCTCTGGAGGTTTCTCCAAGTCTTGCCTCCTCGGGCTCTAAGGTTTATTTCTTTATTATCGGATCATTGTCTTGAATCTCTGAGGAAGTTTCTTGCTTAAATTAAATCTGATTAATTTCACTTCCAATAGGGTCCTTAAAGAGGAGGAAATTGCTCTGTTTTCTGAATGCTCAACTGCAAACTGTGAATAATTATGACAGCCTTATAGAGAGATCACAGTAAGTAGCAATTAACATATGTGTTGAAACGAATGCAAATGATTCAGTTTTAGAAATAGAAACAAAAAACCTCTCTCCGATTCTGGCATAAGTGAAAGCCTGACTCCTGCCGATCAAATGTGAGAGGGGAGAGCCAAATCTATCAAAATGTGATGTGTGATAGAAGGTACCAGCTATAGCTTAGTAGTAAGGGTGTGAAGAAAATGGATAAAGGAGTTAAAAAAAAACAGTATAAAAAGATTAGCTCTCCAGTAAAGAGCCAATATGATTGCAGAAGCATTAAAATCTCTGCAGGAGATTTACTGAGGACTCTGCCCTGGATTAGAATTTGATATAAAATAACTTAACTGAAGTCATACAATTTCTGTGCCATTTGTAGCTGAGTTAATAGCATATGTTCCTGGAGGATTACAGTCAATGATTAAGGAAATTAGGTTTTGTTTGAATTTAATTTAGTTGTATAAAGCTGCTGCAATAATTTACAGCTTTGATATTTAATATTTAATAACCTAGATCTTAAAAGAATCTCAGATATAGCAATGTCATTATCTATTGAAATATTATCCCCATAAGTCATTTATATTTTCTAGTTGATATGAATGTTCATCAACTGGATGGGCGCAACAGGACCCACTTGATAAAAAACAATGCAGTTTTGCAGGTGGTGGTGGTGGTGAAATGTTTCTGTATCTGTTATCTGGTAAATCATAATTCACTTAAAAAGAAATTTGCAGTCTCAATTTCAGTAATCACAAGAATATATTTCTTTGTAGTTTTCTTTCATCTAATTTCCTAACTTTTGCTTTCATGAACATTATAAATCTTCTTCCTTGTAATCCTGCTTCTGCCTCTTCCCTTCAACAAAACAAACAAAACAAAACAAAAAAACAACCTCACAAAAAAAAAAAAGGCAAGCAAGTTGTCCTCAGGCTTAGAATTTCACAAGCCATCCTGCCTTTGTTCAGAGGAAGAGCAGGCATATAAAATCCCCACACCTATCTGAAAATCCAGTCCCCAGTATTTTCAGGCACCTTTCTGTTTGCCACTAAGTTCATAAGACACGCAAGATGCTGTCTAAGTCCCACCTTGTACCCACACTACCAGCTGCAGAATTCACTCTCAAAAAGTACTTGTACAGACTTAGCATCCAAAGTGTAAACCTGCAATATACAAAGGGAGTACGCAAAGGCTTCCCATGGCCAGCCTTGTACTCAATTTCTCTTTCCCCTCTATAATATGGACGTCATTTTTCACCCCACGCTCCCCTTTTTGTGCTTTTTGTCATTTTCTCCTTCTCTCTCTTCCTTTCTTGGATGGTGGGGCCCAGCAAATCGCTGGCTATCACCTCTGGTAGGCCACTGCCTTCCAAGACAGATCTGACTCAGGACAGTGAGCTTAGTACAAATGTCACTTCACATTTTAATGCATTGTGACCAGAGCTTTTTAGAAAGGCAAGTGAAAGCAGTCACTGCATGACACTGGCAGTGTTTAGTGGAAATGGGTCTGCAATGAGCGCTGGGCCACTGGTGACAATGTCAGATGGTGTGAGCTGGCAGAGCTCCACTGATGTCAAAGCTTCTGAAGCCCCAAAATATGGCACAAAGGGGTATGTTTTCCCCTCTTTTTTAAAGGTGAGAGAAAGTGTATGAGCAGAATATAGCTCTCTACAGTTATACATCTTTGCTATTGGTTTTATAGTTCAGGGAAAATAAATTAAAAAAAAAGCCTTCTGGAAGGACCATTTTTTCTTAAAGAACTGAGAAAGAGAAAAAAAAAAGTTTTCAAGTATTTTATTAGGATTTGTAATTCCTCCTCCAGTCTGGGCTCTGTTTTTGAGAACACACAGGAATTCTGCAGCACTGCATATTTGAAAGAAGAATAGAAGCAGCCTTTTTCTGCAGGCACTACTTCAACCATGGCTGAAACATTGAAAAACTATAGCATTCATCCTCAAAAAAGAGGAAAGCTTTCCATTTTTGGCTAGTAATCCTTTGATCTTTCTAGATGATCTTTCTAGTCATTTTCTCTCCTGCTTTCTGGTACAAGAATCATGTGATGACCCCAGAGGAAAGATGTTGCTCAGATTTAGGGCACAAGGAAATAGTGGCTGGGCACAGGTTCCTGGTGCAGCTACTGCTAGTGAAGAGGTCAGCTCCTTTCACAGATGGAACATGAGGCATACAGGCAAAAGATTTCAGGCTTTGGAATACAGTTGTTAAGATGATTTTGTAAAGTAAAAGGTAAAGACAGTGTTTTTCTTTAGACTGTGGATACCTCTGCATCATATCTTACAATTAAGTTCTTCATGATCAACTCACTGAAATTTCTATGAATGCATTTTTTATGGCACCAAGTCTGAGCTAATGGGTCTGATACCAAGCTCATACAACTGGTGTCTTGATTTCTTTGGGCATGGTGTTTTGATTAATTACAGTCATACACCTCTGCTAAACTCAAAGTTTAAGAGAGTTTGACCAGTTGACAAAATATTGAATATATTAAAAACCGAAATCTGAAATGCTAGTACTGGGAATGTGAGAAGTCAGGTCTCTCATAAAGCAAGGCTGTATCTCATCAGAAGAGTCATGGAAAGGCAGTGGCTTCTTTGTACATCTGTGCCTAGTAAATAGTGTCTTTGCCGATATTTTTTTTTCATTCCATATGAAGGTTGTGTATAGGCTTTTGCCATCCCCACTCAGAACAATTAACAATAATACTTGGCTATGGTCCTAATAAGCCACTTTCCTCCCTGGGAAGATTTGGGTCCATTGATGATCTGCACATATGTATATTTGTATCTCTCTATTATGTTTCTCCCCTGACATGTTCATGATTTAACAAAGAAAATGAAGCTGCATACAAAACTCTAATGTTTCTACAAGCTAATTTATTAAGCTGGCTTTTTAGTCTGTGTTGCAAAGGACTGAAAAACTGGACTGTACCACAAAAACAGGTTGGCAGATTGGGAAATTATTGCATTAGTGCAAATAAGGGAAGGGAAAGTGTAAAGGAAACAACTCTCCCCTCCACAGAAAAATAAGCCTCAGTCACTACCTGCTAATCGTATTCATCATCGCTGCAGTAGCAATGTAATGGCGTGGGTCTCTGTCTGAGACCAAGGCTTTCATAAAGCTGTCAAGATGCTTAATTATGTGCTTTTGTTGCATTTGACTGCCACAGACCTGCTAAGTAAGAAAAATAAAGAAGTATGATTAGCGGTCTTTGAACTGGAATACTGTACTGACTTTCCCATCCTCCTGTTATCAGGTAACACTTCCTAAGGACAAAAGTTTCCACATCTTTGTTGGTTGCTAAATGTATACAATTTTGCAAACAAACTTCTTCCCAAAGGCTGCAGTTTCAGAACAAACCATCTGCTCAATCATTTTCTTCACTAGCAAAAAGAGAGGCTGAATGCCAGATTATTTTTTTCTGCAGTGTTTACCCATAAGTTATTAATACCTATTTGACACCCATGCATATTTTTTTTTATCTAGTAAAACAGTATTGTTGTCTGACAATATAAAAAACCAAACTGAGCCTTGTTTCTGATCACCCATACTGTGCAGCTAACAATGCCAGCTTGTTTATGAATAATGTCATTTGTTGCCTCCTCTTGAGTACTTTATCCCATTCCCTTGTCCTTTATTTGAGACATCTGCCTCTGCTTATCCTGGTATATATAATGACTTGAGAGACTTGAATAAAGAGAGCTTATGTGCTGTAATAGGCACATACAAATATCTTCTGGAGTTTAGACTCAGCAATGTCACAGTGTGTTCCTAATGGTTTTTAAACTGCCTTGAAGTCAAATGTCAATTCTGAGTAGAATACTGCTGATGGGAAAAGTCACACATGGAAAAGGCAGGTGCTTTGGGTTTTTTATATTAAATAAATAAATAAACAGATAAACAAATAAACAAAACCCCACCATGACAGCAAAAAAACCCACAAAACCAAACAAAAGCATAAGCAACAACAACAAAAATCAAAACCCACAAGCAAAAAACCCCAAACCAACGAACCAACCCAGAAATTCTGACAAAAGCAAGCCCCCAACCAAACAAAACCCCCAAGTAATAATCCCAGTGAATGGCTATTATTTCTCATTAATTTGGTGAGTCTGATAAGACAATATTTGAAATAACAATATCCTCCTTGACAGGAGAACCTTCAGCTTCTGACAAGAAATAAGGAAAGGTTTTAGACTGAGGTTTTGTAATTATCTGCTGACTTTTCCCTGTATAGTGTATACTAGTAACAGCACCACAGGATTCAAAGGAGAAGTCAAAAGGAAAACTCTGCTGCTGTAGGTCTGGCATGTATTTAAGGCAGATGGACCCTCAAATTCCTTCACAGAAAACTTTGGGTGTACGTCAGAGTATTTACCTTACTAGATGACAGTCAGAGATCAAACCCAATGAAGTCTCACTATTTTTTTTTATCCAGGAGTTTCCACTGGAGTATCTTGTTATGCCATTTTCTATTATCACTTTCAGTGGGGGAAGATGGTTCTCTTGCTCCTTGAAACATCTTGACTGATTAATACTCTCCCATACCTCTATTGATCATGAGCTGTGGAGTCCCTGTTCTGGAAGTTTGATTTCAGTCTACTCTTGTAGTGTTTTAACATTGACTTGGTAGAAATCAAACTTTATCCAAATTATTCTATCTTTAGAAATCCTACTAACTGATTATCATTTTTCAATAATTGCACCAAAAAACAGGAGCTCTTCCTGAACAGGATAACTAAGGTTCTGCCAGTCTTCCACAAGAAAGTCTTCTTCAGTGTCTTAAATACAGACAACACAGTGTTGACATAATTGTTGGAGGATCTGAGGAGGGAGGTACCTTGTTTAGAGAAGGCATTTTTATTATTTGGACTGCACCAAATACAACCAAATTTTTTTAGAATAAGACTGTTGAAGCATAAAGCTCAAAGGGTCTTAGCCCAAATAGAGAGCTGCCACATTCAGAAGTTCTAAAAAATGCGCCACAGTTACATCAGATAGAACCTGCTTTTCTAATTACAGCTAGTCTGTTTAAGTTCTGTGTGTTTATTTTGCATACGTGGGAAGGTTTTGGGGAGAGGAGGCGTTTATTTGGGGGGGATGGAACCAGAGAAAAAAAAGGTGATCAAAGACAATGGGGGCCTGATCAAGCTGCCCAGAACTACTCTTATTGTGCAGAGGTAGTATAAATCACATGGTAAGGTACAGTATTTTGAAATGTGTCCCAAAATGCCCAGAAGCTCAGGATCCTGATTTACAGTATTCTATGAGCTGACAACACTTTGCCAGTTCTTTCATTCCTATAGTGAGTCAGGAAATATTTAGTACTTCTTTTGAGAATATTGTGAAATCTCAGGCTGGAGAGAATTTTGCAACTCTGAGATGAAGAAAAACCTTTGTTCTTTACATTCTTAGAATATGTGGGAATGATCTGACTCCTGATCTTTGTTGCAAGAAGTGTTGCCTTCTATGACCCTGAACTGCCATGACTGTTGTGGAAGTTAGATAAGCAACACTTACTCAGCTGTAGTAAATACACAGGAGTGTAGAACAAAGTGAACCACTGGTGCTACAGAACTGGAAATTGAAATAAGTTTGCCTAAAGGCAACACAGATGGACAGGACAGTAGTTTTGGACTGCTCCAGTTTCTACATAAAGTTTCTATATACATTATCATAGAATCACAGAATGATAAGGGTTGGAAGGAACCTCTGGAGATCATCCCCATGACCTCCAACCTTTAGGTATTTATATGCATTAAGAAGATCCCCTCTGTGTCTTCTCTTTTCCAGGCTAAAGAGCCCCAGGTTTCTCAGCCTCTTCTTGTAAGAGAAATGCTCCACTCCCCTCATCATCCTCATGGCCCACCACTGCACTCTTTCCAGTTGTATCCTGTCTCTCTGGAACTGGGGAGCCCAGAACTGCTAGGTACTCTGAGATATCAGAGGAGAAAGTTGCTGTACCAGATGTAGAAATCAGGTGCTATTAGTGTGTAATGCAAAGTCAATCCTATGACTGGAGAGAGCAAAATTAGGAGCACCAGAACACACAGAACTTGAGATATGCTGAAAGGTATCTGTAAAGGAAGAAGGGAGCCTGGACAAGGAGAGCTATACTATGAAATGTGCTGCCTACTGCTAGAAGTTCAAGAATATTCCAGTGTGGTGGTTGGATATGCATTCTTGAACTTGTGGTAACAATGAGCTTGTGAGCTGACTGGAATCAGAAAGGAAGGATGTGACAAAGATTTCAGACAGGCAGAATTGAGAGTCTGTTGGAGACCTTGTATGGCAAATTACAAATGTAGAAGAGGATGAAGGTTGCTCTCCTGGTTTGAGGCCAGGCAGATCCTCTCTTGCCCGTGAAGAGGGACAAAAGAATGACACTCACACAAATGGATTGGAGAAGTAATGGAAAGTTTAAATGGAAAAGCAGCAAGTGTTTTACAGAAGCTACAAAGCATAGTGACAAAAGAATCCCCAAAGCATACAGAGTCCCCTATAGCACACCCAAAGCCTCCCAACACTTCCCTTTTCTCACCTGAGGGTATACCCAAGACCCCCAGGGCTCTTTCTTTCCCCCGCCCCCCCATGCTGCTAGGCTAATCTTCAGGCTGGCCACCTCTGAGACTGCCCCTCCCTCTTCTCCTCCTGGCATTAGGCCTAGCCAGGCCTAAAAGGCCTTGAGATACTCCGCCACCATTACCCGATAGGGAGCATCTCCCACAGGAGCAGAGAGGGAAGAAAGAGGAAGTGAAAGACTTTGCAGATGGATTTACAGAGCGCAGGATATTATGGGTATGAAATATGCTATTTCCTGCATCCACCTGCTGGGTTGGACACTTGGGGCACTGGAGGTGTAGCTTGTGTGGCAGTTACGGCAGGCACCCAGCCCAAACTGCCACAGTGGCAGGATTGTTTAGAATGTTAAGTGAAGTGTGAGGATCTGGGGAACTATAGGCCTGTCAGCCTGACCTCATTGCCTGGTAAGGTTATGGAGCAGATCATCCTGAGTGCCATAAAGCAGCATGTACAAGACAACCAGAGGGTCAGGCTCAGCCAACACAGGTTTAGGAAAGGAAGGTCCTGCCTAGCCAGTCTGATCTCATTTTATGACTGGGTGACCTGCCTGATAGATGAGGGGAGGGCCATGGATGTTGTCTACCTAGACTTCAGCAAAACCTTTAACACAGTCTCTCACAGCACCCTCCTGGAAAAGCTGGCAGCCCATGACTTGGATAGATGCACCCTTCACTGGGTTAAAAACTGGCTGAATGACCAGGCACAGAGAGTGGTTGTGAATGGCATGGCATCCGGTTGGTGTCTGGTGACTACTGGTGTCCCCCAGGGATCAGTACTGGGCCCAGTTCTGTTCAACGTCTTTATTGATGACTTGGATGAGGGAATCAAATCTACTATTAGTAAATTCACAGATGCCACCAAATTGGAGGTGGGGGGAGTGTTGATGTTCTGGAAGGTAGGAAAACACTTCAGAGAGACCTGGACAGGCTGGGTCGATGGGCTGAGGCCAGTGGTATGACATTCAACAAGGCCAAGTGCAGGATCCTACACTTTGGCCACAATAACCCCATGAAGCACTACAGACTGGGGGATGAGTGGCTGGAGAGCGGCCTGGCAGAGAGGGACCTGGGAGTGCTGGTTGACAGTAGGCTGAACATGAGCCAGCAGTGTGCCCAGGGGGCATGGAAGGCCAATGGCATCTTGGCCTGTATCAGGAATAGTGTGGCCAGCAGGACTAGGGATGTAATTCTGCCCCTGTACATGGCACTGGTGAGGCCTCAGTATGCAGTTCTGGACTCCTCGCTTCAAGAAAGATATTGATGTATTGGAATGGGTCCAGAGGAGAGCAATGAGACTGATGAAGGGACTGGAGGGAAAGTCTTATGAGGAGAGGCTGAGGGAGCTAGAGTTGTTTAGCCTGGAGAAGAGGAGACTTGGAAGGGAGGGACACTTTATCGCACTCTACAACCCTGAAAGGAAGTTGCAGTAAGGTGGGGGTTGGGCTCTTCTCCCAGGCAACTTGTGACAAGACAAGAGAGCATGGCGTGAAGCTGCACCAGGGAAGGTTTAGGTTGGATGTTAGGAAGCACTTCCTCAACAAAACACTGGAATGGACTGCCCAGGGAGGTGGTGGATTCACTGTCCCTGGAGGTGTTTAAGGAAAGATTGGATGGTGCATTTAGTGACATGATCTAGTTGATGTGGTGGTGTTAGGTCATTAGCTGGACTTGATGATCTCAGAGGTCTATTCCAGCCTCAATAAATCTGTGAATACATCTAGCAATAAATACAGTACATTGTTCAGTATCCTAAAGAGATGTAATAACATGCTCTGGAGGATATGAATGAACTATCCACCCATTCTTGGCAAGCTCCACAGTTTTGAAGTCCTACATACTAAGATTACAAAGCTAAACATTTGAAGAGAATGAGGCATTTGGGAAATGAAACGTGAGCTGCATTATGCTGTAGAGAAATATATTTACAATCAAAGAGAATGCAGATCTGATTTCTCATAATCTGGAGTCCCCAGATCTTCCTTTTGTATTTCGAGGCAGTTACCCAAAGGAAATAGAGAAGTCACTAAATTACTGACTCGGAGATGTAGCAGAGATGTTTTACACTCTCTGCTGGAGAAGGGATGTTGGTGTTTGGTGGTGTTTTGGAGGGATTGAGGGTGTTTGTCTTTTGTTTTGCATTGTTTGTTTTTTTCCTGACAGCCCTGATGCAGGCTTCTGCAGGCCCTCAAACTCATCCTTTTCCTTCTTCCTTCACAGCAATATGAATAGCTCTTTAGTACTGGCTGTAAAAAAAAATTGTTTCTTTCAGTAGTGCACCTGACCTCTTCCCTTCAATCTGTCACTGCTAGAAGATACTGAGGAGGAGAGGAGGTTATGCCCATTCTTACTCTTGGTGTTATTTACTTCTTGATTTGCATGAATAACACAATGTTCTTTAAGAACATTGTACGCTAATAAAACTGGTAAGAGGAGAAATATTAAGTAAGGGACGCTTCATAGAATATGGAAAATATAATCACAAGTCAAAATAATTAGCCTTGAAAAACTGGCAACTGCTATTGCTATAAATACGCTGCTCCAAAGAGGTTAAAGAAGATGTCTCCATGGAGGCATCTAAAAGTATTTTAACACTTCTGTCACTATGATAACTACATGCCACCTATGGGTGCAGCTGTAAAATGTTCACATGTGTAAGAAAAGAGATAAATATGAAATATATAATAATGACATAAAACTCTTACATGTTTTCCATTTGCCAGGTATTTATTGTATTAAAAAATAAACCTTCTTTAAACCAGGATCTATGTCCCTGACAAAATTGTAGGGACATAAATTGGTGGCTCTGAGTGAGTTCATTCCATTTCTTGCATTAGCTTCCAAGGTGAAGCTTTTAATAGAGTTTGATAATCTCCCCTGTATCTGTATGCAAGAAGCTTTGAGCCCTTGCAACAGGGTAGTTAGAACTGGTTAAATGACATTGCTCAGAAACCTGTTCTAGAGATGACATCTGCATGAGCAAAGCAATCGGCATAGGAAAGGCAAACATGCTGTAAAGCTTTGGCAGATAAACAACTGCTGTGTCATGATGGTGTTGACTGGATTGAAAGTGTTTTCATGCATTGTTGTGTGCTGGTTTGAAGCCACTAAGGAAGGAAGCTAAGCATCACACTAAAAATAGGTTGATGAATCAAAACCCTCTTCTAGCCCTTGAGGAGATGTGGACCAAAGAAATGCCTGCAACAGTGTGGACAAAAGGAAAAATAGCACCTGGGTGTGTCTTTACCACTTGTCATGCATGATGCTTTATCACCCAGTTTTTCAAGGAGAGTCCTGTAAGCCAACATTACATGTGACAAAGGGATCAGTTACTGGGCAATTACTAGTTCAGTCTGCACTGCTAGACTAGAGACTAGTTTTCAAACATTTCCTATAAAGAAAAAACACTGCTCGCCAAGTTTAATATAACTGAAGCTTCATATTGCAGTTCTAGAACAATATGAATTGGGGCCAAGAGGTGAAACTGAACATGCTTTAGTAAAACTGTGGGGATGATCCTATCAGGAAGGGACTCTTCCTGGACTTTTGATGAGCACTCTTCAAGCAAGTCAGCTAGCCTAATGCCTCCTTGGTATTTCCCTTCCAATCCTTGTCCTGCAGAGGACTGGACTGGGCTATATATCCGAAGGTGGCACACATCCTATTTATCTTTTCCTACATATGACCAATACCATGCCATGCCACTGCAACATGGCATAGTTAGCTTAGGAGTGACGAGTAGATGGGAGAAGCTAAACTTGAGTGCAGTGGCAATGACTCCAGTTAGCTGACAACAGCCCTTGTGATATGACACCTTACTAGGGGAGTTCAATGGTTCCTATCTGGACATATGAGTCTCAGAAGCTCCAAAGAACACAGGAGTATTCTCACCACCATGAGCTCCCTGAGCACATCAAGCCCATCTTCTCCACTGTGCCAACTTACTACTTGGTACTGAATCAAACTCAGCTTCTCAGCCCTTCTATTCAGAGACCCATGACTTGGGCTCAGGCCTGCTAAAAAGGCAGCTGACAGCTCTCTTCAGACCTAATGGAACATTCTTATGATCAAGATACAAGCCTGTGCCAGATGCAGACTTTCCAAAGGGGGCAGTGTAAGACCATGTTAGAAACTTCCCCAAGAGCTAGAGGCCATCAGAGGTCCTGCTCCAAGTGCAAAATATATCTCTTTTGATCTTGGTTCCTCTAAGATAAACATGTAGCTGTATGCAGTTTTTTTCTTCTAATTTCCTACCAAAACAAAACACTTCACTGCAAATGCTTTTCCCCTTGAGGGACAAGAGTACTAATGACACATGACAGATGTTAGTCATGGTTGCTTCATATGATACTGGAAGGCTCTTGGGTGCTATGGAGACTTTTGTGGTGTAAGAAGTTTCAGAATAATGCAAGTGGAGCTTATGTTGGTATTTACAGTTAATCGCTGGCTTTCAGGTTTTTAGCCACTGAGTTGACAATTATTTCCAAGCCATGTCAAGGGCAGATCTCAGGCAGGAAAGTAAGTTATTTTTCTGCCCAAGATCAATACATTAGTAATGGATGATTTATATCCAAGGGAATTTGAAATCCAGCCCTTTAATGGTGAGGTATGAGAAGTACATGTGTGTGAAAGGGAAGAGAAAATTCAAAGAGCTACTGAGGGAAGCAGGTCTTTTCTTCCCTGGTCCACTGGCAGTGGTGATAAAGATGTTAATGGACCTCTATTGTGTATGGATCTATTTTGATAGTCATAATGCAGGGGAAAAATTCATTAAGTTGAAGTACTTCTTCTCCAGGGCGTTTATTGAGCTGTTCTACAAGAGTCAGATTTGGTCTTCTAGCTTAAACACTAGCTTCAGATAATAAATTCTAGACATTGCACATGTGACATGACTCTTGTCAGAGAGGAGCTTACAGCCTGTGATTTTCACATATTGTTATAGTCATCTGACAGTACCTAGGTTTTAGGTTTATTTATTGTAGTCTGGGTAAATGCAAATACAGGCAAGATTCTTAGCATCCCAAATGGAAGTTCCCATCCTTATCACAGAGTTTAGCAGTTCTTCTATACATCCTAGTCTGTACTGTATTTTTTTTTCCTAAAGCCTTGCTGAAGAAGATGGTTTAGCTACTATCTAGCAGATTTGGGCTGTCATTTTGGTTGAAGATGTGTAGCATGAAGTTTTGTATGCTTTGGCAAGAACCTCTGTTTGGCATCTGCTTCTGGTTTCAAATCAAATACTGTAGCCTATCTCCCCACTGTTTGTAAGAACTGCAGATGAGAGGAGTTAGCTCTGGCTTGCTTCCAGCTTTGTTGTGTGATCAGCTCACACACCAGTGGGACAGCCAGTAAGGCAAAAACCACTTGCCAAGCTTGGCTTTTTAGATATTAAATAATCCATACTGTGAAAATCTAGAAGAAATTTCAGTAGAAAGTATTTCCAAGGATGCTTGAAGTTAGTATTAATTTTCACATTTTGAAAAAGTAAGACCTCTCCCAGTGTGATGGAAGCAACCTGACTATTTTTCAAGTCCAATAAACATCAAAGGAGGTCTTTAAATACCCTGTGAAAGTCTTCCTGCTCCATATAGAATTGTTGTTACTCTTATGTGATCTTTGTAAGAAGAGCTATCTCTGTAAAATGATATTGGAAAAAGGACTTATTGCTGGGAGTATTTTGATTTTTGAATCATTTCCACATCCATAAAGGCTTACCACATGATCAAGTGACTTCATGGGTCCCAGCTTATATGAGCTTGTAGACACTGCACGCGAGAGCATCTGCCATGGCTGCTGGCTGGGCAGGGCAGGACCAAACAGGGTGCTGGAGCCCATGTCACTGGGCCCTGGCCACAAGTTGAGCTCAGCTGCCTCCTGCACTGGAGCTACAGGGTTTCAGAGCATGTGGTTCCTCTGTGCACCACTCCCACATGGTGCTGAGATTTATCTACATGGTCTGTGACTCATGGCCATGTGAAGTTTTTGCTGTGCTGGCTGACACTGTCAGCAATTGTGATCATCCTTGCTGGTGTTACCGTCTTGTCATGCATGCAGATTGCATTTTGTATAATCAAAACTCCAGGAACATGGAGAAATCCAAGGCAGGGAGATGACATGGGAATGGAAGATGGCTTAGAGAGTGAGGAGCTGGGGTGAATTCCCATCATATTTGCAATACATGGATATGAATCCAGGTGCTATTGGTGTAGGATTTCAGATACCTCTTGGGTGGTATGTATGAAAATGTAGCAATTCATACTATGCACCACAGTTTGCTTGAAAATACAGTATTACATGGTTTGTGCAATAATTTGGGAGTAAAGATATTTTTTTAAAGAAAAAGAGTTGATAGAGCTTATTGCCCCCAAATCATCTGAATAAAATACACCATTGTTCAATTCTTTGGGTGTTGTAAATAATCATAGAATGATAGAATGGCTTAAATTGGAAGGGACCTTAGAGATCATCTACTCCAACCTCCCCACCACAGGCAGGGATGCCTTTCAACTAGACTCAGCTGCTCAAGGCCTCATACAACCTGGCCTTTAACACCTCCCAGGAGGAGGCATCCACAACCTCCCTGGGCAGCCTATTGCAGAGTCTCACCACCCTTGCACTGAAGAACTTCTTCCTATGATCCAATCTAAAACTGCTCTCCCTCATCTTCAAACGATTCCAACTTGTTTGTCTACTTGTTTGCTGATGCTTCTTTGCTCAGTAAGTTGTTTTTAACAGTGAGGCAGGAGGAGTTCAGGACGAGTGGCCTCCTGACCTGGGTGATGGGGTCAGGGAGCAGTGTAATGCCCTGGATATCCATGAGGAATTAGTTCGGGACCTGCTGAGCCACTTGGACGCTCACAAGTCCATGGGGCCGGATGGGATCCATCCTAGGGTCCTGAGATTGCTGGCAGATGAGCTGGCCAAGCCGCTCTCCATCATTTTCCTCCAGTCCTGGCTGACCAGTGAGGTCCCAGATGACTGGAAACTGGCCAATGTGGTCCCCATCCACAAAAAGGGACGGATGGAGGAACCCGGAAACTATAGGCCAGTCAGCCTGACCTCAGTGCCAGGGAAAATGATGGAGCAGATTATCCTGGCGGCAATAACTGCGCACCTGCAGGATGGCCAAGGGCTCAGGTCCAGCCAACATGGATTCAGGAAGGGCAGGTCCTGCCTCTCCAACCTGATCTCCTTCTATGATCAGGTGACCCGCCTGGTGGATGTGGGGAGGCCTGTGGATGTGGTCTACCTGGACTTCAGCAAGGCCTTTGACACCGTCCCCACAGTAAACTGCTGGCTAAGCTGTCAGCTCGTGGCTTGGGCAGCCACACTTTGCGCTGGGGTGGGAACTGGCTGGAGGGCCGGGCCCAGAGAGTGGTGGTCAATGGTGACACCTCCAGCTGGAGGCCGGTCACAAGTGGCGTCCCCAGGGATCAGTGCTGGGCCCCATCCTCTTCAATGTCTTCATTGACGATCTGGGTGAGGGGATTGAGACAGTCATCAGCAAGTTTGCAGATGACACCAAGTTAGGAGCAGATGTTGGTCAGTTAGAGGGTAGAAGGGCTCTGCAGAGGGACCTCGATCGGCTGGACAGATGGGTGGAGTCCAATGGGATGGAATTCAACAAGTCCAAGTGCCGGGTGCTGCACTTTGGCCACAGCAACCCCATGCAGAACTACAGGCTGGGGTCGGAGTGGCTGGAGAGCGGCCGGACAGAGAGGGACCTGGGGGTGCTGATCGACAGCCGCCTGAACATGAGCCAGCAGTGTGCCCAGGTGGCCAAGAAGACCAACCGCATCCTGGCCTGCATTAGGAATGGTGTGGCCAGCAGGAGCAGTGAGGTCATTGTGCCCCTGTACTCTGCACTGGTTAGGCCGCACCTTGAGTACTGTGTCCAGTTCTGGGCCACTCAGTTTAAGAAGGACATCGAGACACTTGAACGTGTCCAGAGAAGGGCAACAAGGCTGGTGAGAGGCCTTGAGCACAAGCCCTATGAGGAGAGGCTGAGGGAGCTGGGGTTGTTTAGCCTGGAGAAGAGGAGGCTCAGGGGCGACCTCATTGCTCTCTACAACTACCTGAAGGGTGGTTGTAGCCAGGAAGGGGTTTGCCTCTTCTCCCTAGCAACCAGCACCAGAACAAGGGGACACAGTCTCAAGCTGCGCCAGGGGAAGTTTAGGCTGGAGGTGAGGCGAAAGTTCTTCACCGAGAGAGTGATTCGCCATTGGAATGGGCTGCCTGGGGAGGTGGTTGAGTCACCGTCCCTGGAGGCGTTCAAGAGGGGACTGGATGTGGCACTTAGTGCCATGGTCTAGTCGTGAGGTTTGTGGTTACGGGTTGGACTCGATGATCTTCGAGGTCTCTTCCAACCTTGGTAATACTGTGATACTGTGAGGTTCCATGAGCCTTCTGGGTGCATAGCAACAGTAGACCTGGGCTAGAAGTCACTGGATGAAGCTTTTTCCACTGATTTTGTTCAGCCTCTGGAAGAAGCATTTGCTGTTAAAAGGCAACTTCAGTTGGGAAGAGATGTGGTATAGAGAAAATGGGACTGTGTTTCAAGTAGTAGGAGATTGGGGTAAATGTTATCATTAAAAGTAAGATAAAACATTTCTGAAACCAATTAGCAAAGGTTTTTAATTGGTGGAGCCACATTTTAAAGCACCTCTTCTTTAGGGTCCTGCATCTGGGTCAGGGCACTGATATAGGCTGGACAGTGACTAGCTTGAGGGCAGCCCTGAAGAAAAGGACTTAGGGGTGAATGAGAAGCTCAATGTGAGCCATCAGTGTGCACTTGCAGCCCAGAAAGCAAATCACATCCTGGGCTGCATCAAGAGAAGCATAGCCAGGTCAAAGGATGTGATTCTCCCCCTCTATGCCATTCTGATGAGACTCTGTACTGTGTCCAGTTCTGGAGCCCCTATTACAAGAAAGATATGGATGTGCTGGAACGCGTCCAGAGAAGGGCCACAAAGATGATCAGAGGGTTGGAGCACCTCTCCTATGGAGACAGTCTGAGAGTTGGGGCTGTTCAGTCTGGAGAGGAAAAGGCTCCCAGGAGATCTTATTGTGACCTTCCAGTATCTTAAGGGGGCCTGCAATAAAGGTGTTGAGGAACTTTTTAGGGTGTCAGGTCTAGGACTCGGGGGAATGGAGCAAAACTAGAAGTGGATAGATTCAGGCTGGATGCTAGGAAGAAGTTCTTCACCATGAGGGTAGTGAGATACTGGAAAAGGTTGCCCAGCGAGGTGGTAGAAGCCCCAACCCTGGAAGTTTTTAAGGCCAGGCTGGATGTGGCTCTAAGCAGCTTGATCTAGTGTGAGGTGTCCCTGCCCATGGCAGGGGGGTGGAATTAGATGATCCTTGAGGTGACTTCCAACCCTGATAATTCTCTGATTCTATGATTCTAATCTTTCATGATAATCATGCTTTCACATTTACAATTCAGAAGTGTTCTACATACAAGTAACTAGTTAAAAATCTTAATTAGATTAGAGTGGCTATAGGAAAAAGTTGCTCTAAAAGTAAAATTGCAGAGAGTAATGCTGTACAAATTGGCATAAAGTAGCTCAGACCAAATTATCCCTGAGAGTTTGCAATTAGTAGCATCTACTCTTAGTGCACTTGGTAAACTTTTACCAATTAATCATTACTTCCTTGAAAAATAAGAACAAACCTGAATGTTGTGAATATTTTGAGAATGATTAATTGCTAGTGATAAATTGCTTACTAGCTCCATTATCACTTCTGCTTTAAAGATTTTCAAAAATCTGTTGATCAGTTTTATGAATGCAAAAGTTAAGCTAATGTACTCAGGTAGATTGGTTTGGATCTTTGTTAGCTAGTAACATCTGTCCTCAAACTTACCTAAGTCTCAGAGACTTTCACAGCATGAACAAAGTAACAGAACGTTATTTTAACCTTGATGTTTGGTTGGGTTTTTTTTAATACTTTTATTTTTTCTCTCTTTTCCAAAATGGACCCTGAACTCAGAAGCCTGAATCCTAATGCTAGGAGGTTAAATCAATGGCTTTAGGAATGCTTTAAGTGTTGAGTATAGGGTAATTCCCATCATCTGAAAACATAAACTAGAGATATATGTGTGGCCAGAAGGTGAAGAGAGGTAACCCCAGTTCTGGTGTCCCCATCATAAGAAGGACGCAGTTGTTGGAGTGAGTCCAGAGGAGGGCCACAAAGATAATCCAAGGACTGGAACACATCTGCCACGAGGATAGGCCAAGGGACCTGGGGCTGTTCAGCCTAGAGAAAAGAATATTGCAGGGGGACCTTAGAGCTGCCTTCCAATACCTGAAGGGATCCTACAGGAAGGCTGGAGAAGGACTTTTCATAAGGGTGTCTCATGATAGGACAAAGGGGAATGGTTTTAAGCTGTGGGAAAGTAGATTTAAACTGAATCTTAGGAAAAATTTCTTCAGCACAAGGGTGGTGATACTCTGGAATAGGTTTTCCAGGGAGGTTTTGGATGCCTCCTCCCTGGGGATGTTGAAAGCCAGATTGTATGAGGCATTCAGCAGCCAAGTCTAGTTGAGAGGCGTCCCTGCCCATGGTGGGGAGGTTGGAGTAGATAATCTCTAAGGTCTGTTCCAACCTAAGCTATTGTATGGTTCTATGAATTGTCCTGTTCTTTCTCTATACGTGCATACATTAATATATGAGGGAGCATTATGCAGCAGCTGCTGTGTAACAAAAGTGGATGGTTTAGTCATTTATTTTTCAAGACGCCTCTGTTTCCATGGGTTTTAGATATTCTGAGGAGGTCAGTGAAATAAAATACTAATTAATGGTTTGGTAATTTTGTTATATGAAGCCTTTTTCTGAGAGTTGGAGTAGATCTTAATTTTTGCCAATTCAGGAGTGCTTTTAGTCCTGTGTAATCAGATGCATTTGCAGCTTTAACAGAAATTGGAAAGATCTAAATTGGTGAACACGTCATTACAGCTGTTGAGTGAAACAACAGCATATTGCTAAAATTCATGATACTGTGTTGCCAGACTCATAAGAAATATAGGAAAATCTGGAAATTATCAAGAGACATGAAATGCTATGAAACGGCTAGAATTGTTTATCTTGGCAGTTCTGAGATGAAGTCACTGCATGGATGGAACAACTCTGAAGTATAGCTTGTGAAAACTGCCAGAAATTCAGATTTCACAAAGTTACCAAAAAAAAAAAAAAAAAAAAAAAAAAAGAAGAAGAAAGAAGATAAAAAGTTGTAAATTGGGTAGCAGGGGAAGTGAAATAAAAAAGAGCTAGATATTTTTTAAATACTTCAGAAATGCAAATGGAGAAGGTACAGTGAAAGACTTTCATTCGAGGATGATCAGAGGGCTGGAGCACCTCTCCTATGAGGACAGACTGAAGGAGTTGGGGCTGTTCAGTCTGGAGAAGAGAAGGCTCCGAGGTGACCTCATTGTGGCTTTCCAGTATCTGAAGGGGGCCTACAGGAAGGCTGGGGAGGGACTTCTCAGGATCTCAGGTAGTGATAGGACTAGGGGGAATGGATTGAAGCTGGAAATGGGGAGATTCAGGCTGGATGTGAGGAAGAAGTTCTTTACCATGAGAGTGGTGAAGCCCTGGAATGGGTTGTCCAGGGAGGTGGTTGAGGCCCAGTCCCTGGAGGTGTTTAAGACCAGGCTGGACGAGGCTCTGGCCAGCGTGATCTAGTGTAGGGTGTCCCTGCCCATGGCAGGGGGGTTGGAACTAGATGATCCTTGTGGTCCCTTCCAACCCTGACTGATTCTATGATTCTATGATTCTATGATTCCCAGGCCAACAGCACTGTAAGGAATAGATCTTTTCCACCTGAAACAATTTTATGATTCTATGATTTTAAATCTACATTTTGTGTTATATTGCTGATGAGCAGGTAGCACTAGTGAATATTGCTTAGAGTACCTAGTTCCGTGTAGTGAAATAGAAACAACAGAGGAGCAACAGCAAATGGAGCTATAATTTAAAGCTAACCTAGCAACTAAAATATTCTCAAAGCTTCATGAGCATAATTAGACAATAACAGACTTTGTCCTAAATGTTGCAATTAAGAATCTTGAGATGGTGCTGTGGAAATTGCTACTGAGAGCTCTTGGTGAGACAAGCTTAGTGCCTCTCTATGAAGTGCCCCTTCATTTAGAGCACTGGGCTTCCAAGCAGAAACTGAACTGGAGACTGCACTACTGCAGGCAAGGATAGTATGAAGGCAGACAGAAGTTATGTCTACAGGGCCTATATAAGGAGGTAAAGAAGTAGATTCTGAACATTTTTTAGGCATTAACTTAGGCTTAAGAAGAAAATAAGTGCAGTGAGGCATTTCTATGCAGTTACTATCAAGGCAACAACTGAAGTCAGCCTTGAGCAGCCATGATATCCAAAATCATGTTCCTCTTCTCTAAAGATGTTCTGTCCAAGTTCCTGGCAAAGCAGATCTGCTGTAATGAACTCTCCTTTGTAATGAATTCCTGCATTGCATGAAGTGTCTATTTGAAGGCAAATATGATGTTTACATAACATGCTTATAATGTCTTGGTTATATGCACAAGTTTCAGGTATTTCATAATAAAGTTGTCGAAATCTATCTAAATTCAAATATTTCACTAGGAGCATAGGCTTGAGGCATGTGAGCCATGGAGGAGCTGGACACTGGAACCCCATGGGAGAAGCATGGCAATTATCAGAACAGAGATAGCCATATAATGTATAAGAATAGTGAGGGAGGCACTAGTAATGGGACCTCTGGAAATGCAATGAGAACAAGATGGAAATAATGAAATATAATATTCCTCAGAGATTCCACTTGATTATTTCCTCTATGATTGATAAACTGACCAAAAGTATAGTTTCAGCAAACAGCAATAAAAATTACAGAGTGTGTAACAATGGCTGTGCTCAAAAGTGTGAAGATTTTTGCTGTTTCTTTTGCTCACATTTCCTTATCTCCCAGGTTAAAGCCCAGGTGCTTTAAACAGATTAAAATTTACTCCTTCTACACCTTATCAAACATAAGAAAAACGGAATCTGTGGTTTTAAATGAGCCATTTGTACATGGTGGTTTTGTGCCTGCCCTCTCCTTTTCAGTAGCCTCAGGGTCTGTAAACTTGTTTTCTGCCTTTCTCCCTCTGTATTGAATTCACTCTTTCACTGCACAGCTTTAGCTAATGAAGTTGGTTTATGTATGACACAGCAGTGAAGCCTAAGAAGAATGTCCTTGGTTACTTTGATATACCCTGGATCCCACTCATATTTGCATGATGCTGCAGGTATAAATAGCTTTGGTCATGATGGGTGACTGTCACTGTAACTCTACTCACTTGAAGCTGCTACTACACTGTAATAAAAAAAAAAAAGGGTGCTACTGTCTCTGCTCAAAGGAACATCTGAGATCCTTGGTACAGATGCTGAACATGGCAGCACTGATTTTAAAGAAGCTGCAGTGATGGATATGAGAATATAAATACGTAAGGATATATAGGTCACCAAGGAGCTGATGTTTCAAATGCTTCTGCTAGGCATTCCCTTTGGCAGTTTTTTTGGCCTAGTTGGGAGCAAATAATGAGGAAAAAATAAGTGATTCAAGTGACCACTGTGTGGCACTTCTCTCTTGGCTTCTCTATATTTACACAAACCACCAAATATTTAGTTTCAGTCATTCTAAATGCTTATTCAATCCTTTATCTTCTAAACATAATGCAGGAAATGTTGCATGAGTGGGTATTTCTCATGGGAATTTCAACATTTCCCCATTTGGGATTGGTTGAAATTTCTGCTACAAAAGCTACTTTTGTAATACCCCTGCTGGACACTGTGCCAAAATAAGAGAGAACGCAGATAGGTATCTTAACAAATATTTACCTGACAATTGTAATGTATGTTCACTTTGCTTTAGTTTTTCGACCAAACAATGCAGCTGCTCACACCATGCTAAGCTAAATCCCCACATTCTGACTACCCCAGTCTTCTCTTTTTAACCTGTGCTGCCATGTGGCTGCATTTGAGTTATGCTCATAGCTCATTTGGAATGAATAAATTCAAGTTGAGAGCTGGCTCCCAAATGCAGTACTAGAATGAGAGCTGTGCTTTGCTTTTTTTGTGTGATTCATATGCAGGGGAAAAATCAACATAAATGTTGGTGGGCATTTACCCAAAAATCAACTTTATATGGCAATGCTTTGTTCAGTTCTGTTTCTGCAGCAAGTAGGGAGAGTTCTTGTATTTTCCTATCAGACAAAAGGCTCACCTCTCTTGACACTACACCAGCATCTCCATTTCAGGTCATGATAGGAATGTAGTCAGAAATAGTTACAGTCCTCAGTTTTCTAGCTGTACATTATTATGAGAGCTAGTTGGCGTAGGTTAGAACAGCCCCATCTGCGTGCTAGCTTGCTCCAACCCAATCTGCTGAGATGGTTTGATCTGAACCATCTAATCCAAACCATCAAGGGTTGAGAGTAAACTCTTCTGCCTGGTCAGAGAGCATCTGAGTATGAGGGAACAATTGTACTTCAAAGATTTCTTAAGAATGTGCCTGATAGCTTGCAAGGAATCATGCATAATGTCTATGTTAACATTTTGCAAATCTAACCTTTGGGATTATTTAAATTAACTACAGCGGTATTTGGATTAGTTTTTGATATATAGAAGCAAATCTGGTTTTTATCTGTGCTGTACCAAAAAACAATTAAAATTGTTAGCCCATTTTGACTAAATTTAATGGAATGATAGAAGTCAGACATACCAGGTTTTCACATGTTTCACCAAACAGAAGAAAAGCTGCCACATCACTAATGTTAGATACCAGGGAAAGTCACAGAAAAGTAGGAGTAGCTAAACCCAAAGTTTACAAATGCCTTACCAGATGTTGAAGTCAATCAATTGCACCACCAATTAAAAAAAAAAACCAGTCTGTTAGCCTGTTGGTGTTTCACAATACTAACCTCTCTCATCTTTTTCCTGTGATAATTTAGTTGTTGAAAAGTTGCTTTTTAACAGAGTATCTCTTGGAGATTGTCAGCTGCTTGGTATCACTATGTCTAAATTGGTGGGAATTTGAGGGGCTTTTTGAAGTACAATTATAGTTGCTTAGGATGCATTTCAAAGACTTCTGTGGCACTGCAGAGACTGAAGTACAGGACTTACTGAGTAAATGTAGCTCATGCTAATTGTCTGTGGACCTTAATTTTAGCAATATGTTGCACTTCCTGTTCCAAGAGGTCAGTGTAGTCAATAAAGAGCTAGTTTCTTTAAATGTAGGGAATAAATGAAATGCAAAATTTGCTATCATTATAACAGACATCTTAGGAATGCCACAGGATAAATGAGATGACGTTATGTGCACAGGCCTTGTTAGACTTGACTGACTATTCCCTTCCTGAAAAAAGGTTGTTTCACTTATACACATGCAGTGCTATGTAATTGCCTTATATCATTAATCCATTTCTTCAGTACAACTTGGTCTCTTTAAAATTGGGTAGTGGGAATTAATATGGCAAACCCTTCTAGAGAAATGTGTTACTACATGTAAACAGGCAGTCTTAGATCTGCCTGTGCTGGCTGGCAAGGCAAAAATTGCAAGTACTCTGTTCCAGCAATAACAATTACACTGCATACCATACAACAATATGTCATCATTCCTTACTTACAGCAACAGGGCAAGGCTTGCTGATGTTACCAGACCTCTGAAAATACCTTGGAAATGGTTAAATTTCACAAGGACAAACTCTATTCCACTGTACCCCTGCAAGTCATAAACAGCAAGAATGCTGTAATTTCTCAGGTGAGAGAGTTAAACTGGGGTGAGTGTCAGCATGATTTATAGACCTTGATTTGTTTAGGTAAAGGGCAGTGTGTCTTTGTGTCATGTATAGGTTCTGCATATCTGCAGAGACAATCAGTATTTGACTCTGCACTGTATTCTTGAGTAATTCCATGCTTGGTACTGTTTGCCTTTATCAAACATTCTTCACCGTTTTGCATTAAGTATTTTCAGTGATTGATAGTTTTCTTGTTCAAGGATTGATAAATGTGAATCTGCTCTTCATCTTGGCCTAAAGGGACCCTTGATGGAGTGGAGTTTTTAGTGCTGTTTTTTCTTTAAGCTTTGAAAAGAGATTGAAAGACATGATGTTGAGTCACTGGGGAATGCAAATTATAATGTGTGGCTCGGTCTATCACTCATTATATAGCATAATCAACTAAGCGACCAGTTCTGATGGGAATAAAAACACAGCTTTCTCAGAGAACATCAGTGGATGAATATCCTTTGGCAGATTGCTAGCCAAACTCCAATCTAGGAAATGAGCTGTGCTGTCTTTATGAGTAAAGAGCCAAATCATGGAAGGCTCAAAGAGAAGCAGTGGGAAAAAGAGCAGTGCAGAGAGAACGTCTGTATGCAGATTGCAGCAACTACTTTTCCAGGTCTTCACTGTGGCAGTTTTTGAGGTCTTCACTAAGAATAGTGGTTTTATCTGTAGAAAAGCACAGGCAAGGTTAGGTATATGTGAGATCTATGAGTCAAACCAGTTGGGACAGTCCCAACAGTACATTACTGAGAAGGGAGCAATGAGGAAGGGCATACTGATAAACAAAGGAGTCCAGTACCAGCCTACAACACACCTGGGCAGTAATTCTAGTTATTGCTTCCTCAGCAAAATGTGACTCCAAGACTGACTGCTGCTTTCATCCTCTACCTGTGGCCTGCTGTGTTTGCCTGGATGGCTCTTGAGCTCCAGGCCCCTCTTGTCTGCCCCAGTGTTAGGCTGTTGTGTGAGAAAGGCATCTGATCCTGCAGCACTTATGCCCTTCTCCTTGCAGGCCTCTGCTGGCCCTAGTTGCAGTGGACCACCTAGCCATGCTGTGGGCAGTCAGCTACTTCCAGAGACAGTTGGGGAAAAATAAACAAAGAAAAATATGAGACACACTTGTTTTAAAGTAAGGGAAAGAACGATAACTAAGATCCTGCAGTTCCTTGCCCACAAGGAAAATTAGAGGTATATGAGTAAGACTGGGGACTCTGGATTTTTTATTTGTTGTGATATTGGGTTCAAAAGAGAGTAACCTGCATCTCAAAGGTTTTTGACATGTATCTAGTTTTAGAGATTTACATGATTTTTTTTTTTAAACAAACCTCCCTGGGGGTGTTCAAGGCCAGGTTGTATGAAGACTTGAGCAGCAGAGTCTAGTTGAGAGGTGTCCTTGCCCATGGCAGGGAGTTCGGAGTAGATGAAGCTCATGTTGAACTTCTTATGAATCAGTACACACAAGGATCTTTCTTCAGAGCTACTGTCAACCCACTCCACACTGAGCCTGTATTTGTGCCTGGGACTGGCCTGACCCAGATGCGGGACTTTGCACTTTGACTCGTCGAATCTCATGCATTTGGCACTGGCCCATTTCTCAAGCCTGTTATAGAAGAAACTATATAAAATAAGTACACATTACTAGGGGAGAGCATGATATTTGCTATCATTGGCAAGCTGTGAAATAATGCTTAGAGATCAATTTACATTACTTCAAGCAAAATATTTCCAAGAAACATGTCTTTAAAATAGTTTCATTTCAGTGTATTTCTTTTTCCTCTATAGCCATTTTCACTAATCCAGGTTTTTATGTTGGGGTGAGGAGGCAGACTTTGCTAAAACCAGCATGGCGAAGGACATGCCTTCATGCATGTACCCACAGACATGCATAATGTCATTGATTCTTATTAGAAATAAGTCTAAATCATTGTGGCTATATAGGATGAAACTAGGAGGTGCTACCCAACATTTAAACCTGTAAACAGAATTAAAAAAAAAAAAAAAAAAAAAAAAAAAAAAAAAAACCCAAGACAAAACTATGTGAAACACTGTCAATTGGACTGACATGGCCAAGGTTTTGCATGCTTTGAGAGATCTTTTGTTCCTACAGACGTCACATACAATACAATACACCAGGTTGAAAGAGACCTTCAAGATCATCGCATCCAACCCATCAACCAATCCAACCCACCTAAACAACTAAACCGTACAACCAAGCACCCCATCAAGCCTCTTCCTGAACACCTCCAATGAAGGTGACTCCACCACCTCCACGGGCAGCCGATTCCAATGGGCAATCACTCTCTCTGTATAGAACTTCTTCCTAACATCCAGCCTAAACCTGCCCTGGTGCAGCCTGAGACTGTGTCCTCTTGTTCTGGTACTGGCTGCCTGGGAGAAGAGACCAACCTCTGCCTGGCTCGACACACTGTGCTGTGTTTGCACGTTCCAGAACCTGACTCACTAACCTGATATTTCCTCTCCCCACCCTGACAAGGTGCTGGCTTTATCCCCATGTAGAGTGATAGCTCTTTTTTCTGATTTTTCTCCAAGTCTGACAAGCTTTCATATAGGTCCACCACTTCTTGGCTATTTCTGATTTGAACCAGTACAGTTCCAGGGATTTTGACTAACCTCTATCTTCCTGGGCTCAGGCCATGTCTCAAACAGGATGAATATGGGTTGCCTCGTGTGCTACCATTCTAACTTTTTTCTGGAGGCTGAAGTTTTATTATATAAAACACAGACAAGTGGAATGAAAGTTCTGTTTCATGACTTTTTTGCTGCTTCTTTTTTTTCACTGTAGCCTTTACCACTTTCCAGAGAAAAGTTAAAATGACCAAAATGAATCTCTTGAAACCTTTAATCAAAGTATTAGAATGAAAACAGGGAGCTTTAAAACTCAGAAGTCTTATCTGCAGGAGGCAGCTAATATCATCTATTCTTAAAAAAAAATATTTCATATCAAGCTATTGAAGTGAAGTTTCTTTGGGAAAGGAATTAAAGCAAAGTAATAGCTTAGGGCCAAATGCTCTCCTTTACATTCCTTGATTTTACTGAGAGAGCCAGGACAGGTGCAAAGTACCTGAATGATTACAGAAGATAAGAGCAGCAGTGGCTCAGGTTTGCAACCTGCTATTCCATCTCAAGATCCAGTAAAAGCCTCTTCTTGCTCCCTCACCTTTGATCTTTTAACAGGAACTAGGGAGCAGAGCTAGGAGTAAGGATGCTAAGCAGCAAATGTCTCTTGCAGCCTTTAATTGCACAAGCAGCAAATCCCATTCCCTCCAATTTCTGCAGGGCCATTTGAATCCTATGCCTTTGGAGGAGAGATGAGGATGGACAGAGGCTGTTATGGAAGGCAGAGCCCTCTGGGCAGTGAAACAAACAGAGATACCACATCCTGCCAAATGTGAGGAGTAAGACTGGGCCCATGTGTGTGCAGGATGACAGTGCAGGCTGAATTTACTATTAATGTTCTTTGTCTTTAGATCATCAGTAGCAGATAAAACAGCTCATGGAATCACATACCCAAATATTTTTGGTTCAATGCAGTCTATATTTGGATAGGTAGCACCTTGCTGAACTAGTTATCCTAAGCTTGTGTTATGTGCTCTGCAGCTTAGGCAGGCCAGCAAACAGCTCAGTAACACCACCTGAAATATCCTGGCATCTATTTGACAGCTCATTGAGAGAATATCCTGTAAAATTGATGACCTGACTCCATTACTCAAGAATTAAATTGAGTTGGTGCAGTGAGGTAAACATTTGTAAGGGTGTTTGGATGCTGTTACAGGAAATGAAATCCTCTGCATATAAGGCAATATTTATTTTACATTTTGTGTGCTTCAGTAGGAAATGGGCTCATATTTATCTTTTCTCTATAGTGATAGCAGTAGAGCTTTAGAGAAAGTACAGCACTAGTCTCCAAAGGTTTTAAACCCTGTTGCTTTACACTTATGCTTCTGCATAAAATGAAGAGGGCAAAAGCCCTTTGAGATGCCCTTTCTGCTTGCAGGTTTATTTGCTGCAACATTATTTGGGGTACAAAAATGGGGGGAGCAAGATTGTTCTTGCTGAATAAAAAGCAAGAGCCCACTCCTCATTTTAGCAGTGGAGGCTTTCCCAGGATCCCAAGGGTGCTGTAGTCCAGGCACCAGTTTCAGAAGGGTGAGCTGGGAAAGGAGGTCTGCTGTGGTGGATGAACACAGGTATTTCAGTATATCAGTGTCCAATACCATGACATACATTGGTCTTATGGAGATTTAGTACCCAGTGGCACTGATGTTGCCTTGGTCAAGTTCTGCACTGCCCCACATCTCTGGTGTGGATCTCCCCAGCAATGAGATTTCTCTTTGTCTTTAGGGAACTTTCATCAGCCAGCTCATTTGCTAAGGGAGCTGAAGTTGTTCAGTCTAGAGAAGATAAGATTCCAGGGGGACCTTAGAGCTGCCCTCCAATACCTGAAGAAAGGCTGGAGAGGAGCTTTTCATAAGGCGGGAATGATTTTAAGATGAGGGAGAGTAGGTTTAGACTGGATCTTACAAAGAAGTTTTTCAGTACAAGGATGGTGGGACTCAGGAATAGGTTGCCCAGGGAGGCTGTGGATGCCTCTTCCCTGGGGGTGTTCAAGGCCAGGTTGGATGAGGCCTTGAGCAGTCAAATCTAGTTGAGAGGTGTCTCTGCCTATGGTGGGGAGGTTGGAGTAGATGATCTCTAAGGTCCCTTCCAACCTAAGCCATTCTATGACAATGCTCAGTGTCATCAGAAATACTCAGGGACATAAACATTAGGTAAACTTGTGACATTTCTGGGCATCCTTGGATAGATGAGTGAAATTGGTGTAACTTCTCACTTGCTAATTGATCTAAATAACACAATAATACAGAAATAAGTGTTTAAAAAGCCCAGCCTTTGTAATTTATTTTCTCTATTTCCACCTTCAGATCATCCTTCTTCATTACAAATTAATATCATCTACTTGTCTTGATCTGGTCTTTCTGAAGTGAGCATTAAATCATAACCCAAATAGAATATAAGACTCACTCTGTTTCTTACCTTGAACTCCTTCATATACTGCACTGTATTGCTCATTCATATGACCACAGTGTCCAGGACCTGAAATGTTTTCCTCAACAAAACAGTTATCCTGTAAAGCAAGCTGTGCTTGAGGAAAATTCGCAACTTTGGACCTTGAAAGTGAAAGCAAACAGTGAAATGGAAACTGTTTACAGAGATAATTGGGTAATATATATATGCCAGATATGTTACAGATGAGTAACTTTTTTTTTCTCTCTCTGTACTGTAACACTCAGAAATGTGATAGCAGAGAAATTATCCTGGTTTTTTATTCCTAGTTCAGTGCTTGTTTGAGCTCCACAGTTTAAACAATACTTTCACACAGAAAGCACTTATCTAACATATGGCCATCATCACTGCATTGACTAAATGCTTCATAAGCATAAATTGACTTTATTTTCATAATAGCAGCACCCTGAACTGAGAAAATTTTCAACTCAGCTAAAAGCTGAGGATGAGGGAGAGAGAGAATGAAGTGCCCTGCTTATTTTTCACAGCTACCTGGTGCTGAGATGCCAGTTTTTCCTTTCCTTGTCTATAAAGGGACTGTGATTTTCATAAATGCCAGAAGGATCTTTCCTTTCTTTTCTGTATGGTGTGGGAATCTATGGCAGGCCATGAGGGATATGGAACACAAAGCCACCAGCTTATCACCATTACTTTAAAAAGTGAATATTGATCCTAGTGGTTGGTATGGGCAAATGAAAGTGTAAAATATCTGACCCATGAAGCTCAAATTGAAACAGGGGACATTTCAGTTTAACCTGGTGTAGTGTCACAATCAAGTAGTGAACAGGAGTATGGGCAAAAGAGCTCATGCTCTTTCTTCCTTCCCAGCAGCACCTGCCAGTCAGTATTTTTTTAGTATACTCATTATATTAAAACATACCTTAGTTACACTCTAAATCATAAACCTCACCTGATGGTTTCACAACCACCCCTGTGAGCATGAGAGGGTGAAGTATCGTGTTTTGGCCATGCAGAAGTGCACAGAACCCATGTACATGTCCCAGTCACTCTTAGCCAAAATGGTGATGTAAGTGTTGCACCCAAGGACACATTTGCAGAAACGAAACAGCATGGAATGTGCTCTGCACACTGTTGAATTATTACAGAGCTCATCTTATCTTCCAAAGCAAAAAATCAGGCCAACAGCCTTCATGTTACCATTTTAAATGATCCACCATGGGAGGTGGATCACCAGGTGGAGTTTCTCCTCCCAGCCAAGGGACTGAGAGTGTTTGACTGTAGTCAATATTTTTATATTATGCATTTTCTGTATGAAAATGTGCGTTCTCAGCACCAAATAGCTGTCATTAAGCACTCTATTTTTTTCCTGACAGCTCTACAGTATATTAGTATGTATTCAAAATGTATTGTAAGTGGCTTATACATTTGCTTCCAATTTGCTAACAACAAATACTTGATTTCTTTAGATCTCTCTTTGTCTTCAATTTTCCTCTTCATAGGAGTTCCTAAGCATGGTGCAACTGTATTTTCCAACTTGTCTGTAACCATGGTTTTATTTTTTTTCTTTTTCCTTTGCTAACGAAAAGAAAAATCAAATCAATTTTATCAAGCTGCCGGTAAAGAACGGAGAGCGTTTACTATAATTAGGATATTGCATTACAGAAGCGATCTAAAGAATCCTGCTAAATGTCATTGCTCTTAGCAAAGAAACTGCAGAAATTGAAATGAAAATGGAATTTTGAAAAGGAGAGCTGTGTAATTTACTTAGCTGCTCAATCATGTTCACTGATGCACTCAATCGTTGTGTTTTAACAAGTTGGGTTTTCTTTTTGCAGGAAAAGATTAGAAGGATCTTTGATATAAACTAGGTAATTCCTCACTTGCCTGCTCTTTGTTTAGCAGCTGTTACATCACCCTCCGTTCCATTTGAAATTTGGCACGATGCAGGTAATGATGAGGTGCATGATGACAAAAACTTTCATTGTCTGGCTTCCTATTGATTCCATACACCAGATTCTTCAAACCACTGTAGAGTAAACCCACCCCTGATTAAAGTCTGATTCTCAATCCATTTGAACTTCATTCTTAAGGAATATAAATTTCCTTCAGAATAAGTCCAGTCCTTCAATTTTATCTGTAGGGATGTAGCCTGTGTCATTAATCCACTGGAACTAGGTGCCTATCCTCTTGGACACAAAACCTGCCACTATTGATTGGATTGCAATATTGAGACCTGAATAAGAATGCCTGTGTTCTGCTGAGAGGAAATACCATGTGATGATCTGCTCACATATAGCACCATCTGGGAATTAATCTTGAAATCAAATTGAATACTCTGAAACCCCTTTCTTATGTCTGACAAACATTACACTAGACTGTGTTTCCAAGAGCCAAGCATCTCCTTCAGGAAAGTGCAGTCATTTTTCAATTGCTATGAGTTGGCAAATATACAACAGTAAAGGTTTGGCTCTGGCTCCAGAACTGGTGAGAGCAAACCTGGCCTGCACTCAAGACAGAAATGATTACATAGTTCATGGAATCACTCAGATAAAATGTATTAAGCCATGACTGCTCGAGGCTTACTTGAATTCCTCACACCTTGGCTGCACGTGTAAACCCCCTCATTCTGAACAGAGGATTTTAACCTTCTCTTCTTACTTTGCTATGCAAGTAAGATTATATCCTCTTGTTAGAATAACTATGTAGCCACATTAGAGCCCCATAGCAATGTATGATGTGAAGGTGGTGATTTTGTTTAAGGTATTTTTTTTGTCCCTTATAGAAACAGTTCCTTAGATGCCAAACCGTCTACCTGTTATAACATAAAAAAATCAATTGCAGGTTGGGTTGCGAAGGAACTTATCCCTATAGACACAAGAGTATAATACTGAATATATCAACTATATCTCTCTTCAGTATGTGCAGAACTTTGAAAGAAAAGGATCAAGCAGTTCTTTAAAGTTCAGATGCTGAAATCAATAAATTTTCATCTGCTTCCACCCGCCCTCCCCCACCTGCTATCTAATGATCTCTTAATATCTTTAGACAGAGAAATGCATTGTAGTATTTTGGACTGGCCTGGTTTGAGGATAAAGTACACTCTGCAGAAGAAACAGAAAGTGAAAAGAACACAAAGGCAAACATTCAGGGGTGATGAAACATACCATATTTGTAGACAGACAAGATGTCAAAGTGTGATAGATTATGAAAGCATTAAGATCTGGCAATTGAAAGGAAAGAGTGCTTTTGATAGTTAGACACTGAAACTTTATTGAAAAGGTGTTGGGGTGGCAATGAAAACAACATCAGTCTGTGATTGCTAAACCTTGATTGCAAGAAGAAAATTGAATGATGTTATCTCATACTGATTGACATAAAAAAATCAAAACTTGAAAAATGGACATTAAAAAGGAATGTTAGACAGATGTAGCAAAGCAACAGCTGCTGGAGATGGACAAGCTTTCCCTAGGGACACATTGCCAAGTTAAAAAAAGAACTTTATTCTGGTTGCCTGCTGCTACAAATCAGCTTTAGCTCCACTGAAGTCAAACTAATTGTGCCAGTGCAAACTGGCATGAGATCAGAATCAGGTATTGGGGAAAAAAAGCAAAGTGATAGAATATTGCATATTTCTGTCAAGAATCTAATTAGTTTGACATTATTGTCACGTGTAGCTGACTTTGTAACCAGGTTTCTTTTTTATGATTGATGAATATACTCAAATATTAGCAGCATGGTCAGATACTTCACCAGATGAAACACACAGCGGACTATTCTGGAAGTGCAAAGCAAAGCAAAGAGTAAGCACAAATTCCTCCCATTGTACAGTATCATGGCAAGAGAAAATCAGTGCTTATCTACTCTCAAAGATATTTGGGGGTGAGATGGGGGAATTAAGAAGATGATTTGAGCCTGCTGTGCAAATCATCTTTTTGAAGGCTCCTCAGCAATAGTTTCTAGTGGTGGAGGGTGAGTTTCCCCCAAGCCAGGAATGCCTGGCTTTGAGACACACCTAGATCCCCAGCTCTGGAGGGCTGGGTCTCCAAGCTCTGCAGCCCAAGATCCTTATGCCTTCAGGCTGGAGGTGCACAGGCTTATGGCAGAGTCATCAGTCAGGTTCTTGGTGTACTGCTTGGAACAGAAAACAGTCATATCAGCTTCCTGCTGCTATCAGCAGTTACAGAACTGACACTAGAATCTGCTTTGCTGCACTTCTCTCAGTGTGAGTAACCCTTCATGTGTATGAGTTTCATCCCTAGCTGAGTTAAAATAAACAAACAAGCCAAGAAAGCCTGTAAATATATATATAAAAAAAAGGTGCTTTCCAGCCAGCCTTCCAGATAACATTTTTCTAAACAATGTCTTTGTTTTATAGGCAGTTTTATTTTTCACTCTAAACTGTGACCATGTGTTAAGGGAGAGCAGTTTCTTAATATCTTTCTTAACTTGCTCTAAAGAGTATGGGTGGGGGCCACTGGGTTCTGGTGAATAATCCCTTATCCTCTGCATTGTAGACAAACACTGGCTGCAAGACAAAGAACTAGAAGTGAGTGTGAGCAAAGTTATAAAGTGGTGTTACAGAAAGGGGGACATAGGAAACAAGTATTGGAAAATCAAAAGGCTGTTGGTAATGAAAATGTTTTAACACTGTTTTGTTTTTATATGACACACAAAATATTTTCACAGCACTCTGACACAATCCAGAGAAAGAGGGCAGGAACAGAAATAGTTGGGAGAAGGTAGACATTTGCAGGTGAATTTGCATGGTCTGCTTTATACCGCTATCTTGTGTTGGTAAAACTGAAATCAGAAACACCCCCTTACCCCACCCCAGTTCAGAGCAATTTATTGTTTATTCTCCCTATTGCTGGCAAATCATAAGGACCTTAGAGAGACCCTCCAGCACAAACACAGAAAGTTAGCTGCTCCAACAGTGCCAATACCTTACTAGCGCTGCTCCACAAGCACAGAGGAGTGGCACAGAATGGAATTCCTTTCCATTTTATCTGCTGTCAGAAAAAACCCTACAAGATTAAATAAGTCTTACCACTGCTAACTACTGGCTAACAGAAGGAAAGATGAATTCTCTGCTTCCCTTTCTCACCAGTTAACTGCATGCTTCCTTTGCCAACTATGTGTACTTGGTGCTTCAGCAAATTTCTTTTAGCTGACAGGAATAGAAGTAATGTGCCTCATCAATCGGGCTTTCATCCTGTTTCATCAAACTTCTTAAGCTTTTTTGCACTGGCTTTCTGATTTGTTTCTGAATCTTCTCTCTTTTCCTCTTAGGGCTCTTCTAAAAAGCTTGTTGTACAGTGGTTTCCTTCTACAGAAACCAGATTTATAGCATAGAGGGATCTGCTTTACATTGACCATTATCAACATACACTTTCTATGCTAAAGAGAAAGAAAATCTATTCACTTTTTGTGTTGAGTGCTTTTGTTCAAAGTGTGATATCAAGATGAAGGGGGTCGCCAAACTGAAAGCTATCATATAGCAAGGATTTCTTACTTTACAGACAGAATAATTTCAAACAGATTATTTGCCTTTCAAGAAATAGCAACTCTGCACAACCCCTCAATAAAAGATTTTTTTTGCAGGAAACCAGAACCATTTAAGTAATCGTGAGGTTTTAGGTGGTAAGACACTGCACAAAATTAATCTCCTCCTAATTTGGATCCATTCTAATTGATTTTAAATCTATTATGTGATATTGGGAGGCAGCAGTTGTATCTGGAGGCCTGGCACTTGTCTTGGTTATCTCATGCTGTCTGTAAATCTGCCCTTTCTGCTTCTCACAACTCAGGGACTATCACCTTAAAGTTTATCACCTTCACAGAAATGTGTTGTAATTGGGATTTTTCTTTGGTAGGGTACATGTGTGGCAATCTGTCTGCTGGTCATCTCAGAACATATCACAGTAGCCAAGTGTAGGTAGCCCAGCATGTGCTCTCACCAATGCCCAAGCTGATGCCTGAGAAGACACCAATCTGGAAATCACAGAAGGGTTTCCTCTCCATGGTCCTGTGCCATGCTGGCACAACTACCTAGAACTAGCTTGCATCCAGCTGACTTGAAGTGCAACCAGAACTGCCTGTTTCCATAGATCTGCTGCCTTTACATTTTCTTAAATTAGCTCTGTGATAGGACAAGGCCATCTTGAGAGTGTTATTCATACAATGATATTTCAGGTCTCCATATCCTTTCTGACAGTGCATGTTGCCCAATCATTTTTTTGGCTTTTACACATTTTTCTTTAGCCATATATCAAAGGTACACATTTCTGATTAATTTGAATTATGGCTCACTTGGACTTTGTAGGACGCTAAAGAAATTGTGGCTGCTCTTGAAACATCATTTCAGTATTTGGTTGCAATTCCAGTTTATTACAGCTGGTGTGAGTCATAAATTCTCTCAGCATTCCATCCTTAATGGATGGCTCATCTAATTACTGATTTCCTTTTGCTGTGTTTAGTGTTTGCATCTAAAATAGTTTAGAACCTTGTCAATAGGTTCTAAGCAAAAATTAATTTTCATTTCATGAGGCTTGAAACATGGAGATCAGTCCTGCAAGATCTATAACACATTATCACTCGGTGTTTGGAAGTATTTTATGGCTTCTTGCTTGTCTTCTGTGTACTTGAGGTCTCCTCCCCGTCAGGAAGTGAGCTTATTTCTGCCTGCTTGCAATTGTAGGGCTTTTTTTTTTTTTAATGAGGTTAATGATGGATATCGTGTCAGATTGCTTTTGGTATTGAAGATTGCATAGCTGTCATTGGAGAATTTGTGTGATGATTCAATTATTAGTTAAAAAAAACAGTTCTTAAAACTGTATCCCTCTTATTTCTGAACAATGTCTAAAATAATGAATCCTTGAGCTGAGATGGAGTGTATTGCTTATATTTAAACATTAGTGTATAATAATTTTATGCATCTTTACATAAGGAAGTGCTTTGGCACTAATTTCATGCAGTTATATTTGCTTTCTGATGACAAACTAAACTGTCACTGCTGTATGTAAGCAGTACCCTCTACCATTCCAGTCTGATTCAATTCAAACTCCTGTGGTTGTATTTTAAATCAGAAACATAATATTAAAGCATTTATTTGAAATATCAGTTTCTGATTGCTTAACCTTTCCCAACTGGGATACTTGTGAGTTAAGTGTGGTTTTGGTGTAAAGAATTGCTACTTCCTACTGTCTCTCAAAGGTCTTGCTCCTTTTTAATCCACTGCTGAATTTGACCCACAGTTTGCAAGCCCTCACTTTTCCTTCCTTCTCATATGCAATGATCTGTGACAATAGAAATAATGTTCACCCTTGTTTTGTCTTGTTAACAGCATGTGGTTAGAATACTGTACTGCCATTTCAGTCATATTTTTACACTTGTCCCCTACTGTCTTGGCTGTTTGCCAGCACAGTGATTTATGCCTTGTTTGCCTCCAGATGTGATTATTGCTTTTCTCTTCTGGATGGGCTATCTAAATGGGTTCTTCGCAGATTAAAATGCTGGAGTTCTCAAACCAGGGACTTGCTTAAACTAATATTCAATAAAAACAAACATAAAAATTCCTAAAGGAACAGAAAACACCTGGACAAAATTTTTATTTCAATAAAAAAGTTGAAACTAAATTATCTTAGCTTGTTAAATGATGATGTAAGCTAATAGAGATTCAAAACATGTAGCTATCTTTTTACATGCAGCCTACTTGTCTATGGCACTTAGTGTATTTAGTAAAACCTCACATCTTTATGGTGAAAAGACAGTTTAAATGAAACATTTTTAGAAGCCTTTGATCTCTCTCTTCTTTCACTCCAAAAATAACTTTAATGCCTACTTTAAGATATGTTGAACTTCAAGGAAGTTAGAATTTTATATTATTAATCAGTGTTACATTTTCAAGTATCTTGCCCCCACTTTCCCCAACTATCTGTGTACAGTAGTAGACCTAAACGAGTTAAGATAAGGCATGTTGAACACAGAGCTAATCGTGCTTTGGTGACAAAAATAAGGAACTTTGAATAATTAAGAAAAAATAATCATTTCTATCCTAGCAAGTTTCCCCCCATGCTCCTGAGTTTCTTGGTTTTAAATGTGCATTGCCTCAGACTTCAGTATGAATTATATACTAGCATAGTTTTCCATAAGATGTAACAAGAAAATGCATTATTAATTTGGAATACATATGAACATCTTTAGAGGAAATGACTTGAACTCAGACATCTGGAAAATGAAAGTAGTATGTATTGACCTAGTATAATTTGCTATGATGCTGGCAATTTCCTATTCATTTGCCCTGGTATCAGTAAAAAAAACATTGTATCTAAAACCAGAGTTGCTTGGAGTGTATTATGTAGAACAGTACTCCAAAACCAGAAATGGCCAAGGAGAACCACTGCAGCAATGTCTGATCAAGTAAGGCACATTCCAGCTCTGTTACCTTTAAGTGTTCAGGATTGGCATGTATTCATTTGGAAGGCATCTTCCTTTCTCTAGCAACAGGAATCATAGAATGGTTTGGGTTGGAAGGAAACTCCAAAGGTCATCAAACCCCCTGAAGTAAACAAGGTCATCCTCCACTAGATCAGGTTGTTCAGAGCCTTGCCAAGCCTGACCTTGAATATCTCCAGAATAGGGCCTCAACTACCTCCCTGGTCAACCTGTTCCAGTGTTCCATCACCCTCATGGTGAAGAACTTGCTCCTAAAATCCAATCCAAATTTCAAGATGTTGCCCCTTGTCCTATCTCTCCATGCCTTTGTAAACAGTCCCTCTGCAGCCTTCTTGTAGGCCCCCTTCAGATATTGAAGGCTGCTATTAGGTCTGCCTGGAGCCTGCTCTTCACCAGGCTGAACACCCCCAGCTCCCTCAGCCTGTCCTCGGATGAGAGGTGTTCCAGCCCCCGATCATCTTCATGGGCCTCCTCTGGACCCAGACTGATACCAATCAGTGCAACAAAACCCTGCCACCTACAAGAAACTGGTGCTCTTTTCAAAGGAACTGTACCAATTAACTTCTGAAAGTCCCTGAGCAAGGCAAAGAGGATTTCTAAAACTTAAATAACTAAAGAAAAAAAAAAAAAAAGAAATAGCAATGTGCATGTCTAGCTTGCAATTCTATTTATTAAGAGCAGAACTATGTGCTGCTTGTTCTTTAGAATCTGCTAGCTGGGAGATGCTCAGATCCGGCCCCAGTGTCATTGTTTGTATAGTAGAGAAACATGAATCAAGTCTGTCAGCCCTTTGATATCTATGCCAAGTCAACAGTGCAGTCAATGCAAGTACTTATCAAAAAACTCTCTGTGTTGTCTACCAATGAAGACAGAACAATTTTTGCCCCTTTGCTTGTTTTTATCATGCTGTGTAAGATTCCTTTAAAAATGATGTTTATTTGTCAGATGGAGAAAATAATCTTGACATATGCTGTTCTTAATTACAGATTTTGAGATTTTACGAAGTTTACATTTTAATTTCTACTTCAGGACACAATGTCTCAAAAGCATAAAGTAAATATTACAGCCAGCATTGCATTTTTATTCTTTCTACTTTGGCAGTTACCTTACAGAATTTCTCTACTTGTGAGGAATTGGATATAGCAAGCCCTTCCAGAAGCAGAGATTTGGACAGGTAGACATTTACTGAATCCCAAAATGCAGTTAAATACAAGCTATCCTTATGTCTTTATGGACAAATATTAAGCTGACATTGTCAGTTTAATTTCATCAAATGAATAAATGTCCTTTTGCCCCAGGGACTCCAGGAAAAGGTATTTTGAGTTTTGGTCATTATGCCAAGCATAATAGTCTCATTTCTTCTGAATCAGTCTTAAGATCTTAAAACAGGAAAAGCAGCAGCATACAGAACATAACATATTTTAAAAGCCCATACACTTTGAGTTCTATGTAATGGACAAAAGCTCTGAGACAAGATAAAACTATGGGAAAATTCCAGCATTGGAAATCAGGAAGTCTTTGTTTCTGTATCTGATACTGTTAATCTGGCAGCTTTCATTAGACTTACTGGTTTGGCTCTGCACTCCTTAAAGTTCAAAGCAGTCCTCACTGAATAATCTCTACTGATGTCACAGTTTATGACCAAATGACAATGCAGAGACTAGGTTTGGACACCAAGACACTTCAGTTTCAGATATATGCAGTTTTTGGAATCTTTTCTGTTTTGTACAAGAGGTGACATTGTTCAGAAGAGAAATCACCAGGTTAGCCTAATCGTTCCAGCCATGCCGCATGTCCTTCTTTAGCTGTGGCCATCCTCTTCCTTGCACACATCCCTGGAGATTGAAGAGACAGTCCCAAGACCTGTCACAGCAACATGGGTCCCCTCCCATGGTTTCTCTCCCTGCAGGACTCCAGGCATCCAGGCAGCAAACAGCCAATTCTCAGCTACCCTGTTCTTGCACTCAGTGCCTGAGAACTGGCTCAGTGTTGCTAGTGCTCAGAATCTACTTTTCTTGAAGGTTTCCCACCATAAATGAAATCTCAATTCTTATAAATTATTCCCATATGCTATAGGGTTAACCTGCTACAGCAGGTTATTTTCTTCAGAACACGTCTGCACTGAATCTTTCCCATGTGTACTCATGCATTAGGTGCTAGGTATTAACCCTGGAATTACTATATTTAGATTATCATCTACAGCCCATTACTTTGATACTTAATAATAACCAGCAACAGTCACATTTTTATTCCTTTTATTACACTTAAACAAAAAAGCTAACCACATTGATGCTAGTGACATTTGCCACAGAACTTCACCTTTATGCTTAGTGCAAAATGAAAAATCAACTGCACCAACAGCCACACCCACACCTCAGTTCCATTGAAACAATAACAAAAATCCCTGTGGCTTTATATAATGCAAAAAGAATTCTCAATTGGATTTGATCCAATTTCTTCCAGGAAGTTTCAGTCAGGAGTGGTGTGGGGGAAATTTTTGCTCTGCTTAAAGCATAATAAATAAATGTAATGGATTTATTTGCATTTTTCTCTCAGTTATCTATGATGCATGCTTGCATCCTAGAACACAATACATAGATGAGTCATACAGTGAAACAGCCTCTGCATAGGAAATTACACTGACATTTCAGAGTAACATTGCTTTCCCAAACTGAAACAAAGATAGGCCACTAGTAATCAGAGATGAATCTCCACAGAGTTGGAGTACTTGTTTAGAAAACCCACTCCCCTCTGTGTATGCAAAACCAGAGCCTGATTCAGAGCATATGGAATACAGCATTACTAATTCTCATCAGCTCTGGTGATCCTGGGGAACCTCTCAGGCTAGGAACAAGATGTCTTAAAGGACAGCTTGAACTTTGGTGTTCTGATTAAGATCCCTTCCAGGGCTGTTATCTCTCTCTCAGAGCTACATGTACATCTGAAGTCAGGAAGTTATGCACCAGACTTTAAGTCTGGTCCATGCAAACTGTTACAGAGCACACATTCAGTGATCGTTAGAAGTGCCTTGCTGAAAAGACCAAAGTCAGATATATGTCCCAGTACCAGGTTCCACTGAAGTGGAACTGCTGATGTGACAGCCAATGGCTGTCCTAAATTTGACAAGAAGCTGAGCATTATCTGCAAAAGAAGTGTGGTCACTGTCTAGGGAGATGAAATTGCTACTTATTACACAAAGTAGTGTCCTTTGTACATTGCTGTGCCCTCTTAAAAATTCTGGAGGCTCTTGTGTGATTTATCATTGAAGACAGAAAGAATGAAGCCCAAGAGCTTCCTAGCTTATCCAGGACGCTCTGAATATTCCTGAATTATGGAAATGGTAGAAAGAAAGAGAAATGTCTTATCTACTGCATCTGCCTACTGGGAAATGTGTTTTAATTTCCTAAACTTTAAAATAAATGCCACTTGTGTATTGCAAAGCTTGCAAGAGGAGGAAATAAGCATACCAAGATCTGAAGTTCTGTACTCAAGATGCTGGATATCATTCAGACTGTGGTTTCTGAGTCCAAATATGAGTAAACCTCACATTTTCCCAAATTGTGAAAACACAAGACTGCACACCTTTAATTTCTGGTATGTAGTTTACTCGATTAGTGTCTTCAGAGCATTAGTAAATCTCAGAGAGAAAACAGACACGAAGACCAGAGTGTATGCATGAGGTATCAGTGATTATGTTATATATGCATCTGAGAATTGTACTTTATTCGAGTCAGGATCTAATCCAGCTCCCATTAAGTCAGTGGGAATTTTGCCAATGAAAACAATAGTAACAGGATCTGGCCAAAATAATTTAATCCACCCTCTTCAGATGCTGTGCTCACAGCAAGAATGTTGCCATTAAGAAGTTTATATGCCCATAAATATTCACTTTAATTTCCTAGAGTTTGTCTACTTACTTAAAATTGCATTTGTGATTAAAAAAAAAAAAAAAAAAAAAAAAGAAAAAAAGAGCACTGTATTATGGCTGCATTTTAATCACTATAGGTTCAGGAATAAATAGAAAAACAGCTTAAATATTTTATACAGATTATATTGCAATCTTGAATTAACAATTCATTTTGGATTTTTTTTTCTTTCTCTGTTGGCTTATTTTTCCTCTGTTGGTTCAGGTTTCCAAGCTACTATGTGAGGGTGACTGTGATGGGTTTGGATTTTTTCTCCTGTAACTGCATTATCAAAAATTGTCACTATGTATGTTGTGTCACTGAACCACATCTTGTCTCATGTTGTGATTCCATTCCAAGAGGAGGAAAGGGTTAGGGGTCTGTCATACTAAGACCATATTTAACAGGGTGCTGCAAACTTTTGGACTGGAAAGTCTCCAGTAGCTGGAGAGGTCTTGAATACAATACTGAAAGGTATACAAAGCCAGACCCTGCTTGTCAGTGCTGCCCATTGCCCATGAACTTCAGGATTGGAAAGAATTGCTTTTGGTTTGTTTCCATGACAGTTTGGGAGTAAAATGAGGCAGAAGCAAACCAGACAGTATGCAGGGTGGCTGCCATTTAAGAGTAACCATGGGTTTAATAGTACCTTACACTTACAGTGGCCATTTCCTGTTCTAGGTAACCTCAGTGAGGAGGATAATCACATCTTCCATGCCTCCCCCGCCTTTATTCCCTCTTCCTCCTGATGCCCCCACGACTTTGTAATATCACCCTGTATTTTGTTACTAAAGTCAAAAAAACACCCAAACCAACTCTTCTGCTCCTTCTTGCCTTCTCTCCCTTCTTCTTTCCTTTGAGTCTGCCTGTACTTCCTCTTGTTTCTGAATCCTTGTAAATCTTTGGAGGTTAAACTAAGGCAAAAATGTACCCTGCATCTGTTTTAACACCCCTTTATGGCTCCACGTCAGTGTCTAGTATTCTTGTCCTGTTAGGAAAGCTGATGATTTTTCTATCTCAGTTTTAAGTACCAAGCAAAGACAAATTTCCTCTGTGAAACCTGGCACAGGCAGAGGGGAACACAGGGGGCAGGAAGGTGCCTGCAGTGTGTACTGCAGTGTGCACATGTTTTGGCTGCCTAATAATGCCACTGAGAAATTTTGTATCTAGACCCCATCTCCTCATATGCCAAATGTTAAATTCACTTTTGGATTTTCTCTGTGTTTCTCATTCTTGCCAGGTTCTTGGATGTGGTCTAGGTGGTATCCAAGCTCTTCTCTGCTGTTTCTGCTGATGTTGTGTCTCATTTTTGCTTTTCCCCTGTTGTCTAGCCTTGGTTTCTATGGCTGTCTCTGTACTGCAGTGCAGAGATATGTGCATTAGCTATGTATTTCTTTTAAAAAACATTAATACTACAACTGCAAAGACTGTTACCCAGGAAATATTTGGATCATTCTGCAGTACATAGCTGAATCCTATTAGTGGGTAGTGAAGGTTAAAAAATTCTCATACACTCTCCTAAAAATATTTTGAAGGATTTTATGTGTCTCTCTGCAAAACCATTTAATTCTGCATTCTGACTATCTGGTTATAAAGTTTATTGTATATTAGATTGGGTTTATGAAAAAGAGACAGCAAAATTCAATGGATTGAATTAAAATCCTGAATAGGAAATGAAATATAAAACATTCCTCCTGGATATACTGAGTTATGAGTTCTGTGACTGAACATTGTTTTCTATTTATATTTAGTGAATTATTTATTCCAAACAGATTAATTACAAAAATGACTCTGAAAACAAAGCAAGTTCTCTCAGTGCTGTAGTTGCTTGAATTTTGGGTGAGGGTGTTCATGGGTTTTTTTGATTACCTAACATATTGAGAAAATCCATGAATCTTTATTATACTACTTAATGGCGTGGAAACACATTACAACAGCACAGTATCTTATTTATAGCTATACAGAGTTGAATTACTTTCAATGAGACATTTGCATACAATTATTGCAATCACACTGAAATGGAACCGCTATCTCAGCACATAATTGAGACTTTGACTGAAGAACTCTGAGGATTTCCCTTTACAGCTGCTGGGAAAAAAAAGGAAAGTTCTGACTTAGTCTCTAGGATGTGGCACATGCACTACCACTGCTTCTGGAACGAGGAAGCCCCGGTGTTGTTTCAAATTAAACTGTAGACACTGATTCCCCTGAGAAGTCCAGTAGGTTTGGTGCAAAATACGAGTAACTAGTATTTTCATGGATGTCAGCTCTTGCAGTAAGTCTGTTTTCTGTTTCAATTAATATTTTGCATAAATCAGTGTCTCAGTAAAACAAGCAACACCAGACTGAAAAGAACACAAGGCAACTGTAATTAAGCCACATATTTAGTAATGTGCTGAACAAACAATGGGAAAAAATTACTCCTTGGTTACTAAATCAATTGTAATCAACCTCATTCTGCCCACTCATCCACCTCTATGAGAGGATAATACAGCTGTGGATATCAGGAACAAATCCAGCAAATAAATTAATAAACCAAAATTGGTGGTTCAGCTACATGTGTTGGCATGAATGTATTACTCCCTACAGATTTATCTCTACAAACATCTTCTTGCTCCCCGAGGGCACTTAAAAATACATACTATTGAAATAAAGAAATTACTCAGCCTTATAATTATAGCATCTTTTAAGACTTTCTCTGGCTGTTACCCATCATATTTCAAACTATTTTGTTACTGCTAACAAACTACTTATCTCCAATGGTCAAAGATAACCTATAGACTTATATTGCTTTAATCTATATAAAGTGAATAAGACTCCTAAGACAGGGGATTCAGTGGCATCAAATGGTATATGATAATAAGTCAGCATCATTCTGCCACTTTGATGTCAATACCAGATAATACAGGATTGTCATTCATCAAACCTTCTCTAACAGATGTGGCAGAAGAAAGGCATTTCCTGCCTGCCAGGGTGCGAAGGTGCAAAGGGGTGGGTTTAACCTCTTACGTAGCCTGAAGCCAAAAGTTACATTCTTGTTAGTTTTGTGGCAAGTTTGGCAACCGGCCATGGCTGCTGGTCGTTCTGCTGTATCACTTGCTACTGTCAAAAAGGAGTGCTGCTGATAATTGGAAAACAATTTTTAGAAGTAACTACTCTATATCCATGCATTTGCTTGCAATAAGGAGCAAGGCAGCATCCTTGCAGCAGGAGAGGGAAGTCATTGTTTAAGGTAGTGATGCTCATGTACCCTAGGCAGCTCTGCTGTGCCTGTCCGCAAACTAGTGGGAACAGAACTGGGCCACAGGCTGAATCTCGACATGAATTTTTAAATGTGTTGATACACACAAACACTGATGGAATCCATATACAAACTTTTATAATCCTTGCAAACTGCAGCACATGAAAGTCAGCTGAGTTACCAATGCCTCTAGATCTGATTATCTGGCCAATTGCAGTGTTCAAATGTGGTATAAAGCATTTGGGAATTCATCTCAGATGAAAAGCACATAGAAAATGGGCTTAATGCTTGATCTTATTAACCTATAACTATCAGTCAGTGAACTGTTTAAAGAGCTAAGTATGACTTCAAAATAAAGGACATCCCCTTGACAATTACTTGGTAGTCTTTGAAGAGTAGAGATGGCATATGGTCATGAAAGAGTCAAAGAAAGAAGCAAAAGTTTCTAATTCCTGGGTTGAAATTCCCTGAAGATGCTTGTCCAAAGAGGGAAAATCCAGATCTCCAGAGACTATACCTATAGAATACAAAACTGCATTACTTTTCTACATTTCTTATGTAAGATTCCACTAATCAGGACTTTCTGGCTAAGTGAATGTCAGCTAAATCTGAATTTTTGTTGGTTTTCCACAAAGTAGTGATTATTAAATCCAATAAATACTCCTACAAATACATATATGTAATGCTAAAAGAGTAATTCCTTCTGTTGGAAAAAAGCTTTACAGCTTTACTTGTGGTTTATAAATTTTAATGACATATTTTTTGGTAGGTTTTGTGAACCTAAAACATATCTTGAAAGTATATGGAATTATTGCATAAGGAAATCAGGAATTTGAAGGAAGTTGAGAGAAACCTTGCAAGAAAATTAGAGTCTGCATGAAAGGTTCAGGTAGATACAGAGTGGTGACTTTTAAAAACACTTTGAGGTCAAAGTTACATTTATGCCTTGATACTTTTGAAAACCTTGAGTGCCATTTTTATAATGAAATAACTTTTTAAACTCTGTTAGTGGCTTGACCAAACCCACAAAAATCGGTAAGAGGCAAAGTTAAGAGCTAGAAATTAAAGTCCTCATTCTCATTTTTAAGATTATTCTGTCATAATCAACTTGTGTGGGTATTGTACTGATTTTTGTTCCAGATTTCTTGACTCCAAAAGCATCACAGCATGGAGAAGCAGCCAGTGGCTGTTTGCAGATCTTCACTGGGAAGTGGAATAGGGCATGTGCCTAAAAGCCCAGTTATTTATTTCTACATTGCTGTCTTATAAGGAAGTTGGAGTAATACAGAGCCTGCAAGTAATAGTTTCCCTGTAATCCAGGAGGAAGCAGTTAGAGACTTGCTCAGCCGCTTGGATCCCCACAAGTCCATGGGACCAGATGGGATCCATCCTAGGGTGCTGAGAGAGCTGGCAGATGAGCTGGGAAAGCTGTACTCCATCATTTACCACCAGTCCTGGCTCACTGGAGAGGTCCCAGATGACTGGGAGCTGGCCAGTGTGATGCCCATCCACAAGAATGGCTGGTTGGATGAACCAGAGAATTACAGACCTGTCAGGCTGCCCTCAGTGCCAGGCAAGATTATGGAACAGGTCATCTTGAGTGCAACCACTCAGCACTTACAGGATGGCCAAGGGCTCAGGCTCAGCCAGTATGGATTTAGGAAGGGCAAGTCCTGCCTAACCAACCTGATCTCCTTCTATGACCACGTGGCTGCCTGGTGGATGTGGGGAAGGCTGTGGATGTAGTCTGCTTGGAATTCAGCAAGGCCTTCGATACCATCCCCCACATCAAACTCCTGGCCAAGCTGTCAGCCCATGGCTTGGACAGCAGCACTCTGTGCTGGGTTAGGAACTGGCTGGAGGGCCGAGCCCAGAGAGTGGTGGTGAATGGTGCCACATCCAGCTGGAGGCCAGTCACTAGTGGTATCCCCAGGGATCAGTGCTGGGCCCCATCCTGTTTAATATCTTTACTGATGATCTGGACAAGGGGATTGAGTCCATTATCAGTAAATCTGCAGACGACACCAAGTTGGGGGCAGGTGTTGATCTGTTAGAGGGTAGGAGACCTCCGCAGAGGGACCTTGCCAGGCTGGACAGATGGGCAGACTCCAATGGCATGAGATTGAACATGTCTAAGTGCCGGGTTCTACACACTGGCCACAACAACCTCATGCAGTGTACAGGCTGGGGTCAGAATGGCTGGAGAGCGGCCAGGCAGAAAGGGACCTGGGAGTACTGGTTGATAGTAGGCTGAACACGAACCTGCAGTGTGCCCAGGTGGCCAAGAAGGCCAATGGCATCCTGGCCTATATCAGGTACAGTGTGGCCAGCAGGAGCAGGGAGGTCATTTTGCCCCTGTACTCAGCACTGGTTAGACCACACTGTGGTGGAGTAGGAAGGTTCCCCCCCACACACAAAAGAATTCCACAGCTAACTCAGCCGGAGAAGCAGATGAAAGCTGTATTTTACAAGCAGATATGGAATGCAGTGAATATGTACAAAAATATACAATATTTACAATATATACAGAAATATACAGCAATGTATGTAATACAGGAAACCTTTCCCCAACCCCACCCCCTGTGGCCAGGGGGGTTCGGCCTGCCCCTCCCTTCTCCCTCCCTACCTCCCCTTTTTCCCAAAAGGGTTAGAGAGAGAGAGAAAGGAAGGTAATTAAAAGGGGAAAAATTTGTTAAAGCTCAAAGCAAATGCAAAAAGTTAGTTTTCTTATCTGGTTAGAGAGGAATCGTAGAGAGAAACGAGCCAGCTCACAGCACAGGGGGAAAAAAGAAGACGACTGCTGACTGACTCCCCCCGACTGAAAGACTAAACAAAAAAACTACAACTGGGTCCCACCAATGAAATTGAATTAGCATATCATTGTTTTCATTCTAATATCAAAACATTCGCCCAGAGTGTTCAGAAAGTGTCCCTTTCTTAAAGGCACAGCCTAAACCGGTCACACCACACCTTGAGTCCTGTGTCCAGTTCTGGGCCCCTCAGTTTAGGAAGGATGTTGGGATGCTGAAACTTGTCCAGAGAAAAGTAACAAAGCTGGTGAGGGGTTTGGAGCACAAGCCCAATGAGGAGAGGCTGAGGGAGCTGGGGTTGCTTAGCCTGGAGAAGAGGAGGCTCAGGGGGATCTTATTGCTGTTTACAGCTACCTGAATGGAGGTTTTAGCCAGGTGGGGGCTGGTCTATTCTCCCAGGCAACCAGCACCAGAACAAGAGGACACAGTCTCAAGCTGCACCAGGGGAGGTTTAGGCTGGATGTTAGGATGAAATTCTTCACAGAAAGAGTTATTGGCCATTGGAATGGGCTGCCCAGGGAGGTGGTGGAGTCACCATCACTGGAAGTATTTAAAAAGAGACTGGATGGGGTGCTTGTTGCCATGGTTTAGTTGATTAGATAGTGTTGGGTGTTAGGTTGGACTTGATGATCTCAAAGGTCTTTTCCAACCTGGTTAATTCTGTATTCTGTATTCTGTAATCTTGGCATTGGAATGCAAACCTACTCCCTTGGTGAGGAATTGCCTTTCTAGGGAAAGAGTGGGGTGTAACAATGCAGTTGCTGCTGCACAAAGGTGAGAGAGGATGAGAAGCAGCTGGCTAAGGCAAAAACCCAGATGTGCATCTCTCTACTGCACAGGCATTATAGGCAAAGGGCTAATAATAAGCCCAAATATTCTCAGCAAAACTGAAGGCATTCCAGAGTCAGTAGCACTCCACCTTTCATTCCACCTTTAATGGCAAATGGAGAGTAGATGAAATAAATTTTGTGACCATATGAAATAAATCTAGGTAAACCTGTGTCTACAAAGTTTCCATATGGCAACTTGCTTGAGATGTCAGCTCTGTGAGTTGGTAGAAGCAGTCACTTCTGTTTTGGAGTCATCAGCTGGCAAGCAGCTGAATATACTGCTAGCAGTCATTTACTGTTACATTTACAAAGCAATGCCAAAAAGTGCTCACACAACTGAAGGATGGGAGATTGACCAGGATGTGAGTCAGCCCCTGAGTCAGCTGTCCTCCACACAGCCAAAAGCTGCTGTATCATATATTGCTGCCAGTGCACTTGAGGCACACATACCACTCCAGAGGGACATTGGTTACTGCTGGGAAGGAGATGCTAGAGGAGCTGCTACACCTTGTTCCCTGGCACCCTGCTACTGGCTGGCTGTACAACTCCTCTCAGCTTTCTCAAGCTGTGCTTTAACCCATTGAAAACTTTTGTGTCTTATGGTGGTGCACTGTGAAGTGTGGGATGCTCTGGGGAGCATCTAATTGTCTGGTGGTTAGACTGGCAGACTGAGATGTGGAGTATCAGCTGCCTCCTAAGAGTGGCAACAACATGGATTTCAGTCCTACTGAAATCACATCAAGCTCAGCCATCTTGCAGAATGTTTATATGCATTCTGAGTGAATCAAACAGAAGCAAAGGATAAAGAGAACAAATGTTGACTTTATCAAGATTTATAACATGTCAAAACCAAGAACAAAAAATTGCAGTAATGATCTAGCAAATGAAAATAAGTTGCTTTGCATTACTAATGGACAGTTTATATTACAAAGCCACTACCCCATATTACACAGTATGCATACATTATATAATGTCCTCCCTATATCAAGTGGATAAATAACATTATCACAAAGCCAAGAATATGGCAAGAATGAATCTCTATTACTCTTTTCCCACTAAGTTTCTGTAAGTATTTTTACCACATATGCTCTAGCCAAGCTGATTCCTGGAGTAACTCCCTTGGCTCCAGTGGAAGCATTCCAAAGATAATTTTCTAGCTGTACACTAAAATAGGTCATACATTGAATAGATGGATGTTATAAAACAAAGTATCATACCAACTGACAACAGCATCATCCCATCACCCCAGAGCAAGTGGATTGCTTCTAGCCTCCATTATGTTTATCTCTATAAAAGCTGGTCAGTTCTTTCTTTTTCTTCTCTGTTTGTTTTCTAAAGCAATTAGCTCCTTGAAAACTACTTTTCCTTCATCTGGAGACACACTCTACTTCTGCTTATATTTTCAGACTTGCTACAGGTTAATATGACTTACTTTGTTCTGATAGAACACGTCTGTCCTCTTGCAATGGAAGATCTGAAAGAACATTACCAATCTTATGGGAAGGCAAAACCAGAATTTTACAAATATTTAATAGGCAAAGAATTGATAGAATTGTTTGGGCTGATAGGGACCTCCAAAGGCCATCCAGTCCAACCCCCCTGCAGTGAGCAGGGACATCCGCAAGACCAGGTTGCTCAGAGCCTTGTTATGTCTGAACTTGATTATCTCCAGGGAGATAATAACTAACTCCACTGTTAGTTGATTAGCCTCAACTATCTCCCTGTTCCAGTGTTCTACCAGTCTCATGGTAAAGAACTTGTTCCTAACATCCAATCTAAATCTGCTCTTCTCAATGTCCCTCATCCTATCACTCCAGGCCTTTGTAAACAGTCCCACTGCAGCCTTTTGTAGGCCCCCTTCAGATATTGGAAGGTCACTATTAGGTCTTCCTGGAACCTTCTCTTTTCAGGCTGAACAGCCCCAACTTCCTCAGCCTGTCCTTGTAGGAGAGGTGTTGCAGGCCCCTGATCACTTTTGTGGTCCTCCTGTGGACCCACTCCATCAGGTATATGTCTTTCCTGTGTTGAGAGCTCCAGAGCTGGACACGATACTCCAAAATTCTAATGGGTTTAGAGTGCTTGCATGTTGGGAATGGTCCTTGTGCATTCATGTAGCAGTTGTTCCTTCTGGTGGAAATCTGAACATTGCTTGGTGAGCTGTGCCTCTAAATGGACTTCATGTTGTGGGTGGAGGTTACATCAGCACACTGAGAGTTTGTGTATGTTCCTGGACCTGATGTAACTAGCTGTTACATTTCCTCCTAACATGTGTTTCAGATCACTCCAGAATTATCACATCATCGTACAAATGATCAATGCTCTTTTGAATCCAGGAGGGAGCAAATACAAAAGGAAACTGCATATGCACAATTTCAGAATTTTAAATGGGAGCTGCTGCTAGAAGGGTCATAGGAAAATCCTGCTACATACTGAGGTGGGAAAATGTCTTTATAGTTTTAAAATTTCAGATCAGATTTTTCCAGAGACCTGGGCAGCATCAATCGAGATGAGAGACACACACATACACACACACCCACACACACCCCCCAAAAAAAAGATTGTGTTAATTATGCATGTACAAAAGTCTGGGAAATGTAGGAAATACTGAAATTATTATAAAAGAGTTTGGTGTTTTATTTAATATATAATTTTATGGACACTATCCCCCTAATTAACAGAAAGCTAGATTGTGATTGAACTTTTTAAGATGCATGGGGACTGACACTAACTATGAACACTTTCAATATTAAAGGAATAAAATGGAGACAACAGCAAGTAATCAGAAACAAAAGTCATATTACATGCCTAACTATTGTGTCTATAGTGGCCACTACTACTCCCATTATAATGCACAAGAGAATTTGAAAGCATTTAGATTTGCTTTTTCAGCTGACAATCTGCCGCAGGTGCTGTGCGATTATAAATAACTATTCAGCTGTTATGCATTATTGTCTAAATCACCATTTTGAACCTGAAGAAAAAGCTGTACAGCCCATAGATCAAATCTCAGAAATTGGCTCTTGTTTACAATGTAGTTATTTTAAAGGAAGGGAAGAAAATACCCAGGAAATCAAACTCGCAAAGAATTTTAATTATGCTACTTGTTCCTAGGAGCAGTATTACAGTTTTACTGTGTGCAGGGGAAATGAAATGCACACCACCTGTTAACAATATGGACTCTGATGAATGCCTGGCTAAAAAATTGGCTTCTGATTATTTTTTTAATTATGCAGGGTGGAGAGGAAGAAGCTTGAATCCATTTTTTCCACATCCAGACAAATATTGTCAATTTAGTGTAATGATTTCCATTTTATTAGCATCAGGTAAAATCATATAGAGAATTTTTTTGACTGATACAGAAATAACTATGACTATTTTATCATTATTACATGAGTGATAATGGGATTCAAGAATAGCAGCAAAAAGTGTAGGTAAGACTGCAAAAATGGTTTCCATTATAATTCCCAAATTGCAGCCCATGATTTTTAGTTTCCATTTGGCATCAAAATTTTACATGGCTGAGTTAAAGAAATGCTTTATTTGGATTGCATTCAATTTCTCTATATTCTCAACAAAATAATGTTTCACTGCATCTATGAGAAAAAACTATTTGTCTCATATATATAAAAAAACCCAGTTACAGTTTATACTTTAAAATGTGGCAGAGGCAGTTAAACTTTAACTAGTCATTTATCAAGAGTAATGTCCTTTTTGGCTCAGACAACATGGAAAAGGTGGTTACCAAAAAGTAATGCACGATCTATGTGATTGTGTAAAAAAAAGTGGTAGAAGAAAAATTAGATTGTGCTTGGTAGGAGATAAAACTTAAAGTCAATTTTGTGTAGAAAAGCCGATAATCATCTCTTGAAGCTAAATCTGGTTTTCAAGCTTGATCTTCTTTTAGCCAAAGTGTTTCAATATTTACATCAGATGAAGTAAAGAGGAAGAAATCACACTTGAAAGAGCATCTCCAGTCTTCCATTTCTGGGACTTTACAATTTACTGCATTCAAGTTCTTGCTAATTTTATTAATAATTAAGTCCTACCATCCTTATGCAGGCTGAGCTCCTCTGATTTTGCTCTAAGTTGATGAGCAGCTGTCCTGCTCAGGTGGCTGCAATGCTGAGGAGCCCTGGACTAAGGATGATAATGGGCGAGTGCCTTGCTGGTTCTGAGCAAACCAAAAAGGTTGAGAACACCTGGAAATATCACTCACGCAGCCTAACAAAGCCTTGTGTTTCTGAAGACAAATGCTATCACTGCAGGGTTCCCAGGGAACAAAGTAAGTCATGGCCTTTACAAAGTACACAAATTGAAGAAATACTTTGTATATATACAAAGTCTGACTCATAGCTTGTGTAAAGAATATGACAAACTTCTTAGTCTAATTCATTAACTCTAAATAATGTCCTTTCAAATGCCATCCCCAGAAGCAGTTTCTCTTGGAGCTGTTTTTTTCTCCTTTTGCTACAGATTGTTTTAAAAGAATTATGGGAAATGACAACAGCAGAACCAGAGCTCTATTTTTCACAGATGAAACCACAAAATGCATGGAGTAATGTAATCCAGTCAGACAAGTGAGTAAATTATATCACGGTTGCATCAATTCACCACTTGCTGAATATCAATGAGGATACATTCCCTTCTTTGGAGTAAAAATTATATTTGCTGTTAATGTAAATGGTTCTGAATGTCCCTGACAGTATGCACACAGATGCCAAACAGCATTAAAACTTGAGCAGAATATTATATGTTTCTTTTGCAAGGAAGACTGTGTTCACAGATGTTAAAACAAGGCGAGTGATTCATTTACACTGCTTTGCCATAATGAAACTCCATTAACTTCTATCGTCTTCCTTCAAATTTCTCTTTAAGCAAATGAGAAAAGTATAAGCTTGTTTCCAGAGAACATTGTCAGACAGTGCACTAAGGTAACTCTGCTCCCTGTGGGTCTAAATATGCCATCGTTCTTCCTAACTCAACAGTCACAAATACCATCAGAGTATGTCTGGGTGTTGAAGCTGAAGGAAAGGCTAGTTAACATGAGCTGTAACCCAACCAAGTTGACTTGTTGGAGCATTGGCATCCTGGCTTGCATCAGGAACAGTGTGGCCAGCAGGAGCAGGGAGGTCATTGTGCCCCTGTACACTGCACTGGTTAGGCCACACCTTGAGTCCTGTGTCCAGTTCTGGGCCCCTCAGTTTAGGAAGGATGTTGACTTGCTGGAACGTGTCCAGAGAAGGGCAACAAAGCTGGTGAGGGGTTTGGAACACAAGCCCTATGAGGAAAGGCTGAGGGAGCTGGGGTTGCTTAGCCTGGAGAAGAGGAGACTGAGGGGTGACCTTATTGCTCTCTACAACTACCTGATGGGAGGTTGTAGCCAGGCAGAGGTTGGCCTCTTCTCCCAGGCATCCAGCACCAGAACAAGAGGACACAGTCTCAGGCTGCGCCAGGGCAGGTTTAGGCTGGATGTTAGGAAGAAGTTCTACACGGAGAGAGTGATTGCCCATTGGAATCGGCTACCCGTGGAGGTGGTGGAGTCACCTTCACTGGAGGTGTTCAGGAGAAGACTTGATGGGGTGCTTGGCTGTATGGTCTAGTTGTTGGGTGGGTTGGATTGTTTGATGGGTTGGACGCGATGATCTTGAAGGTCTCTTCCAACCTGGTGTATTGTATTATTATTATTGTATTATTAAGAGGACACAGTCTCAGGCTGCACCAGGGGAGGTTTAGGCTGGAGGTTAGGAGGAAGTTTTACACAGAGAGAGTGATTGCCCATTGGAATGGGCTGCCCAGGGAGGTGGTGGAGTCGCCGTCACTGGAGGTGCTCAGGAGGAGACTTGATAGGGTGTTTGGTTGCATGGTTTAGTTGATTAGGTGGTGTTGGATGATAGGTTGGACACGATAATCTTGAAGGTCTCTTCCAACCTGGTCTATTCTATTCTATTCTATTCTATTCTATTCTATTCTATTCTATTCTATTCTATTCTATTCTATTCTATTCTATTCTATTCTATTCTATTCTATTCTAACCTGGGCCTTCTTCAAACTTTGAGTTCCAAGGGATTGAATGACCTATGAATGGGTTAGACTAGGTTAGATTAATTAAGCTTTCACTCTCCAAGAGGCTAACTTTACATTATGCCTCAACTAAATCTATAAATTACTTTGATAAATATCTTAGGGAAGCATTTGACCCCAGTTCTAGAAGAAATCCATGGATGTTCCACATGACATTGCAGGCAGAGGAGTGAAAGTAATGTTCTTAGCACAAATATATGCGCTGGCCTCAGGTCCTCTGCTCAATGAGTTTTATTTTTACTAAGAGTAATATACTTAACCTCTCTAGAGCTCTGCAAATTCATTTTTTACATACAACTACATAATCTTTTTTTTGGAGTGAATATGAACATTAACTCCTCCTTGCAGCTCTCTATAAACATCTGCTTGCACAGCAGATATTTCAAATTCAGAATCCAGGAAGGAAAGTGCTCCCAGGACTGATCACTGAATTATATACCCTTTTATTTTAATGTACTCTGCCAAGATGAGTCCATAACCTCAAATGAGTCAAGGAAGAAAAAGGGAAGAGCAATAACAAACAGCTTAATCATAATTTTAACCATATTGCTCAGTGATCACAGAATAACCTTTATGCTTAGATATTTAAGGAGACTACATGGACACATTCTTCCTGAGCATGCTCATCCACTCCTTGGGATTTGTACGTTGTGATTCCAAGCACATGAGGTGGACACATGTGCCATCTACCCTGATTTTACTACTTTGTTCTGGTGGCAGGGACACCAGGTTTTTTTGCTAGACTGCGCAGTGACAGATTTCCTCTCTTGAACAGACCTCACACTGTAAAGTGGGGCTATGCTTGTCATACTGATTCTCCAGGTATTGCTGTTATAGTTGTGATTCTGCTCCAAGACATCACTTAAACATCATCTTATATCCCAGTAATTCAGGCTCACCAGTCCCTCTTAAATAAGTCAAGAAATATCAAGACACCTTGGAAGCTGTTTGTGTAATCTAACAAGCAAACTGATCACAAACATACAGAGAAAAAATACAGTCAATTTAAACTGGAAACAGTGACAAGCTTAAAGCACAGGGCTTTTTCTTTTATTTATTTTTTTCCCAAAAGATGGTTTCATAATCTCCAGTATACAAGCCAACATATGCCATGGGCAATTATAGTCTATTGAAAATCCCCCTGTAATTTCAGTTGGATGTATTTTTTTCACTTACTGCCCTAAATTGTTCAGTGTGATTCTAGAAGCTGGCTAACATATGGAGAAGGTGGCAAAAAAATCAATAGAGCTTCACAACAAAGACATCAAAGAAATAAAAGATGAAATGATGTTCCCATTTCAGGGCAAAAGGGCAAGGATGATGGAATCAGTGAATTTATATTTTTTCACAGTCTTTGCTATGTTATTATTATGTAATAATAATTGCAGACCTTTACTTTACACAGTTGTGCCTTTCTATCTTCTTTAGTCTGCCAACAGAATGAAACAAATGAAACAAAATTCTTTGGTCTACCAACAGAATCACACTCAAAAGTTTTGACAATCAAAATGAAATTTGGAGACAGTCTGCCTAAAAGACAAATGTCTCATCTTTTGTGAGAATTTTAACACTCCAGTTCATGCAAACTTAACATTAGTGGTAATTTCTATCTCTAAGAAAGAGAGAGAATCTGAGGGAATCTGAGCTCAAACAATAGTCTGAAGAAAGAATATATACATATGTATTATAGAAAAACAATACTTCTATGTTTTATACATACAATATAAATATATGTAGAATTGTATTGAACAAATTCTATCTCTGTTTGCCGTCATAATGTATTTTATTGTTCAATCTGAGTTATTCCTTCTGGTCATTTTCCTTGCTACATTAATTGCCATGTTCTGTACAGCTTTGTCCTCCTGAAGAATATAGCTCCCAGTCCATGAGTGGCTGCCTTCCTATACACTCTTAATAAGCCCAAAAACCTACATTAAGCTTATATTAAATTGTTTGCTCATTGTCACCAGCATACAAAACTCAGAAGGTCAATTCTTATCCCAAGGGGCTTAGAGTCACTCAGTGGTCAGAATTGGTCACGTCTTGCATTTGGGAGTTCTTAGTGGTTTATCCTGGTCTGCATGCTGATTGTGAGGTGTGTATATGTTATATCAGATATGTAAAGATTTTGGTTTTGTTTTAGCAATTGGTGACTGTGACCTTGGGTGTAGGTAGTCTGAAACAGCTGTGCTCTAAATTATCCTTATTGGTTTATTTTATGTGTCAGGTCTCATAGTTTAGATTCTTGAACTGGTAGAGAGGAGAAAATCCTGATCTTTCTCAGCTTGCATTGACAGCATACTGCAATGTTACATGCACATTTACATTCTTTCTACAATGTAATGCATAGTAAGGGACTGTCTTGAACTGCTGGGTTAAATAAATTCGTATTTCTTGAAGTTCTTGTTGGCAAGAAAAGATAGAGGTCCCGTGGAGATGGACTACATATCCTTTTAAGTCTTCTATCTAATTTTTAGGATTTTTATGAACCACAATTCAACTTCTTGGCACTAGATATAGCAGTCTTTTGGCTAAGATCAAGCACAGAATCAGTCTAATACTTGCTTTTATCTTCTATTGAGCCACTTCCCTTTATGGGGAGAGAATAATGTAATCATTGATAGAGTATATTTTACTTCTTTCATTTCTCTGTATGCACATTGTTTTGAGTAATTTAAAATTTATGATTTGCTAAATTTAACTCGTACTTTCTTATTGCTGAGCCAAGTAATAATGTTACAAATATCTCAAAATCACTAGAAAATCATAGGGAAATTTTCCCTTACCTATTAATTAAACAGGGAGAAATTATGAGCTAGACCATATTAAAGACCAGTGAGCAACAAAGTGGCAGCATCTCTCCCTAAATAACTCAGGACTCTGTCCATTGGGCTGCTCATACACTGAAGCAGTTATCTTCTGGTACTTGCATCTTATTTTAATTGGATATTGCCTGAGAAATGGCAGAATTAACTTTTTGTTTTAAAAACAGTTTCTGTGACAACCGGGGATTTATGTGTTTCTTTTTCTAGTACATTATCATGCCATGATTTTTTTCCTGAAGATATACAATATGTAAAACAGAAGAGCATTACCTAGAGGGAACACTGTTCCCTGGGTAGCATATCTGCAATGAATGTTCTAAAGGAGCCAAGAGAGGATGATTAATTGCTATGTTAATGCACCTCAGTATAATAATGCATTACTCCTTATTAAGAGCCATGTAGCATTAACGTACTGTTGCTTTCACAAATTACTCATTTGTTACTAAGAGGGTCAAACCCAAATACTATGTGCAAGATCTCCATACGCACTCTTGTTTCCTTGATCCATGTCCCACAGGGCAAAAATATAAGCAATTTGCTGTTGGCAGGGCTGGCAGCCAGGGGAGCTCTGTGTCCATCTGATGTTGTTGTAACAGGCAAGGCTCCGCATGGAATTTCCATCTGCTTTTCCTCCTGAATCTGCCTACATATAATTGCTGTGCTTCGTGATGCTCAACTAAAGGTGAGTGGGAACATGTTTGTAATTTAACATTTCCATAGGATCTCTAAAGCACAAGGATGTGTGAGCAGACTTGGAGTTTACAAAAGCTTTATTTTTATTTTTTTTTTAAAGAAGGCTTCTGAAAATTCATTCCTTTCCTCAAATTCTGCTGCTAAAATGCAAGCATCTCTTCAAACAAGTAACAAAATCAGATTAAATCACCTTGGCTGTTAAGACTTTGGAGAACTCAATGGAGTATTTTGGAGCCTTCCTGCAGCAGCTGGGTTTGTCCCAATTGCAGGTGGTCTGCACCATCAAAGCCTGTAAAGCTTCATGTGCAGCTGTGACCTTTCCCCTCCTGACAAGTGCTTGTGTGATGCAGGTGAGCCTGTTCCCTTCTCAGATGTGATTATCACATGGATGAGGAAAGTATTTCTAGGAAGGCAACAGTGTAGTTCCTTGTGAAGGAAGCAGCTTGGAATTGCTATATTCATGATGCTTCAGGGCATCATTAGCAAAAAGAAAATCTGAGGATGTGATGGAAGTTGAGGAGCAACCAGCTCTTCACCCAGCTCCTGCAAGAGCTGAGCATAAGCAGGCTACATGGTTATCTTTAATAGGCTAGATGTGTCCCAGGTGCTATAAGCTGAGAGCTTTAATAGAAGATGGAAAGAGCAGGAAACTGTTCCCTCCGAGATACATAGATGCTGGGTGGTAGTGGTCTTGTAAAAGCAGCCTCAGAAACCTGAACTTTGGTTGCTTCTCAGATAAGTAGAAGAGCATTTACTCTGTAACACTGTGTAAAGCCAGGTTTTCAAACATGGTCTGTTTAAATTAAGCATGCTGGTAACAGAGACTTCCAGTGTACCTTTGCACCTAACAGCTATGCCAGCGGAGAAGGAGCACTATAGTAGGAGCTGTTCTCTGACCTAGAGTGTCCGTGACCGTTAGCAATGACAGGAAATCTACCATTGTTACCAGCAGTAGGAAAGGACTAGATCAGAGTTTTAAATTAGCTACTTCTGTGTTGCACTTACAGGTCCAGCATTTGAAGGAAATAAAAATGCTGCCTTAAATATATGCATACAAATATGGCTTCTGTAAGAATGAAAAATCTACATGAAATTAGGAGGAATGGCTTAGTGCCACCGTTCAATCTTCTTGTTTTGTCCTTTGGGTTGGTTTTGTTGGTGTTGGGTTTTTTTGGGGTTTTTTTGTTTGTTTTGGTTTTTTATCAAACCTTTGTAACACTGACCAGCTGTAAATTTAAAAGTAGGAAGCTTAGGAGATCACTACTGGAAATGTGGGCTGACCCTCAATCAGTGCTCAGCTTCAATCCACCGGTTCAGTGCAGGGTTTGTTTAAGAAAGAACAGAGCCCTCTAATACTGACTATGAGAAATGGAAATAGCTCCTTCTAAGGGCTTTGAGCTTCCATGTCTTTTTCACTGAAAATGTTCATGGAAGCCGGTGGGCATTTTTAGTACCAGAGAAATGCAGGATTAAGTCAAAAGCTTACCTGTTATGACTAGATAACATCAAAATGAATGTGCATGTTATACTGCATCCAAGTATCACATTTAATTCCCCGCTTTTTACACCTTACTGCATGCAGTGCTTGCAGCTCTGAATAATGTTCTGATTTGGTTAGATTTATACACACAGTAAAAGGGGAAGTAACTGCAGCTGTACTGCTGTCAGCTACAGAGCATGGCACAAATAGTAGGAATTCACAGTGTGGGCTCTACACAGAGCTAAGCAATTCTTTAAAATAGTATGAATAATTCTACAATACGCTGCAGGACCCAGCTCCCTGAAACTCATTCAAACAGATCCCTGACTCCTTTTGGAAGCGTGATCAGTGTATGTGTGTCACTGAGGGTCAGGCTGTTTGAGCAGGAAAAGGAGTTACGTACACGTTGAATCTCACACTATAAATCAGAATCTTGGTGGGTAATGGGCAGGTTGTCATTTCTTGTGACCCCGCTAAGGCATAGATTCTGTGCTTAGGGGTTTGCACATTTTAAGAAATTGATGATTACAAACATCAGAAAGTGGCAAACTCTCAGGAACAGTAGCAGACCTTGAAACAGCTGCAGAAATCCCAGGAGGTCCTTACTTTATGTGGGGCACCACAAAGAAATTGTTTTGTCATACCAGCTCCCTCAGCACATCAATAAACTTTGCAAAATAAGTCATCTTTTTCTTTGTTCTCATTACTATTCACTCACCAAATGCTTGCATTTTATTTGATCTTGCAGGTAAGGGCTATTGCTCTGAATTGTTGCTGCTGGTGCGAGTCTGCATGCAACACAAAGCTAACAGAAAATGTTTCAGGTTAGCTTACTTTATTAGTCTTCCAAGTTTAAAGAAAAAAATGAAAAAAGAACAGGGCAAAGGGGAAACCAGAAACATGATATATATTGTAGTAAAAATGCAGCTGAGTCTCTAAGTCTTCCAGTTATTATAGTTTGTAAATGATTCCTGAATTATATACAAAATATGAACATTGAAGCTCAGATCCTTAGCTGGAGTAACTGTAGTCCTCCATTGGTCTTGATTTATACCTGCCAACATCTGAGTTATAGTGATTAGTGCTGACATTCTTGGACTGTATTTAGGTTTATGTATTTAGTTTAGATGTGGTTTTCAGGAAGCTGAAAACATCAGGATGTTGTTAGAGTAACCAGAGAGATAACTGCCTGATGCTATCCTTGTAACTGTTATTAAAACAATTCTTATAGTAGTTATGGCACTATTTGGATTAGGAAAACTGCAAGATCCAAATTAAAACGGGCATGGAAACATTGCTTCATGGTGCATAATCTTCCTAAGAAATTACCTTGAGGCAGTGACCACTGGATTGGGAAGGCAGACACAGGCAGTGGCCTTGAGGTGGCATGGTCCTTGGGATGAAGAAATACCTCAGACCTCCTCTGCCACCTTTTCACAGAACTGGCCTTCTCACAGACTTCATGGCATTGTTTTCAAGTACACTATGTCCTTACACTCCTGAGTCCTCCATACAAACACCACCTGTGATGTTTGCTGTGTGAACTGTGCAGCTCACTGACGCTGGTGTAACAGCGACTGGATAAACATGCTGCAAGAACCAACATGACCACGTGGAGTCATTAGCAGACGTATCCTTCATCATGCAGGCTCCTTCCTGGGGGCAGTGCAACCGGACACCTGAGGGGCCCATAGGGTGCATCCTAGGTAGGGGCTACGAAGGCAGCTCACCTTGGTCCTGCCTGCTCCGAGCCCATAGCCAATGCTGGGCTACTCTCAAGGCACCTGCCAGAGAGGCCCACCGCCTCCCTGCTCCCGAACCACTGCCGCTGCGACAGCGCTGCGGAGGGGAAACGCCACTCACTACCCCACAAGCTTATACGGGACCATGCGGGTGAGCGCCCCAGGGCGCTAAGATGGCGCCCGCACAGGGCGAGGGCAGGCGATAGGGCCCCTGGGGTAGGAGCAAGAGGCCGGGTCCCGCCTTCGTTCCCTAGGCAACGGCGACGCCGAGTCGCGGGCAACATGGCCGCTCTGAGGCAGGTACTCCACTTCATGGCTGCTCTGCGCGGCATTGGCTCATCCCGTGGGACCGGCGTAAGAGGCCGCGGTGCCCACTCATTACCCACGGCGGTCCCTTAACGCCTTCCCGCCCTTTCTTTTATCACTTGTACCATATCTGTATATTTGCTAAGCTCCCGCGAAGGTAAAAACTGTAGAGTGCGAAAAATGCAGCGCGGGTACACGTACCTGCGTACACTGCGGCCCCAGGAGAGTGGGAGGGAGAGCCCCACCAGAAACAAGCGGAGGCTTCGGTAGCGCACGACCGGCCGCTCCCTTCCCATGCCTGGCCTGGCCTCTGAGCCGCAGGCGGTGAGATTCTCACCCGGCTTCCACACGGTCGGCAGGTTTCTGTCGTTTGTGGACTCGTGTTGTTAAGCTTATGGCTATTTCTTGGCGGTAGAAATGTGATTTTTAATTGTTGATCAAAAGGCAGGCATTCTCCATTCCAAGAGCACGCAGGGTGTGGACGTTCCCAGCAGCATCACGGTTATATTTCTTTAGGTATCCAGAGTGCTCTAGAGAATTTTGCAATTCAATATCGTTCTCCTTAATACTTGTTTTTTGCCCTTGGCTTGGTCTCCTTGATGATGTTGTTGTTTTTTCTTGTTTGGTTTGTTGGGTTTTCGGGGTGGTGGTGTGTGTTGTGGGTTGTTTTGGTGGTTGTTTGTTTTTCTTGGGGTTTTGTTTGTTTTGCTGTGTTTTGTGCATTTCAGTTAATTTTGATTTCTGACAGGCTGTGCGTTCAGAGAAATACAAGTTACTCCCCCCCATAATACATGAAGTGTTGTGTCACTTCAGAAGTTGTCCCTTAAGAATGTCTATATAGTTGTAGCTACTATGATATAATTTGCTTCTGGCTGAACTGTTTTGTAGTCTTAAGTGGACTACACTGTTTTGGAAGGTACTGTGACTGTTTAGGAAGTGAACAACCACTTTCAGCCAGCTTAATGGTTGCATCTGTTGGTGCAAAGCTACCCAAGTGATTGTCGGTACAAAAGCTTAACGTTTAGGTTCCTTAAATAAATATGTGAAATGTGTTATTGCATATGCTAATGGTTTATGAAAAATATATGCATTTTTCACAGTATTCTCTGTAAATATTTTGACAACTGGAACAGTGTAGCATGGGGGTAATGCAGTCAGTTAGATCGTGGTAAAAGGGTACAAGGTGTACTGTATGGGAAACGACAGCCTGTCAAAAATATATTGTACATCCATTTGAAATGTACCAGTGAAATTTGTGTCAGTTTTACTACGGCTTTATAAAAGGAATCTTCAGAGGAATTCAGTGAACATTTTTTAAACATATTTTCTCCTCCCTGTGTATTATGCTTTGTTCTGTGCAGAAGAGGTAACCTTTGTGGTATTTGTTACTATCCTTCATGATTTATTTTTATTGTAAACTCTGTGGAATTGTGCATTTTAATAAATTAGTCTCCACTTTTGGCTGAAGTTGGCTTTGCATGGCCTATATGTAATCTATAGGGAACACCATATTTTGCCACTATAAGATTTCTTAGATCTTGAGACAATTCTTCGATTTACATTGAATATTTTTCTAATTATTCTGACTGGTAATTACTTTCAACAAAAAACATATTGAAAAAATCTGAATCCTGATCTTAGCAGCCTTATTTTTAACAACATTTTTTCCAATAACTAGTCTGCAGCTGTGAAAACATCAGTAAAGTTTAATGTCATAATACATTTGGTCCTCCATAAATCTCAATGTTTGGACTGTGTGAGATTTTTGAAACACATTTTATTTTTAAAAGCACACTATCAGCATCTGTTGTATGTGAGGGTTCTTCAAAAGCTTTCCTTCCATTTAAGTTTTTATCTTTTACATTTGACATATCTGCATATTTCTCCTTTGAATGTAGTTGAAATTAGTGTTACTGTTTTTATTTCTTCATTTATTTGACAACAGAAGATATATTATGAGTAAAAGTAGAAACTATTGATTTTTAAGTTCCCATTGTGGGAGTGGACAAGTGGGGCTTTTTAAAAATAAACAGGAGCATTTCTGCCTTAACTATGTATGTAGACAGCTTCAAGATTTTCTGCTTCTGCTGAAGTATTTGACAGCTTGATAACAAAATGTGTATAATAATACAAATAACAGCCTGTGTTGCTAGTGTGGTTGTTGGCTTTTTGGTTTTTTTTGTCCCCATTTTTCCATTTTGATTAAAGTTGTAACTGATACACAGCACACTTTCAGGGTACATCTGTACTGCTGTCAGCAGTATTGCTCAGACAGAGGTAGCTGAGCTAGCTTTAAATTAACTAGCTCAGCTACTGGAAACTATCTAGTTGTGGCAGCAGAGTTTAGTCCAGTCTAATCTCCCTGATGAAGTGAGGACAAGGAGGGTCTTGGTTTTCATATAGTTTAGGTATTTGTTATAGTTTAAGAATGCTGGTAAGCTATTCCATTGTGAATGTATTTTTGAATACTCTTGTTTTGTAAAGCATGGTGTTGCACTGTTAAACAAATGCAAATAATAGTATCTTAGTATTGTTGAGTGTTGATCTGCTTGAGGGCAGGAAGGCACTGCAGAGAGATCTAGACAGGTTAAATCAGTGGGCTGAGGTCAACGTAATGAGGTTTAACAAGACCAAGTGCCAGGTCCTGCATGCTGGTCACAACAACCCCAAGCAATGCTATAGGCTTGGGGAAGAGTGGCTGGAAAGCAGCCTGGTAGAAAAGGATCTAGGGGTGCTGGTGGATGACTGGCTGAACATGAGCCAGCAGTGTGCCCAGGTGGCACACAATGCCTTACTCCCACTGTTCAGTGAATAAGGGATTGGCTAGATGGCTGCATCCAGAGTCTTGATGTCCAGCTGGAGATCAGTGAGAAGTACTATCCCTTAGGGACACATCTGTTTAATGGCTTCATCAATGGTACAGTAGGATAGTTTGCAGACGACACCAATCGGAATGGTGTGGATGATATGCCAGTGATACAGGATGTCATTGGGAGGGACCTGGCCAAGCTGGAGAAGTGGACCCAGATGAACCTTACAAGATTCAACAAGGCCAAGTGCAGAGTCCTTCACCTGTTTCAGAACAATACCCATTATCAATATAGGCTGGGGAAGGATGTGATAGAGAACAGCCCTGTGCAAAATGGACTAGTTGTATTGGTGGCTGAGAAGCTGGACATGAGCCAGCAATGTGCACTTGCACCCCAGAAAGCCAATGGCATCTTGGCCTGCATGAAAAGAAGTGTGGCCAGCATAATGATTCTGTCACTCTGCTCTGGTGAGACCTCACCTGGAGTACTGCAGCCAGGTATGGAATCCTCAATACAAGAGGGACATGGACCGGATGGAGTAGGTCCAGAGGAAGGCCACAAAAATTATCAGGGGCCTGGAACACCTCTCCAGTGGAGACAAGCTGATAGAATTGGAGCTGCTCAGCTGGGCAAAGGGATGGCCCCGGGCAGACCTAACAGTGGCCTTCCAAGACCTGAACGGGGCCTACAAGAAAGCTGGGGTGGGACTGTTTACAAAGGTCTGGAGTGATAGGACAGGGGCCAATGTTTTTAATGTAGGAATGATAGATTTAAATTGGGCATTAGGAAGAAGCTTTTTACTGTGAGGGTGGTAGAACACTGGAAGAAGTTGCCTGGGGAGGTGGTGGAGACCCCATTCCTGAAGATGTTCAAGGTCAGGCTTGATGGGGCTCTGAGCAAGCTGATCTATTTGGGCATGTCCCTGATTACTGCATGGGAGTTGGAGTAGATGGCATCTAGAGGTGCCTTCCAACCCAGTGCATTCTCTGATTCAAAGAGAGAGGTTTTTTGCAATTTGCTATTTCACTACATCACTCTTCTGCTAATATTTGCTACTTTGTGATGGTTTGTGAACACTGACCTAGAGATTCAAGGAAGATCTCGTTCTTTTGGCTTAGAATATCTGGTGTGGTATTTTGATTGCATGTTGTCGACAATGGGTGCTCATAGCATTTGGAATAACTTCCTGAACAGCCAGAAATGTTTTATACAGTCAAAATAGCTAAGGATTCTTTGAAGGGAAAAAAAAAAAACAACAACGAACACACACACACACAAAAACAACACAGTAAGAAATAATACTCTAGCAGTAGCCTGTATTTGAATAGGTTAAGTCTACTGCTGAGAGTGTGTGTTGGTAGGATTGGATGTTTTTTTTTCCCCAGCACATAAGGATATTATTACCAGAATTAACTTGCCTTGGGTTACCTCAGTCAGTCACTACAGTTAACAGTAAATTGAACATTAAATTCTTTGACATCAGTGCACACATATAGAAAATAACTTCTCTTTGAATTTTCAATGCTGGCTGAAGACAGCAAACAAAAGACAAAACAGTATTCAATCAAAATAATTATAACATTTGGATTGTGTGTGTGGAGGTTCTGCCCAGCTTTCCGCAAACATGGGATTCTTCAAATGATTCATGGATCTTCACTACTCTTTTAAGTTACAGGAACTGATAACTGATAAGATTAGCTTTCTAAATTATGTACATTCTCTCACAGTTCCTCATCAGTGTTTCTTATCTGATATCTGTACTTGTTTTAGTGGGCAGTGGTGCTACAAGTCCGTCCTTATCATGAGGAGTAGCAAAGACAGGACTGCATTGGTGGAGTGTGTTGCTACTGGGAATACCCAGCTGGGTGTTGAAATGGTAAAATGGGAATTATTTACCTTGCCATCTAAACTGGGGGATTTTGATGGGCAGATTACAGACCCTTATCTGCAATACTGAGTTACAACAGCTTGAGTATCTCTGAAGTTTGAATTGCAAACTTTTTTTGGTTGAAGAATCATAGAATGGCTTAGATTGGAAGGGACCTTAGAGATCATCTACTCCAACCTCCCTATCAAGGGCAGGGAAGCCTCATCCAACCTGGCCTTGAACACCCATAGTGAGGAGGCATCCACAACCTGCCTGGGCAACCTATTCCAGCGTCCCACTACCCTTGTACTGAAGAACTTCTTCCTAAGATTCAGTCTAAATCTACTCTTGTTCAGCTGCAAAGCATTCCCCCTTGTCCTGTTGCTACACACCTTTATGAAAAGTCCCTCTCCAGCCTTTCTGGTATTGGTACCCTTCTGGTATTGGAAGGCAGTTCTGAGGTCCTCTTGGAGTCGTCTTTTCTCTAGGATGAACAACCCCAGCTCCCTTGGCTTATCCACATAGCAGTGGTGTTCCAGTCCTTGGATCATCTTTATGTCTCTCCTCTGTACTCACACCAGAGTCTGTGTCCTTCTTCTGATGGGGACACCAGAACTGGACATTAGAAACATAGTAGAATGTGCTTCTAGTGCTAGAGGACCTTTAAATATGTTGAGATTATAGGTGACTAAGTCTAGGGCACCTGGAGTTATTTTCAAATTAATTTTTGTAATGTTGTATAGGATAAATATTGCTGTAATGCAATGCTGCATACTAAGACTTTCATATGGTCTTCCAGAGGTCCTTCTTGCTGTTTGTAATTCAGAGAATGAGATGTGCCTTTAGCCACCAGCCTGTTAAAGTTCTGGGTCTGTCGATACAACACAGGTTAGAAAGCTTCATACTGTAGCAAGCCAGGTACATACTGGAGGCAGGAGAAAATTCCTTTTTGGAAAGCTTTTTCTGACATGATAGATATTGCCTGATACCTTTCAAGAAGCAGTGAGGAATTCGTTTGGATAAGATTTTAGAGAGTTTGGTAAAAATTACTTTCTAGAATGTTCAACTTTGTTTTGATGCACCTCTGTTTACAGGGCTGCTCCTGTGATGTTGAATGGGGAGTGTCATGCATGTTGATCAGAACAAAACCACTATGCCTTGGGCTTTCTTTTCTTTCTGAAACAGTGCTAAATTCCTCATGATGTACTGATAAAATCCATCTGGGGTGATACCTGTAAAATGTTAACATTTGGTTTTATTAAGCAGTATTATCAGTAAAGTGTTGACTGACAGGTAACATGCCATTTATATAACAGTGTAAAATACATAGTGAGAAGAAGGATTAATTCAGTTTCCAAAACACTAATATCAATTATTCTTTTAATTCAGCTCTCACTAATTCTAAAGAACATTTTGTTCAGCTTATTTCTAACAACACTGGTTGCTTCAGGAAATCATTCTTGTCCTAATTATTAAAAAAAAAAAAAGCTTTCAATTATTGTATAATATTAGCAACAGTGATTTTACATGTTAAAGTACATGTGAAAGTAGTCTACTAATTAATTAGAGAAGAAAAACCCTAGTCTGATCACTAAAAGTTCTTTGTCTCTCAGAGTCTTGTCTTGTCAGTCTTGAAGCTTGTAATTCAGCTAGTCTTGGAGTTTTACATATGTCTTGCAGTTTGGCAGCAGCAGGGGGAGTAGTGTAGCTTTATTTGGGGGCTTTTCTTGACCAGTGCTGGAGTTAGTTGATTATTAGCCCAGAACAACACTGTTCAGGTGCAAAAAAGACTTCATCTTCCACTTGTCTCTCTAGGCAAGCTAGAAACATTATTCTGCAAGCTTTGCCTTGCTGCACTTCTTTACGGCGCATGTCCCACAGACATAGAAGAGTATGGGCTATAAGTAAATTATGATCAGGTTTTTGTGTCATGGTGCAGAAACAGGTCAGGCCAATTAGACTCATTCATGAGGCTGTAAGGGACCTTTGGGACATGAGCTGGTTCAGCTGACTGCTCAGATCTGGGCCAGCGCCAAATGCAGACCTGAGCTTTGTCCAGTTTAGATTTCAAAACCTGCACCATTCTGGGTAACCTATTTTTAATGCTTATAGTGAAGTATTCTTCCTTATGCTGTCCCATGTTAAGGTATCGTTGGTCCCTTCCAACTGAAACACCATGTTCTGTGACTATTGTTTCTTGTTCCCGTGCCATGCACCTCTGTGAGGAGTCTGCCTCATCTCACTTTTTACAGTGTGCTATGACATCTCACTTTGTCACCTGCATATTTTATTGTAAGACAGGATTTTTTTTCTATTGATTTCTTACTGGAAATCAGCCTCTGTTCAAATGTTTTTGGTCAGTGACACTTTTTTGTAAAGTCCATCGCATTGTGTTGCACGCGCGCGTTGCATGCTCGGTTTGTTATCCCCTAAAACGTGTACACCCTTGTATTTTCTTTAAGGAATTGATGTCTGCATTACAAACACACTGACCTCTGAAATTGTACTTTCAGGTCCTGGTATATGTATTATTGTGTTGTAGCAAACATCTTGCACTTTTTGTGGTTGGAGAAGGAGTCAGTACAGTGTGAATTTGGAAATCATAGAATCATAGAATCAGTCAGGGTTGGAAGGGACCACAAGGATCATCTAGTTCCAACCCCTGCCATGGGCAGGGACACCCCACACTAGATCAGGCTGGCCAGAGCCTCGTCCAGCCTGGTCTTAAACACCTCCAGGGACGGGGCCTCAACCACCTCCCTGGATAACCCATTCCAGGCCTTCACCACTCTCATGGTGAAGAACTTCTTCCTCACATCTAGCCTGAATCTCCCCATCTCCAGCTTCATTCCGTTCCCCCTAGTCCTATCACTACCTGAGATCCTGAGAAGTCCCTCCCCAGCCTTCCTGTAGGCCCCCTTCAGATACTGGAAGGCCACAATGAGGTCACCTCGGAGCCTTCTCTTCTCCAGACTGAACAGCCCCAACTCCTTCAGTCTGTCCTCATAGGAGAGGTGCTCCAGCCCTCTGATCATCCTCGTGGCCCTTCTCTGGACACTCTCCAGCATGTCCACATCCCTCCTGTAATAGGGGCTCCAGAACTGGAGGCAGTACTCCAGGTGGGGTCTCACCAGAGCTGAGTAGAGGGGAAGAAGCACCTCTCTGGACCTGCTGGTCGCACTTCTCCTGATGCAGCCCAGGATCTGATTGGCTTTCCGGGCTGCAAGTGCACATTGAGAGCTCATGTTGAGCTTCTCGTCCACCAGCACCCCCAAGTCTCTCTCCTCAGGGCTGCTCTCCAGCCAGTCACTGCCCAGCCTGTATTTGTGCCTGGGATTGCCTCGACCCAGATGCAGGACCCTGCACTTGGTCTTGTTGAAGCTCATGAGGTTGGCTTGTGCCCACCTCTCTAGCCTGTCAAGTTCCCTCTGGATGGCATCCCTTCCCTCCAGCGTGTCCACTGCACCACACAGCTTGGTGTCATCAGCAAACTTGCTGAGGGTGCACTCGATGCCACTGTCCATGTCACCCACAAAGATGTTGAACAAGACAGGTCCCTGAGGGACTCCGCTTGTCACTGGCCTCCACTGGGACATGGACCTGTTGACAGCCACTCTTTGGGTGCGGCCATCAAGCCAATTCTTTATCCATCTAGTGGTCCATCCATCAAACCCATGTGTCGCCAGCTTGGAGACCAGGAGGTGGTGCGGGACAGTGTCGAAGGCTTTGCTCAAGTCCAGGTAAACGACATCAGTTGCTCGCCCCTCATCTATTAATGCTGTCACCTGCTGATAGAAGGCCACCAGGTTTGTCAGGCATGATTTGCCCTTGGCAAAGCCATGCTGACTGTTCCAAATCACCTCTTCATTATTCTTCTGAGTCATTAGTGCCTCCAGGAGGATCTGCTCCATGATCTTTCCGGGCACAGAGGTGAGACTGACTGGGCCTGTAGTTCCCCGGTTCCTCCTTCTTGCTAGCTACAGGGTGACGAGCAAATAGCGCAGTAATGTGCATGTACACTCATAATATCTTAAGCAGAAATTGATTCTAAAATTGAATTCCTGTGCAATTTAGTATCTTGTTGGTGAAATCTGGATTCATGGTGGGGTTTCTTTTTGTGTCTTCACATTTCTATTGTTTTTACTTGCAAGTTAATATAATCTTGTGTTGCATGTGATATGTCACTGTGTTCCCACGTGAATTTAAGATAAAAATACTATTTTCCATGTATCTGCCTAGCTTTTCTCTAGTGAAAATGTGTTAGGATATTGTGTTGCCATATAATTATAGCTGTTACATTTTTGGCATTTGCAAGGGATTAATTCAGATTACTTCCTCCAAAAAAATATTTTTATTTAGATAAGTTACTGACAAAATGAAATAAACATTCTATTCCTATATACATATGTGTGTGTAGGAAGAAGACAGAGATGAGGCTGCCGTAGGTGGAAAGAAGATTTTAAATCAGACGTTTCTTTCTCTCTCCCAAATTACTGCTTTGGCAGAACAAAACGTGGAAGGAGTTCAAAAGTAAGTGGGAATGGTAACAACTCTAGAGCCAATGTAATAATGAAATAAAAATTGTAGGCTGTTTGATTTCCTTTGTGGTGGTGATGTCATTAGTCTTTAATTACTTAGTTAAATCATTGATATGTAATATGATTAATAAAAGATAGGGAGAAATGCTGTTGATGTCAGATCCATTTTGTCTTACTGCATTTCCTATATGTCTTGATTTTTCTTTGGCTCCTTTTTTCCCCACTGACATTTCACACTGATGTGGGTTTTGAGTTTACAATAGTAGAAATATGCTGTAAATTAAATACTAAGGTGTAAATAAGAACAGGCCAATACTGAGTTTTAATTAAAAGTCTCACCTGGTAACTTTCTTGCTAAAATATTTAAGATTCTGTACTGTAACATTAAGAAGGTGTCAGTAGGTATCCATTATGGTGCACTGGGGAAAGAGGAGGCAGCCAAAGACTTCTCACATAAAGCCATATTGTCTTCCTTGCAGCAACACTCTACTTTGTTATTAGTGTGTAATAGCAGCTAAATTTAGGATGCCAAGAGTTCAGCCTGAGACTCTAGTTTTGTATTTTAAGGATGGGATTTTTCAGAAGTGCCCAAATTGTTTAGGAGTACTTTTGTCTGCTAGCAAATTCTTCACTAATTGAAAGCCAAACAGCTGGTCCCCTGAACTAGCTTTGGAGGAAGGGAATAAAAAATTCAGCCATATCCCTCTGAATAGATAAACAGTTTAACAAAGATTAAAATATTATTTCTGAAATCTATTCTGTTCCTCCTGTTTGTCCTACTGTTCTAAGAAAAAGAAATAAATTGTTCTTTCTGGAGGTTTGTTGTTTTTTTTTAAAGAGAGCTGGAAAGAAATTTTGTTCCCATCAAATAATAAAATGAATTCTTTCATTTACTGTTTTCTCTTACACAATAGGCCTCTTATTTTAGAGGAGACTGAAGAGTACAGCTCACTGGAGACTAAAATGTGCTTAATGATGCAATTTATTGTGAAACTTTCTCATTAAGATTAGTAGGAAAAACATTGAAAGATCATATGTTTCTTCTTACTCTCAGCTGATCACATTTTATATATATACACACACTGTACAAGTGGAACATAAAGTACATACTGCATCTGACTTGAAAGAGGATAGTTACAGGGTATTTTATGCAGTCTAAGCAGTTTAGCAGCAGTATTGAAATTTTGTTAGTTTACCACAGTGCATGATGTCTACACAGGAGCAGTTTGAAGATCACAGCTAAGGTTAGAAAATCAGATCTGATTCAGTGTGAGAACTTTGATCTGATTCAGTGTGAGAACTTTGCTGTCCTGCATTCCCATCTGTCATGGAGTTTTATGCTGCTGTCCATCTCTGTAGGACTGGAGCACCTTCTGTGAAGGAAGAAATAGCAGTCAGGGTAGCTAGGAAATCTAAATGCCCCGTCATTTCCTAGTAGTTTATAGATACTGTTGTACCTATAAATCCTTTACAGAATATTGAAAAGATGAGTACTGGCGTTTGTTAGCAGCATCAGAGAAAATCTAAATCCCTGAGAAGCTCTGATTATGAAAACACTGAGTTGGCAGAAGCTTCAGAAAGAGAGGATATGGACTGTTTCAAACCTTGGAAAGTTCAGCTGGCCACAGTCCACTTCTATTTCAGTACACAGTTAAGTGTTTTTAACCGACTTGCATGTGTGCAGCCATACAAATTTGTCATGCAGAACAAAGGAATATGTTTTAAACAAAATCAGATTATATGCTTCACTTTCTTAACTATTGAGGCTTTAATTAAAAAAAAACCAACAACTCATCTTATCTGACAGTGTATCTCTACTGGCTTCTTGAAACCCCTTTTGAAAAACTAATGGTTGCCTATCAGTAACTCTAAGATTAATGCTGTTCTTAGGATGGAATGAAAATGGATTGGGGGGAAAGACTGGTACTTTACAGGGAACTGGAAACTGTGATCACTACTGGCACCTATATCATCAGGTGTAGTTAAGGAGCCAAGGATTGCTTTATGTAAAATGTAACTGCTTGAGATGTGACTGAAGTTCTACTAGCAGAACTGCAAACTGCAGTTCTAGCCCTTGATCCCTTCTCTTCATGTGGAAAAAAGTGCACAATTATTCTAAAAGACGTTACTAATTCTGTGTTTGGATAGAGTAGACGTAAGTATGTCAGCAACAGCGTGGTCTCCTACAAGGAAGGGTTTTTTCCCCTTAATTTTTCAAGTGGAAAAATATCCAGTCTGCTAGTAAAATAAGATGAGGCTCTTCTTAAATGTCTTGACTCTTATGAAAGTGAAATTAAAACTTCTAAATATTTTGGGTACTTCCAGTAATTTTATATTATATTATTTACATTAATTTTCAAATGTAGGTTTTTTTTCAGAGGCTCCATGAAAAATAACCTCAAAAGGGAAGGAAGGAGGGTCTTTTTAGTGAAGTTAAACTATTTTAATCTGAATGAAAAAGTGGTAGCAGAAAGTTTTCCATTTCATCCTGCAAAGTCCTTCATGAGCAAATACTGATTTCTATCTGAGATTTTCAGTGTACTTCTCTTTGGGTTTTTGAATGCTCTTATTTTTGCTGTTTCATTAGTCAGATCTTTAAATAGTCTCTGCTGAAACCTGTAGGTGTTTACTTTTTTTCAGTTGATATGTTCTCTGTTCATTATATCTAGAAACTGATGTAGCTGACTTCCTGGAAGATGTATACATGTCTTTAATATTAATTATTATTACATTTTATGTATGTAATTGCAAATAGACTAAGTTAAATTCAGAATCTGTGATTTAATTTGTACACTTCATTATTTTACCCTACAATTTCTTCTAGAAAGCTGGAAGAATTTCTGAATTTTAAACAGTTAAAGACATCTTTCAAACAAGCTGTTTTGCTAGATTATTATACTGCGGGATTTTGCTGGGCTAAAGAAATGAAATTCAGTCTTATGCAGCTTTCAGGATTCATGGACCTATTGCACTTCCTTTTGGACAACCTCAGTGGTAAGTATAGCTAAAACTTGTAAAATAAATATCTGAAGTAGAAGGCAAGAATGCTTTCCATTTCATTTTAATAAAGACATATTTAATTACTAGCAATTGTAAAATAATTATGTTCCTCTTGAATGTTAGTATGTTATACCTGGTCCCTGTGTGGTGGGTTGAAATTTGGATAATTATGCACACCCCCCAAATTAAGCTATATTTACATGCAAACTAAAATCTAGAAATATGAAATGCAATGAATATGTACAAAATATACAATATATGTACTACATATATGTTTCCAATTTATAAACAACATAGAAACTCCTCAGACCCCCTGGACGGCTCCAGGGGACCTGTTCGCTTCTTCCTCCATTCCCTCCTTCCTTCCCGTTACCTCCCACAGTAGTCAAAACAGAGATACCCCTGGCAAGGCCACAGAAGAGAGAGAGAGAGAGAGAGAGAGAGAGAGAGGGAAAGTTCCTGGAATCATGGAATCATAGAATCGATAAGGTTGGAAGAGACCTCAGAGATCATCAAGTCCAACCTGTCACCCAACAGTTGCAAGCAGAAGCAACAACAGAAGAAAAAAGAGCAAGAACTGTTTATGCCTCTGCTCTATATTCCCATTAACAATCCAATGAATGGTATAAACCTTATCATTATTTTTCCTTTTGCATCCAATGGTAATTTATTTTAGTTTCAGTCTTTGCAGTCAGGGATTAGGCTAAAATTCGCCCTTCACACTGTAACACCCTGAAAATAATTCTTAGTGGAAGATGATAAACTTCTGTTAGAACTGTAGTCTTTTTGTAGAACATCCCTCTTCTTTCTTGTGCAATATGTGGTACAAAAGGGCCGGGTCCTGAAGAGACATTGTCCTTGCTATGGTAAAATACATAATAATTACAGTAGAGAGGGAGCAAGGAGCTTCTAAATTCTAGTTCTAGCTGTCTCTGTGACTGACTCAGTATAGCCTTGGGCACATTTCTCTACCGTTCAAAATATTCAGCACATCCTGTAGCATTACAGCAGGTGAAATACATTTGTTTTATCCTTGGAGGTCAACTCTCAGACAGCTTTCTATATGGCAAATGCTGCACTTCTAGCACTAAAGAATGGATTGTGAAGTAAACTGGCATCACATCCAAAGGTGAAAAATGGCAATGAAAGGACTGTAGCTCCTGTGGCTACAAGGAAATTTGCAACAAAGCATGTAGCTTGGGTCTAGTGGGAACAAAATAGCCAGAAAAAAATGGTAGCAGCATCCTCTAAAACCCACTTTTCAGAGATCACAATGCTTACGTAACATTTGCTTTGAAGGTGATTATGTTGAGAAAAGTCCATCCCAGAGGAAGAGCGAAAGGACTCAGGAGTTCCATTCAAAGAGAAGATGAATGTTTAAAATCAGGCTCATAATAGTTATTACACTTTTACATTGTAATTTAATTCAAAGGCCTTTCTGACTTGGAATTTGGACAGAATATGTACATGCTTTATGATCATTAGAATTCCAGTTGTCCTTCCTGTCTCCAATGAGAAAGTATCTTAACATATGCTAACTATATTAATATAACAATGGAGAAGAATGGAAACATGTCAGAAAGTAATTTTATGAGACTGTATGTAATACATGTGTAGCAGACAGGCTGGTAGCACAACTGATTATTAAAGCTGACTGACATTTTTCAGGAATGTGAACTTAGCTGCATAAAGCTGTGCCAAACTTTAACTCTTTAAGCTGAAATTTTCCATGACAGTGTCTGCCTCTGATTAATTTTTATATATAAAATTATAACTAAAACAATGCAACTGGCTTGCAGACAGAGGCTGTGGAAACAAAAGTGTTATTTTGTTCCTTTTGTGTGTGTGTGTGTGTTAGCAGCTCTAATAGCCCTGTGTATTGAAGGACAGACGTAAGGTTTGGCAAGCAACTTTTGTGAATTGGCTTTTTGCTGTCCTGTGAAAATCCATTTGGATTTGGCTAAGACACATGATTTTAAGGGAAAGAAAATGCAGTTTGTAAATGTTTACAGGACACTTCTTATATTTTCTTCACGGCTAAGTACCCTGAATGATCCATTTATAAAGTACACTGTAGCCCAGGGGTAAGGTGAATTTCCTTGTAATTACTGTTCTCAGCTGGTGCAAGTTCCAAGACCAGACATTTCAACTAAGAGCAAAATGCTAATGGCTTCTATATTAATGACTGTTTGCTTTCCATTCCCTACACTGGACCTAAACAGTCTAGAGAATTAAGCTGATTTGACCATACTAACAAGAATAGCATGGAGCAGGAAGAATGGATTTAGAGAAGGGAGGTGGTATAAACTCATTTACAGCTGGTAAAAGAGAGAGGAGAACTGAAGTTTGCAAACTGGAGGCTGATTGTTTTGGAGCCAGAAGGAATTACTTGCATGATTTGATTCATCTTCTATACACTGAGGATAAAGCGCACCTCGCCTCACAGAAGCACTTTGAGATCCTTTCTGAGAGAGGTAGTTGGGGCTGAAAATCAAGTGTGCAGAGGAAAGAAAGGATTCAGAATAGCTGGTAGTAGAACTCAGCCTGAGTGTTGTGACTTCTCGTGATCTTGTTATGTAGCTTCACTTCCCTACTAACCATAATATTTCTGATTCTGTTACCCTTTCTCATTTCCCATGGCTTCTATTTCCTCCATACTCTATTTCTTTCTTGCTTCTTCCATTATGGTTATTTGTATTGTGATGCCTCTGTTACTGAAAGATGAGGTGAAATTTTCAGGATTTGGCTGCTGTACTACTAAGGGGCAAAACTATAAAGATCAGAATCTTGCAAGTTTTTAAATCTGATTTATTTACAAAGAACCAGGGAGCAGAGCAGTAGAGAATTAAAACAATAAGGAAAATAAGTCAATTTCACCACTGGTAGATATTTCTCCATTTTCCACTCTAGACTTTTTAGACTTGAAAAGAACAAGTAAATTGTGCATGAAACTGTTTTTGAAACTCCACCATGTGGCATAGTCTGTCCACCAAACAGAAAGATAAATCCTTTAATTTTAAAAGTTTAGCCAACACAGATATATTACATAGTTTCCTCTTAAACAAATTAACAAGAAGAATTTAAATTTCATTGCAGAGCTGTTTTGACATTTGGGTTTGATTTCAGGGTGAAAAATATAATTATCTATTTGGGGGGGGGGGGGCAAAAATGTCTCCCAGTCTGAGAATACATTATTATACATATTATGACTGTAAGCACTTTAAAATAAATGTTACCTTTTTAAATATTAGCTCCTGTATGGATGGTTTATGTTGCAAGAGGCACAGTCAGAAGAATAATCTTTTACAATACATAAACAGTAGTAAAGATAAGCATACTGTGCACCTCAAATTTACATACTGTTGTGTATATGGATTTCTCTGCATAAGTAAGAGGCCAAGTTGTAGTATCTTAAGCACCCATTCTTGTGGTCCTTACACTATGAAGGTGGGTTGGTGGAGTTGTGATGGAGTTTTAATGCACCTTTTTTTGAGAAGAATAATGGCAATGTACAAAAATGTTTGACTGCTGTTGCTTTTTAAGTTTGTACATGGTTCATAACTTCTTAAACTTCAAGAAGTCTTATACCTAGAACAGGCCAAAACCCCCACCCTGTCATGTTTATAGTTAATTTTTGTTCTTTGCAGACAAGCATATGACCTTAGTACAAAATTTAAAAGAACTTGGAAAAGCAATGGCTGGAATAGGAGAAACTGATTCAGACGTAAGTGGTTACTTAAATTTCTTCAGCATTGAGCAAGCCAAATCAGTCGTCGATTACTTGACTATCAGGTATTTATTTCTACAGAATTAATTGTTTCTTATTTGAGTAATTTCGCATGGGTGGAAATCAGCTGATAAAAGACATTAAAATTATTTAATTGGATATGTTTATACTGTGCCAACATGCTGCATACACAAACTTGGAAAAAAAAAAAAAAAAAAAACATGCGAGTAGCAGTAAAGATCTGCCCTCAGATTACAAAGCCCAGGAAATAAATTTAGACTGAAAGTTTATCAAAGTGTAAGATTATGCTGGAAAGCTTCCTTCTGGGTTTTGATTTGGGTGATAAAAGGAAAAGCAAAGAGTGGTGTACAGAGAATGTTCTTGGTTTGCTCTTAAAATACTCTACTTCTAGGATTTTGTTCAGCTGGAATCTAGGACTTATCTATAACTTTAAGTATTTTTCTGGGATTGACAGTAGTTTACCAAACTAAGACTATGGGCATACATGAGTCATAACAATACTGCATTTCAGAGTTAGCAAAAGTTCAGTATCTGCCTGAAAAGGTTTTGTGACAGGTCTCAGTTTTCAAACAGAGACACGGGAAGAGATACAAACATCAGTAATTCAGTTAATTTTCCATGGGAAAAAAAATTAACAGTCTGATAGCAACCAATCACACCTCTCCATGTGAAGTCTTAACTATACAGTAATGTATACAGACCTTTCTCCACTGAAATGCCATAGTTAAGTTTGTGGCTGTATCCAGTACATGATGACCAGAAGGGCTCTCAAGCTGTTGTATCACCTGTGAATGCTGGTGGCAAGGAGATGGGAAACAGAAAAGGTACTATTGTAACATATGCTCTTAGAACGTACTACATCTATAGCCCTTCAGTCTATTTTCTAACTTGAACGCTGGTTAGAGGGAGAGATTTTGTGACAGGTGGGCATAAAAAGTGAGTAAGGTTATGACTGATCTGTCATGGAATTTTCTGGCTGTTCTTTTGCTAGTAAACACTTAACATGTCAAAAAGGTGGGGTTTAGAGTGTTTTCTTTGATGCAGGAAAGTATTTCCTCTTGAAAACAGGCAAAAATACTAGGATGACTGATAGTCTTCCAGCTTAGGGTACTCAGATTCAGACTGGGGTTATAAACCCATCACAGGTGATTTCTCCTACAGTTGGATTATAAAGTTTGTATCTTTGCCCTGCTCTATTTTTTTTTTTTATTTCTTTTGTTTCTTGTTTGTGGAAAATACAAAAACCTTCAGGTTCTTCCCATATGAATTGAGAACATCTTTTTAAATCTCAGATTTCTGTAGTCAAAGCAAACCTCCTCCCAAGTACTAGCTCTAAACCAAAAGGAAAGTTGGCATTCAAGAAGTCTCATTCAACTTTTCTTCTTCCTTCCTGTGTGCCATTTGTGTAATTAGTTGGATAAATGTTGCTTCCAAATAGCATGTCTACAGCTCTTGTGGAAATTACCCACCAAGAGATATCTCATTCATGAAGTAATTCTTTCAAAATTGCAAGAATTGCATCCAAGAGATTAGGTGTTCCATCCTACTATCACCAAAATATTAACTGGGTGGGAATACAACCAAGCTACACGACTTTTGCAGCAGGAGGGTATTTTGACCACCAAATATGTGATTGTATGTTCAAACTACTCAATTTATTAAAGTACGTGTTATTTTGGATATACAGTTAGATAGATAGCTCTATATTGAAGGTCTCTTCCAACCAGATATATTGTGTGATATGTGTTCAGTTTGTACATTCTATTATTTCAGTCATTTGTTGGTTTTTTCCTAAAGAACTACTGAATCAGCACATTTATGTGGGGTTATTTTGAATTTTATGAAATCAGAAATAGGTAGACTGAGTTTTATTACAATTCAAATTAATGTATCACTTCAACATTTTTTCTTGTTATTCACCTTTTCTGTTTAATTTTAAATGATAGGTCTGTAGCTTTTTTTTTTCTGCTCAAGGTAGCATGACATGTTTTAGATCAGATCACATTTCTACAGATGAGCTATAAACTCATGGGATTTTTTAATGGAAATGAGGACAAACGTTTAGCCACATTGGCATAAACTATGCAGCAACTATAATGACACCTTCAGGTTTGGTGGAAGGTGACAGTTACCATCTTTTTATCTTGTCTCCTTGGGCAAACACACATCAACATAGCTCTTGACATATTCTTTCAGGAAGCAATATAGCTAGGGAGATATGTCATTGTTAATCACTTTCAGATATTCATATGACATCATAAAGAGGACTATTTTTAACAAACTTACATGAGTAAAATTATTTTTGTGTAATTGCTAAAAATGTTGATATGGAATTTTTTAATTGTTCACAAAAGGTACAAGCAAAAAACCATTTTATGTAATGATAGAAGAAAGAAAATTACACTCATGTTTCTAAATTCTGCTGTATTATTTACATTATTTGTTTTGAAGAGCATTAAATTCTTGCCTTGTGATGCAGGATTAAAGATGCCAGGTTGAACATAATTCTGTTTAAAAATGATAAAATGGTTTGGATTGGGAAGAACCTCCAAAGGTTATCTAGTCCAACACCCTGGCAGTGAGCAGGGACATCCTTCACAAGATATGTTGCTCAAAGCATTGTTGAGCCTAACCTTAACTATCTCCAGGGCTGGGGCCTTAACTACCTCCCTGGGCAGCTTGTTGCAGTGTTCTACCACTCATGGTGAAAAACCTGTTCCTAACATCCAATCCAAATCTACTCCTCTAATTTCAAGACATTGCCCCTCGTCCTAACACTCCAGGCCTTTGTAAACAGTCCCTTTTCATCCCTCTTGTAGGCCCCCTTCACATATTACAAGGCTGCTAGTAGGTCTTCCCAGACCGATCTCCAGGCTGAAAAAAAACCCCACATTTCCCTCAGCCTGTCCTCGTAGGAGAGGTGTTCCAGCCCAACAGTCATCTTTGTGGCTCTCTCCTGGACCTGCTCCATCAGATTTATGTTCTTTGTGTGTTGAGGGCTCCAGAGCTGGTCTCTACTCCAGGTGAGGTCTCACCAAATCAGGGTAAAGTGGCCACTCCTCTTTTGATGGCCCAGGATACTGCTGGCCTCGGCTGCAAGTGCCTATTGTTGGCTCGTGTCCAGATTCTCATCCACCAGCACCATCAAGTTGTTTTCTGCAGGACTGCTGGATAAATAAATAAATAATTTTAAAATGCCAAAAGTAATGAGTTATATTTTGGGGAATATTATAGATTATCTGTACCTGTAACATAGTCTGTAAAGAATAGCATAACACATTTAGAGGACAAGGGGAAGAAAGTGATTTTCAGATGTTGTAAATCTGTCTCCTTTCCAAAGCACTGGAATAAATAAAAGAAAAAATTTCAAATGCTGTGTCCTGCCAGTGCAATTTGGAAGATATATATCTTGTGTGTCTGTGATACTCATAAAATATTTTTGTCTTTTTCAAAGAATCTTTCTTAGGATTTTACCACATAATAGGTGTGTATGTGAGAGGACAAGTATGTTTTCATAAATACATGTGAGTCATTCCCAGATTAATTCCTGAAGTCTTCTTGAACATAATTCCTATATCTCCACTGAAACATGGCAGGAATTCTTTGATGAAGTACTGCAGTAAAAATGCATTGCAAATGAAATGGCAAATATCTCAATTAATTGGCTTTGGGTTTGGGGGATAGAAACTTGTAGCCATATTTTTTAAACAAGTTGGTAAACAAATTTGGTTTTTAAATAATGATAATTGAATGAATTAAATGTGACTAGGATAAAACTTTTTTATGGCACTTAAAGCACCAAATGCTCAATGAGTCTGCCATAGTACTTCTCACCAAATTAGGAAATGCTTCTCTATATATGTACAAGAACATTTGTACCCATTTGGATAAGAAGGTTCTACAGCTGTATTTGACTATCTGCCAAAAGATGTACTCATAACAGAGACAGTCTCTGCCACTACTTTATTCTCCTAATTCTAAGCTGCTTTCATGGGCTGGAAGAACTACCGTTCTATATAAGTTGGCACTTCAGCACTTCTAGAATCAGAGCAAATCATCCCTGGTCTGCAGGATTTTGTGGAACCTCTGGTACTGTGGCGGCATTATTCTAGATGTGACCTTGCAAGTGCCAAGCAAAGGGGCTTTACTGTTCCAGTTGATGGCTCTCTTAAGAAAGGAGCCTGTGTCCAGTCCTAGCTGGAAAGCACAGGAACCGCTTGCAGGTGTGCCCTGCAAATATAGCTGTATCTTTCACAGGAGCATCAGGCAAGAGGGCACTAAACTCCTGAAATCATTCTTCAGCCTGAACTTGCTATGAGCTGTGTTTTAAATTGTAAGTCAAAATGACACAACAGAAGCCAGAAGTTCTTCATCATGGTTTAAAAAGAACAATAAATTGTAACAGATGGACTGTGACAAACCAAACTTTTGATGAAACAAATGCTATATCATTGATCATTAGGAAAGGGAGCAAGGAAAACTATTTAAAACATGGGAAAAGGAAGCCGTGTATGTTTTAAGGAAGATAAATACTGTGTACCATTGAGAAACTCTAGCATTATTTTTGTTGTATACACAAACCTCAGGTGTGTCAATCTTGCTTTTAGTTTGCTTAGAGGAAATACTATGCTGATTTTTGCAATATGACCTTGAGAGGATAAATACTTCCATTCTTTATTGTTTTGGTGTTGTAAGATCAAATTTGCTCCCTGCACTGGCAGCCCATCCAAGATTCTGATAGCTGATTTGGTTTTGTTTCTTTCTTGTCCACTGTCCCTGATATTAAAGGCATAAATATCCCATTAGTGTTTAAGGAATTACTTTTTTCAGAGTAGAACTTTCTCTTCTTGGAGTTCAATTTCATAAGCACAAAGTGAATGTATTTTTAAGTATCATACTGTGTTCCCCATGGTCACCTGATAGTAAATCCTGTAAATTAAATGCTCTGCACTTTGTATCTGAATTCAACAACCATTTCTTTTTAAAGTGTGTTGTATTACCATGCTTAAATGATCAGAATTTTTAATATTGTTACCTTTCCTAAGATTTACAGCTGTTATAGTGCTATACTCTCTTGTTTTCCAGCTTATTTAAACACTATAAACTATATGAATATCTCTTCCACAGTCATAGAGAAGAACTTGTGATGAGTAATGAGGTAAGTAATTTATATAGATGGAACTCATTATGCGGAATTATTTAATGAATGCACCGTGGCATATGTTTTATATTGCTCAAAGCAACTTCATGTCAATGTTACTGCATTGCTAACATAAAATGGCTGATTAAAGAATACAAGTTAGATGTTTTGATCCACGTATTCAAGATTTATTTTGGATTTCAAAAAAGTGTAAATGCAGTGCTTGGTTAAGATGTTAGTTGTGTTAAATCAGGAATACTTTTGTGTATATTGATGCATGCAATTTGAATTAGTAATGCATGAGCCTGAGTCTATTTTAAAATCAGCAATGGTTGTACACCAAGCCAAGTCTGACCACAGTCCTAATATATATGTATGTACAGGGGTTTGTTTCTGCTGTAGTCACCAACACTTAATTAGAATAGAATAGAATGGAGTAGACTAGACTAGAACAGAATAGAATGAACCAGGTTGGAAAAGACCTTTGAGGTCATCGAGTCCCCTATCATCCAACACTATCAATCAACTAAACCATGGCACCAGGTGCCCCATCCAGGCTCTTCCTGAACATCTCCAGTGATGGTAACTCCATAACTTCCCTGGGCAGCCCATTCCAATGGCCAATCACTCTTTCTGTGAAGAACTTCTTCCTAACATCCAGCCTAAACCTCCCCTGGCACAGCTTGAGACTGTGTCCTCTTGTTCCACTGCTGGCCCCCCCCCGAGAAGAGACCAATCCCAACCTGGCTAAAACCTCCTGTCAGGTAGCTGTAGATGGCAACAAGGTCTCCTTTGAGCCTTCTCTTCTCCAGGCTAAGCACCCCCAGCTCCCTCAGCCTCTCCTCATTAGGCTTGTGCTCCAAACCCCTCACCAGCTTTGTTGCTTTTCTCTAGACAAGTTCCAGCATCCCAACATCTTTCCTAAACTGAGTGGCCCAAAACTGGACACAGGACTCAAGGTGTGGCCTAACCAGTGCTGAGCACAGGGGCAGAATGACCTCCCTGCTCCTGCTGGCCACACTGTACCTGATATAGGCCAGGATGCCATTGGCCTTCTTGGCCACCTGGGCACACTGCAGGCTCATGTTCAGCCTACTATCAACCAGTACCCCCAGGTTCCTTTCTGCCTGGCCGCTCTCCAGCCACCCTGACCCCAACCTGTAGCACTGCATGGAGTTGTTGTGGCCAATGTGTAGAACCCAGTACTTAGATGTGTTCAATCTCCTGCTGTTGGAGTCTGCCCATCTGTCCAGCCTGTCAAGGTCCCTCTGCAGAGGTCTCCTACCCTCTAACAGATCAACATCTGTGTCATCTGCAAACTTACTGATGATGGACTCAATCCCCTCCTCCAGATCATTGATAAAGATATTAAAGAGCATGGGGCCAGCACTGATCCCTGGGGGACACCACTAGTGACTGGCCTCCAGCTGGATGTGGCACCATTCACCACCATTCTCTGGGCTCGGCCCTCCAGCCAGTTCCTAACCCAGCGCAGAGTGCTGCTGTCCAAGCCACGGGCTGACAGCTTGGCCAGGAGTTTGCCTAGAAAGAAACAAGCTAGATAGAAATTCAGCATTTTGAAAGTATTCAGTTAATAGTGGTGAATTGGCTTAATTGTAAACTTTGTCTTGTATTCTAACCTGCATGTGAAAAAAAGCATAAGAAAATGCATTGATGCAGGATGTGGCCCTTAATCAAATGAACAGATTCAGTTCATCAAATGAATCTTCCTTTAGCCTGACTGCATTTTGAGGATATATGTTACAATACATTGAAAAGGATTTACATTTACAATTTATATTAGGAGACAACTGGTTGCTCAGAGAGACACAGTTTTGAAATATTTTTGATGGCACCTTTATTTTAGCCTATCAGTTCACACTGAAGTTAAAATTAATGCACTGGAAAATTTTTGTTACACTTTCAGCTGGTGGTTTGTCTCTGTAAATGATGTGGGATAATTTCTTTCTGTGTTGCCTTTAAATAGCCATATTATTAAAAAGGACTTTTTCCAGCATTGATGCAGGCATTTGGAAATTATTCTTATCATTTGTAAGGCGAGTTGAAATTCCAGCTATGATGAAATCAGTGACAAAACTGTCATTACCTAAATAGAGCAGGACTTCGGTGGTACTGTGTTAGGTTTAGATTTTATATTGGCTAATCATATCAATGGCTGGTTAGTACTTTGTAATTAGTTGTTTGGTATTTTTAATGATGCTTTGATTAAGTAATTTCTAGTGTCAGCTTGGGTAATATATCTTATCAGTTGTAGACTAGCTTAAAAGATATGTCTTTGTATTTTCTTATAATGCATTTCTGCATGGCTGAGGTCAGTGTGCACTCTAACAGCAACAGGAGAGCGGTTGCTCTACATGATCTGTATGCTAAGGGATACCACCTCTGCTGAAGGCACCACCTCCACTAGGGAATGGCAGAAATGTGCTTCTGTGAATTACTTTGGTGATGATCCATCAGAGGAAGAAGTGTAATCTACAGTTGTAACTGTCACAAAGACTTTTGTGACAATTTTTCGCTGTAACTCTTTTACAGCCATTTCTTACCTATGTACCAGTTCAGTTTACTCCATCTATTTTGTATTCTGAGCTCCACATCAGAGTCTTTAATTTTTCCAGCCACACTGCAATGCCCAAGAAAATCAATACTTATATTCCTGTAGAGTTTATTTTGATAGGGTGATACATTGTTCTTCATTAAGTAACACTTTAAGGCATTGAAGCTATACATAGAAATTTATGGCATTATTTGCTCTTGCTTTATGTGTTAAGATGTGATGAGAGGTGAACTCAACATAAACTTCAAGTTCTTTTGCTGCAAATTTGTTACATTTAGAAATGCTTATCTATAAAGGAGAGCATTACCTTCTGTATTTGCAGTTTGACCAGTTAGTGGAGCTGGTGGTTTGGTGTGTATGGCTGTAGCAGGAGCGCACTTGGATAATGTACTCTGCAGTGCATCTGTGTAGGGAAGAGAAGGGTGCAGGAGATCACCTGGGAAGTCTGAGTGCTCAAAGGCTGACTGCTTGACTGCTTTCTTGCTATGTATATCAATGTCTTACCAAGAAAAAACAAAAGAGCCTGTGTAGATCCACCAAAGCTTGCAGCTCAGTGTAATCCTTACTCTAAGCTGAGAGCTACTAGTGTCTAAAAAGTTTTCCTTTAGCTCCAGCAATAGAAGTTTGTTCTTTTGGAATGGGGGACTGTAAATTATAATGGTCAGATTTGCCCAAATAACGAGACCCATGGTGTTGTAAGAGCTTATTTAGAGAATTCTCTCTTTTTGCAAATGAAGGCTTTGAGACACATCAGTGGAATGACTTGCTTCAGCTGAAATGGCTTGCATTAGCTCAGTGAGTAAATTTGTGCTCCACGCGTGCCGAAACTATTACCTCCTGAATAACAGCCCAGTAATCCAATGAGAAGACCTACTTCTTCACAAGAAATGCAGCTCCAACAAATAAAAGCAGTACTTAGTGTTGTAATAGATATCCTTTCAGAAAAAAAACACAGTATATGTTTTCCAGAGAAATCTTAGAGCAATGAAATGTAAACTCATTGAATTTTATTTTTTCTCTAGCACAGGCAATTATACAGTGCTCTCAATCAGGTTTCCTTTTTGATCTTTCACTGCAGTTATTTCCAAATGACCCTGTTATTTCCTGTGTAGAAGAAAATCAGACAAGAAAAGGGAAATGACTCAAAACCCAGATTATGCATACAATATCTGTGGCCATGCCACTTAACAAAATGTAAGTTGCTTAAATGTGGCACTTAATTAGTGGAGCTTCATAGACTGATTAATATTCTGTGTTTGATGCAGCTAGCATAATAGAACCACCTTTGTCAAATGCAGCCAGTATTTAAGTTTTTTAAAAGTAATAAATGCCTGGCTAATTTAAATATATTTTTACATTGGCTAAAGCTTTTAAACTCAACTGCCTGAGGTGATCATATTACCTAGGAAAAAAAAAAAAAAAAAGAATGAACTGAAAGACACGAATGCTTGGTTAGATGATAAAACACAGATCTTACATCTAACCTACTTTGGCAGTATTTAAAATTTAAAACTTGCCTTTCCAGCTATCGAGTCCCTTATTTCTTTCTTCATGCCAGGTCTACAAAGACCTATATATTATGTATGCATGAATACCTGTTAGAAAACATGATGGTACAGGGAATTACTGAGAAGTGTTCAGAGTGCCAAGTAAATTCTTTGCTTTTTTTTCTGTTGCTATTATGAGTAATTCCCCACATTTAGAATGATTATGGAAGGAGCAGTGCTTTGGCTGTTCTTTGGCTATGATCCAAACTAAAATGCATGTAGTACTAACTTGCCAGATTTCTTCAGGAATCTTGTTAAAGGTACCATTTTTCCCTTTTGCCTGTTCTGGAGGTTTTCCTCTCTAGCTGTGATTTAGTACACCTATATTAGCCTGCAATTTCAAAGAAAGCTAAAGGAGTACAGACTAAATCTTGATGTGCAGGGATTCAGTGGAGCAATTCCTATTAACACGTCAGATCTTATAACAGAGGTTTAAATTGTTAATACATGAATTGTATAGAAGTTTTTATTCTTTTCTCTTTCTGTGTTCAGTTAACTTATTTTGCTTTGATAGAATGATATATTACAGCACATCTTGTATTTTTTTTCCTCACTTTTACAAATTGTACCTTATACTGCAGTTCGTGTTTTTGCTGCTCTCTGTTGTGTATTTTTGGATGGAATGAGGCTAAGGTCTTTTGGGATTATGTCTGCTTTGAAACATTTCCTAATAAAAATAATGTGGTTGGTAAATCTAGTTTTATTCCTAGTTGCTTTAGCCAGCCTGATGGAGTAATCTGCTATTTTATGGCCCAGATGACTAGCTAAGTTTGACTCTTGAAATAGTAGTGTACAATGTATTTTTCTTTAGAGATGTCATAGTGGGTCAGGTTGCAATAAAAATATTGAAGATTAAGTTTAATGGCAGTGCAGATTCAATATTATAGCAGTCACTAGATATCATCCTCTGTACTTAGAGTTCCAACACAGTTTCCAATAATGCCTTCTTTCCATGTACTCCTTACTTTCTGAAACACTAAGCCTTCGGACTGTGTCTGGTCTTTATCCAATTGTGGGCTGGGATTTTTGAAAATTTGAACAAAATCCCTTCTGTGTTTGAATTTAAGGGGGTGGATAGGAAGAATATACTATTTGAAAGCTAATAAAGCTTTTTGTCTGATGGTAAAAAGCTGAAGTCTGGGACTTTGACATGTAATCCTCAATGGAATAGAATAGAATAGAATAGAATAGAATAGAATAGAATAGAATAGAATAGAATAGAATAGAATAGAATAGAATAGAATAGAATTAACCAGGTTGGAAAAGACCTTTGAGATCATCAAGTCCAACCTATCATCCAACACTATCTAATCAACTAAACCATGGCACCAAGCGCCCCATCCAGTCTCTACCTAAACACTTCCGGTGATGGTGACTCCACCATCTCTCCAGGCAGCCCATTCCAATGGCCAGTCACTCTTTCTGTGAAGAATTTCTTCGTAACATCCAGCCTAAACCTCCCCTGGCACAGCTTAAGACTGTGCCCTCTTGTTCTGGTGCTGGTTGCCTGGGAGAAGAGACCAACCCCCACCTGGCTACAACCTCCCTTCAGATAGTTGTAGATGGCAATAAGATCTCCCCTGAGCCTCCTCTTCTCCAGGCTAAGTGTAATGGGGGTTGCCTCTTTAGATCAGTTAATCAGTCATTGTTTAAACAGATTTGCTCAGTGATTTCTTGAGAACTTCATTTTCAAGATATACAAACCCAGAACATTGCCATAAGCATATCGGTTCACATTAGAGGGACTCATTCCCCAGGTAATGGAGTTCATACCTTTCAAAGCCTGGAGGTTTCAGGTATTTGTAATACTTAGAAACCACTGAGATAATTTTTTTATAGCTTTGTTTTGTAACTATCACCATAGCAAAGGCATCAAGACTACTTTGAAAGATATAAGAGCATAGAACTGGAAGTGCCTTCTTCAGTTGTCAGCTCTAGTCCCACTTTCTCATAGGAAAACATACATAATCCTCTTCAGAAACTTGTCAAACTCCAGTTTAAAAAGTTAACTTTTTTCATCTTTTATCTTCCATTTAGAAAACTGGTGCCTGGTTTCTGCAATGGTTATAAAACTCCTAATTTCTACTCTAAGTATATTCATGACAAGCTTATGTGCATTTGTCCTTGTGCCGATTTGTGCCGGTATTGACCTTTAGTTCTTGTTCATCCCCAGTGTTTATTTTTCTAATGTATAAAGAGACAGCAATCTTATTGTCAGCCTTCATTTAGCTAAGCTAGAAAGCTCAGCCTTCTCTAATCTTTGCTTTTAAGGCAGGTTTTTGATATATGCACTCTTACATACGGACCAGCCTCCAGTCATCCTGTTGGCCTTTCTCTGTAATTGTTCCACTTTAAATCAGTTTTGTTTGAACTTAAGTGACCAAGCTGACATAATATTGTTGCTGAGATAAAAGCAAGACCTTTGACAATATCAGTAGTGGTTTCTTTTCTCTCTGCTGGGGAATAGCCTTCATGAGAGGCCCTAGAATCACATTTTATGCTTGTATCATGTGGCAGTCTCATCATAGGTCTGCTGTTCTGGTTCTTCTTTATTACTGTATTTTCCAGCTAAGGTACTCCCAGTGCACAGCAGGTTTTTAAAAAAATTATGTCCCTACAATGTCACCTCACAATTTGTCATTGAATACAAGAGGAATAGTCTTCAAGGTTATTCAATCCTATCTCTCTGATATTCCTGCCCTCTCATGAACCGATCATGTCTCTCGCATTTCTTTTGTCTAGGGAATTGGTTATTTTATGAAAGAAACTGTGACATTAGTCTGGCATCACATATTCTTGATAAACTGCTGTTGTGTTATATACCATTTTTATTTGATTTCCATGCCCTTATTTATTTTTTTTCCTTCAAAACATTGTTCCTCAAACTTTTCCTGTTATGAAGATCAAAATTACAGCTCAGGAGTAGCCTCGTTATTTTAGTTACAAATGTTTAAAGCTAGCAAACCAGTACTAAGTCTTTTGATGTCTGAGGGGTCTGTTTTTTATGTCCATTACAAAACTGTGTAGTCCCCAAGACCAGGTTACTGAAGTAAGTAGCGGGACAGCCAGTGGGTTTTGTGACAGAAATCACTGATACTCAGTCTTTTGATCTTGAAGCTTGCTATGCCTATAACCAGAGAGATCTCAAAGGCCTTGTGATTAATCTGAATGAAAAGTGAAGTTTATTGGAATTGAATGCAGTATTACTTGAAATAGTTTAAGCATATTTTGCACAATAGAAACCACCCTTGTTTTTCAAAGATTGTCTTTGGTTATACTCAGTTGCCAGTAGTGGAGATAAACTGTCTTTTAACAGTTAAGTTTCTATGTCAGCCACATGCTGATGGTCTTCTATAGCAATTTTGGTAGCAGAACTGTGCAGCTCTGAAAGCCAGTAAGAACTCTAGAGAGTTAGTGGAGTTCATAAGCCAGTGCTGAGTACTTTTACAAATCTTGCTTTAGAGAATGATTGAAAAAATGTTTTTAAAATTATTTTCTTAGAAAACATCAAAGACAAACCTGCTTTTTAATTCAATAACATGCATTAAGTCATGAAAGTAAAAATTTAGGCAGGAAAAATGCCAAATAGCTGACATAGGCTTTGCCTTCAGTCTGCTGAGCACTATGGTTCTGACCCAGCCAGTGTTTAAACAAGTGCCTCTTTTTAAGCACTTGGGAACTTCTATTTCAATGAACCTATTCACATACACAGAGTTAAACTGAGAAATGACGGGGGTCACATTGCTCAGCTCCCTGGAGGATGAAAAGCTAAAGACACTAGAGCAAAAAAAGGTTTTGAAACTTCATAACTTTTTATTGCAGTTATACAGTTTACAACGCATCACATTTTTTTGACTCTATGATGTTAAATAAGAGAGAGAGGGAAAAAACCTGAAAGTGTTGGCAGTAAAACATTTCTGGAACTGCAGGAATTAATATATACACAGATGTGCTCTCTGACTTTTTTGATTATTTATTTAGAAAGTGGCTTGATTTCTGTCTGAATGTGTGTGTAAACATACATTGTTCTGATAACAGCAGTAACAGCTTCTTTATTTGCTGGAATGCAGGTCAGCAAGGACTGGAACAACAGACAGTATATTAATGACAGCATGGTTCTGCTGTTCAGCAGGATTTGTAAGATCCAAAGGACTAAGTGCTATATCAGAAGGCTGTAGCACGTTTAAAAATATTTATCAATCAGTGCGTAAATTTTAATGGAAGACTGTGAGGCTGGCAGATATGTATTGACTTGGGAAAATGTGAAAGTGGTTAAACAAAGGACCTGAAGATAGATGATTGGAATATGAGCTTTGTTTTACTTTTCCAGTCACAGAGCTGTTGGAGCGAGTCCAGAGGAGGGCCACAAAGATGATCCAAGGGTTGGAACACCTCTGCTATGAGGATAGGCTGAGGGAGCTGGGCTTGTTCAGCCTAGAGAAGACTCTAGGGGGATCTTATAGCTGCCTTCTAGTACCTGAAGCGATCCTACAGGAAGGCTGGAAAGGGACTTTTCATAAAGGTGTATAGTGATAGGACAAGGGGGAATGGTTTTAAGCTGAGGGAGTGTTGGTTTAGACTGGATCTTAGGAAGAAGTTCTTCAGTATGAAGGTGGTGTGACTCTGGAATAGGCTGGAATAGGGAGGTTGTGGGATGTTCCCGTTCTCTCTGGGGATGTTCAGGGCTAGGTTGGATGAGACCTTGAGCCACTGTGTCTAGTTGAGAGGCAGCCCTGCCCAGGGCAGTGAGCCTGGAGTAGATCATGTCTAAGGTTCCTTCCAACCAAAGCCATTCTTTGATTCTATTCCTGAATATCTTGCTCTGTTGATGCCCTTTGGGAGTTCTTAGTTTTTTCCTTGAGCAGCATAAACCAAAATAATTGGAGCCAAACAAAGATCGGTAATTTTGTTTCATAGAAGACTCAGATTTTTGCAATTTGATTCAATTCCAGTTTGCAATAAAAAAACAAACACTTTTAACAGAACTGGTGTTCTTACATGTCTCTGTTTAAACTCCCCCATACCAAAACAGTGCTCTTGAAGACAATCTCAGTTCCATCCTGGCACCACACAGTGTCTTGGCTCTGCTGGAACAAGGTCCACAGGATTCTGGGATCTGTGATGTGCTGTCCTTAAGCTGTCCTTAAGGCATATTGCTAGAAATCTAGAAAGCAGATTTCTAGGTCAGTCAACATGGCAAACTATGAACATAAGCCAGTGAGAACCAGGTAGGCTGCTGCTAGCATCTTGGTACAAAGTAATTTTTGGAAACTCTTAAGTTTTTGAGAAATTTAGAGAACAGCATTTTAAGGGAATCTGGAAAAAAAAACAAAACAAAAAGGCAGACACATTTTATTTGAATGAATCCAGTGCATTGTGTACACTGTAGAACTATATTGTTTTCAGTGTTAAATGTTGGATCAAGGAGTTAGTGAAGAACTGTGAATAGAATCATAGAATGGTCTGGGTTGGAAGAGACCTTCAAAAGTCATCCAGACCAACCCCCTCTGCAGCAAGCAGGGGCATCCTCAACTAGATTAGGTTGCCCAAAGCCCTGTTGTGCCTAACTTTGAATATCTTCAGGAATGGGGCTCCTACCACCTCCCTGGGCAACCTGTTCCAGTGTTCCACTACCCTTCTGGTAAGGAACTTGTTCCTAACATCCAATCTAAATCTGCACTTCTTTAGTTTGAAGCCGTTGCAACTTGTCCTATCACTACAGGCCTTTGTAAACAGCATCTCCATCCTTTTGTAGGTCAGGTACTGGAAGGCCGCTGTTAAGTCTCCTTGGAGCCTCCTCTTTTCCAGCTGAACAACCCCAGCTCCCTCAGCTTGTCTTTGTAGCAGAGGTGCTCCAACCCCCTGATCATTTTTGTGGCGCTTCTCTGTGTCACCATGGAATCATAGAATGGCTGAGGTTGGAAGGGACCTTAGAGATTACCCACTCCAACTTCCTTGGCATGGGGAGGGACTCCTCTCAACTAGACTGAAGTGCGCAAGGTCTCATCCAGCCTGACCTTGAACACCCCCAGGGGGAGGCATCCACAACCTCCAAGGACAGCCCAGTGTCAGGGTTCTGGTTTATTATCTTTTGTTAGTTCAAATTTAACTATACCATTTCAGTTCCTTCTGATCCAGTGTGACTGATTTGCCAGAGCAAAATTTCAAGCATAATTTTTGTTAATTAGCAGGCAAAGATCCATATACTGCAGTGGACAACTATTTTTGTACCCCTTACCTTTATCTGCAGCTTTTCATCATCTTGAAGATTAAATTGTGTTTGTAAAAGTATCTGTGGAATGGACAAGTGAGGTGATATTTCATGGGAATGTATCCCCATGGGTCAATATTTTATGTATCAAATTCATACATCTTGTGACCGTATGTTAAGAATAACATGTTGACCTTATTCATATAAATAAACAGCACAGCATTTCTTTGCTCTGGTGATTTATAATCAATGTACATTTTTATAAGTTTGTTTTATCCTTTCAGTTGGTGTTATGAGGACAAATGTATTCATAGTCTAAATAACAGACAAGTTTTGCAATCCTTTAAAGTCCTTTTTTAAAATGCATCAGAAACTTTGTGTTTCCTGATTTCCCCTTGAATTTTACAGCTTGTTATAAGATGCAACATAAAGTATTTTTACTGAGCATTGAATCTAATGTATTTGAATATTTAATTCATAAAATGTTATTTTGATTTCCTATAAATATGCTAAGCTCAGCAAAATGCAGCATTACTAATTAGAAAGCTGAGTTTTATTGGATGTGTGGTTGGTATGTGAGGTAACTTATATTGCTACTTAGGCTTACATTTAATAAACCTTAGGGAAAATTGTTTAAATTTCAAGGAAAAGATAATAAATAAAATGAGGGAATAGAATATTAATGTGAACCGTGACTTTATTTTGTTAAAGCATTCAAAGTTAAATAGTGGTGGTCTGTTAACAATCTAGGGCTATTTGGCAAGTCTTTAAACTTACTCAATAATCAAAACATAAAAGGACAATGGAAACAATAAAAGAAAAAGGAGTTGAGCACAAAAACCAAACAAATTATTCTCTGCTTTTTCTTGGTAAGGAGGTGAACTTTATAGGAAGGGCAGCAAGCTCTGAGTTTGGGTTGCCTTTTCCTGTCTTTGTTATAAATTACATCTGTCTGTGAAGAATCCTCTCCAGTTATTTCATGGTTCATGGCTGTGGGGGAGGCATGCATGTCTATCTGGAATGGAGCAGAGGAAGACAGATTGAAGAGAGCCTTCTTTTAATTTTACTGGGGTTTTCTTCACTTAGGAAATGGTAATTCTTCACATTCATTTGCCTTGCTTATTAAATATACAGATGGATACAATTCCTAAGATCCCAGCTGTGTAAACAGAATGTTAACAACGTAACTGTTTTCTTCAGCATTTGTATTATTTGTTTTTTGTAGCTTGCTAGACTTTTGGAAGATTTTGACACCATTTAGGTTCAGCGCAGTCATTCAAAATGTTCTTATTAGAACTTCAGTAGGGAAAACATTGGCAAAAAGATGGACTTTATCCAAAACATAATGCTTCATTCTTTCACAAGAGTCCGAATATATGGCAACAATATTATGAGGCACCAAAAATATGGACAGAAGCTGCCAAATGGTACTGGAAGGAGAGCCATATATGTGGGCTCATATGCTCTTCGTGCCATCCTTTCTCCATACCTAGTCAGCACCTAAAATGAACAAGCTGAGGCAACCCATTTTGTAGCTATGAAGACAGGAGAGAAAGGGGACTTGACTAAGTTCCTGTACTATTTCTTTCACCATTTGATCCTGAAGCAGGAGTCACTTAGAGATTGCTAGTGACAGGGCATAGGGTGAAATTTTGTCCTTCCAACCCTCTTCTTCAGTGTGGTCTGATAGCCAGCTTCTTCTACATTCAACCTCCTGAGCTTCACTATCTGTTCTTCTGTTTTGAGAAAGGAGAAAGGTACCTATCTGTAGCCTTCATCAGTGTAACTAACCTCATGCTCTGTGATACTCCCTCAAATCCATTGTGTTTTTTAATAGGTGCTAAGACTTCATTATGTATTTCCAGCTATTACACTCAGAAAAACAATATTGGATAGGTAAACTAGACTGTATCTCGTCAGGGTGGGCTTGAAAAAACAGCTGCTGGAGTCTTGTCGAGTATTTTGTAATTAAGGCTACTATCAGAAGTATTTTATGGTTTGGCTTCCCTTTGCACCGTTGAAAATTTTATAGTGACATCATCTTGAGTCTCCTCTTAACCAACTTAAAACAGCCAAGGAGGAATGCTTAATTATTTATACCTAATGTTTACTTTTCCTTACTTGTAATAGTGGGCGGAATCTTTGGCTGAACTTAAGATGCTAAGGTGGTGTTTGTATGTAGGTGGTTTTTTTCCTCAGATTGATTTCACTCTAAAATTTTGTCTTTGTCTCAGGTTACAATTGCTTATCCCAGAACCCACACAGTTCTGTAGAGTTACATTATAGATGCTGCTGTGTCTGGGATAAAACCCAAACAAACATGGATGTTTTCAGCTGAAGTACATTAACATTGTGCCCTCCACTTTTTATGATGAAAGGTCCTTCTGATCTTTTGGGCTAGCTCTGGAAATACTCTAAAAACATATTGCAGAAAATATCATTACTGCTGTCGTAGTAGAGAACCATCCTATGAGATCTGGACATGGTGGAGATCCGAGCAAAGATGAACCTCATGAAGTTCAATAAGGACAAGTGCAGAGTCCTGCATGTGGGGAGCAGTAACAGCAGGCACCAGTACAGGCTAGGGGTCATCCTGCTGGAAAACAGCTCTATGGAGAAAGACCTTGGAGTCCTAGTGGACAGCAAGTTACCTGTGGGACAGCAATGTGCCCTTGTGGCTAAGAGAGCAAATGAAATCCTGGGGTGCATCAAGAAAAGTTTGTACAGCAAGTCTAGGGAGGTTCTCCTCCCACTCTACTCCACCATGGTGAGACCACACCTGGAATACCGTGTCCAGATTTGGGCTCCCCAGTTCAAGATACACAGGGATCTGTTGGAGAGAGACCAACAGAGGCTACAAAGGATGATTGTGGGACTTCTCCTGTGAAGAAAGACTGAGACACCTAGAGCTGTTTAGTCTGGAGAAGGCTGAGAAGGGATCTTTTCAATGTCTAAATACCCTAGGGGTGGGTGTCAAAGGGAAGGTGCTGGGCTCTTTTCAATGGTGCCCAGTGATAGGACAAGGAACAGTGGGTACAAGGTAGAACACAGGAGGTTCCGCCTCAACATGAGGAGACGCTTCTTTATTGTGAGGGTGGCAGAGCCCTGGAAAAGGCTGCCCAGAGATGTTGTGGAGTCTCCTTCTCTGGACACTTTCAAAACCTGCCTGGAAACATTCCTGTGCAGCCTGCCCTAGGTGATCCTGCTTTGGCAGGGGGGTTGGACTCAATAGTCTCTAGAGGTCCCTTCCAACCCCTAATATTCTGTGATTATGCATGAATTACATGCTAATACCTGTATTACTCTATTTTCTTAGTGTTAGTTACATGTTTTCTCATGTCTGTTCTATTCAAATAATAGTACACAAGGAACAATATCTTAAGTGCAGTTCCTCTGTAGTTTATTTTGACTGTGCATTTCAAATTTGGCTTGTGAATGCAGTCAGGGGAAGTGGTGTAGATTCTAAATGATAAAGTTGAATCTTTCATGCTTCATTTATAGCAAGGCAATCCAAATATGGTCTCAGAGTTGTGAAAACATCCTGTGCTTCAGAAGTCTTGAATTCTGGATTGATTGAAGCTGTGGGCAAGTTTCAGGTGTTAACAGGCAGGAATTCATATCTACATCTTTAAATTCACTGACTGTTTTGAATGGATTTGCAATACATTGCAACCATTGACAATGCGTGTAATACTCTTGTTTAGTAAGATGGAGGAGTGATAGGGATGTGCCTTAGAGCTTATTCTGCCTTGAATATCTGCCTAATATTCTCTCAGAGTTTTTCTTAGCATTCATTTTATATTCATGACACCCATTTATCATTTTCATCTCTGTCTGTTATACATTTAGGACTGTTAATGGTTTTCTTTTGTTCTAAGGAAGATTTTTACCAGCTTTTTGTATTCTTCAGGAATTAGAATGAAGTTGAAAATCTACATTTGAAGAAATGTTAAATTACCTGTAATGATCATATTTCAAAGTATTTAAAGGTTTTACCCTCACTTTGACTTGTGAGAGACTCTTTTCAATTTGTAGCATTACTGTTGTCTCTGCAGACATCCATTAAAGGAAAGTGTATCTAGAGGCAAGGTTGCTGACTGTTTTTGTTGGGGTTTTTTAATTAATTTATTTTTCAGTCCTACCAGTGGTTCATTTTGGTGCATCAATCCATCTCTGTCCATTTTGAGAGTGGCCCCTTGACTCTGTTGGTAGATGCATGTATGCTGATATGTAACTCTGTAGATGCTGAACCATTAATTTCTGTTAAATAATCCCTTTTCATCTGAGAAATCATGGAATTAAGATGGAAGTGAGGAGCCAAATGTTACTTCTCTGGCCATGACAGAGATTTTTATCTTTTGTCCCTGCAAATACAGCTCTCTGAATTACTGAATGTAAAAATAATATCCTTTTCTTTGCAACCTTGGCATAGCAAAACACAATAGGAGAAGTTAAAGACAGGATTTCAGTCTTATCTCTGTGTTTCCTAACTACTGCTTGTTAGACTTCAGTCCCTACTCTTGTTATTCATACTGGCTTTATTGCAGTGTATTTAATTGTCTCTCTTTGTTCTGATCAATGCTCAGTTAAACGGATAAATAATAAAAGAAAGAGGGTACATAATCAAATTACCAGAAGTAATTGGTCAGTCCAAGCATTACTGGAACTTTATAATGAGCGGAAAGAACAGGGCTTTGGTATTGCAGTCATAAAGGCCAAGCTTTTAAAACTGACAATGCAAACACATTGCTACACTGCACTTTTCTTCTTTTTTTTTTTTTTTTTTTTTTTTGTGAATTTAAATTACAAATTATTGTGTATAATCAGAATCAGAGCAACTGAAAAAATCATACAGCATGGATAGACTTTATTAATTTTGGATACAAATGACAGACATTAGACAAGCTTAGAAGTCTGACAGACTAGGAGAATCTTAATATTTGACAAGTGCAAGATAAAGTAAGAGCTTGTCTTGTGGAATATTTTTTTCCTTTCCTAGCAGTGGGAACATTACACAAACTAATAAGCAGCAAACCATATGCATTAGAATAAATGCATATGTGGTAAGAGCTTATCTAAGAAACAAGAAAGTTTAAAGACTCTACAATAGATGGCCAACAGGACGTGGTATATTAAGCAGCAAACTATGAGTTGCTGTGGGAATTGGGAATTAGACACTATTTTTCAGCGTTTGACTGCCATTTTAATGAACCTACCCCTTTGCAGGCTATAATGTGATTTTTTTTGTTCCAGTTCATGTTGAACAAATTAAATTAAAATGAAAATCTGCTTTCTTCCTTAGTATTTACCTGTTACATATTACTAATTTTAGAAGCAACACTATTGCCACCTATCTGATGAAGCAATTAACCCCAGGCTATACAGGAATATAGAATTTGATTGTTTTTCCTTTTTCTGCACAATCAGCTGGGGGAGAAAGGATGAAGAGTAAAACAAAGTTAGCATGACTCCTAGTAAACTAAACCCTGCTCTGTCGAATTTGGTTCTATAAAAAGACCTTTTTTACAGATGTGTATCACTAAGGTCCCCCAGAGTGTTCTCTTCTTTAGGCTGAACAACCCCAGCTCCCTCAGCCTATCCTCATAGGAGAAGTGTTACATCATCCCATATATACAGTTATATAAAATACTTATATAGCTTTGTGATGTGTATGTGTGAGTAGAATAGAAAGTGATGGATTACTTCATCTGGTGGATCTTTCCAAAATAAGACTTTATATTCAAAAGATTTTCATTTTGCTTTGTATTTTCTCTAGTAAATTAAGGAGCTTAGTGAGTGTGCAACTGTAAGAGAAGGTTGCTGCAGTATTTCTGCAATATAACAGAAGTTATACTTGTTAATATGCTTTGGGAGCATTTAAATTCTAATCACACAGGCAAAAGGAAATTTCAAGTAATGGCAAGTAAATTTAAATTACACAACAGTAAAGACTTTCATACCTTTGAAAATATTTCAGCACTGGCTTTTTTTTCACTTGCTTTGATTATCCATGATCACAGCAGCAGAATTCTATTGCTGTTGCCATAATTTATAAAGCATAACTGTGATAACATGAAATATGTGTATATATAGGTACATTTGCCAACTTGTTTTAATTTTTTCATTTGCTTTCCACCTCATGTACTGGGAGGGGCTGCTGATTGTTACACTGGCCGAAGGAAAATGCAGAATCGTTGCAGAAGAAAATGGAGGTATGCAGGCAACATTTGCAGGAAAAGTAAGCTTTTGTCAGTGCTAAAAGTTTCTGTCCCATAAAACCTGCCACTTAAGCCTCCAGGATCCTGTAGTATACCAGCCAGCATTTGCTGGCCGTGTACTTAGAATTCGATGTCTCACAAGCACTAGCACAGAATATTTTTGTGCCACCGGAACTCACCAGCTTTGCACCCATTGAGCAGTAGTCTGAATCAGGCCTCACAAGCAATGTATGTCTAGCACTCTAATTCATGTTGCTTGGCTCCTGCTGCAGGCAGAATGTCTACTGCAATGTTTGTCTAGAACAAAATTTTAACATCCATATCAACCTGCAAAATGGAGGTTTACTTAAAAGGCAGGAGATGAGAACCTCAGTTAGACTTATAGTCTCTTGTTGTGTGGGACTCTCTTACCTTCTTGGCTAAGATGGAAAACTGCAGTACAAGACATTTAGTGCCTGGAGAAGGGAAGATTCTGTCCAAGGCAGCAATTTCGTACCCTTATCCAGCTTGATGCCCTCCTGTCATGGGAGCTTCTACCTCTTCAGCAGCACCTGCTTTTTGTAAAAGTGAGAAGGGAGAACTAAACACCACCGTGACCAAAACCAAAATTCCCTAATTTTTTTTTTTTTTTTATTGCCATGTTTAACCTCTGCACTTTCAATCATATGCACAGCAGGAATAAGGGGATGTGCTTTAATAGTTTGTCAAGTATTAAGCAGTGCAAATTTTTAGCCAGAAATCATGCTATCAGTTGGAAGTAAACAGTAAGGCCACATATATTTAATTTTTAATATGTGTTATGCTATTCTTTTAATTACATTAATCAGGCAGGCTCCAACACTGCAAGCCTTAGGGCTCGAAGTGCAATTTCACTGCTTTGTAATACACTTGCTGAACTTTGGAAAAAGATGAAATGGCTTAATATTAAACATTTGCTTGATTTAAATTTTACTAACCCATGCACTTTATAATTTATCTTTTTTTTGTCAGTGCAGTGTATTGCCATAGCAGAATGATCATAATATTAATTGTGAGTAGGCACTCCTTTTGCACACACGTTTTGCTGATGAACTATGTGAATAAAGGAGCCTAGAATAGCAAGGGTGTGCTAAAGATCTACAGAGCCTTTCACTTCAAGGTCACTGGGTCAAGCACACGTCATTAAAGACAGAAAGTTCACATCTGACTACTGCTTCATAATACACATTAAATGAGTTAGTGGTGTCAGTGGAGACAAGGAAAGGATACAACCAGTTTAATAACAAGAAAAGAGGTAGGGCTAATGCGTAAGTCCAAAAAAGGGGGAGGGAATCAGGAGACACCCAATTTACCAGGCTCTTGTCATTCCCTGCTTGCAGTCCTAAGGGCTGTATTCATTCTTCAGTCTGGGAAGGTTAGAAAGGTTGTAGCCACTCTAATTGGCTTAATTTGATGTCATAAGCTTAATTGAGCTGGGTAAATACTAGATTGGAAAGGATTCAAGGAAAATTCAGGCAGAAGATGGTTTGATGATGAAGTAACAGTGAATCTGGTTTGATGCTACTAGGGCACTGCACAACAGGCTCTTTGAAGGAAGCTGCAAAAGTGATACCCTGACCACTTGTCATTACCTCAAGAGTTTAAATCATAAGCAGAAAACTGTTTGCCGTGGTGTCCTCGTGACTGCCTTCCAAGTGAGTAATTACAGCCTGCCAATGTTAATTCCCCAGTAAAGTTAATTGAATGAGGTACTCTCTCTTTGATCAGTTGTGCAGTGGTGGTGGCTTTTAAGGTTTTTTAAAGAAGTACTTGCTTTTCAGTAATGTGATCCCTTTATGTGGGACCTCTAAGAAGATTAAGTGTGTTTAAAGGAAGGCATGTGTGTAACATGGCAGTCATTTTTATTGGGCATTTCATGTTTAGTTGTCAAATTGAAGTAAATTGCCTCTGTCTACTGTTGTTAAAAGAGCATTATTTTTCCCCTTTTATCCTATGAACCACTGAGATTTTAAAGGGTGCAGTTCCACAGCTGTTTTCTCTCTTTCTTTGGTCCTGTTGTCATTGTTTTGAAATCTGGACTGAGACTGGACCCAGGATGCCTTTGCTCAACATGCCTCATGTTTAGTGAAATAAATTATTTCAAGCATTGTGAGAGAGCCATATGACTTTTTCTCCTGTGTATAGTGGCTTTAGTTATGAGCACATACAAAAGTAAAACCCAAAAGCTTCACTTTATTATTAAGCTCTCTTACAAACATTTTATGAGTAAGAAGGGAAATAAGGTGAGAAAGACTAGAAAAGGAGTAACTCAGCCTTCTAGACAAAGGGAAATACAAGGGAGTTTGCAGGGAAAAATAATAAGAGATATGCAACCTTGGCTTGGTTTGGCTTCTGTTGCCCTTTAGCCCTTGTTACTGGTACACTTAAAGGTTTTATACCTTTGGAAGATGTTTTGGTCACAATTTTTAATGTTTTTAATATGTGTATACATGGAAAATATTCTGTAATATTTTATACTTGGTGTGGTCTTTTTATTTTCAACACTTGTTTAGAGTAGAAAGCATTTTTTTAAAGAACTCTTACCCATCTGAGCCATTGAATTGTCTAATGTACCAGTTGTTAATTTATAGGTGGTTTCACTTAGTTGTAATGGGGAAATTACACTGGAAGATTTGATAATCACATTTGCTGAATGAAATTATGGTTTTCTTATAAATAAGTATGTGATGTCCAATGAAAAGCTCTCTAAAAGTTCCCTGAGTTTTTCACTCAGTAGTCTTAGCCCATATTTAATTTTATGAGGAACGCAAAGTTCCAAACATTTCAGTAAAGAAGCTAGGTGTCTTTTTGAGTTAATATGTCAATGGCTTCTTTACCAAAAGTACATTTCAACCTCTAGATAGTCATGCATTGCAAGAGTATTATTTAATTCTATCTAAATTAATTTCATATCTTTATTTTTGGTAGTGATAGTTCAAAACCTAATCAAGGTTTTAGAAAGGAAGGAGTCAGAGGTCAGAAATTAGATGTTTTTGCAGTAGTCCAGGGAAAGTGTGTGTAGTATATGTCAGTACTCTTCCTGAAAGAAAATACTGTGATTTATCTCTCACCTTGTGTTGTGATTTTCTTAGCCTCCAAATTTTAATACAAAACTTTTTTGATGTAAAAATTGATCGGCTTTCTAAATTATTGTCATCTCCATAAATAAGACGCATAGACTTGAAGTAATCTTAAAAGAAATAAATTCTTCACTCACAAGTTGTGGCAACCTGCAATATTTGGTTGGAGGATTTTTAGGGTTTGAAAAAGGAAAAAAAAAAATGGATCCAACAGAACTTCTACATTTCAAAAATATTAGTGCATCAGCTTTATTGGAAAAAACTGAAATTGTTCAAATGACCTCAGTAAAACAATTTGGACTACGATTCCCGGAATGCTCGTGAAGCTGACATGTCTGCATGTTCTTAAAAAGTCATAATCCATCATTCTGATGCTAGATCGATGGATTATGACTTTCTGATGTCAGATCTGTGAATTAAGGCTTTTTTGAGTACAGCCTGCTATCCAATTATTGCCCCTATTCATGTATTATAAATCATTATTCCTTCACCAGGTAGTCAGCAGTTTCTATTTCCTAACATTTCAGAGCCGCCTTTTTTTTTTTTTTTAGCCATTGTGCCGCTTCCATTGAGCAATCAAAACCGGAGAGTGCTGACCTGAAAAATAAAGCTTCTATCACAGCAAATTGTTAAGGGAACAACATTCATTTCTAATTCTTGTAGTTTCTGTTGAAATAAAGAGAATTAGATTAGATTGAAACAAATCTCACTCCCTTCCTGCACAAACAAGCAATATAATATATTAGCACAAAAGTTGTTGGCAAGTATTGACTTCATTTTTAGGCTCTCATGCCTGAGTTTCTTAAAAATGATGCTTTCTTCTGATAAGCTGATTATTTTTTTCCTCTATGAAGACAGACCAGCTTCTGATTTAAAGCTGAAATTTGCCAGTGTGCTACCCTAAGTGATTGTGTCTATTAGGTGCTCTTAAACTGAAGTTCCTTTGAATGAATTATTTATGGAGTAATAAACTTGGTTCTAATGCAATGAAGTACATGCTAAAAATATAAAATGCTTCACTGTAACCAGTTTAGTTGTGTCAAATCAAAATGCGTCTTAAACAACTTTATTAAAAGATATTCAGAAAAAGAAGAGGTATTTTAGGACCTATCATGCATCCAGAGAAGTCATTACATGAAACGTAATCATGCTGTGTTGGAGAGTTATCTCAACAGATTTCTCAAGCTAAGGGAATTTAGGCCTAGTCCATATGTGGATGGCAAAAATCAATAGTATGATCCTGTTGTTGTTTTTTTCATTTTGTTGTACTGATAGTTCTTCATTGGGATGCAGTTTTCACACTAGATGGGTGTGCATAAAATATGTCCAGTCAGTACATTGCTTGTGGAGTTGTTGTCAAAAAAGATGGTAATCGATGGAAGGGAGGGTGGTGTAATAAATGTGGTAGAGTTTGTCTTTTATTAACTGTTTTTTTTGTCCTGTGTCTGTCATGACAGAGCTGTCACAGCACTGTCTTATGCCTCAGTTTCTCCTTTGGGTGGCCATGTGGATTCAAAAATCTGTGTTACAGAATCACAGAATGTTAGGGGTTGGAAGGGACCTCAAAAGATCATTGAGTCCAACCCCCCTGCCAGAGCAGGACCACCTAGGGGAGGTCACACAGGAACACATCCAGGCAGGTTTTGAATGTCTAATGAGAAGGAGACACCACAACCTCTCTAGGTAGCCTGTTCCAGTGTTCTGTCACCGTCAGTGAAAAACTTTTTCCTTGTGTTCACATGGAACCTCCTATGCTCTGGCTTGCACCCATTGCCCCTTGTCCTATCATTGGACATAACTGAGAAGAGCTTGGCTCCATCCTCCCAACACTTACCCTTCACAGGTTCATAAACATGCATGAGGTCTCCCCCTCAGTCTCCTCTTCCTCAAACTAAAAAGACACAGCTCATTCAGTCTTTCTTTATGCGGGAGATGTTCCATTCCATCATCTTTGTGGGTCTGCACTGGACGCTTTCAGGCAGATGCCTTAGGTGGTTCTTGAAGTGAGGGCCCACAGCTGGACAAAATATTCCAGATGTGGCTTCACCAAGTCAGAGTAGAGGAGGAGGAGAACCTCTCTCAACCTACTAGCCACCCCCTTCCGTGGCACTTCTCTGGAGAACAGATTTGTGTATCTTGTTTAGTCTGTTTAGTCAAGGATGTAATCTGAATTAACACAAGAAAGCTAATACGGTATTTTGGTCATCCTGTCATTAAGAAGTCAGGGAGGGCAATGCTTTAGTAAGCTGTAGTTTAGTTCTTCTTAAAGGAAGACGTTGCCTTATTCCTCTTATTCTTTGTTGTTTCTTTCAGGCATTCTGAACATTAATGGCACCCTTATGCTTGCTTTCCTTCCCCTGTTACTTCTTTTACGTTTTCAAATTTTGGCCATTAAAACTTCCAGGGTGCTGCAGAGCGTTAGAAGGAGATGGCTTATTAGGAGCACACAAAAATAGATTTTCTATAATGCTTTTGGAGAAAATGTGATTTTAAGGGCAAGTGCCATTTTAGGGATGGAACTACCAGTGGGACTTCAAAGCCTTTCTTGTTTTTAGGTATCTTTCCAATGGGATACAGCTTTAGAGCCCAGTTCTGGTGAAGGGGAATCAACAAAGCCATCCATGGAAGCAGGCTCCAACCTATTTTCAAATTTCCTGCTAAATGCCATTGCCCACTAGATGGAGACACGATATTTTAGACATCAGTGGCTATACAGATGGTAATCAAACCCACCAGCTGCTGCCTGTGCTTTCTGGGCACCTTGCCAATTTACTGGCAGTATGTTGACTGGGAAGCAGACAGTGACATACTTTGATCGAAAAGCTTGTATGATGATTTTTTTTTGTTGTTTTAATATTATTGGTTTTTTAAAAAAATATAAAAGAGATCAAGATGTGTATCTTGATCAAAGGGTACTGCTGTCTGCTTCCCCATCAGCAACTTCTAATTTATAGAAATCAGATTGCATGGAAAGCAATCAGCAAAGGTTTGAGGTCTTTCTTGTTCTCACTGCCAAGACATGCTGACAAGTGAGAAAATGAAAATCAGAGAAGGTAGGGAGAGAACTAGTAAAACACTAGTTGAAATATAAATTATTTAAACTTCACAATTTTAATAATTTTGGGGCTGTAAAAAAATCTGGTCAAAATGCTCTAATTGAGTATTACTTGTATTATAAGAACACCTTAACATTTTTTCTCTGATGGAGAATGTTGCTTTGAGACTAATTTACCATTAAGCAATAAATGCATCTGTTAAGTTACCTGTCCCAGAGAAATAACCTGTCTCTGGTTTTGGGGCTGAGTTTTTAAAAGGTATCTCCTATCAGCTCTATTTCTTCCACATGGAGCTGTGCATCCAGTATGATTTATTAGGGTGTGTACATGATATCACAAATACCTGCAACACTTAAGCTGGTCAGTCATATAAATATGAGGATAGTATTTGCAGAGGAACTATAGTGAAAATTTGTTTATTATATTTGGTAAGGGCTTTTCTCTTTTCAGTTTTTGGTATCAAGTCCTTCTTTAAAAGCCATTTTTTGACTTATGAAGTGTAAGTCCTTCTAGGATTAAACAACAATTACTAGTTATATATATATATATGTGTGTGTGTGTTTGTGGGTAGGGGTTGTGTCAGCTGGAGAAAGACTCAGTTTAAGTGCATAGGTGCACTTCTTTTCTGGCCAACACCCAGTAGCAGTGGTGAGAGTTGCTTCACATTCTGCCAAATGTTACAATCAAAATACAGAATCATATGGCAGGAGAACCCAGGATATATAACATTTGTCTAGATGAAGCAAGGGATTATCAAAGGGAAATAGCCTGACATAGATAAAGAAGTGAATATGGCCCACCTCCAGAAGTCTTTGATGGTTATGAATCTATTGGAAAAGGACATTAAAATTTTGGTTTGTGATGAGATATTGTTGGAGTCATGCTAGACATTCAGCTATTTCATGCAGTCTGTCAGGCTTGGCAGCTGGGACCAAGGGGCAATCTGAGACTAGAATAATAAGTGTACAGTTCAGCATTGCATTCTGCCACCAGCATGGTGAAGCTGGATCTCTTCAGCCTCACTGTCTTTCTTCTGCAAGTGAGAGACATTCAACTCTGTTGTTAGGTACTTCCCATTGCTCCTGCTCTCTTCCTCTACACATTGACCAATGTTTTTCCTGAAACGTTGAGTAAGTCTTTCTATTCACAAAACTGATTTAATTGCTGCATCCCCATCCACCTTGCCTTTCTATTGCCAGGTGAACTTTCCAGCCACTAGTGTCTTTGCTACTCTCTTCTGAACTTCTCTGCTTTGATGTTCTTAATAGGTGTTTTCTCCTGAGGGTTAGGTCAAAAGACAGAAGCTTGAGATTGGGTAATGTCATGTTTCTGGGTACAGCTGTGCATTCTTAAAGAAAAGGTGCTGCTGTTTGGTCTTTGCGTTCTCCAGTTACTTAAGATGTTGCTATTTATGAAAGCTTCAAGGGAAAAGGTGATGCCAAAAGGAATAAACAGACGAATCCCTTTGACATCATTGCTTCATTTTTTTCCATCAAAAGCTGGTACATTGTCTTGTATCTCATCAGTCAAACTGTGTGCAAACTTTATAATCCCACCGTCTATGCTTGTAGAACAGAGTTTCTCAAAAAAGACAAAACACGAAGAAGAGAAGAAAGCCTGTAGTGCACAATTCAAAACAGTACACTTCATATTCGCTGTGTGCCATATTCTGTGGCTGCCTCAAGATTTTCACTTCCAAGCTTGAAACATTTACTCTCAATCCTGACTCGTGTTCAAATTCTGTATGATGGTGGAAACCACCTCGGAGCAAACATCAGATGTTTGTTGGTTTTGTTACTTGTCTGCGTGGAAATTTTCTAGAAGATGAAGTTAGAGTTTATAAAGGATTAAGTGGGTGTTGGTTTGCTGCTTTATTTGTGGAGCAATTATTCAGTAGGAATGGTTGTTTCTTCTCATGCTTTGTTTAAACAAAATTTGAAATATCCACAAGCTTCCTAACAAGTCAAAGCAGAATGAGATTTATGTGTTTCTGCACCAGAAACTATTTCATGCCCCAACAGAAATGGAAATTACTCTTCTCAGAAACCATCCAAGTCAAAGTGGGAGGAGATAATCTGTAAGGAGATAATACTTTCTCAAAAACAACCTCACATCATTCAAGGTGTGGTTGGCTTTGGCACTTTACCAAAAGGAAACCTACTAGATTTCAAATCGCCCACCAAGCAGGCAGTGCTGAAACAAAGCTTTGTTTAACTCTTGAATGCACCACACTAACCCTGCCCCTATCCACAACTGCAGCTTTATTTAAAGTGAATGACAGTATTATAAGATAGAGTTAAAACTAACCCCAGCATTCTAGCTGAGATCCAATATAAACAGATTTCTGAACATGTACTGTAATAAGGAGAGCCTGTTTACAATGGGGTATGAAATTCAAGTGTCATATAAGGAAGTGGTGGTTTCTTTTGACTATAATTTGAATACTACAGATTCAAGTTATATAGAAATGCATTTGTAAAGAAGTACTATTATCATACACTTATGTGGGTTTTTCTGTGTACTGATCAAATATTCAGGTGTTAAAATAGACTAGTTCCACGTAGAGAGGTAACTGAAAACTCGAACTCTGAAATTTGAGAACAAAATGGGCTTGCTTCTGCATTCCCAAATTGGGAAATGCATAATAACTTCATTCTGATGATAAAACCATGAAAAATAATACCCTAAAATAGTGTTGAGTCAATTTTCTGATAAAATAAATTTATTTTCCTATTTGTGATTAAAATGACCTACAGTCAGATGATTTTTTTTTTAACCAGGTGTTAATTAAAAATATGGAAATGGCTTTATAAACATTGCAGCTCACACTGGAAGAATTACCATAGCAGATTTGTTCTCAGAGCCATGCCTGTTCTGAGATGTTTTTAAGATGTCTAAGTTACTGGTTGTTTTTCTGCATGATTGTTTCCAAAGCAAAATGTGATTCCAATAAAAACAGTAATTGAATTTACAGTCCACAGGACAAATTGTTGTTTTAACAGAAACTTACACACTCATGCAAAGACTTTATGTTTTATGTCTAATAAAGAACACAAGCTTCCCAGTTTTATGTGACAGTATATCCTGAAAAGTTTTCTAATGCAGCATATTTTTTTTTAAAAATCTATATTGTAGTTTTTAAATTGTGTGAGCAATTCTCTTTTTCTTTTTTTCTTTTTTCTTTTTTTTTTTTCATTTTGGCTCTGAATCAATATTCTGTAAGAGTTTTTTGTCGCCGTTGTTGTCGTTGTTGTTTTTAAATGCAACCTTTTAAATGTTAGAGCAGCTATTTCTGTAGCATCAGCTAGGAGTGAATCAATATAGACAGGCCTGTTCACATATAACACACCTGATGGCTGCGTGGAGTTTAGAGAGAGCTCATTCCTGTGTCATTGTTTGCTTCAGGAATGTATAGAGTATGGGGCAGTTGTGGAAGGGGCTTGTCCATGGCCAGTCTTGCATGGAAAAAAATACTGGTTTCAGAGGAAACAGATAGGATGGGAAGGCTGTTCAAGAGTGGCGACAGACGAAGGTGGGAGGTGGGACCTCATGATTGCGATTACTCATTACTGCATCAACAGCAAAAGATTGTTTTTCTACTGGCAGGCTTTGTCTGCAGGAGCTCCCAATCACCTCTTGAACCTTTTTGGTTTCAAAAGTTTCTTTTAAATTTTTCCTATTTTGGGGGAATCTTCTTGATGTCTTTCTTACATGTAGATTCTACTTGTGTTTAGATGAAGCCTGAAGACTGTTACTTAGTGAACAAAGAGAAATATAATGGGGTAATGCCTGCTCTAACTGGTGTGTACACATTGTGAGATGTGTTAGAGATAGGCATGTCTATATTAGCATTTTTTTAGCAGTCTTAGGGCTGACCTAAAGCCCTGTGGAACAGTTACAGTTAGTGAGACATTGCTGCATCTCAGATGTGACACCTGGAGAAAACAGCCCAGGATAGTGCCAACGGCCATATGACTTTTATCATACATGCTCAGAACTGCATGAGGAAAGTGTGGTGCTGTTAATGTTTCTACAGTGGTGCTTTGAATATAAAGTTCACTATTTCATATTTCCTGGGACAAAGCAAACTGAAGAGCCTGAGTGAAGAGGCCATCTTTCCTAGGTTCTCTTTATAGTCAGTGGGAGAAGTGGCAGGCTGTGCTTGCTGTGGGCCAGGGCAGGTATATTAAGCAGTTGTTAGGTTTTTTAATTTGTCTTAGCTGCTGTGACTGTGTCTCAGGAGATGCAGTTATCTTTGTGCTTAGTACAAGGAGGGACTTAGGGTTTGACAAAGCCCCTAAACCAGGTGTGATGAATACCATCCCCCTTAAGCATTTTAATTCTTACAGGCCATTGTGTTGGCAAAGGCAAATGCTCTCATGCAAATTGATTTTGTAAGAGTATAAGACTACAGCAAATCTTTGTAAAATGTATAAAGCCTCCTCCCAGAAAGAGGTACCAAAATGCACTTGGCCAGGTATGCTTTCACATTTTTATCATAAGGTTTACAGCATTCATACCAGATCTTTCCTGATAAAATTACTTGGGGAAAGGTGTACAACAAGGAAATGTTAAATTCTAGCCTGATGTGATCGATGCCACCAAAATATTAGACTGCTTGCTGTGCATTGAGCTCAACAGAAACTACTTTTATAGTTTTCTTATGTGGTCAGATGACTAATAAACAAACAAAAACCCCCCACAAAACCCCAACAAACATTTTAAAATATTTGTAACTCCAGCTAGCTGGTTACTGTAGGAATGATTCTCATGGGTTGTCTTCTTTTCTTTTTCTTTTTTTATTTCTGGGGGTGGGGTGGGTGGGGTGGGGGAGTGTTAATAGTTGTACTTAACAGGGATTTAAAACTAAACAGCCAGAATAGGAGCTGCTTGCGCTTTGCTTGTTTGGTGAGTGCCCTTGAAGTGGAAGGGGGAAATTCTTGCCATGCAAGATTTGTGCTTCTGGGTACCGTTAAAGGGGAAAAAAACCAATCCTTCCCCACTCCTCAAAATCTTTATGCATTGTTTTTAGCAGGAGATTGTTAACCTGAAGCATTAAAAATGGTGAGAGAGATCCCAAAAAGCCGTGAGAGTTGCTGAAAATAATTATTTGGTTCTTTTTGTTTTCAGTCTCATTTTTTAGCTTTCAAGATTTATGTTTTCAATCTTTCCTCTGCAACCATAAGAGCTAGACACTAACTTTATTTTTAAATGAAAGCTGAGATTCTCTTGTAATCCCATAACTCTAGGAGATTTGGCAATGCTAAACACAATGTGAATTTAGAGTGACCATTCCAAGGTGAATCATTTAGTAACGTGTCCTCAGCATGAAAGCCAACTGGGGACTTTTTTAATGTCTCTTATTTTGTCTTTCTAAATAATCTGTGAGTTGATAGTAGTAATTGTAAGCTTGGTAAAAGCAGAAGTAAATTACTGCAGCCTACTGCAATCAGGATTTTATTTTTTTCTGCTATGTTTAGATACTCTTACAGAACCTAGGCATTAAAGACATTCTGCATTAAGATATCTCCAGAGAGGAGAGCTTTGTTGTTTTTTGTAGAAGCACTCTTTTCTACTCAATTGAGCATTAAAATTGGCAGCAGTTCCTGGAGTAGCAAGAATATCCTGGTTGTTGTCCTCATATAGCTACTGAAAACAGTAAGAGGATATGTAAACAGCTTTAACTCCTAGGGAAAAAAATATGTTTATAACTGTGACAGTGTGTTTCCTTACAATAATTTATGGGGAAAATGTAGGAAAGGAGGAACACAAGCTATAAATAATATTCCATATGTAAACATAATGGCAGTAGCAAATTCTTTTTATTTAAAAATTAATATTGATGTTCATTAATATAAATGACCACATTTCAGATGACTCTGATGTCCTTGAGGCCAGATGTCACTGACTGATTTACAGCTTCCTGGGGGAGGAGTAGATCCTGTTCTGTCAATGTGGGCACCAAATTGCTTCAGATGGCTATTTTGGACTAGATTAATTACTGATGTATTGTCAACAAAGTTGATTCACATCTTAGCCCAGAAACATGGAAAATTCTCTTTAGAACGTAGTAGCTTGAATTTTGAAATGCAAGAAAAAGAGCATAAAGTACACTTTTGACTTCCTGAACTTTCCTCTCATTTAAGGAATAGTAGTTTGAAAACTCCTGCCTAGGAACATGCACACAGCATTTCCATGTGCATCATTAGCAACTGGGAAATACGCTTCAGAGGCCAAGTTTAGTCCCTTGTTGATCTTAATTCTACTTTAAATATTAATAGAAATGTGTACAGTGGAGGTGTTCAGAAGGAAGCTCTGCCATCTTAGTCATACTGCATAGATCATGTATCTGGAATAAGTTTTTGAATGCTTCACCATATCCTTCAATCCTTTGGACCTTGTGTGTAGTATTGCTGCACAATAGTATGGCAAATGTATTTGCAGAGCTATCAGCTGCCTCCCAGAAACCTCCTGTGGGAATGCTGGTGGGCAATGCCTCAGACGGCAGGTGGGATTTGTTGTGTTTGCATATGCTGGCAGGTTGAAGTTGGGGAGGGGGAAGGGGGCGCGGAAGGCAGGCTGGTTGGAGTCAGTGTGAGACAGTGCATCTCTGTCTGTTAGTTATTCATTCAGATTTAACCACATGAAATACAGGCAGCTAACAAACCATATCTTGTAAATTCCTTTTATTCCAGCAACTGAAATTCAGCACATTTGTAGGTGTGCAGCTGGGCATGCTTAGCATGAATGGCAAACTAATGTAAATCCTGTATTATTTTGTTTCACAGCCAATCTCACATATATATATACTAGAGAGAAAGCTGTGCAAGTCTCTGGGAGCATAAAGTGCCATGGCATACAATTAGAAAGTACACAGATGATATAAATACAGACACAAAGAATACCCTTTTTAAAATGCATCTGTCATCCATATAAAATCAAACCCATATCCATTGAAAGGCCATTGAGAGGCTTTGAAAGATGATACAAGGCTTTAGAAGTGGTCCATGCTGAACATGGGATTTTTTCCAATCCTTATAAATAGTTATTTTCCTGTCTTTGGTAAGAGAAGCTGAAGAATTTATGTTTAGACTGCAGAGGAGTACAGAATTTCAGATAATATCAAGCTGAAAAGGTGGTTTTTTTAAGTGTTTCTATGATACAAAAGCCTTGTATCAGAGGCAAATACTCCCCACCCCCCCACATTCCCAGTCTCTTTTCTCATTTGTGAAATAAGTAAGCATAAACTATAAATTCTAATTCTCAGAAAGTATGTTAGTAAATCCAAACTGACCTTGACCTTAGCTTTGCTAATTTCCAAACTGATATTTATTCCGGGAGTAGATTGTTTCCCTTCATACCACATACATAAATACAGCAAACCTTTCCAATGACTTGAATTAGAGTATAAGTAAATAGCTGGTTTTAATCTACATAATATTTTGGGAGCAGACATTCTGTGCTATGACTATTAAGATATACCCAGCAGCCATTTGTATAATGCTAAAACCTCTTACATATATTATTAAAAGTAATGCTATCAGCCAGGGCTTGTTTTATGCCACAGAAACTTAAATAATAAAATACAGTGTGGATAAAATCTGCAATAATAGTAACTTAAGCAAAATTAATTCAAGTAACAGATAACATCTGGGGGAAAATGTAATGGTATATTGGTAAGTTATGCAAAGCTAATTTTATAATAACTACCACATCTGTGGAACTCATTTATTAGAATGCTTTACCAATCTTCTTTCCTGCCATTACTCTGTTTTAGAAATGTTCCTGTGTGCTATTTTACTGTCTTTGCTCTGCCTACATTTGTAAAAAAAGGTAATTTGCTAGCTCTCAACAAGAAGAAAAGTATGTGGGTTTATGTGCAGAACAACACAACACTTTTTATATATGCTTCTTTTTAGTCACACTTTTATTTGAAAAGATTCCTGAGAAAAATTGTGGCATAGGGCTATAAATGGAGGGCCAGCGTCTGAACACTGGCTGCAGTCCTTAGCTGTGACTACACCGAGGACTGGAGTGGGAAAGGCAAAGGTGGCGCTGAATGATGTTTCCCACATTAACCTCTGCTGAATATTAGAGCTGCCCCTAGCCTGCTATAACTTGTCCGGATTCAAGTGGCCTTCTGGCACTCCACCACACCTAGGAATTAGTAAGAATATTGCATTTAACTTCTGCTCCCTCCGGTCTCCTTTGGCACATCCTTTTATCTGCACTGACACTGATATGCCATCTGCATTTGTGCAACTGCTTAACAATTTCTTTGTATTTGAATTCTGATGGACCCATTGAACTGCAATGAGCAGGAAAATAGTGCCAATTAATTTTAAGGCATCATCATCTTGCCAAACTGTTTCTCACATTTCAATAGTTATATTGATTCAAGAGGACACATTGAATAATACATCTTTGTCATAGTGAATAATGCTCACATAATAACAAATCTTCAGGAATTTAAAAAAAAAAAAAAAAAAAGGAGAAAGAATTTTTTAATGTAGGTCAGTGGAAGTAATTCACCATAAATTTACTCAGACTTCAGAAACTAGCAACATTTTTTAAAGCCAGTGTAACTGTATAAAATTTACTGTGTCTCCTACTCTGTTTTTAAATAGATTTTACTACAGAGACATTGGTGCCATTAAGCATGAGGTTTTGTTCAAAGGAAATACAGAGACTTAATTGTATTTTTTAAAGGAAAGTATTGCATCAGAAGGATTCATTTAAATACGTTTGTTGGCTTCAGGCTCTCACCACAATTCAATTCATTCGTTCTAATTTTCCCCTGGACTTGTTAAGGACACAGTGTATAGGCAGGAGCAATGCAGAATGGCATTTTTAGGTCACTATATTTTGGCTGTAAAGTGTAGGACTGTTCATAAACTTATTATTACTAAACAAAATACTTCATATTCTACACTGAAGTTTTGCAGTTTTCTAAAAAAAACCCACGTTTGGATGAATGTTGAGGCTATTATAGCTCATTAAAGAGACTAGTTCTGCTGTAATTTAGTTACTTCTTAATGATCCAAGGGTTATTATTAGACACAGAACAGATGAGTAAAGAATGGCTTTCTTTAAAAGGACACAGTGAAGTAAAAATATTATTCTAAAACACTATGTATTAAAATCTTATCCGTGGTACAAAAATGTATTTGATCAGCAAGAAACTGATGTTTAAAACTTAGACTATTTTTGTGCATTGCTTCGTTTTTTTGAAATGTGGACTAGAAGGAATAAATGGAATCATGATTTAATCTAAACAAAAAGAATATTTTCAGTAAATAAGTAATCAAAAAGTTATTTTAAAGAAGCAGGAATAATTGTGAATTCTCATCCCATTCAGCTGACATTTTTAGTAAGAAAATGTAAGAAACCAGAGAAAGTGGAAATACTTGCTAAATAAATCCAAAGAGCTCTCATTTAAACAAACTTCTAGAACATGAAAACAAAGGTTCTTTTGATTTTAGAAAGAGTAACGTTTAGCTCAACTTAAGGCTTTTTCATTTTGATGCAAGAACTAAACTTTCTGACCGTTTCTTTTATCAGTCTTGTAGCACTAGCACAGTGCTGTAAAATTTGAGTGATACAGGAAAATGCTTCTATTAAATCTGTTTTTCTCCTCACTTTAATTCTGAAAATCTTTGTGTTAGCCTTCTTATAAACATTGGCTAACACTGTCTACCTTTTTTTGGCATGGTCACATGTGACAGAGGATCTTGAAAATAATGAGTCCAAACATAACTTCTGAAAAACTTTTAGGACTACAAAAGAGATTTACTTTAATGTGGTAAAGCGCAATGCCAAAGTCTCACTCTTTTCAGTTTTTGCTATAACTTTTGCAAATGTGCAGAACCTTTAATACTTTCAGCAGGTTTAAATGTAGCAAGTAATTAAATAACCAAATATCAACTTTGCGATGATTTCAAAGGTATGAGGACATTAATTTGTGGGAGTTGCAATTACCCTGATGTGAATTAATGTAGCTGACTTACATCATCCAAGCAAAATCATGTTTATAATAGCTGACTCAGAACTAGAACATCTGCCTGGTATTCTCGGTGGGCACTTCCTGGCATAGAGGCCCTAAGCACACCATTTTAATGTTTTACCCTGTTCCTTGCTCATTCAAAAATGCCTATTTGAAGTGCACTTTAAAAACAAATAAACCAACCAACCAAAGAACTCAACACAAAACCTTGTTCCTTTAGAGGACTCGGAGACACCTTCTGCGACACTCACAAGAGCCTGAGCACAGACTAATTGCTGCATCCAGCTACTATGAGGAGGGAGGGGAAGCCATTTCCTTGTCAGAGCATTCTCAGAGCTGCAGTTCACACACTAAGCAAATACTAGTAAGGTTCCCATGTTCATAGAAAAAAGAAATAGGAGCAAGCTGATGAAGCAGCAAAACTTGGGACCATGAACAGCTCTTAAATTATAGTATAGTAAAATACAGTAAAATATTTTTCTTAGGGTGTTCTTTGATGCAATGTCACAGCAGCTCCACTCCAGCTGTCTCCTTTGACGGAACACCCTAGTGGCCAGTGGGATCCTTTAATCCCAAAATACAAGATACCTGTTCAGAAGTGACAAATTTTCACTGAGAAGATTGCATGTTTTCCAAACATAATTATCTACGTGAGCAAGAAGCTGCAGTGTTATGAAATTAAGAAAATCATCTGTTCTTTCCAAGTAGTATAAAGAGGGCCCCTTGAGATGCAGCTAGAAATTAAAGTTGATCTATAATAATTTTCAGTATGCTTTTCAGTTCTGAGCACCTGGGTAGTAACAAAAAAGGTATTGTTTTATGTTGTTTGCCATCCATTTCATTTCCACTTAAAAAATATGCAATAAGCCTCTGAGTAATAATTAACCCCTTTCCCTGCTCTGCTGGAAGAAGGCATTCCTTCAGATAATGATTCATAGTATCACCAACAGCTGAAGAGACAGAATCTAAGGCATAGAGTTTTGTTCTTTTTGTTTTGTTATAAAACTGTTTTTATATGAGTCTCCTACCTCATTTATTCCTATTGGAATGCAGTCACTAATGACCTTTACTCTCCAGAATATCACATGGATTCGCTTCTGAGACTGAATGGCATTATTTTTATTGCATTAATCAGTCAGCAGGGAACATTTATTTGAGTCAGCACCTCTGGGCTTTCACCCCATACTGCTTCACAACTTCAGGATCTGCCTGGCCCAGGCAGCACAAGAGAGACATGGATGGTCTCTGTCAGGACAAAGTTCTTGAAAGCAGGCTTCATGTGTGGTTGTATGTCTTTGGGTTCATGCTGTTTGGTCTTGTAGAGAGCAGGAAAATATTCTAACTCATGCATATCTTGTGTTTGATTTTTGGTAGGAATCTGAAAGGGACCTGGAAAAGCCCTGTCCAGAGGCAGAGTCCTTCAAGGAAGATGATGTGGCTTATGTCACTGCTGAAGATCAGAAATCCACAGTGGATGAAATCCCAAATGAAATTATAGGCAACCTTGAGGTAATATTGCTAGAAAGCTTTTCACTGATTCTGTCTATGGTTAATTAGCTAGCTCAGCTGTAATGAATATAAACTGTATTCATGCTTAAGCTGGCAAAAAGCACATCCATATGCTGTAAAAATGTGAATTAGTCTCTATAAATAACTCCCAGTTTAGTCAGCTTACATGTGATAAGATAAAAAACATAACAACATATACATTCAGCATTACTTTGTGTTAAGAAACATGGGCCAATTCCTGCTCTCGGTGATGTCAGTGATAAAATTCCTTTTCAGGGGTTCAGGATCAGCTGCTGTGATGGAGCATATGCAATATGTGCTTAATATAGATTGTTAGATGCATCTATGTTACACATCTTAAAATATGTATAAGAACTAACACATTTATGCCAATTCTCTACTTCATTTGGTAGGTGCCTAACTATCCAAAAAGTGCCTTAATGGAACAAATCAGGTTTTGTTATGTGCTGTGCAGACTCTGAGGAGTCCATGAGTTCTTTCTATGAGGTTCATAAAAGGAAAGGAAGCTATTGTCAGTGGACTTAAATTTGTTGTAGGATGAGCTGCTTCTCTACAGGGATCATAGTTATTTTGTAAACTACTCCCTCAAACATAGGAAATTATTGAAAGCAAATCAATTCTGGGGAACTCGGTTCCCCAGAATCACAGAATGGTAAGGGTTGGAAGGGACCTCTGAAGATCATCTAGTCCAATCCTCCCTGCCAGAGCAGATTTATCTATAGTAGGTTGCACAGGACAGCATCCTGGTGGGCTTCGAATAACTCCAGACCTGGAGACTCCACCACCTCTTTGGGCAGTCTGTGCCTGTGCGCCGCCACTCTCAAAGACATTCCTCCTCATGTTTAGGTGGAACTTCCTATGTTTAAGATTGTGACCATTACCTTTGTCAGCGGACACCACTGAGAAAAGACTGGCCCCATCCTCCTGACACCCACCCTTTGAGTATTCCACCAAAGAACTGGTGGAATTTGGTTTTATTTGCAACAACCAGGTGGCATTAGGCACTTCAAACTTGAGATACAGCACATTGCACATTGTTGACCATGCAGCAGTTTATTAAATAGTTAATATTAACTGGAAATATTGTGACAAATTGCTTTACATGGATGATGTGTAAATGGGAAATATAAATCAGAATAATGATGCCATCATTAGATCTACTTGTTTGATTTCAGATTCCATTTCAACATGTCATTTAAAAACAGGAGGTAACCTGGCCAATGTTGTTTTTATTATTGTCCCTGCCTACAGAAAACACACAATGCCTGATTTTCATTTGACCTTGATTTCATTGGCATCAGTGCTACAAGCCTTTTTTTTTCCCTTTACAAAAACAGCACAGATGAGAAATGTGCCCTTTTTTTCTTTTTCTTTTTTCTTTTCTTTTGCACTCTGGTTATATACACAGAAAATAATTTCCTTTTACTTTTTTTAAAAATGTGTGGTTTTTTTTTCTACTTCATTTCTCAGTTTCTTAACCTCTGAGGCAATCTTGTAAGATTTTCACCTGATACACGGTCAGATTGATACTATTTTATTGTTATGTGCGAACTGTGACTTCACATTCTGCATTATGTCTCCAGGGAACAGAAGGCATCTGCTGCTTTAGTTGAGTCTAGAAAATAACTTTTAGTCTGAAATCGCAGTGCTGGGCACTTGGTGATCACAACAGCAGCCATAGTGAAGCATGGTGGTAGCTGATTTCCGCTGAAGGTAGCATCTCAGACAGAGGGATGTAAAACTGAAGAAGAAAAGACATCTGGGGTGGCAGGGAAAGGATTAGCCTGGAGCACAGCAAAGCAAGTATACATATAACAGAAAGGAACAGGGAGACACTTGTTGATACTTGAGGATGAATTGCATATGGTGAAGACCATCCCCAAAGATACAAAGTTGAGACAGAAATTCCAGTGTTTTCATGCTAATCTGAGAACTTTGAAAACATTTTAGCTGTGGTTGTCCATTGATAGATTGCAGTGCAGCACTAGGAGGGATTTCTAGGACTAGCACACTAAACCATTCCTAAAATGGCAACTCACTGCAAGCTTTTTTGTGCCATATTGATTCGTTTCAGCAATATTACATGAAGTCCATTAAGAATGTAGCTCTAAATTTTTGAATAGTTTATGTGAAGCTTGTGAAGGACCTTGGGGTTGTTCCACTTGTTTAAACAAAACTTTCTGAATCTTGGAAAGATGGTCATTGAACTCCTTACATTTCATTCCGTATTTTTGCTGTGAAGTGCCCATAAACACCCAGTATTTGTGGCCTGTTTTCCAGTGAGCCCATCTTTCCAAATGCTATGGAATTACAGATTGCTACACATTGTTACTGCCAAAGATTTCACTAAAATATGTCACAACCCTTGTACCTTCCCTACAAATGTTAGAATGCAAATTAAACAGTGTCTACAGCAGCCTGGATTTCAGAATGAGATACACATTCGTAATTGTGTTTGTAATTAAGACAGACAAGCAACATGACAGAAAGATGTTTTTCTACTGTTCATTTTCAGTAATGCTTTCTAATTCCATCAGTGTTTCAATAAAATGTACTACACTAGAGAACAAACATCTGCAACAAAGGAAAACAGTGGCAACAACCAAATCCCAAAGCAATTTTTCTGATTTGGAGTTTAGAGGTACAGACTGCCTGAGAGTACAGGCAAATTAGCCTATCTCTCAAGACAAGGTTACATGAGAAATGGCTGTCCCAGATCAATTCCTGTCCATGGCAGTCATACCATACATTGGAATTGTGCACACTTGTATGATAAAGTGTTATCACTTAATATAGGCTGAAACACTGTTGTGGCTGCAAAACAGGAAGGTGTGTAGGATAATGTCTGTCTTGCTGCACTACAGTGTGTCAAAACCACAAAGACAATGTGCAGCCTAAGATAGCTCCATCAGAACCACTTTTTTCTTGTTGTTCTCTCTACAGGCAGAGATAAATGAAAAGCCGCAAATGCAAAAAGAAGCTTATACAGAAAAAATAGAGTCCTAAATAGCCAGATAAGAGAGATGATGTTGAATTTTTCGCAAATTGGACATTAGGGGATGGCTTGCACAGAAGACTGGCTCCCTGCCTGAATGTAATTATTTTTTTATAAAGGAAAATGGTTCTGTTAACATTAACCTAGAAGTAGTTCATCCCAGTTCCTCAAATTCACTGTGTCCTGACAGTGTTATTTAGTTTAGACTTAAGAACAAGATTGTAAACAGAAGGATATGTAATTAAAACATGTTGTAGGTCAGTTTATTGCTAAATAGAAACCCTGCTTTTTAAATAAATCACTTGAGTTTCATTCTCTTTTCTTTTTACAGTAATGAAATATCTAACACTTTCTGCTTTACACCCATTTTGAGGTGCTGCAGATAAATCACAGCATTTAGTTAACATGTAATTAAGCACTTTTGCAGAATCACAGTATCACCAAGGTTGGAAGAGACCTCAATGATCATCGAGTCCAACCTGATCACAGAATGGTACAGGTTAGAAGGGACCTCTGGAGATCATCCAGTTCAGCCCCCCTGTTAAATCAGGTTTACCTAGATCAGGTACAGAAACCCAGGTGGGTTTTGAAAGTCTCAGAGGAGACACCACTTCTTTGGGCAGCCTGTTCCAGTGCTCTGGCATCTGCACAGGAAAGAAATTTTCCCCTACGTTTAGGTGAAACTACTTTTCACCGTAGTAATTTATTAATAATATGTGTGTTATATAATTTCCAATTGCTTCTTAAGCATTAAAACTGTCTACACTTCTCTATTTTCACCACATTAAACGTACAATTGAGGAGTTTGCACTTTTGCAGTATTCCCAGGAAAAGTTCCTTTTGATTTCAGTGGACAATGTTCGGTGGAGCAATTTGAGAATGCTTTAGTCGCTGCTACTCCATGTGTATTTCCCACGAAGTCAAGAGTCATTCCCTGCTTCGTTCCGCCCCCGCCGCGGGAGCCTCTCTGCCGCGGGCCCGGCCCAGCCCCAGCGTCCCAGCACCGCTGTCCCTCAGGGGCTAGGCATGGCCGGCAGGGGGGCGCTGCCTGCCCAGGCCTCAGCCGGGAGTGTGCCCGCCGCCAGGGGCTGCGCGTCGCATCCTCTCTGGGAGCCCAGGGTAGAGGTAGGAGACCCGGGGCCTGCCTCGGCCCCGTCACCTGCCCCTTCCCTCGGGAGGGGCCTTCCTCGGTCCGGTGCTCCGCGGGTGGCAGCTCTGTAACCAGCCACTCCGAGCTCCTGGCAGTAGCCTACGGGGAGCTGCCTCCAGCCACAGAAAGCCACCTGTCTTTGCTTCAGCTCTGAGGGAATGCCTGACAAATTACTAGTTTTACCTTTAAAGAAAGCCTTTGGAAATATTTTAATCTTTGTAAATTGTTCAGATTGCTGGCTGTCTTCTTTGTTGTTTTATTGACTTGAATTGTTTTGGGGTTTTTTAATCAAAACTTCCTGAAATCAAAACATCCTTTATTTTGATACAGAAATTCATCTCCCAACATACTCTACTAACGTCAGAAGCATTCCTGGTTCTGAACTCAAAACGTGAGAATAGAACTTGTGAGATGTGTTCATATGAAGAAAAAAAAAATTCAAAATACATTTTAGTGAAAATGTGTTAATGCCAATTTACCATTGTTTAGCATTTCAGACTTAAATCTGAAGTCTACGGCATTCCTGTCACAGTGCCTCACAGAAAAGGCCTAACTATAATTTATGGTAAGACCAATCTTAAACAAAGGCTTTTGACCATATCTCTTCCTCCCTCTCCCAGATTTTGTAGAACCTCTGGGAAATTTTAAAATGCTTTGAACACTGTGCATACGAACATCAAGTATTACTGCAATGATTTGTTAGCATTCAGTCATAGTACATATGCATAACAGCTGAGCTATTGCAGAAATCCAAAGCGAAGTTCCAATCCCACAAACAGGATTTCTAACCGTCTTCCTGCTGAACCAAATAATGCTACCGATAAAAAGCCACAGGGATTTTTTTGGTGGAGAGAGGAGGGTGGTTAGGAGGCTGAAGGAGGGAGTAAAAGGTAGACATAACATCTCTCTGAGCAGTCAGAGTGCGTGTTCTGACACAGCATATGAACATCAAATTGAAGAATCCTTTAATGTCTTCAGAATGTTAATATGAAATGCAAAACGTCATGCCTTGGATAGATGGGTAGGAACAAAATGTTCAGATGCAATATGGTGCATTAAAAACAGTCCCCATTCTGCATTTCTGGCTTTTCCATTGGTTTAAATCAGGCTTGTTATTTTTCAGGTCTCTCTTGTGTCATGTTGAGCTACTGCTATAGTCATCTCTAAAAATAATTATACTGCTATTCCTGGGACCTACAGTTGAGGCTTTAGTATAACAATCTTTGATTTTTTTTGTTTTCTCAACACTGTTGTTCTAACATAATTCCTTACAATACACACACTTAACATAGTTCCTAACAGGTTCCTGCTCCACAGAATTTTCAGTTCAAATCAGACAAGTCTTACAAAAAGGAAGAGAAAAGGTGTTATGTTCTACCCTGCCTGCCAGAGAAGTGGTGGTGTTTCAGGGAACAGAGGACAGATGTGAAACAGTGTAAGTTTTTCCTATACAAGGTGTACTATTAATGCTCTTTAGCATCTTCATAGTAAACTCCTTGTTGTCACTAGGATTTCTTAGTAAGACAGTGAACAACTAGTAATTACCCTCTAGTGAAAGCTCAGCTCTATTTTCAGGCATTGCTTTCCTGTCTTAACTCTGACAGAGTGATGGAAGTACAGAAGCAGCGGAGAGCAGCCTTTCTAGTATAAGATGGCCTTAAAAAGATGGGGAAAGACAGAAAAAGGGAAATCAGTTTTTTACCTGTTCCATACTGGTTTGCCATGACCTTTTCTTCTAAGCCTTGCTTCTCTTCTTCTGTGCCAAAGCTCGATTTGAATTTGAGAATCACTACATTGTTTCCTTCCTAAAATTATAACTGGCATTCCTAGAAAATTTGCTTTTCTAGAAAAGCCACTGTGCACAGGCTTCAAATTCAGCTTTTCATAAGTGAGAGAAAGACATTTTCTTCAGTAACCTACACTGCCAACCTGTGTGCAAAGTCAGTATTGGTCCATTTGAATTGGACTCTGAAGCACATGATTCAGCTGACCAGCAATACACATTCATCCAGATGTATGTATTGTGCACACCTGAAAGCTGCCAGAGCACAGGTTTGATCCTGAGCTAATCCAGGAGAGTGTAGAAGCGGGCTGCTCAGAAGAAAGGATGCTAACATGGTCTGTGCTTGCACCTCTTTGTGGTGGAGTAAGGATGTGGTGTGAACTTTAACGTGGGTTATGTACCTAGCAAGGCTAGGTACATAATCTGTGGTTAACACCCATAGATTTACTGGGGTGTGATAGGGATGTTTATACTCTCATTAACACCACCCAGGATGGCATGTCATCCAGCAGTGAGAGACATCAGGTAACTGGATGGTCCACCCTCCTCCCTCATCACAGGATGGTGTTGCACCTGCCTCTGCTGCAATATGCAATCACATAGTTCTGTATGCTGGCAGTCTAGGGAGGGGTTCTGTTCAAGGTGAAATCACATCCACTTCTCTGCCACAGCACACAAGCGACAGCAGTGACAAAACACAGGAACAGCATTGCTTGCCACAAGCAGCTCAAAACTGAATGTCTCATTTCAGCCCATTTTGCTGTGGCTCTTTGAGTGTGCAGGGCAAGCTTCAAGCTCCAGCAGTTGGGGATTCAGATTACAGGCACGTGAAAAAAATAAAAATAATCAAAGGGTAGTTGCAGTGACTCATGTAATTGAGAGTCCCATTCAGATGCAGAGTGTTAAACAGAACTTAGAATTAGTAATGCTGTAGAAAGAACAGAATGTAAAATATTTCCAGGGTAGAAACAAGTTGATTTTTTACATGGTAGACTGATTTAAAGCATAGTAGTGCTGCTTTAAAACCTGTGCTGTCACAATGAAGACTGCATTAAACATGCAGTGGTGTTCATGCAGTCTCCTGCACCCACAGTGTTGCTAGGCCTGCAGGTAGTTGTGTGTGTTTTACAGGTTTATGCATCTGATTCAAAGAACAAAACCAGAAAAAGTAAGTTGCTACAAGCATCCCAGACAGGTGGGGAAGGGGGAAAAAGAGGGGGGACCTGTAGCCTGACAGAAGGAGATTGTTTAGAGGCTACTAGGAATAATGGTCCATAAAAGCTAATTCACCTAAATGGATATGGTATGTGTCCCTTCTGGGAAAGAACAGCCCCATGGACCAGTATAGGCTGGGGACTGACCTGTTAGAGGGCAGCTTAGGGGAAATGGACCTGGGCGTCCTGGTGGACAGAAGGATGACCATGAGCCATCAATGTGCCCTTGTGGCCAAGAAGGCCAATGGCATCCTGGGGTGTGGTTGGTAGGTTGAGAGAGGTTCTCCTTCCCCATCTACTCTGCCCTGATGAGGCCATATCTGGAATATTGTGTCCAGTTCTGGGCCCTTCAGTGCAAGATGGATATGCTTGAGAGAGGGAACTGCTTTAGAGACTCTTGTGCAGCCTGTGAAGGGTGAGTGGCAGGAGGAGAGATCCAGGCTCTTCTCAGTAATGTCCAGTGGTAGGACCAAGGAGCAATGGGTGCAAGCTGGAACACAGGAGATTCCGCATGAACATAAGGAAAAACTATCTCACTGTTAGGGTGCCAGAGCACTGGAACAGGTTTAACAGAGAGGTTGTCAATGTGTTCCTGTGTGACCTACTCTACGTCATCCTGCTCTGGCAGGGGGTTGGACTAGATGATCTTTTGAGGTCCCTTCTAACCCCTAACATTCTGTAATTCTGTGATTCCTGGAAAAAGGCTACTGAAGCTGTATACGTTTGGGATGCTGATGTTGGGAGCCTCAGCTGAAGCACTTTGTAGATGAGCCAGTTCCTCCAGTGACTGCAAGGAAAGTCTCAGGATTTTGCCTCCCTCAGCTGAGGCTGGTCTGTGTGAGTATTTCAAAGGTTTTGTTTAGCTCTTTTTCACCCTTTCTGAAGATATCTCACTGAACATTTTCATGACGTTTGAATCTTAAATCTTTTCAACTCCTGCCAAGACATTTTTCTTGTCTAAACAGTCTATTTTTATGATTGCATTGATTATAGTGTAAAAAAATGTCATGTCTGGACAGAGCAGGATCCAAATGTCCCAGGTATTGGCTATGAAAGATGCTTAGGAAAAGTACAGGAATAGGGCACCCTGAGAGTGATCCATCACATAAAGGCCTCCTCTGCTCTTGATCAACGCTTTAGAAACCTGTGGAGCCAAAGTGTGCACCCAACCCCAATGATAGTTTTAAATCTAAGGACATCTCCATGAATTTGTCTCTTCCTTTTTTGGACTTAGTTGTACTCCTGGCCACCATAGTTTTTGGTGCAGTAAGTTCCACACCTTAATTTTATGTTGTTGTTTAACGCTGGCTGGAACAGATAAAGGAGGCTCAAGATTCCTCATCTCAGAGGCTCTCAAGATCCTCAGTTTAATTGGTTGCTTGTGTGTGCTGAGGTGGTGTAAGTGGCTAACCATGAAGACACTGAATTTTCATGTACACTGGAAGGACCTGAGATCCAGGTAAAAGAAACTGTGTGTCATTCTCTGCCAGAATGAGACTAATTTTCTGCCAGATGCCCTGTTACTTTATGTCATTCCATTCTGTGCCGTATCTAACTCAGATTATAATCTTCCTGAATAGAGATGCATCATTCAGTCTTTATCTGTGTGTCAGGGGACACACACGTGGCCCTGCCTGAACAGAAAGATACTAGCAAAAGGAGGAAAAATTACCATCTTTGGTCTGTCAGGCAGACAGTGAATATTTTGCTATCCTAATCACCAGAGTAGCAAGGCTTTTTCTGAGCATATAAAACATGAATTACTATGCAGCTCCAAGAGGAAAAATTTGTCCTTTGATTGTTTTCCAAAGAAATGTTCTCAATTTCTTTTCTGCCAAATTCATATTGCAGATCATACTAACAAATTTTCCCAAGCCTTCTTGACCTCCTCCCTTCTTCACAGTAGTAAAACAAATTTCCCTCATCACAGAGAGATGTTGAAGATTGCTGAATTTTGCTGATTTAGGAATGGAGCAAATGAAACAAGCTTACAAAAATGTAGACACCACATTGCAGAATGCAGCTAGCTCTGCTAATAAGAAAAATGGAACTTGTGATATTTCTGCTGTTTCACAGCGCTTTAGTAAATTGCCTGCTAATGCATTACCAGGCTGAGGGGCTGCAGACACTCCCTTGTGTCAAGGTCAGAAGTGTGCGTGCAGTGCTGGGGTGTTGTAATTTGGGAGTATTCTTTTTTTTTTTCCCTTTTTTCTTTTTTGTTTTCCCATTGTCCTTTCACCCAGCAAATCTGTGCCTGGCCTTAGCAAAGTAAGACAAGGTAACAGTGATGCTTCCTGTGATGCTTTGAATGAGACGTTTTGTTTTGTTTGGAGTTTGTCATTCTCAATGTCTACTAACACCAGTTCCTCTGCTGCTAGATCATTTGTATACACCTGAATGAGCCTGCCAAAACTCTAGCCTCAGGAAGGATTTTGGGTTGATTTTTTTGAACAAGCAAGGTGAGAGAAAGCCACCTCTGTATTGTACCTCCCTGCTCTTCAGTTACAGTCATGTGTAATTGTCACGGGACAATTTTGCCACTAACACAAATTTTTCACTGGAGTTTTCTTAACAGGTGACTGTTTGCATAAAAGCAGGATCAATATTTTGTGTTGCTTTTATTCTGAGATCATGCCAGCCTTTTTTTGAAATGGCACATTTCAACGTAGCAAATTGCTATTTCATGCAGCTCCAATGCCCCAGAACCATTTCCAGTGACGTATTATAAAAGCAGGATGGATACAGATCTCGTGACTGCATTTCAAAGACATACCTTTGGGTTGCAGGGTTGCAGATGAGACTTCTAATTCTGTAGAACTCAGTGGAGAGATGTTCATTTGCTACCAAAGACTCTCACTTTATTTTTTTTTCTCCTACTCCAATTTTCTGTGAGTAATATAGATATGAGGGCTGATCTTCTATTGAAGTAGTCGAATCAATTACTCAATTGAATTCAATTACTATCAATGCCAATATTTCTGTGAAATTTTTATTGTGTAGGGCTACATGAAGGTATGTCTTTGTTAGATATGACAGCTTTCGATACCATCTCCCAAATACAAATTATGGGATGATTTTTAAGCCTTCAGTCTTACTGGCTCCTTACTCAGGCAAAATGCTTCTTGATCTCGATAGGCATATTTAGCATGGTCTGACTCAAGTATAACAGCGGCATGCTTGGGCTGCTTGAGGCTACCAGACTTGGACAGCAGGAGCTGGGCATGAAGCGGCACACAGGAACCTGGAGACCTGGGCTGAGCCCCCTGCTCCCCTGCCACAGCATTATATGCACCCACTGCATGGTATCAGGTGGATGCAGGTGTTTCTGCACAACAGAAGAGGGTCACATCCACTGGTGTTTTTTTCTGAGTAAATACAGAGCTTTAAGCATGAATCTGTCAGGCTTAAAGCAGAAATTAGGATCTGTTTGCACATCTCAGCATTTGTGCTTCTAACAGGTTAAACACGTACATGTGTTATGTTATGGAGAAACAGAGTGATTTAGATGGATGCACATTGTCCCTCAGCTCTTTGTCAACAATCAAAAATTGTTGGATTTATTGGTTCCCAGTCTTGCACCTATCTTAAATCATTACCATATAATAAGGACTCTGTATGGTGCATTGTCAATAAAACCTAATATTGAGAAGATTACTGATCATCTAGTGCAAATGGAGAGCACTGTAAATGATTTAGAGAATACGTGTCAAACATTAAAGTTATCAAATACCTTCTAAAGTAGGTTGATACTCATAAATCTAAGACAAATGACCTGTAAAACCACTTAAGAAGGAATAATACTCATTTAATCAGGCTTCCAGTGGAAAGACTAGGTAGGAGAGCAGTTCATAAGGAATGATGAAATCTCCTCTAATTCACTACATTGTTGATAGCGTACGCAAGCCTACGTTTGATAAGCAGTTTTAGTTACTTAAAACTATTCTTATAATAGCACTGAATTATGACCCCAGTGGAAAAAGAAAAGGAAAGGGAAAAAAAGACCAAAGGGCATCTCTTTTATGGTTTATTGTGCTGTCATTTTTCCAGCTTCAGCACTGTGTGTGTCACATGGAGATATAAAGGGTATTTATTGGAATTACTGTTTTGCTGTATCACAGGGATAGGGTGTTGGATTGGCTTCTGTCAGTGTAGCTGCTCCTGTTCACTGGCAACAGTAGGTTCATTTAATGCAGTCCCCTGGGAGAAGCAAGACATCATTTAGTGGGACCAGCCTGGTTAAAATTATAGTGAAACAAACTGTTATCAGTTACATGAGTGGTAACTTGTACAAACTTAGCCTACAGAGTTTAGTGGCATTTTCTGCACTTTGATCCTGAAGAAAGTTCTGTTCCTTTGTCTACCTTTTTTTTTTTTTTTTCTCCTCTTTTTCCCCAGACCCAAGTGAAAAGTGGCTAAATGTGGGTGGTGGAAAAATTAGGTCATGATTTTCTTTACCAAAGTTCTGATTCTTCAATTCTTGTGCAGACAAAACTTCCATTCTTTCCAATAGTTTTTTAAGGCCAGTTACTAATTCCTGTTCATCCTTTTGGCTTCATGACTACTCAGAGCTCAGCATCACTGCCAGCATCTATTAGAACTTGACGCAGAGCTTTTTTTGAGGCAACTATAATACTGTATTTAGCCATGGAGCAATCTTTCTGAAGAGCAGAGTGCTGTGACTCGTGATTCTACTGCTGCTTTGTTGACCCTAGCAGACTTACTCATCGTTTACATAGTGGCAAACGAGATCAGATTCTGGCTCAATGCCATATTTCACTCAATCCAATAAATGTGCAACTTGTGAATGCATTTTACTTCGATTCACATTTTTAATGGGTGTCCAGGATTTTTCCACTTACTGTGAATGCTGCTCTGAGTGGAATTAGTGAAGGAAATGCCAGTGCATCTGATCCCTATGTAACTCATTTATACTGTAGAAATAACCAGGGGATGATATGGTTGTGGTCAGAATGTGTTATCACCTGCTCTATTCCTGCTTGCTTTCACAGAGGGCAAAACATACATGCAAACATACACATGCTTGTTATGCAGTTGTCTCACAGAGCTGTAGCAGCAGTGTTTGAATTAGTTGGTTTTGTACTAGGGGTGCAGCCTTGGTAGGGAATTTCTGTTGTCTATTGATTGGTAGATATTGAGGTCTATCAAAAAAAAAAAGGCTTGTTGATTTACTTTCTACTTTCTCTTCACCAGACATAAAGCTAGAGCTATTTTACTAAAATACCAGTTAAACTGAGCATAGATTAAAGAAAGATCACTTCAGAAATCTGTCAGCCTTGGGAGCATTGCTTTCCCATTTCCTAAGAGTACTTAAGGAGTACTTGGGTTTGCCACTCTGAGGCAGAGCAGCTGTTGTGTGTGTATGTTGTGCGTGCATTGTGTGTGGGGTGGATTTGTAATTAGTTTGAAAAAGAAAAAAGCAGAGGCAACAGATGGACCGACGTTTACCTGGTGACTGATGGTTACAGGAATGGTTGCATCTGGCTGTTGACAGAGAGCAGGGGAAAATTCACACATGATTGAGGACTGGAGAAACCTCTGAGAACTGGAAGCTGAAGCCTTCAATCGTATAAAAGAGTTTGTGGAGGTCAGAACTGATAGGAGCTGATAAATTTTTATTTTGGGGTTAGTGCTTTTTAAAATCTATGTTTCGATGTCTTTTAACAAACACTAAGGGATGACAGAGGATGCTGTTAGGTTACTAGGTACTGGTTATTTTATGGGAGGCAGGTGACAGTTATTTTATGGATGTCAGGTAACTAGTTAACCAGTTGTAACATGGTAATTAATTTGTTGACACGTCTGGGAGGTGCAGATGTCTCAGCCCACTTGGAAATGGAAGGGCACTGGGATTTGATTAGGTATCAAGACTTTGTGTTGTTGAACCCTACAGGGCAGCTAAATGAGCAAACAAGGCCTTTGACACTGTCCTCCACAGCAAACTCCTGGCTAAGCTGTCAGGTCATGGCTTGGACAGCAGCACTCTGCCCTGGGTTAGGAACTGGCTGGAGGGCTGGGCCCAGAGAGTGGTGGCGAATGGTGCCACATCCAGCTGGCAGCCAGTCACTAGTGGTGTCCCCCAGGGATCAGTGCTGGGCCTCATCCTGTTCAGTATCTTTATTGATGATCTGGATGAGGGGATTGAGTCCATCATCAGTAAATTTGCAGATGACACCAAGCTGGGGGCAGGAGTTGATCTGTTGGAGGGTAGCAGAGCTCTGGAGAGGGACCTTGCCAGGCTGGACAGATGGGCAGATTCCAAGGGCATGAGATTTAACACATCTAAGTGCTGGGTTCTACATATTGGCCACAACAACCCCATGCTACGGGCTGGGGTCAGGGTGGCTGGAGAGCAGCCAGGCAGAAAGGAACCTGGGGGTACTGGTTGATGGTAGGCTGAACATGAGCCAGCAGTGTACCCAGGTGGCCAAGAAGGCCAATGGCATCCTGGCCTGTATCAGGAACAGTGTGGCCAGCAGGAGCAGGGAGGTCATTCTGCCCCTGTACTCAGCACTGGTTAGGCCACACCTTGAGTCCTGTGTCCAGTTCTGGGCCGCTCAGTTTAAGAAAGATGTTGGGATGCTGGAACATGTCCAGAGAAGGGCAACAAAGCTGGTGAGGGGTCTGGAGCACAAGCCCTATGAGGAGAGGCTGAGGGAGCTGGGGTTGCTTAGCCTGGAGAAGAGGGGGCTCGGGGAGATCTTGTTGCTGTCTAAAACTACCTGAAGGATGGTTGTAGCCAGGTGGGGGTTGATCTCTTCTCCTAGGCAACCTGTGTCAGAAGGAGAGGACACAGTCTCAGGCTGTGCCAGGGGAGGTTTAGGCTGGATGTTAGGAAGAAGTTTTTCATAGAAAGAGTGATTGGCCATTGGAATGGGCTGCCCAGGGAGGTGGTGGAGACTGGAGGTGTTGAGACTGCATGAGGCACTTAGTGCCATGGTTTAGTTCATTAGATGGTGTTGGGTGATGGGTTGGATAGGTCTTTTCCAACCTGGTTTATTCTGTATTCTGTAAAGTCTGTGGAGCACATCCCCAGCTTATGTAAGCTGCAAAAACAGCATCCAGGGGGCCTTAGTAAGGCTCACTCCAGATGAGGACCTGCCTCTTCCTCTTCCACACGGCTTAGGGGAGAAATTCTCACTCCTGACTCGTATGCAGGCAAATCCCCCACGCACGCAGACTCTTTGGTTGTAATTCAATTAAAATCTTGCTAATTTGGAAGCATACCTATCACATTCTCTTCTAGGAAGAAACTATTTCTTCTTTTATTCTTTTCTGCTTGAATCCCAAGCTATCAATGGCTTTCAAAGAAAAAGGAATTTTTCTTTAGAAAAACGTCTATTCAAATTATTCATGATTTATATCAAGAAGAGACCTTTCCTCTTTCAACTAGCAAAAAAAGGGGGAGTTTGATCTTCCTCAAAATCATCTGAGAACCTTGTACATTTCTTTCCAGAACTAAAACTTTCTTACAAAGCTTTGGATATTCAGCAGAATAATGACTATTACATAATTGAAGCTCAATACAATAACATGGGGCTAATAAATGGTCTCCTGGTTCTATAGAAAATGTAACAAATCATAGTAGCACTTATTGGGACTAGGCCAGGCACAAATGACAAAGCTTCTTTTGAAAGTGAGTTGTGGCCAGAAATACTCTTGGATCAAAATCATTCTCTCGACTGTCAGAGGGACATTTACTCCCTTTAATTTTCAGCCTAGATTTTATGTTGATCCTGCAACACTGAATAAAATCAAGCCCGACAGAGCTGCTACTGCAGCTGTTACAGATGTAAGTGTGAAGAAGGCCATTTAAAATCACTCTGAATGCGTTATTCGGAAAGTATGCAGATTATATTAGAAATAGCTTGATATGTGCTTATTCTGTGTTTTTTAAAGGAAGAAAATGATGATCCACTATTAAGTGGTATATTAACATTTCTGATCACAGCTCTTTTTCTTAGAAAATAATTGTTCTATTGTATGCTGCCAAGTTGCATGTAAACAACTGACAAAGGGGTATGCTGCTTTGTATTCTCCGTGGAGAAAATATCAAATTCAATTGATTAATCAAAGGGGACATTCTTTGATGGAAGGGAACCTTTTCAAACTTTATTAAAAATATTGAATAAACCATGAGCAATCAAAGTTCATAATCTGAACTCCTGCTCTATTTTCTCAGATACAGTAAACCTTCAAAATAACTCATAAAGCAGGAGATGAGATGTTTGTAATAAAAATTTTAAAAAAAGAAAAACCCAGCACAACACAGAGCAGCATATTCCACAACCTCTATCTTGATCTGTATCTCAGCTGCACCATTGCAGCTCCACTGATTTTACTGGAGTCACTCTGGTTCCACTGAAGAGAATGATAATAAGAATTGAGCCTTCGATCTTTTTTCAGTGACTATTTCAGATGCATCCTTGCACCCCTCTGTCTTTTCATGGAGGGTTTTTTTCCCTTATTCAGAAAGAAGAAATGAGATTGCTATCAGTGAAGCTGCCTAGTGATTAAAGATAATCTAGGTATGACCTGCAGGCTGAATGACTGTCCCGTCTGTTCCAGGGGGAAAGCAGTCACATGGCAGTGCAGGATGGCTGGTTGGAATAAACACAAGTGAAAAAAAAACATCCAGAGATGAGGAGAAAACAGAACTCAAACAGGTGGGACTAATGTGTCTGTGTCTTACATCCAGCACTGAAATCATGGGCCCTATGTGAAATGTTTAAATCTAAAGCCATTGTACTGTTCAGGGATAAATTCAAGTGGACATTAGCAAATAAAATGTTCATATTTAGCAGCAGGAAAAAGTTACTGGAATGTTTCTGGGTATTTTGATGGAAAGAAGAAAAAAAACCAATTGAGGAAAAGAATAATTGAAAGTATACACGAAAGAGAATGAGAGGAAGTGAACACTTTGATTGATTATGGCACGGTAATCTGATGCTGTTTTTAGTTAGGTCACAAGGGAGATCAAGCTCGGAATCAGTATTGAGACAGCATTGAGTGAAAGTCGTGCTCTGTGGCTGCAGGGGCTCAAACGTACAGATTTGAGTGAGACCCTGAGCAAGCAGTTAGCCTAGGTGGTTAGAACAGCAACAAGAAGAAATGGAAGGATTTGATGGGCATCTTCTGCAATCCTTTTGGTTGGTTTGTTGGTTTGGATTTTGTTGTTGTGGTTTTTTTTCAGTGCCTTCCTATATTGTCCCCTCCCTGTCCATATTCCAAGCTGAGGTGGAAGGACAGAGCTGATCACTATACTGCTGTCAACACACAGGCTGAACATCACAAAAGGATTTTCACAGCTACATTAGGCAAGTTGGTGAGGGTGGCTAAGATTGAGCTCACAGCCTGGGGTAACATCTAGCTGGAAGGTGGGATGAAGAGCAAGGAAGGGCAGGACATCTGGTGGTACCCAGCAGAGGCTGTCAAAACCCTTTGCTCTGAAGGGAGTAATTTGAAATTTCTTCAGAGTAGCACTCCTGTCCCAATGGGGTTAAAAAACACCCCAAAGAAACCAAAATCCAAACCAAAACACACAAAACCTCTCACCCTGAGAAGTTTTGAGCCAGCATTCTGGCATGAAAGAAGTGCTGGGGTTCTGTCAGAAAAGGCTGTATCTCTGGTGGAGTGCTCCTTTGCTCTGTATATGAAGACTGTCCTTGGGGGCAGAGAGATTTGCCATGATGACCCTTGCCAGTCCCCAGCCAGGGTAAATACAAAACCTCTTAGTAAACCTCTGATTAGTTATTTGGGCCAAAAGAGATCATACTGTATACGAAAAACACTCTTCCTACATATCATCCCATCCTCTGTAGTACTGCTGCTGAAAGGGCTTATCCTAAATACTCTCTTGTGATACAGCAATATTTTAAAAAAGAAAAAAGACACTTCATTAATAAAAAAAACCCCAACAACAACAAAAACAACAAACAAGCCTTTTCACAGAGTGACTGATTAATGTAGTGACATATTAGTATAAATTTTAAACCCTGAATATTATCCTCCAAGGGGAAAAAGCTCCTAAATATGCATTCAAAACAAAAACGGCAGAGAAAAATCTCTGACAATGCACTGCACAGAATCATTTATTAGGTGTCTGTAAGTGGTCATTTACATGAAACTTGCATTTAATCTAGTATTCAGCCATTCCCTTTTATCTTCTGATTGCATATGTTTGTGGGAGACAGTGGTCCCTCATGCTGTCTCATCTCCTTTCCCGTATCAAGCTGCCTTTTTTTGCTGGTGCATGTATTCAGGGGGACAAAGGGCAGAGAAGGGAGTTTGAATATCCCAGTTTCAAACTCATCTCTCCTTCTGATTCTGTCTTAGGCCAAAGGAGGAAAATGACCACCTCTGCTTTAGAGGTGAGCAAGTTCTTCCAAACACAAATAAAATCTCAGTTGTCCTCTTGACAGTACAGCCCTTCTGAGCCAAGGCACAGGGGAACAGTCTGTAAGCTATAACCCCAAAAATATTAGCCTCTTTGCAGTGTGTAGATGTACTCCTTCTGGGATGTTATCAGTGGCACATGTGCTAATGACAGGAATTGTTTAAATTATTTGTTAGTGCTGTTGCTAAAGCACCCAAGCGAGGTGTTTCAAAACTAGCCCTGTGTATCAGCATGTGTGGCAATCACTGAAATCATTGCACTGTGAACTCAGCTTAATACCCTGGATTTCAGGCTAAAACTGTTGCACACCTGGGTTGAGACCTAAAGCCATTTGCTAGACCTATTCCTAGGAGTATCTTGCTTAGGGAAGTCAGCATGATGTCAGATTGTCTTCCCTCTCACAAGAATGTGGCTCACTGCTTCTCTAGACAATGTTAACATCTCCTGACAAACACGGGTTGATGGTACGTTTGCTTTGGAAATGTCCAGAAAGCTGAGTGCCTCTTTCCTCATGTATCCCCTGGTGGTGTATGCCCAGCTGCCCTGCTCATCTCCACTGCTGATTTCAGTGAGTGACAACCAAAGGCATTTCACTCTGAAAGGAGGCATTTAAATACTGTCAGGAACAACAGATAAAATGACCTCAAACAATCCTACATAAAGTCCTTTGTTATCTTCAAAGCACTTTCCCAGCTTGACACCTTTGCTTTTTTATATCCAATATAAAATTCAAAATGTTTTATTCCAGAGCAGTACATGAATATAAAATATAAATATATCCAACCTCACAGTACCTTTTCTTGTGCTCCTGCTTTGAAAAAGGACCTGAAGCAAACTTAGTGTAAAGACCCAGAAAATTACCAAGAAAATTCCACTTCTCAAACTTCCTTGGCCCATTGTCTCATATGTATTCAGCACAACTTCTCTGAAGCAAGCACACTTGCAGCAGTAAGGAGCTGCCTGGGTGTGGATGGCTCTGTGGCTCTGTGGGTGACAGCTCAGGACTGCTTGAGAACAAGCACACTGAGCTGTTTTAGGTATTGCTTGCACAGGGGTCGGTCACACACAGACAGACTGGCTGTCCATGACCTTGTCTAAAACACCATCCCCCTAATGCCTGCGCTGATCCTCCCCAATGCCCCTGCCTGCTTTCTTTTACGTATCTTGTCATTATCATAGTCCAATTGTTACCAACCTCATGCCAAAGCCAGATGTTGCTCTTATGCAACTGCCAAAGGGGCAGAACCTGTACCTCTTAGCCCCTGTATTGCTCCAATATGATCCTCAATACCAGCTCTCCTCTCTCTTAGTTATTAACATTTCTTATGTTTTGATATTACTGGAGAACTCACTTCCACAGCTCTGTTGCCCTCCTGTCCAGTGACTGTGGCATCCTGCTGCTGCTCACTATTTTACAGGATTTTTCTGATCTGCTAAGCAGCCAGGTGAATAGAATCAGTGGGATGATGACCTACAAGCTGCACATGGCTCAGCACAAGTCAGCCCCTCTGTTCAGGACCAGGGGAAAGAGCTGGAGTGAAAAAACACAGTCCAATCTCTCAGAACAGCATCTGGGTTTGCACAGTGATGACCAATGTAAAGGTGCAGAGGTTGGCAACCCCTCCTGGTTTCCTGACACCCTTTCTCTATGATGCAAAAGGTCAGTAGATATGGTCTCGTGGTAATACACCTAAAATTTTGGTATCTGATTTCTCCTCTCTCTTCTGCTAATTTCTCATATTAATGACTTTGAAATTTCCTCATAGCAACTAGGTACAGCTTTGAGGCCTGTGTTTACACAGAAATTGAAGTAAATAAATAAGCTCAGAGATGTTTGCAATAGGCATAGCTGGTAGCATGCAGCAAAGCAAATAGTTGGGTGGATTTGCATCTTCTTTAGCATGTAACTAAACAGAAAATGTTTTGAGCTGTGACTTGGAGAAGTCAAGCCAGGAACAATAAGCTTGTCTGGAGAATTCTGGTATTAGAAACTAAAGGATATGGAACTGTGTCCAAGGTAAATATTGACATGACTCAAGATGAACTAGTAAAACATTTAATGAAGCTGAAAATAAGGCACCTGGGATAGATGTTTATTGTTAAAAATGAAACATTCCAGCAAATGTAGCATAGTGATGATGAAGGTTATTCATAGGGAAGCCAAGCTGGGGAAACAGCATCATCTGAAAGAAACTGACTCCAGCTATTTCTGAAACATGGAAAAAATTAGAATTATAACAGAGCTAAAAATGTAAGTGAATAGCAAGCAGTCATTATGGACATTCAGAGTAGATTTTGAAGACTGACTCATACCAAGGGACAAATTACTCAGGTGTCCAGAATAACTCTATTGACTTTGACGGATTTCTCTGTATTTGCTTTCGTGTAGTTGAGAGTTTACTCCCTTGTGCCGTATAAGGACTGAATATTAAGAAACTTTGAGCAAAAATACTGACTTTCATTCCAGTATCATTCTCTTGATGATAGAGAATAAGTCACATTAACTTCACAAGGCATTTCAGGAACACATTAGGAGCTTTTCCCTTTTGTGCAGCAGGAAGAAAAAAAAACCTTCACAATGCTGTGAAAATAATCAGAAAGGCTCCATTAAACTGGAAATGGGAATAAATGGCACTGCTATATTAGAAGTCTTACTCCCATGTAAGTCTACAGTGTTATCAGGATACTCTGTTGTAAAATCCTTTGAGCCAGTCTGGTGAGTCAACATTACATTCACACATTTGCCATAGGTGGAGATACTGACGGAGACTTGCCAAAAGCTGAAATTCACTTCTTAGATGTGCTTTATAAACCAGCTGTTTTCTACCTCAGAATTGCAACAGCAACACATAAGGACTGATCACCTACAAAAGGTAGACTTGATCTGTTCCCATGTAGCCTGCCTGTAGTTGCAGTGGCGTCGTGTTACATCTCTGTCTCTCTCAATTCAATGAACTATCTGGTGATTATGCACATGCAGCTCCAGTCCCCTGGATAGCTTCATAGTGCAGCACAAGGGCACCCATTCATCCATTCCTAAAGCACAGGATAATCTGTACATGGCAGAAAGAACAGAGGCAGGTAGGAGGAAAAGCAGGGAGGGATGTTCAGGGAAGAGAATGATGAGGAGGGCCTGCCATGCTGAGGAGGGCCTGCCATGCTGGGTCACTGCATCCACCCTTGCTCCTTGGCTGCTTCTGATGGATCCAGGAAAACAATTGTAGTATTTGGCATGGCTCCATCTGTCAAAACGTTTATCCTAGGAAGAGGTGATTGCTACAATCTCTCTTTGTCCTCCAAGCAGTCTTTAGGAAAGCTGAGTTCCAAAATAATTTAAGACTTCAAGCATAACCATCAGCTTCTTGGACTAGATTTAGAAAATCCACAGACAATCTATCCACTTCCCTCATCTCCTATTTATTGAGAGGGTTTCTTGGCTTACCTTGCTAAGGCCACAGTCAAATCATAGTTGTTGGTAGGTTTTATTGCTAACATAAACAAATAGCAGATTATTTTGTCATTGTCCTAAGCTTCAAAGCTGAAGCTGAAGCATCAGTAGGTTCTACCAGTACTGACAGGAGATGTTGAAAACATAAAGCATATGTTGATTATGTAGATCATTGAGCATCATTTAAATGCTCTCTGCAAAGCACCTCAGCATGTTGATCAACCATCAGCTTTAGCCAAAATAACTCTAGAGCTGAAAATTCTTTGGGTCGTGGCAGAGAGTTATCCCCAAGGGCACTATGCTGAGCAATGCTTGCCCCAGAGGAAGATGGTGACACAAGTGACAGATATGTATGGTCACTGCTGACATAGATCCCTGAAACTTGTGCACTTAAGGTCTTCTACAAGCCCAGCAAGAAGGACTTAATGAATATAAAAGTACATCAAAAGCAAATAGTGGCTTTCTGATGTCATTCCCCCTCCCATTCTAGTGGTTTCAGGCTCGTAAAAATACTTCTTAACTCACTATCATAAACGCAAAGCTGCTAAGTAAAAGATGTGTGCAAATCCAGATCCGTGTAAAGCCTTGATACTGGTAGGGTGAGATTTGTCTTTTTCCTGCTTCCTTACTTTTAAAAGCCAGGCAATATAACTTTTTTTTTTTCCTGTCATGGTAACATTTGGTGCTATTCCCATATGTACAGATTGCAACATCTGCGAGTTTTAAAAATTAATATGAAGTTCTATAACTGTATAGCCTTGCTCATTTTAATGGTTCTAAACAAAGCAACTTAGCTTTGATGCAAACCAATCTGCAGTTAGTAGATAAAGTGCTCTACTTGTACAAAGCAAGCTGCTCTAATGGGGCTGGGATGTCCATGTAGTTGATGTTCATAGGGATGATGATCACAGTGTAAAGTCACATTGTGAAGGAATGGAACATAGGTGGGTTGGATTGGTTGATGGGTTGGATGTGATGATCTTGAAGGTCTCTTTCAACCTGGTGTATTGTATTGTATTATTGTATTATTATTGTATTGTGTAGACTTTAGCTGCTGGCACACAGGAACTTAATAGGTTACTAGTAAGTGGAATCATGGGTGATAAATTGCAAAGCAATTACGTTTATTAGAGCTTATTTCTGTCACACACTGCCCACAGAGTTCCAGCAGGAAGACATTCATATGCAGAGGATGATCTGTCTTCCACGCTTCTAGAGATTTTGTCATCATGATACAATGATCACAAGGTGATGCACAAGAAAGGGAAGGCTTTGTGGAAGAGAGGGTCATGTGAGATGAAGGAGCAGGCTGTGAGTGTCTTGGCCCTCCTCATTAGCCCAAGCCAAGAAGAGCTTGCACAACATGAAGGGAGACAAATCTCATAATATTCCAGTTTACAAGTATGCCATCTATTATCTGTGCTTCTTTTGCCTTGTGGCTGTAGTATTAAGAACTGAAAGTTGAACATTTAAGACCTCTTTTAAAATTGTGTCTAAAAATATGGTGGCTGTGTTTAGTATGAGAATTTGCCACAAGGGCTGGCGGTGGCCAGTTAGCATTCTGCAGTGGGCAGCTTATTACTGGGATGCATGCTCTGGAAGTAGACAAGCTACAGTATGAGACTGCTTTCCATGAGAATTTGCAGCTCCAGTGCTAGGGTTTGGTGCTTTAGTTCAGGCACTTTTCCTCCAGGGTCTTCCTGTGAATAGGGAGCACAGGATCAACATAGCTGATATTATGGTCCAGTTACTTAAAAAGTTAAACAAGACCATAAATGGTGGGCCACATAAGACACATCACAAGTAGTTGCTGCTGACTTGGTCCAAGGAGGAAGACACCCATCTCTTGGCTTCTTTTTTTCCTTTAATTTCTGTATTTCTAGGTTTAGGGTGTGAGGTTTCATTCTGTTCATTTGAAAAGCACACTGCATGTGGTTGTGTATGTGCCTTTGCGGGTATCATATTGAGAGCCATAACATTACCTAGCCATTGCTGATTCAGAGATGCTAGAAGTATAGTTCAGTATGTCCAGGTGTATTGAAATAACAGTCCCTTGTTTGTTTTTCTAGAGACAAGCAATGTAGAAACATAGCTGTTAACAGTAACATAAACTGTGCTGTTACCAACCACTTGGCAAACAGTTTCAGGAATGTTTCTGCCTTTCCTATGTGTATATAAAGCCTTAGAGACTGCAATATATTTCAGTGTAAGAGAAGCAGAAATAAACCAGGCCCTGTATTTCCTGCTCTCAGTAATGGAGAAACAAAGCAGGAGGAGACAGGTGCTTTTCTGAAAAGAATGAAAGATCTCAGCAGCTGATTCATGGTGAAGTAATGGGGTTTTAGTTGAACCTCATGCCATCCCTCTAGCTGATATCTTAGATGAATCAGCAACTTGCTATATTTATCTCAGCTGTACCAACACAGTTTATAATACTGTTCTGTCACTGCTATTTATACATCATCACATGCCTGACTACTCCAGGCTGTGCTTTTTTCCACAGTTTTGGATGATGTCATCATGAAGTAGGCAGTTGTATTGAACAAAGGCTTTCTTCAGAACAGCAATAATTAAAGCTTATGGCAGAGTATACCACCAGAGCCACTGAAATACAACAGTAAGTTCCTCTCTTTGAAGGTAGTTCTAGACTGGGTTTTCAATGCTTCAGTAGCTGGTCCTCTGGGGAATGGCTTGAAGAGGAGTCCTACATCTGTCAGTGCCACCACACCTGGCCTTGGAGATGTGTAGGGAGTAGTGTGTGCTGAAGCCTGGGACTGCTCTGCAGTCTCAGCCTGTGACTCGCTAACAGTGTAATTATTCAGGAATGAAAAGGAAATGCTCCTCCAAAAAGGGTGATTTTTCTGCTGTTAACCCATTCTATGTCTTCTCAGTTATCCATAAACTGGATGAAACAAGGTTTCTCTTTTCTTCTGCCTGAAGATATTAATCCACCTTAAATGTTTTTGCTGTATTGGGAGGTTTTGAGGATGTCTGTGTGGACCTATTCAGCCTGGAATCCTGCAGCCTTGCCATATACATCTTCCCAAAGCTAGGGGACTGAAGCCCATAGTAGTATGAAGCAATGAAAGATCTAGAGATGATTTGCAAAAGTAGAATTCAGCATCCTCAGTTGATCTCCTCTAATTTGTGATGTTCCAGCAAGCCAAAAATTCTTTATCCCTATTCCCCTGTGCATCCCGTGCATTTCCAGCTGTTTATCATCATTCCTTAAAGCCAGCAACACGTCAACATCAACAGCTGTGTTCTTCTCATCTGCTACTTGTATTTGAGCTCTCAGAGTTTAACTACCAAAACTGTCGATCAGCGCTGGTACAGCTTTTCCCTGAACCTATTTCTCAGGAGCTCCATCTGTCCTTCAGCCAAGCCATGACAAGCATGGCACTGGGTCAGAGATGGAGGCAAAGGAAAGAAAATATTACCCCACACACTCTGCCGATGCTTTGCAATAAGTCCACAATAACTAAGCTATTTATTTCAGAAGTACTAATCAGTTGGACACTTAGAACTGGAATATGCTTATGGTGTGGTTTCCAACTTCTCTTCAACCATTCTTGCAGACTTCTACCTCCATTTTCCACACGCTGGAAACATCATTAAAATGATGCTATAGACAGGAGTTAGTCCAAATTAAAGGCAGGAAATTCCAAGGTGTTGTTCTTATGGAAATTGTGACAGCTGAATTATATGGGCTTGTTAAGGAACTAAAGATAACCCCATTCAGAGTAGATAAAAACATTATGTATGAGGAAGGAAACTGAATTACAATTGCAGTGGGAGCTATAAGTTTGAATATCTTGACTGTTGTGCACAGTAAATGGAAACTCCACCATGCTGTTATATTAATGTAGTACTTTTTATTTAGGGACAAATCTTGAAATTCTTTGCCTTAAAAATCCAGTGGAGCTAATGGAACGTTTTAAATCCAGAGGGGTTTAGATATGGGGATTGAGTGCCTGGTTCACATGGGTGGGTTGAACTTCCATCATTATTGTTTCTTCTGTCATGGTTGGACATGGAGGGAACTGCATGACTTGTAAACAAATACTGGGATTCATTTCTCACTGGTGGCATCTGCTCCATGGATCCTGGAGAATAAAAGGCATCTGGCAAGATGCATGCCACACCTTCCCCCCACAGTATGTATCTGCTTACAGACAGGGGCACTCACAGGCTGCATACAGCTTCTGGGCAGTTTTTGGCATGACCATTGGGATGGGGGAGACCTTCCAGTATCTGAAAAGGGCCTAGAGGAAAGATGGAGATAATCTTTTTATGAGGGCCTGTGGTGATAAGACAAGGGGCAGTGGTTTTAAACAAGAGTAGGGGAGATTTAGGTTAGATATTAGGATGAAGTTCCTTACTATGAGTGTGGTGAGACACTAGAATGGGTTGCCCAGGGAAGCTGTAGATGCCTTATCTCTGGAAGTGTTTAAGAGCAGATTGGATGTTGCTTTGAGCTGCCTGCTCTAGTGGAAGATGTCCCTGCCCATGACAGTGGGGTTGAAACTAGATGATCTTCAAGGTCCTTTCCAACTCAAACCATTCTATGGTATCTGGCTGCCATCAGCCACACTGCACCTTTGCAGCTGCCAGGCAGTTGGCTTGGCAGAAGACATCAGGAGGGCAGTTTGGGCTGAGGGGAGCATCCTCCATGCAGTTCATTGTTACCTTTTTTGGGGGACCACTGAGACAGGCAATGGGGTGTAGTACCAGCTGCCCCTGCCAAGTTCCCATTCTGGCAGTGACTAATGCCTCCTCCAGGCAGGCAAAGGAAAAGTACACCTCTGCTGGCAAATCTGGGAGGGGATGCTTTCCTTTTAGCATCAAGTCAGAATTTGAGAGAATGAAAATCTGATTAAAAAAAAAAAAAAAAAAAAAAAAAAAAAAAAAAATTTCAGCTGGTCATCCTTCACATCCTTCATCCAGTGTCTGAAACAGGCTTCTGTGCACTGGCTGCACTTCTGAATCCCCAGGGAGCTTCCCATCAGCTGGACTTTCTCTCTTGCCTGGGAAAATGGTGGCAGGGTTTTGCACAGTGGGTATGGGAGAAGTTTTTCTCTGATTTGATTTTAACACCCCTACCTTGCCACTAGTTTCCTACTCTGAGACATTAACTGGTCTATATTTTGTTGCCATAACATTACACACCTGGAATTTGAGACATTTTGCTTCTGCTTTGCTTTGTTGTAATCAGTCTTGCTTGAAATGTCATATTTAAATGAGAAAAACAGCGAGGCTGTTCTCATCTGTAGAACTATGAGGCAGTAACTATGGGCAGAGCTTGGCATGAGTCACTGGCACTACCTGAGATCTCTTATTGCCATCTATAAATATCAAATATCAGTGTGTGTAGAGAAAGTGAGTGCAGCGGACAGAAAATAGTTTTACACTATGCTATAGTATGATTCATGCTTTTAAGATCAAGATTAAAAGACTCTGTTACGTTCCAGACTATGATTTTATTTTCATTTACATCAAAAGATTTAAGAGCCTTCAAAACCCAGCATTTTTAAAAATAACTTAAAACATACTGTCTAGCAGTGTGAGTCCCAGTTAGTGCTAAAGAAGCCAGGCTCTCCTCATATAAAGAAGGGGGGAAATCAGAATTAAAGAATTCTCTTGTCCTCAGTGTAGTTCTGACAGCTTGTATTGTACATTTGCTTCAGGAAAAAGGCTTTATGAAATGTCATAGGCCCTTGTAGCCAGGTCATAGCCCTGGGTGATAAGCCCTGCAGATCAGCAAAACCCACACGTTATAAAATCTTGTGCAAAGGTTTGGAGCCTTAATTTGAATTTTGGCCTTGTTTGTATTTCAAAAGCAAAGCTACAGAACTGCATCTTGAAAACTCCATTGCAGTGCAAGTTTCCTCAAAACACAGCCCAGGTTCTCTAGTCTGCAAACCTTTTGACAAACCCAACAAATATTTATGCTTTCTAAGTAAGCCCCAAACCAAGCATGGGCTGGCATCTAGCTATGGAGATTTTTATGTATTATTTCCCCCACCCACCTCAGTTTTGACCAGAATGGCATCTATGCCCTGGAACTGGGCTTTCAAGGCTGGAATGCAAATATTTTTATTGATAAACACACCAGCAGGAGAGGAAAAAAATAATCAGAAGACAAAACTAAAAAAAACCACAAAACAAACAAAAAACCCCAAACAAAATACACACAAACACACCACACACCCCCCGCCCAGCTACACCCAAACAAAATATTTTAGCTGCATTTGTAAATCCCCAAATAAAAAGCAGTTTTGTATTTCAGTTGAATGTCCGGTCATGTGGATCAGACTGCACCATGTTTCCTTCTCCAAACCACTAAAATAATCCCTGCTGCATATAGAAATACATTTTAATTACAGAGCAATAAATATTGTGCCTTTTTTTTTTTTCTGTATGCATTTTTTTTATCAGCAGACAAAAGCTGACATTTATTTTACTGATAGCCCTGTACTTCCCCTCCCGCTACCAGCGCAGCAGAATTTCCCTTGCCCAAGGAAATTGAGAGGATCAGAGCACATCTGATGTTCCATTAATTTAAAACGGCTGCCAGGAGTTGCATATTGTAGCAGCTTTAAAGTGATTGAATTTGGATTATTTCAAACTCGGGGAAGTCCTGCCTCGCCTGACAGAGGCATATGAAGTGACAAAATAAAATACGACCCCGATGGGAAGATATCTGGGCGCACGTTAGGTCCTCTGCGCAGCCGTGCAACAGGCAGATCAGCAGCAATGGAAAGAGCCCTAATTTATTTTTCTTTTTTTCCTTTGGTGGTAGGCCCCTTTTTTCTAAGCGGTAGCCCAGCTAAGTGGAGACACCTGGTGTCTGCTGCAGCAAATTCACCAACAACGTGGGAAAGGGGAGAAGAGAGCTGGGGTGCCCTGTCCGGGGTGCAAGGCTCGGCCGTGCAGCCCAAACATCCGTCTCCCCTGCCCGGGGATGCCACCCGTCTGCTGCCTCCCTCGACTCGGGCCCCTGCGAATGTAACCGAGCTCCGAGGGGCTGTTCCACACCAGCTATGGGTGTCTGAGGGGGCAAGCGTCACCCCGTCAGGTGGTACGTTAAGGTTCTAAATTTGGGGTAAGATCTGTTTTGTAATGCTTAGTGAGGAGCCTGTGTAAAGCAGTTCCAAAAGCAGAAGTTTACACACGGCCAAAGGAATATTAAAGTTTCACTACAAAAGAAATATTGTGGCTGCCAAGGCCTGATTACTCATAAAATCCACAGCATTATCACCATCCATCACTGCTGTTCTTTTAATGACCAAACTAAAAAGAGGGACATCAAAGTCAGGGGGGTGGTGTCATTTTTTTCAGGAGGAAGGTTCACTAAATATAGGACGAATACTAGAGCTCGACATATTTTTGACCAAAAAAAGAAAGGGGGAAAAAAAAAAAAAAGAAAGAAATCTTTTGAATGAATCACAAAACATATGTTATGTTTTGCTGTAAAAGCCATGAAGTTTATGCAGTACTCTATTATGGTGACTGCTTGGCTTTTCATGCATTCCTAAATTACCATGTAATCTAAAACCTTGTTTTCAGCTGCTCTATATTGGAAAGTCCCTTGCAATAATCAGGATGATTACAGGCTAGTGTGGAGAACAAAACTTGTTTGTATTATTGCAAATAAAAATGTAGTTTATCAGGAATTTTACCTTTCAAGGGAAAAATAAAAATAATGATAATAATAAACTTTCTCTTTTTCCTTGCTGGAAATATTTGAAGCATGGAATTAATTTTGGCCGCTCCATGACTTAAAAACACATGGATACTTGGTGTAAAAATATGTTTCTTTCCTGTAGGGACTTGACTCTAATTGGTGTGCCAAAACTATCTCACAGAGATTTCATTGTCTTATCTACTTACATCATCTTAATGCGATTTTATTTTACTTTGTCAAAGTCATATTAATGTAAATGTGTTCTTGATAGCAAACAGAGTTATTTTTTATGCTAAACGGGATTCAGCTGACTCTAATAAAACAGCTTGCAATCCATTAGACTATAACTGTAATACAGTTACTTTGTTTCCCAAATAAAGACTGTATAGAAAGCTGTATATAAGGATTTTTCACAATAATTGCTTGGGTGGGGTTACATTCTGATCTTTAAATGAATAGTATCGCTTGGAACAAACACTTCATATATCTTTTATCTTCCCCTTGCAATACAGTTCTGAGTTTTCTTTGAAAATGCAAAGCTACTTTTCCAGATAAGTCATCAAAATGTTTCCAAAGTATTTTAACTGCCAGATTAACTGTATCTTGAATACAAAGATAGATGGCTTACATTCTTTATGCAGAAATCCTGCCAATGCATAGCAACTAGCAACAAATTAATTTCTTTTGCAACAGTAGGGGAAAAAAAAAGAAAAAGAACACCCTGCTTTGCTATGCAAAGCTCAGAAAGGTAAATAGATATTTAAAAAGAAAATAAGGTTGCTGGTTCTGAAAGGGTAATCTGTAAGCAAAGAACAGAGGATTAAACATACATTTGCTCTCTTTGCAGAATCTGTGTTCTGCCTTCTCTTAATGTATTCAGCTAATTAAGGACTGCAGTGACCTTGTGACAGATTTTGAAATCTAAGAATTTTATTTTATTTTATTTTTTATTTTATTTTTATTTCTTTTAATGCTGCCTCCCCCACAGAGCTTAATACAATCTGTTTCAGGTCAAAGTCTGTTTATGTCAGCAATGTTCGTACTACACAACTAAAATGTTTTAATGCATTTATCAACTGGAAAATATTGCAAACATTTCATTTCCTTTGATACAGACACAAAACCCCCTCTGCCTTCATTGCAAATTCTTGTTCATATGAATCACTCTGAGTAATATTTGCTTTAACTTTCGTGTGGTTCTGCAAACAGCCTTTATATGGCTGGACTTCAAAGCTGGTAGAAATAAAGGTTAGAAATGTGATAGGAGTAATCTATTATTAGGCATGAAACATTAAACCACGTTTAGTTATAAGCCTTAAAACCTGAATATTTTGGGGTTTTAACTTGCTGCATATTGTGTTTTCAGTTACTTAAGTCATTTAGCGTGGAGGGACTGTTTTGAACAGAAATATTTTCCATAGGAACACGAACCACAATTTGGTTTAATTTTTCCTAATATTTAATTTAGAAAAACTGCAATATTATAGCAGACATCTCATATGTCAAAGCTGAAATACTCTGCCCGGTGTTTCTTGCAGTGTCAAATTAATCTCTTACCAGCATGCTGACCCGAAAGGCAGGTTTTAGTGAAATAGGCACAGGGCAAAGGGAGGGGGTGGGAAGAGAAGATAAAATCTCGTTCTTCAAATAGCAGGGAGGAGGAAAAGAAAAAACAACCCCACAGAGGAATGTCACAGCCCACCACTGACATCAAATGAGAGAGCCCAACTCAAATGCGTGCGAGAAGTTTCTTTGACCAAAACACACCCCCACCACCCAATGTTCATCCTCAGCTGCCCCTGCGTGGGGATGCTGGGGGTTAGATCAGCATGGAGGCATTGCCCAGGAAGGAGCACATGGTACCCACATGCCATCACCTTCACCTCTTTCCCTCCCCATGGTGTATTTACAGTGTGGAGAATGCAGTAATGCTCCAAAAGAAGCCAAATGTTGCAGGGGGATCACAATGGGACACTTCGAACTGTTCATCTGACAAAGGGGTGAGCAGTGGCATGCTGTGTTGGTAATGTTTTGTTCTTGGTTGAGTTTGTGTACTAATAGAGTAGATTAAAAAGAAGCCCAACCGGTGAAAACAGGTAACAGTTCAAGCCAAACAGGTTAGCCAGAAATAAACCATCATTTGATATCCAGAATTCTAAATCCTCATGAGCCTGGGAAAGAACAGGGGTGCAGCCAGGACCTAATCCGGATCCCACCAGCACCAATGGGAATTCTACCACTGATGACACCAGCTCCATTTCTTTTACTGTTGATTTCAAGCCTAAAAATTAATTTTGTTTCCTTAGGTTTCTCTCTGCCAAGTTTCTATGGCCCTTGGCTTTCTGTGTGAGAACACAGGGTGAGATAGGGGCATTTTCTCACCCCATCCCACAGAGGCAGAGTGGGCTCAGCACCGACTATGTGACCCCAGTCAGTGTCACAAGGACATCACCTGATTGGCGTTTCCTTGCCTGGGAGACCTTGGCAACATGGAAAGCCAGCCCAAAGCATCACCCAGTGGGTAATGTTTAGATTTATATGGTGTGCAGGGGGAAGTCTCTGAGGAGATCTTATAGCTGTCTTCCAATATTCCTAAGGGTGTCTAGTAATTGGACAAGGGGGAATGGTTTTAAGCTGAGGGAGAATAGGTTTAGACTGGATCTTAGGAAGAAGTTGTTCAGTACGAGGGTGGTGGGATTCTGGAGTAGGCTGCCCAGGGAGGTTATGGATGCCTTCTCCCTGAGGTGTTCAGGGCCAGATTTAATGAGGCCTTGAGCAGCTGAGTCTAGTTGAGAGTATCCCTGCCTGTGGTAGGGAGGTGGGAATAGATGGTTTCTAAGGTCCCTTCCAGCCTAAGCCATTCTGTGATCTCCAACCTGCCCTGCTTGCCCACTGGTGTCACAGAGTTTTGAGAAATTTGGTGGCTTGCCTGTGGGACAGTCCCAGGGCAGGTGCAGGGGCAAAGCCCAGAGTGGCACCTGAGCTGGATCTGAAAGAGCAGAGGGGTTTTGGGCCCTTTAGTCTGACTGGGCAAAGTCAGCCATATGTGAAAACTGGAAACACCAAATGAGGTCTCTATGGCATGGTGTTGGGAAAGGCTCACTCAGCAGTAACTTGCCTGTCAGGGAGTGGAAAACTTTTGCTGGCTGTTTATATTTTGGTTGGTGGTATAAAGGGGCCACACTCACCCACCTCATTAGCATAAAAAAGGCATCAGCAGCACTGTAGTCTCCACCTTTCCTTCCTCCATGCTTCTTTAGTGCTTCTGGTCCTGAGCCAGTTTGGTTTAATAGGTTACCCTGCAAGCACTAGGATGATGGCACCGTGTGGTCACAGGAAGCATTTGTGCACAAAGTCATAACAGGCGCAGATGGAACAGCAATATCCCTGGCCAGCAATGGCAAGAGATGTTAATGTTGCTGGGGAAGGTGAAAACATAATTGTAAGAGTTTATTTGGGGGCGTGTGGGACTGAACGAGCCAATAGCTTTCGAGGAACAAATATCTGTAATTCACCTGCCCTGGTCTTACAGACTTTTCATTTGCTCTGCACATTTGGTTAGTTGAAGAATGTGTAAACACCAAGAACTGTACAGGATAATGCATTAAACATTAACTAACTGTAGACTTAAAAACCCCCCACTCTTACAATATTAAAAACATAAGGGAAAAGAGATTCTGGGCTAGTGAATGAAGCCAGTTGACTGCTGAGAAGTGGTAATGGTTTTGCTCCATAGCTTTGCTGTTTTCAGTAATCTGACTCACTGAGATATTTTTAGACATGGTCACGACTTCCATTGTTAAGTAACTTTTCATTTGAATTTTTCCTCAAATGATGCTGTGCTCTTGGCCCCCAAATTCCTTTCTTCAGGGAGGCAGTACTGCCCTTCATGTCTCAAAGAGGAAGGGGAGTCATGGAGGACTCTGATGATTTGGACCACGTGGTGGAACAAAATAGATCTCTGCATCAGGTTGGGAGGATACTTCCCTTTCTTCAAAGGTCTCTGAACCCAGCAAGCTTTTCTTTGATATCTTTCCAAATGGATTTATCAGCATTGGGGCATACATTTGTTTAGGTTGTTCCTGTAGGGTGGGACTGCAGAATGCCAAGTGCCAAATTCTCACCAAGTTCTCCATAAATATTTCCTTAGCTTCCTTTGAAAACCCTAGCTGTGCTCCCCATTGCTCTGCGCATCCCTGCTGGAAAGGTGCCCATGGTACCTTCACAATGTGGGCACAAGAGATACAGGAAAGATTGTGACATTCAAAAAAAACAGGCAGAGGAAGAGCTGGTTCTAGACAGAGGAAATGTATGAAAACACAGAGGTTGGGAAGGAAACAAAGAGGGAAGTGAAGACCAAATTCCCTAGATTATATTTTTTCCTCCTTTCTCTTTGTTTACTCTTAGGTTTTCTTAGTTTTTTCCCAACGTGGTTTAGTTATAAAAAAGAAGTGTGTGTATGCTGCGTATTGAGAGCATGGGCAGAACTTGGGCTGCACAGTCAACTTCTGCTCATGTTATGGGCTTGAGATGCATTGGAATGTATGCAGGTGACCTAATGGCACTGGGCAGTAGTCTGGTTCTCTTTTGGGCTCCTAAAGAAAAAGTACAGACTGCTACCATAGGACAGAGGCCATAGGGAAGCTAGAGGTTTGGCAAATGGTCATCTTATGTACTTTTCTTAAGGCAATAGCTAAGACCTCGCTGGGTTTAATGCACTACCTCGGAAGTAAGCAAGAGATCTACAGGGAGCTGTGCAGAAACATTCAGGCTAGTAGCTACCAAATAACAAATGCACTGACGGCCAAGTAGGGACTGCCAGAGCTATTTGTTCTCCTGCCCTGGGGAAAGAGCTTGATGAGGACTGTTGGGAAAGGATGTCAGAAAAGGAATTTTTATTTTATGACTAAGGAGATACAGAGGCTATTTCTGATCTGTTATAGGTGTGTTAATGATTTCTGAACTCCAGCATGGTTTGTGCATCCTCTGGATTTTTTGCAGACTGAGAAGATCTTTCCAGGTCATGTACCTGGCTGGTTTTTTTGAAATGTCAAGTACCCAGAGATTGCTGAGACCCACAGCATGTCTGTAATCTAGTTTGTCCTTACTGCCTCTTGGTTTCCAGATAGAATTTAAGATACTGATTTTGCCCCCAGACCCCCATGGCTTGGTCTTGGCAAACAAAAGTGGTTCTGTTAAAGCTGTTCTTACGTCACAAGCTAAGTAAGCCTCAGCCCATTCCTTCTTGTCCTGTGCACATCCAAGAGTGAGACGTTGCCTCCCTATTCAGTGAGGTCAGATGTAAACCTGCTGCAGCAGCTGTGCCTGGTGCTTCTGAGGAGGGCAAGGACAGTGGGGTGCTGGGGCAGAAAGGGTGCAGGAGCCCTTGGATCTGTATCATTTGATGAGAGACAGAGGGACAGAAGGGAGAGCCTGGAAATACCTGCAGTGTGTCAATGGGGTGCTTCACAGGGCTGGCCTAGTAGATCTTCATGTCTCAGCACAGGAATTGATCTTTGAAAAGAGCATGGTTAGGTGCTCCTGACTGTAAGCTTTGGGAAAACAGAGTTTGTTTGATTTATTTCAAACATTTAGTCACCAAGAGTGAGACAGAGACCTTTCTTGTGAGTTTTGAAGTTCTAATAAAACATACAAATCTGCAAAAGTTCTTTGCTGTGCACAATCAAATCAGCATTACAAGTCATCTGAATGTGGTGCTCTGGCATCAGCCTCCACATGACATGTAATGTGCTTGTGGTTTGATGGTCTTCACTCAAAATACTGGCTAAAACATTTTTATCTTTAGATTTATTTATAGAGTTTATGGAGGCAGCCCTTCCCATGGCTTTTAGCAGCAACACTTGCAGTTGTGTTTCATATAATTAATCAGCCAACAATACTTAATGAAGAAATAAATAACATCAATAAAGTAGTAAATAATTATATGCAGGCAAACACCAAAGACATTATCCATCAGGCAACAGCTGTGAGCATTAGTTTTGATTATTCAATAATGTTGTACAATAGGAGCAGGAATACTGGCCAGGTCTCTAGGGGAATCACCTACGCTTTTCTAAGCAGCAAGCTTTGTGATTTTGAGCAGAACTTTCAGCGGAATTCCTAATTAAATGTAACACCAGGAGTTCCTCCATTAGCAAATGCCCCACTTCTCAAAGCAGACTGAGCAGCAAGAGTTTAACCAAGACCCATGCCTTGTCTGTAATTTGAGAGGTTTGTTGGTATGGAAATGCTATCAGGGTACCACGTCCATCAGCAAAGGTGCTGTTTGGCTGAAGGTATTTCAGTAGGGTTTAGGCAAACCTCCCGGTGAGGTGCTGGTGGTGCCTGGCTTGTTCTACCTGGGAAAAATGAGGCAGCGCATTACGGTTCCGCCTCAGAAAGACGGAAGCAGGGCACACCTGCCCAGCCTGCAGCTGGTGGCTGCTGAGCTTTACCCCGGTCTGGGCAGCTATTGGAGCCAGTGCTTTTTCTGGATTTTGTTTCAAAATATCAATATGGTTTAAATTTCCCACACATGCTGTGGCTCCTCTGGAACCCATCATGGGCAGGATAGTGCTGAAGTTGGAGAAGGCTGGACAGAGGAGCCATAATGAAGCTTTCAGGACAAATGGATCTCCTCCCAACCACATCCTTCTCCTGAGTACTCCATCCACCAGCCCATTGATTTCTGCTGTGCCACTACCTCCTCAGCCAGCAGCCCTGGACTCTGTGGAGAGGTTCTTCCTCTCCCTTTTGTTTTCTTCCTTTCTTTAATGTATAAGGAGCTTAAAAGAATGCAAACCTTTCAGAAAGACTCATCACACACCAAATCACAGCCTAGACAAAAGGGGCAAGGTTTTATAGCTCTTACCCCATTAAAAGAGAAAGAAGAGACCGGAAGGGTTTCTGGTGGGTCAGGGACAGGTTTCCAGAACCTGCACTCACATCTTGATGGCTTGTTTCTCAAGAAGCCAATCACTATCTTTTTGGTGTCTGAAGAAGAGCAGCAGCACCAAAACGCTTCCACCATAAATTCAATGCTGGGGACACTTCACCAGCAGAGAGCAAAGCAAAGGGGTGTATCTTAGCTTGAAAGACATGAACTAAACTGATGTTCAGACCTACATCTGAAGGGTTATTTGCATTCTGTGTGATGGCAGATGCTTTTAGGAAGTGTGGAAGTGTGAGGCACATGGGTTCATTAAGCTAGAAATGGCAATGCTTTGGAGAGATACGGATATGGGAAGCTCATTCGAGAAATGGAAGTTCGTAGAAGGCAATGGAGGAAACACAAACACTACTTAAAAACGCAAACACTTCCCTAAGATCAATGTTGGAGCACTTTTTTTCCCCCTAACCCTATCAGAGGGGAACCAGGAACAAAAATCTTGCATGATAATTACTGACAGCACAACAAAACCCTGTGGTTTTCCTTACCCACATCTCAACATGCAGGCACTAATAAATTTCTGTGATAATATTCCTGATAGTCTCTGTGGGCTCCCTCTCCCAGTGTGTGAATTGCATTATCCTCTGTGAACCCAGAGTAAATTTGTGGGTGCTTAAAGGTGCAGTCTGTAAATTGAGGCATTGCTGCCTCTTCACAGCCCCTTACACCGTCCATTTTCAAAGCCCCTGCCAGCCAGAGATTGTTTAGTCTGGGGAGGAGGAGGCTGAAGGGAGACCTTACTGCTCACTACAACTACTTGAAAGGACGTTAGGTGGGTATTGGTCTCTTCTCCCAAGTAACAAGTGATAGGATGAGAGGAAAGGGCCTCTTGTGCCAGCAGTGGATTAGGTTGGGTATTAGGAAACGTTTCTTTACTGAAAGAGTGGTCAGGCATTGGCACAGGTTGCCCGGGGTGTGGTGGAGTCACCATACCTGTAGGTGTTCAAAAAATGTGTAGACATGGAACTCCAGGACATGGTTTAATAGGCATTGTGGTGTTGGGTTGATGATCTTGGTGACCTTTGAGGTCTTCTCCAACTGAAACAGTTCTATGGTCCTGTGTTAGCATTGATTGCACTCCTGAGGTCTGGCATGGCAAATAGGTATCACCAAATCTGCACCAATCTGGTTCAGTCCCAGATAAAGGATTCCAGGTGAATCAACGCTCACAATTCCTCTTCAGGATCAGAAGATGTGCTTGTGGGCCTTCTCTTTCACCTGTGGAATTTATTTGACTTATTTATCACAGCACTGTGCAGAGCCTACACTTGGATAATCATGCCCCATGATCTCTGCTGTGCATCCAGACGTGGAGAGCACAAAGACACATTTCTCTGTGGACACTAAGGCTGGTGAGAATAGATTGAGTATTTTCCCTGCAAACCCAAATCTCAATTGCATGATTTTAAATAATTAATACAGTGCAGGTAACCTATAAAATTCATAGCTTTTCCTTTCCCTAGAAGGCAGGAAAGCATATCAGTAAGCCAAAGGTAAAGGCAGGGTTTGGGGATTTTTGGTAAAATTCTTTCACAGGGTATGCTCATGCTGGACAGTATTTATGGCAGGTATTAATTTGTTCAATGAGATAAAATTGAAAAATACAGAGAAAGAGCAAGCTTTTGGTAAGATACAGATCTCTCTGCAGAAAAAGCAGCATCTTAATTAACAGATAACATATTGACATGACTTCAAAATAAATCCCTGCTCTAGGTCCAATTATAAAGTACTTCAAATAATATTTTTTCTGAACTGGAGGAAGGTTTCTGCAGACCTTTTTTTCCAAGCAGACAATGTTTAGCATCTTGTGCACTGCATCAGATAAGACAAGTGGATGATATTCAGGTATTTCTCTGCAGTCCTGTTATTCCTGCTTTGTTTTATTGAGATGAAGTCCTGTATTTCTAAGCCCAGGAAGGGCAGATCTCAGCAAGCCACCTCCTTTCTCACTGTCCTGAGCCTGCAGTTCACAACAACTCTACTCACAACAGGTTTTGCCTTAGGTTGCTGCATTCTGGTTATTTGGGGGCAAGGTGGAAGCAATCCCTCAGATGTGGGGTGCTAGGCAGCCAAATTTCATTCTGTCCTTAGCAGCCCACCCTCAGGCTGCCACCTCGGACCTCCCTGTCCTCTGATTTCCCAAAAATTCAGAGGCTGGGATCTTTTTGAAGGGCTGCAATTTTCAGAGCCCTTTTGATTGCAAAGCTAGGTAAAGTACCTCTCAAAATTATTATTCAAATGTAGCGTATGTTTTGCTGTGAATGTTCAGTAGAACTCATTCCAGTGATTTCCAAAATAAATGAGACTTTGCATAGTACTTTTTCCGTATTTAACATTTCCTTCCCAGCACTGCAGCCAAGGCTTCCTTTTAAAGGCATGTGCATGAGATTATGCAATCATAGTATGCCGGATACCCAGAGCAATTAAAATAAATCAGGGTAGGTATAATGAAGATGAGCCAAGCATCTGTTTCTCAAGAGGATTTAAAGACCAACACACCAATTCTATCATCCCCAGAGGCCTGGATCCACGGTGGTTAGACCTCAGAGATTCTTATATTTTGGAAATGTGTCCACTGCTCACTTGGGTAAGAAAAGGAGAAGCTGGAAAGGAGGAGAAGAAAGACTCTCTGGTGTGGCAGGTATCTGTGTTCCATGGAAGCAGTGGCTGGATAACCCCATGAGTATAGCAGAACTGGACTTGCCAATCAATTCCTTTTTCCTTCTAGTATTTTACTTTGACATCTGTACCTGAATTGAGAGGAGGAGGAGTGATTTCTGCATCCTCTCCAGTGTTTACCAGACAAGTCTTATGTTTATATCTGTAGCTATTTCAACCCAACTGTGAGGCCAGTTCAGCAAGAGGTGTAGAAGTGGCTGGCCCCTGACCCCAGCATCAGGGACCACAACAGCCCACAAGAGAGAAGCACTTCCTTATTAAGCCACTTGTCCCATGAGGCAAGAAGCAGCCTTCAGGCCATAGAGCTGAAGTACCAGGTGCTATTTTGCGTTGCTTTTCTTCTTCTGCCACTTGGTTCCAGATGCCCACAGACTCTCAGGTAACTTTTGAGAGGAGGCAAGTTGCGGGGCAGTCCCCAGCAGACTGTTTGTTGAGCTGCCTTGAGTATGTACTTAGCAACGGCTTGAAGACAACTTAGCTAAGGGTTAAATGTCAGTAAACTGTGATAGATGATTGACTCATCAGCTTTGTAGTATTTGTAACTAAGGTAAAGACATGGGAGTAGATTTGTAGAAGCAACTTAGAAGAAGCTTACAGGGAAAAAACTATGCATGCAAAGGGAAGAGCAAGGTGGTGGTGGTGGACATACCAGCCCTGTGTCTTCCCACCAACAGGTATTTGGAGGACTTATGAGCCCTTTCACTGCATCTCATCCTACTGCTGTTAAAAACATCTTGATAACTGAGAGGTGAAATGTCCTTGCACAAACTACACTGGGAAAAATGGAAAAACTCACTTCTGAAACAGGAGAGCAAAAGTTTCCATAAGCACTTAGACATGAGCAAGGCATTTGAAGTCAATGAGGAGGTGAAGTCCCATGCTTTCAAATCCGGGCAGGATAGAAAAAGGCAAATTTGGAGTTTGGCTGCCGCATCCCTTGCCCGGGAAACCTGCTTGCCCTCCCTGGCTTGCTTCCTAGCAGCACCAGCTGCTCCCTCTGAGATAGTCACTAACCCATCTTTTTAGGCCCATCAAATTTATTAAAAACCAGAGAATTTTCTCAGGAGGAAAAAAAAAAAGCACCATGATAGCTAAGACCTGCTAAGTGGAAAGAGGTCAGCTTGTTTACTTGAACCAATTTAAATCTGGCATACCAAGAACACCAACTTGCTTTGACCACTGACTTGGATAAATATGGCCTGGCATTCTCAGGACAGTATTTCCAGTGATCCCCATCATGCAAGAATATCTATTTATGTACGTATATTTTCACTAAAAACAGTTAAGGTAAATTACTTGGCAGGAACTGGATGTGAAATGGCTGATGTGTGTGTTTCCTGCACACTGACTGGAAACTGAAGCCCATCTAAAGCTCTGTCAGGTGACAAACCATTTTGAGCTTCATGGTTATAAAAGAAGTAAGGGTGTCTAGCAATAGGACAAGGGGGAATGGTTTTAAGCTGAGGGAGAGTAGGTTTAGACTAGATCTTAGGAAGAAGTTCTTCAGTATGAGGGTGGCAGAACTCCAGAATGGGGTGCCCAGGGAGATTGTGGAACCGTTCTCCCTGGGGATGTGTAAGGCCAGGTTTGCTGAGGCCTTGAGCAGCTAAGTCTAGTTGAGAGGTATCCGTGCTCATGGTGGGGAGGTTGAGGTAGAGCACTTCCAACCCCAGCCATTCTATGATTCTGTGATGGTTGTATGAAATACTAGTTTAGTTACATTTAGGATCATTTCCAGTGGAGAGATTTTATTCAGGATTTTGTGAGAAGGCAGTGATTTTTATCAGATAAATTAGCATGTTTTCTGCAGTGATCACAGAATCACAGAATGTTAGGGGTTGGAAGGGACCTCTAGAGATCAAGCCCCAATGCAAAGCGGGATCACCCAGGGCAGTTCATGAAGGAACACATCCACGCAGATTTTGAAAGTCTTCAGAGAAGGAGACTCCACAACCTCCCTGGGCAGCCTGTTCCAGTGCACACTGTAAAGAAAGTGATACAGGCAAGGAAGGCTGGCTGGGGATGGCTTGCTGGCCAGTGACAGGGTTTCAGCTTTGAAATGACAATCTAGCCCTTCTAACTTCAGATGAAATGATCCCTGTTGCCCCAGTTCCCTCTTTCTTTCACAGCCATCCACACTACTACTGTGCACAAGGGATAATTTTCCATGGGAAGGCTGTGTCCTGAGCCAATATACAAGTCATACCTGATTGAATATTGCCATTTCAGAGCCACCATCTAATCACATTTTTCAGGCTATGTGAACAAAATAATGTTGTTATAATTGCACATGCTGTTTGTGTGTGTGTGTGTATTATATATGTATAATGACATCAGGATGATAATATAGCTGTTTCTATTAGCTCTGTGGTATTAATAAGGTATGACAGAAAGTTATTTGATACCATTTGAAATCCCACTTGCATTTTCATATTGCTCTCAGATGTAATTCAGGGACTTGATTTTTATGAGTTATGGCTCTGATGTCACTTGTATTTTTGCTGGTAATAGGTCTCAGTGGAGCAAAATTCATCAGACTCAATTAACAGCATTTGAGAAGTGTATCTTGGTTAGCAACCCATCAGGCAGAAACTGCGTGGGCTCTGTTTTAGCTGACCCACCACCCTGTGCAACTACACGAAACCAGCCTTCCAGGCAGCAGGTAGCAGCAGCCACAGCTTATTGTTACAGGGAGGGTCAAACAAATGTTTTTGGGACTGTCAAACCACTGGCTCTTCCCATCCCACAGCTGCAGCTCTTGTTACAGGGCTCATGATGCTCTGCAACCATTTGGGCACGCTCCTAGTTTCCGTATTTGCAGGTGATCCATCCCACCACAGTCACTTTTTTACTGTTCAATCTCTTGATATTCAGTGATGATTATTTTTCTTAACTAGCCTGGTCCAGAAGACCTGGGCCACTGGTGTGCTTGTTACAGGTGAGCTGCTCACAGTCCTACAGGGGAAGTTAAAAAACATGGTGGAAGGAAGACAAAAAGAAATGCAAGGTAAATAGAAATAACTCCAGATGCACATCTGAATTAAAGGCTGGGATTTGAAAGCTGATCTTGTGTGGGGCTTTATGCTCAGTTAGTTGAATGACTGGGGCTGGGGGATTTTTTGGAGGGAAGATAAACCTCTGACTCCTGGTATTTTTAATGCTTTAAGCTGGTGATTCTAACTTCTGATCTAAAAGGCTCCCAAAGAGAGAGACTAATCCCCAAACCTGCTGAAGTGAACACAGGCAACTTCAAAAGGGCTTTGCATCCCACCCCATGTGCCGAGCAGGAGCAGGGTTTGCATTGCTCTCACAGCCCCACCATCTCCCACCCAGAGCACTACCTGTAAAACTGCCCCATGCCTTCATAGCCTGAAAGAGAAAAGCACTGTGCAGATCAGTAAGTGAGCTAAAGCATCCCAAAGCCAGGCGGGCTTGCCAGCCCCCGCACAGGCACAGACTGGCTCACAGAGTGGGTCAGGCTGGCTTTCCTTCCAAGCACAAACCAGGCTTGAAGGCTTCAATTGCTTCCTGTCTCCCAACATGCCTGACCACAACTATTTTTAATTGTAAGGCATGAAAATAAAATTATTAAATAAATTAACACTTTGAATGCTTTTTGGTTCAGCTTTGGCTGTTTATTAAGACAATCTTACTTTGGCTTCTGCACGTTCATTTCCAGCTACTGCTCTATCTGATCCACATCTTATTTCCACTGTAATCTACTGATCTTCTGTTGTTATCATTGCTGTACTTTATGGCTCTGCTTTGCTTTACTGACTCGGCATACTGCAGGCTGCTTTTTTTCTCCTTCACTGAAAATAGCCTTTTATGAGAAGCTTAAGCAAAAGCCTGGAATGTCCAAAGGAAAGCACACAGAAACATTACAACACTTTGCACATTTCTTTTGGCCAGAGAAAGTTACAAAATATTCATATGAAGAAACTTACTCAGGGCCTGCAGGACAAAATCCAACTTTTGATTACATGTGGAATTTCAATTTCTGCTATAAACAGTCTGTGGATTTTTAATTATTTTTTTTAAACTATTTTCAAGTAGAAAGAGGGTGGAGGGAAAGCTCCCCTACAACTGATGTCAGAGGAATGATGAACATGCTTGCCCTTGCTGCTGGGAATACATACTCCTCTGTGCTGCCACAGCCTCTGTTGCTATCACATTCAAAATGCTACTAACATGAGAAATTTAAGCAGGATGCTGATGGTTCTAATGGCCAGAAGCACTGGCTGAAAAGACACCATGGCTGGGGATTGGAGACATGAAGATGGAAAGTGAAATGCTTCTTTCGCCCGTGCTAGGCCCTGTCCTCTGCCCCACAGACACTAGGGGGTGGCACAGAAGGGACCTGTGAGGCAATGGGCAGATGGTTACACACACCTTGTAGTCCTCTGATGGCTTTGTGCACCTTTGCTTCAAGTGGGAGACCAGGGTGTGCCCTGCCTGTGGCAACTGGCCCTCAGGAAATGCCTTTTGCTGTTTCTAAGGTGTGGAGCTGAGCCACCAGCTCATACCAGACTCCAAATCTTCAGACAATTGAAATTCATTGAGAAGAAACTTACCTACTCAGTGGACTATTTAGATGTTAGAGACCAGGGTCTTGAAGTGAATAATAGATCATCCCACCATGTGAATTCTGGCTTTAGATGTATCCCTTATGGATGTAAGCTTAAGACTCTGGACTTGAGCTCTTCCAGAACCTGGAGACGAGATGGATTCCTGCAGGAGTGCAATGCATAAAATGGTGGCTCGGGTCATTGTGTATAACCCCTACCTCCCAGTGTGCTGCAGAGGTAAGCCATACCTGCTGAGAGGACCCAAAGGCGCCCTTGTGCGCTTATCTAGAATCTACACCTCAACAGCAGATACAACACCATGTCTTGGAGGGATGCTTGCTGCCCAAGAAGCAATATTGTGGATGTTGGGAAGGATGGGACTCTGCAACTATCTAGCCATGAATGATGCTCCATGCCACAGGCAGGAGCTCAGGGCATGCACTGAGGCTGCCATCAGTGCCCAGGCTCTGGCTGATTCAGCAGAAGCAGAGGGATCTGGGCACAAATGGAGATGTGAAGTTCTCTTCTATACTTGATTATCTGTTGTGGGAAAGGAGCAGCCCTACCTGTCTGAGATAAAGAAAATGAATAAACAACTAAAAACCTGTTTGTGCCCAATATATTCTAGCAATTGTTCAAGGACATTTTTTTCTGTGTGAGAATAGAACCCTGATGAAACAAGCCAAGGTTGGTGAAAAAAAGGTGAATAGATGAAGAAATGAGAATTACTTCAGATGGGAGTTCACTGTGGGTGATATGGAGCAGCACTCCCTGTTCTGCAGGGATGCATTGAGTTGTGGGTCTCCCTTGCACCCCCTCATATACCTACCCAGTCCCCATGAAACATCTTTCTGCCAGGGGACTGAGCTCCCCACCACAAAGCATCAGACTTTAGTGGCCAAAAGAGCCAGTAGCCCCAGCTGTTCTGCTGGTCTTTCCCATCCAAGACACGAGTCACTGGTGCTGGGTGATAGCCCAAGCACTGGTATATGCTGGCTTCACACCTGCTGCCCCATCCAGTGTTCCAGCCCCACAACCCAGCTGCTCCAGCACTTGCCTTGCTTGTCCCTGCTGTCTGAAGCCCTAGGAGAGCACAGCAGCTTTCCCATAGCCTGAGGTCCAGCGTCGTCATCACTGGCTGGAAGCAAATACCCTTTCGAGGTGCTGAGGATGCCTTTCTGCCACCTCGCTGCCTTATCAGCTGAGAGCTGCAGGGTCCACAGACTGGCCTTTGGGGCATCTGAGAGGGATGGAGAGCAGGAGAGATAAAACCCTCCGCAAACTGGAATGAAGGGTTTGGCGTACTCTGGAGTATTTTGAGTTTGGAATACTCTGGAGTATTCAGCAGGGAGGCAGTCTCCCTCTAGAGAAGCACCAACCATTCCTGGGAATCCCGGAGACACGAGCGGAAAGGATGTTGGAATGAAGTCCCTCACCCGCATGATGCCAGTGCAAGCACTGTCCAAATTCCCCTGCCTGCTCCGTGCCCTCTGGCCAGGGCCAAGAGAGCGCTGGCCCGCGTCTGCTTCCTTATCCACCACTGACCAAAAACCACCTTGCGTGGCTGACGGTGAGATGGCCCCCATACCCAGCCAGGTGCGCAGAGCGCTGAGGTAGCACCGGTTTCGCTGCAGCAAAGCCATCGTGGCCATACGCGCGACACAGCAGCCTGGGTTTTTGCGCGGAATGCTCCTTTCTGCTCTGAAACCGTGGGGCCGTGCTATAGCCGGGGAGGCGGCACTCAGCGGGGACCAGTGCGACCGCCAGGGGGCGCCCAGACAGCGCTAGCGCCGCGCGCACTTGTTGCTGCCCCCGCACGCTGTGTCGTGATGCACGCAGTGCTGACGTCACCGCGGTCGTCATTACTAAAGATCCTTAGTATTTACTTATTTGTTTGTTTATTAATTTATTTGCGTACCCGCCGTTTCGCGGCGAGGAGATGGAGAGGAAGGGTGCGGCTTCCAGCGCGTGCCTGCGCCGTAGTGTCCCCCCCCCCCCCCCCCCCCAGAGCAGGGTCGGCAAAGGGGTCGTGGGAGGAATGAGCCAAGAAAGGGGAGAAGAGGCCGGTTCGGGGAACAGCGGGGCGGGGTGGGAGTGCCGTTTCGCATTGCTTCCCCACCGCCCCTGCCGAACCGCAGCCGGCTTCGCTGGCGCGGAGCGAGACACCGTTTGGGGAAAGGACAGACATCTGTCACCCCTACCACTAAAAAAAGTGACCCGCCCGTCAGTGCCCGAGGCGCGTGGGTGGGGGACCCGGGGGCGCGGAGGGTCGCGCATCACTGCAGTGGCGTCTACCTGCGGGGCTGCAGCTCACGGGGCCCCGATGGAAACTTTCTGTGCCCGGCACCGCGGGCTCCCCTTGCACGGGTACAGTGTCAGGAGCAGCTCCCTCCGGGTCCGGCCGTTTCCCCCGTTCCCTCGTCGGCCCTGTCCGCAGCCGCGGCTGCAAGCCAAGCCATCCGCGTTAGCGCAGAATCGCGGAGGCTCCGCGGGATGCGCAGAGTCCGCGGATCTCCCCGACGTGCGGCTTGCAGGGCGCAGGTGAGAAGCCGGCCCCCATGTGCGGGGCGCGCAACCGCCCTACTCGCCACCCTCGCCCTTCCACTACCGCGGAGTATCCAGGCCTCGCAGTGGCAGTTCCCACAGCGCCTGGCGGATCGATAGCGCCAGCACGTCCCGTTGCGCGCGGAGACAACGCGCCCATCACCGCAGCGGGACGCGCCTCCTTGCGCCCCCTCCCCTGGCTCCTTGTTTTTTTCCTGGCCGAGCCGCGTCTCCCCGCGCAGCGCGGCGGCGCATGAATATTGATGTGTTTATATAATCGATAACCCACTTTTCTCCGTTCCCGGGCAAAAACGATAGATAAATAAATGAAGGGCGAGTCGGCCGCCCTCATAGAGCCGCCGGGGCGATCGGCTGGGCCCGCTGGGCGTGTGGGGGGGCGTACATGCGGGCAGCCCCGCGTCCCTCCGCACCGCTCCGCGCAGGGCGCAGCGGTGGGAGCGCAGCGGCCCCGCCGGGCGCGCGCGGGGACGAGCAGCGCCCCTCGCGCCGCAGGAAATGGTCTTTATATTAGACATATACAGGCAGGTCCTGTCAGATCCGCAGCGAGCCCTCAAGCCTTTTGGGGACCCAAAAATCGCTGGGCGCCGCGGGAAACTCAGCCGCCGTTCCGCCGCCCTCTCGCCATCCACCTGGGGCGCGCTGCCAGCCCGCGGCATTTTTGTCGGGCCGGGTCGGGCGTCTAGGGGCCGGCCGGCGTCGGGCAGCGGCGTCGGCGGGGCGCGGCGGGGCGTCGGTGAGGGGGTCGAGTAGGGGGCGGACGGCGGCGGGGGCGTCGCCGGCGCGGTGGGGCCGGGGGGCGGTGGCGGCGGCGGGGCGGCGCGGTGGCAGCGGCGGCGGGGGTCGGCAGGCGGCGGGGCTGGCTTTTCCCTGCCAGGACCTGCCGAGCTCCATTCACGCCAACAAGTTTGGGAGAATGTTGAGTTCAATCGCGCCGGAGCCGCGATGGAGCGCAGCGCACTGCAGGTACCGCGCCGCCCCGCGCCCGCGCCCCGCCCCGCCGCCGCGGAGCCTCCGCGCCGCTGCGCGCCCCCTCCCCTCCCCGCCGCACACACCTCCCCCCTCCCGCCCTCCGCTCCCTCCTGCCCGCCCTCCGCCCGCCCTCCCTCCTCCTGCGCGGCGCTGCGCGGCGCGGCGCGGAGCCGGCGCTGATGCCGCTGCCGTGTTGTTGTTCCCCGCAGTGGGTCGGCGCCCCGTGCGGCTCGCACGGCCCCTACGTCTTCTACAGGGCGTTCCGCTTCCAGCACCGCGGCGGCGGCCGGGCGCGGGTCCTCTCCCTCGGCGACTTCTTCTTCGTGCGGTGCCGCGCGGAGGAGCCCGCCTGCATCGCGGAGCTGCAGCTGCTCTGGGAAGAGCGCACCAGCCGGCAACTTCTCTCCAGCGCCAAACTTTATTTTCTCCCCGAGGACACCCCCCAGGGCAGGACCAGTGACCATGGCGAGGTGGTAAACGCAGCGCCGGCACCCCACCTCCGCGTCCCCCCCCCCTTGTTCCCCCCACTCTGCGCTCATCCCCACCTGCATGTCCGGGCTCGGCTACCCCCCTCCCTGTACTACCCCCACTCCTCCTCCCCGCGTCCCCCTCCCGCTGTGCGTGGCGGGGCAGCGCGGAGGGGCCGCGCCGTCGGGGCGCTCCAGTGCGCGCTGCCCAGGAACTTGGGAGGGCGGATGGTGTCGGGGTAGGGGCGCCCCGGCCCGACTGGCAGCGGAGTGTGTGCGGGGCTCGCCCTGCCCATCTCCTGCTTCGTTAACAAAAAAATTCCCAAAACACACAAAAAGAGTTAAAAAAATACTAACAAAACACATGGAGGGGGTCGATATTGTTCGGGGCTTTTTTTTTAGTATTCGATATGTTTAAGAGGGCGGAAATTACGAAATGGAGGCTGAGGGAGATCAAAAGCTATAGAGCTGGCAGGGACGTGTTGAATAAAGTGATAAATGACAGGTACGGGAATAATACATTCAAATAACTTGCAGATACGCCTGGGCGTATTTGGGAGCCGCCGAGTCGGCGGCGCGGACACGCTGCGCACCGGCACCCACCGCCGGTATCCAGCACCGGCACCCACCGCGGCCCCGCGCCTGCTCCACACCGCCGGCATGGGGCTGTTCAGGGTGCGCCCCCCGCCGCATCCCCGCCCCGAGCCGCGTCCCCCGCCCCGTCTCCGCTCCTTCCCGTTATTTGCTTTTCTAACGTATTGATTCAGCAGGGTCCGTGGTGTGGGGAGGGGGAGGGATGAGGTACCCAGGAAGAGCTGCGGAGATGGACCTCGAGAGGGGCTGGAAGCCAGGCAGGAGGGGTACGAGATGTATTTGGGGAACTTCTGCCGGAGATGCCGGCAGGGCGTGGGTACAGTAAGGGTCTGATGCCCGCAGGAGCTGTTGTCGGGAGCACGCGTGGCTGGCTGTAGGTGCCCACGTAGCCGTGTGCCCGTATACATGCATACGCAGTCCAAATGCATTTCAGAGGCACCTCCGCTCGCTGGCACCCTTTAATTTTCTGTGCGTGCCGCCGAGATAAGGGAGCCTTTTCCTAAGAATCAGGGAGATGACAGTGAGCAATGGATGCTCTGAAATTGCCCGTGGTGACTATTTAAAACTGTGCTTCTGTGTGTCTCGTGTGTGTGCGTGTGTGTAAAATGGAAGATATTTGGAAGGGAGGGGGTGGGGAAAGGGACACAAATCATTTTAATACGCCTTAATGATCAGCTCATGTTACTGTGGTAGGAACATCAGAGAAAATTAATCCTACCATTACGAGTAAAGCACTGCTCTAGTACGAGAGTTCTCAGCTGCATGCACCTTCCTAATAATATGCACAATTTTATTTATTTTTACATGCAAACACCGCTAGTAATTAGCCGTGTGATTATACTTGTGCATTTCATTGGGGCTTTAACTGATGTCATTCTGCATTATTCAACCATATGAAAACAATTTTCAATTAAGATAATGGCACGCCTTGAAATTATGCAAATGCTGGCTGTATTGTGTAGAATAATTATGACAAATGTAAAGCAGGTAAAAAGTTTCCTAATGCAGTTGTGTTTTACACCCCGGTGATGTCATTTCCCCTCTGGCCTAAGTTAGTCATTCATTAGCAGAGTAGCAGCAGCAGCAGCAACAGCAACGGCTCTGAGTGATACTTCTCTGGCAGGGAGCCTACAGAAACCGGCACTGAGAGCCAGGGCCTAGAGAGGGCAACATAACACTCCCATTAAGAAATGTACTTTGTTTTCCCTTACTCCATTAACTTGTTTATAGACATCGGAATGATTTTTTATTATTGATTTTTAATAGTTTGGAGCAATCTGTTTTGTGCTCAGGGACGCACTGGCAGCTGAGAGACAAAGGGCTGGGTGCTGTCTGGTGCGTCGTGAAGGGCTGTCTGGGTGGGGGTCACCGGCTTCATCGGTGTGTGGGGCAGCCGTTTCACCTGATCACCTCCTGTTGTAGTTCATTGTGTAAGTGATATCCACACCTGTCCCAAAAGTGGTGGCAGGGCCACCTGTGCGGTCACAAGGCTTCCTAACTCCAAGCTAGGCTCCTTCTGTGGGACAAGATGCAATTCTCAAGGTAGAGGTGTCTTATAGCCATCAGGTGAATACCCCTAGTGGTATGGGACTGCAGAGAGGCTAAACCACCTTGTCATACATTCAGAGGTGGGGTGGTGGTGTGTGAAGTGAGATGGTGCTTAAAATGTGTATTGCGGACCTGCTGTGTTAGAGGCAAAGGGTGATGGGGGTGCTCACTGTCAATTATGTTGTTGGTGAGGGGAGCAAGTTGGGGAATCTCAGGATTGTGACTGAGCCCACCAGAGATTTAGGCATGGTTGCTGGCAGCTACCTGTGCTAGCGACATGATTAACAGAAGCAGCTTGCTGCTTGTTTTCTGTAGAGCAGCATTGACACTATGACAATATTCAGCTAGTGGCTGGGAGAAGATGAGAAGCAAGGAGGTATGTAAGGCTTTTATTAGTCAGAAATTTCTGATGGCGTATTTTATCTGATTGCCAAATGTTTGAGCTAATCAGAGATAAGTGTAAATATAAGTCTTTTTATAGCTAGCTGAATTCATCATCCAGATTTAGACTGCTGCTAAAATTTCATGTTTCCATATGCTGATGCCCAGATGCAGCAAAGGGTTCAAGTCCAGGTTCCACCAGGGTACCTCTCCCTCCTGCCCAAGGCTCAGTAGCCCCCTAAGCACAGCAGAGAAGCTTTCTTCTAACCCTCAATATGCCACAAGAAGGCAGATGGAGATTGCTTCCTGGAGAGCCTCAGTGGATGGCAAACATAGGATGGGTCACACACTGCAGGTATGAGCTCTCCTGGCACCAGTGTTCATTGCATCTGAGAGTGACGTCCATGGAAAGGTTGGGACCAGCTCCAGCATCATGCATGAGCCAGGGGTCTTGCTGCACAGGAGCAGTGGAGGCCTTTTGTGGGAGCAGTGTTACCATTGGGGATGCTGTTAGGCAAGCTAGAAGAGTTTTGCTCTACTCCACTGAAAACTTCTCTGCTGCTTCTAAAGCTTAGGAACTGCCTCTAAGATTACCACTGAGCCCAAATACTGCAGCAGGTGAAGCACTGGTCAGAGTGGGAGCAGATTTCTCCCCATTCCCTCTGGGGGAAAAAGTGGCTGTCCTCCATTCTTGGAAGGGCCACCACCAAGGAAGACACTACATTGCCCCAGGCTTCTCAGCTGCTCATGGACCAGTGCGTTTCCCTGTGTCACCTCCTGCACGGGATGGGAAGACCTCCATGACAGCGGGCACTTCATGCAGGGCTTGGAGGAGGATGCTTTGTGGGTCTACAAAGGTCCAGATTGAGTGGCTGTGAGGCTGTGCTTCATGGGGCATCTGTGAAAAGCAGTCCCCAGCTTTTCCAGCACCTGACTGTGAGAAGTAGTTGCCAGCTGTCTGCTGGCAGAAAGCCCCTGCCCCATGCCCTAGACCTTTGGCAATCTGGGAGCATGAGATGGGCTCAGTCCCTGAATCCTGCAGCTCATGGGGGTCCTGGCCAAATCTGCCTCCAGCTCATTTATTGCTCTCTGCTCCAAGGGGTGATGTGGGGCTATGGAATGGCTGACCTTTGCAGAAGCAGCTCTAAAGCATAATGCTTGTTAGTGCTTTGTATTTTCATGTTTTTAAAGGTGTTGGCATTAATTAGAGTGGGCTTAAAGATATATATCAAGGCCGTTGCTCATTAATTCCAGGGATGGTATTTGGTGTAATGTGTACAATTCCTGAAAACCCAAACAAGTAACTAATTCATTTTGCATGGTATGACATCCCTGCATTGCCCTGCCTCGTGGTGAGCACTGCTTCTGCTGAGGCTGGACTGTCAGTGGGGATCTGCCTTTGGTTCATTCATCAGCAGCTAAGTTTACTACGAACTCATGTTGATTTCATCTCTTCTCTCAAACTGGGCATCTGATGCAATGCTTTTCGCCTTGCAAATAATCCTTACTCATGCAAGTAATTTACATGAGTAAGCGTTGCTCATACAGAGGAGAGAGCTAGTTTCCTGTAATTATTTCTCTAGCAGTATTTTGCATTTTCAGACTAATTGAGGGAAAGGAAAAAAGTCTCTCCATAAATGTATGTCATTTGTAACTGCAGAAGAGATTCTTCCAGAAAGTTAAGGGAAGCAGTGTGCTTATTTTCTCTTTCTTTCAGGACAGATGCTCACAGCCTCCCTCGAAAGTTTAATTTGTTTCCGAGGGGCTGTCTATGTGTGGGGTCCTACCCCAGTGTGTAAAGGTAGAGTAGGCTGGCCCAAGCATGGTGCCTTACACTGCTGGTGCTTATTACCACCCCCACCTTGAAAAACGTGCTCCTCACTCTGCAAAGTGATTATTTTTGAGAGACGTAAGAATCTGTGCAGTTGTATTGGAAATGAGAACAGCCCTGGTTTAGTCTCCACGGTGTGTGCCTTATGCTCGTATCTGTCAACACTGGCAATGACAACACGTTTCAAACATGCAGATTATGATTATTAAAGGGTGCTTTAAAAATCATGTTAATAGCATCAATCTCCAACGTACACTTGCTCAAATTAATTCAGCTTTGGAAATCAGGCGCACTGTAATAGCAGTGTTAGAGAAATGGCATTTGTCATAAAATATCATGGTTTTGATAATTGCATATCCACTCTGTATATTTTTATCTCTTGCCACCAGTAGCATATGCTGGCAAAGGAAGGAGAGGACAATGATATTACTCAGACAAGCCACATGTTGCTAGCCATTAGCCAGCAGCCTAGCATATCTGGTCACTTAAGGCAGATTCATTTAAAATTTTTTGGGGTTTAATTTTTTTTTTTTTTCCCTTGCTGCTTCCCAGTGCATTCAGACTGTAAAATACACCCACTGCTCTCCAGAGTTGCTGTTCCCAGTCTGATCAGTGGCACTAAACATTAAACTCTTGTCTTTGGAGAATAATAGGCCTCACATGGTACACCCTCAAGCATGTTGAGATACTGTGCAGGCTGGAAAATAAAAATGTTCTAATTGTGTCTTTTAAATAAGCATAGGAGTGAATTAATTAGACTATATTTTGTCTTTAGTTGCTTAGTTACACAATAGTATTCCTAAGCACAAGTAAGATAAATTGGCTCTTTTTGTGCTGCTTGTCCCTTAATCATAATTACTGTATTGCTCAGGAGAGTAACGCATACATAGATTTTGCATTTTTAATAATATTCAAACAGTATGCGAATGATATAGAAAGTATGTTCTGATTCAAGTTCTTATATGCTTTTATTCGGGAAGTTCTCCTGCTATGGGAGCAATATTTGCATTAGTTGCTCAGAGATGTAGTTCTGGGAAAAACATAATTGAAATATTCTTGCAATGCTTGTTCTGGCCCTTTCATTCGCATTCAAAATAACAATGCCTTAAGTCTCTGAACAGTCATCCACTCTTGATTTAAGAGCTTTTTTTCTTTGTGTGTGTGTTTGTGCATGTGCAGTGTGGGTTCACACCCAGCTTTAACCCTGCAGAGCCTAGACGCTTGCATGATTCACAGTGTCATATCAAGTTGAGCTTTTTATTTTGTAGCTAAAATGCAGTCAGAAGGTCAGATGAACATCGGCATTTTATGGCATTAATCCAGTGACCTTAATGCTTGGCAGACGTCCATGTTTCTGTGTGAAGGTGCCAGGGTTATAGATAATAAAAAGAGTTTGTTTTCATTTTCTGGATATTTTAATCTTTCTTTGCAAAACATAGCCTCGGGTTTGGGGGCTTTGGGCTGCTCCTGGGGGCCAAAACTTTAATGTCTTCCTGGTTGTTGAGCATTAGCTGCTAATGATGGGCAGATTGATACAGATACTGAACAATGGAAGGTTCTGGCGAGAAACCCCTAGACATGCTCAGTGGATGTATGTGAAAATTGGCTCCATTGTTCTGCTGTATGAAAAGCAAGTAAATTATTTACAGATATTTGCTAATTAAAGCACATATTGTTTTACCAGCACAATAGAACACAATATAACAAAAGACAAAAGAATAAGCTTGCATAATTTAAACCTGCTAATGCAATGTAGTCCTTGTTAAGAAAAATATAATTATGTAATCTACGAGGAAAGCTTTCTGTACTGTAACTGTAGTAGGCAAAATTAGGAATGAATTGCTTGTCAACTTGCCTAAACTAAAACAGCTCTTTGAGATCTGTGAGCTATCTGACGGGAAAACATTTTGACTGAAGCCTATTTTCTCTTTGGTCAGAACTTCTATCTGCAATGACAGATATAAATTCAATTTGAACCTCCGCTCAGGATTGGGAGGAGAGAGAAAAAATCACCCCAGAAATAAAGGAGGAGCATAGCAGTAGAAATGCCAAGTCTAGCTGCTCACAGCCATCCCTCTGTGTGCTCCACCTCCACCCAAGTTCTGGCCCAGATGTACCAGAATCCTACAAAGCATCCTACAAAGACACAGTGCTGTCTTGCCCTAGGACATTTTGCTTGTCTCACTTTGGAAAATACTGAGTCATGCAGAAAAAGCCGCTTGCTAATACAAGGGAAAGAGAATACCATAGGACTTCATGTGCTTCACCTGTGTCCTTTATCTTAGCCTCTTCTTTTGGGTTTTGCACCCTGGCAGACGGCATGGATATGTTGGGATGTAGAGTTTCAGACAGCTCTGTGTGGCTGTGCTTAGACTAGGGAATTACCTGTCACCTGAATTTAACAAGATCGTTATAGCCCTTTAAAGTAATTAGCAAAGGATTACCAGATGAAAGGTTCTGCTTTGGCCTCTTCCAAATTCTCCTGTATGCAGGTGAGCTCGTAGGCTGCTTGTGGTTCCATTCTCCCCAAAAGTTCATGGGTGGAGAGCGGCAGTCTCTGCAGGTCCTTGCAGACTGGCGTCTATGAGGAATGTTGCCGACTCAAACCCAGCAGGCAGTTCTGCTCCATGCATCCTTCAGGACACTGCTGTCTGCCTTGAGCTAGGGGATTCCTGAGGAGATAGCATAAAATGAGGCAATCAGGGCAGGGAAAGGAGAAAGAAAAGCTGCCCCTGCTTATGCCAAGTGCTGAAGCATTTTGTGAAGCTTTCCTGTCCGTTGGTGACGGTGTTTTAGCTGATCTGTGATCCTGCAGTTTTAAAAACCCTCGTGTACTTCCAGCCTACAGCAGGTGGGAGACAGGACCTTCTTACAGTAGAAGTCTCTGGGAGCAAAGCATTCCTGTGTAAACTTTCATTGCTCCTTTAGAGCTGAATATGGTCCTTGGAAGAAAGCTTGGATGAAGTGCTGCTTTGTAGGAAATGAGTTGGAAGATTTGGGTTCAGGTTCCTGAGTGGCTTCTGACAAGCAAGTTAGGGATTAATTGAGATGACTTGGGTTCATCTTCTCTACAGACTGAGGGAGTTGGGGCTGTTCAGTCTGGAGAAGAGAAGGCTCAGAGGTGACCTGATTGTGGCCTTCCAGTATCTGAAGAGGGTCTACAAGAAGGCTGGGGAGGGACTTCTCAGGACATCAGGTAGTGATAGGACTAGGGGGAATGGAATGAAGCTGGAGGTGGGGAGATTCAGGCTAGATGTGAGGAGGAAGTCCTTCACCATGAGAGTGGTGAAGCCCTGAAATGGGTTGTCCAGGGAGGTGGTTGGGGCCCCGTCCCTGGAGGTGTTTAAGACCAGGCTGGATGAGGCTCTGGCCAGCCTGATCTAGTGTAGGGTGTCCCTGCCCATGGCAGAGGAGTTGGAACTAGATGATCCTTGTGGTCCCTTCCAACCCTGACTGATACTGTGATACTGTCCTAAAGCCTTGGTAGCATCTGTATGGCAGAGAAGATCTCGTAACTGTAGATTCTATTAACAGGGTGGTTTAGTTTGACAGTGGTATGAAATATGGGTGACAATGCTTTGCTCAAACACTCGGGTAAATGCATTGCTACAGCAGAGGTGTTTATTAGAAATAAGTTCCCTCCTTCCTTTCTCCACCTCCGCAGCACAACCTTCTGTGCCTTAAAGGGATCTAGAGCAGAGAACCAGACTCCTGGGGTGAGAACGGCATTGTTACTGTGCAAAGTATGGGAAGGTTCTTTTCATCTAAATCATAAAAAACAAAAACCACACAGGATGTAAAAAAACCCAGAGTAATAGAGGCCTTTATGCTCAAATGAAATACGCAGTTCTGTTATCCTTGGTGAATGCAGTCCACAAGAGTTGCACAGTATTTTTTGCTCCCCTGGATGAATGTTTTCATCAGCAATGTACTAGGTTGTATAATATGCATCCCCAGCTATCTACCGTGCCGAAGGTTTCAGTAAAAAGGCTTGAAGATGTTTTGTAATGTTTTTTAATGCAAATCACACTGATCAGATAAATGGCAAGCAGTGTCTCCTGTAATTACCAGCAAGAGTTTTTACAGTATGTCTCCTGTTTCTCTCTAGGCCATGTATTTGATGTTAGGAGACAGCCAAGCAGGTGTTCAACTCACTCGTGCCCTCCAGAATTCCTTAAATGACCTCTGGAAGCACTGGAGTGAAAACAGTCACCGTACGTCAAAATTTTGAGCTATCTCAGTCACCATCATTCTTTTAAGGCTGCCTGGACATCTTTAAAATATAAATCTTTCCTAGTTACTGGCAATGAGTGAGGAGTTGTGACGTACTGTATGCACACATGCAATCAAGATGTACAACCTCCAAGTGCTGCCCTGTGACTCTCTGCCTTGTAAGAGTTAATATTTCTTCTAAAAAAACAATTATCTGCTTTAAACTATTGTAACTACCTGACCGCTTTCCCTGATTGTAAGTATTTCAACCATCTGCTGAGTCAGGCAATATAGCATTCTGTGCTTTTGGAAGGCTATGATGGTTGCTTAGACAACAGTGACATAATATTTAAGCATAATGGCTCTCGAGGAGATACTGTCCCGTTCTCCCTGGATGACTTCTCTGAATATGCAAATCAAATGCACTCTTAAAAATATAACAGGGGTGAGAATGGTTTGTATCACCAGCTTTCTGAATCTTCTCCCCATAGGTGAAATTATACTTTCTTTAGGAGTCTTGTAAGAGGCATTAAATTATAGGCTGACTAGATACCCACTTTTATAGAAACAGAAGAAAAACTGCCTCTTTTTATAGACAGTGCTTATTTCGAGATTTAGACAACTTTGTGGCTGAGAAAATCATTGCCATTGGTCGGTCAGCATCCAAAAAGGCCCATCCAAAATAAATCTCATTCCTGAATGGAGCTGAAATCTGCTAGCTGTTTCCTCCTGCAAACCTCATCTTCCTGTAGTAGGGAAAAACCTGCAATTAAAGATTTAACTATGCAACGGACACCTCATAAACATATCACTTCAGATCACAGCTAATACATGATGAGTTGATTTTTGTAGAGATAGATATATGCACTGTATGTGACGTGGGTGGTTTTTCATGTTTACACAGAGATATAATTATGAATGACATGAAGGTTATACAGCAGTTTTCTTTAATCTTCTGAAAGTTTGTTAGTCATGTGTCACCATGTACCTGTGTTTTAGTTATTCAACATCTGTATTCCTTTGCCATCTCACTGAAAGGATTTCTCTAGAAGGGCTGTGGCAGTAGGTGCGCAGCAGTTGATGCTGAATGGCTATATGGGCTCACCTGGCTGGCAAAGCCCTGCAGGTCCCAAAGCAAATTTAGTGGTGTCACAGGGCTGCAAGGCGTTTTTGCTAAACAAAAAGGGAGAGAGACCCTCTTATAACCTGCTGCTCCAGAAAAACTAATTAAAAAAAACCCACAACTCACAGTTTGGGTCTGAGCACTTTAGAACGCTTGCTAAAGAGGATGTGTGTGAAAGCTTGGCAAGGCACATCGAAATCCCAGAGCTGATGAAATAGTCGAGTGACCTCCGTTTGGGTCACACTGGGGCAGATGACCTCTTGTGTTAGCAAACTGCCACAGTGTGGGGAAGAGAGTCTCTGTGGAAGCTGCCCATGGCTCAGACTCTTCAGAAAGAAAGCGTTGAAGTCAGGGTGAACGTTCTGGAGACACAGTCCCTAGCTGATGAGATTAGCATTAGCAATGGCACTCGGAGGAGGATGGTGTGTGGGGAGTTGGGGAGAACATGGCGGATTGTCTTTGAATTGGACTCAAAACCATCGAGAGCTCAAAAAATGAACAGTGAGAGAAAGCATGTCTATCCAGTTCCACTGTGCATGGGGCTGTGTGACCCAAGGCAGGCCCTGAAATACACAGGCTAACTTTTCTGTTTTCTGGCTGAAAGTGAGCTTGTTTGCATTTCCCTGGTGCAGTCATGGCAAGCACTAGTGGTACAAGGGGAGGGCTCAAGGCAGTACAGATGTGAAGGATGGCTGAGCACTGCTGGGTGCTGGAGAGGTGGCAATACCCAACCTTCCTCATGAGTGGCACATCCAGTGGCCATCATCTCTGCAGGCCAAGCCTGACCTTGTCCCTACCTCTTTCAGGGTGACTCCAAAGCCCCACGGTGGTGTTTTTAATGTTAGGAACAGCTCTGGCTTTTGGGGGAGTTGACAGCAGTGGAGTAGCAGTTAGAGCAGATGCAGGATAGATGCACTTGGCCCAGCAGACATGAAGTGGGTGCTGCCACTGCTTACTGATGTGACAGGGACCAGCCTAGCAGCCATGAGCAGGAAGCCTGTGGTCAGGTGCCCTCGTCGGGCAATCCCAGCCAATTTGAGGCCAGGCCAACACCCTTAGGGACATGGCTGCTGCAGAGGTGACAGGGCAGACCACGAAGGGGGCATGACCTAGCAATGCCTGCACAGGGTGGTTTCAGCCTTTAACTTCTGTCACAACACAGGTGACAGCCTGAATTGCTTTTACGTTTTGTATTCATGCTCTCCGCTTGTGTGCTCAAGCACACTCTGGTGCCATTCTGGGTACCCATTTGCAGCGGCTGTGTTCAGAGTCCCAGTGCCATTTTTCAAAAGGCTGAGGCAAGTGTATGATAGTTTTTATGCAGGGTCTTCTGGCCCCTCATGTCAGTGTTGGGATACTGAACATCATGTGGTTTCATGGCCATGGCCATGCCATTGCCACACAAAGCACATGGCTGTGCTGTGCTGTGCTCTCTCCCGCCCCCTGAAGCCCCCTTTCCTGTGCTTGTGCCTATCTGGTTCCCTGTTCATGGCGGCCTAGGCAGAGCCAATAAGCGCTCTGGCATTGCTTCACCCTTGTTACAGTAGAGTTTCTTTTCGTGTTGTTTTTTTCTTTCCCCCTCGCCTTTTTTTTTTTTCCTGTGTACACATCATGTGCGTGCATGTGAAGGTTGTATTCTCAAAAACAAGTTTATTCATTGATGATGTAATAGTGATTGTACTTTTCTTTTGGTTAATAAATTGTCTGTGTAGCTTACTTTGTATACCAGCCAAAATTAGTCATACCAGTTCTTGGAAAGGATATGAAGAAACTAGTAATTGAAATCATAATCATTTGATCATGAGAGCTATTTGGAAAAGAATATTTTAACCAAAACCACGTCTGATCTCCAAGTCAGGGTTTTTTTTAAACTGCTGCTAAGTAGATTTCTGTAGTGTCAAATACTAGAAATTGTGCAGTAGCTGGTGCTGGTATTCAATATCCTAAAAGAGGACTTCATCCAGAAATTGCTGAGACTGTTTGCAGGCAGGCTGATATTTATATCTACGTTTTTCTCTTTTTCTATCCTAACATTTAATAATCACCATGTAATAGCTATAAAATGCATAGCAACTACAGCTTTTTTATTTCAAGTGGATGGTGTAATGAAATTGGGTGAAACTATCCATTGAAATTGTACTTTGCAGTACCCGGTGCCTGTTTACAAAGTATTGGCATTTGTCATAAACAGAGATTTAAAACATCGCTATTATTGTTTGTTGTTTGGTGGAAGCTCTTATGCTGTGCAGTGATAAAGGAAGATTTTATTACAAGCTTACTTAACATATAAGCATGTCGTTCATTTCTGAGCAAATATTTGCTATTGCAGTAAATGTAATGAAGGTGGTGCTTATAAAACAATTTTGTATTATATAAGGGAGAGCTGTTTTCCACTAGAGATACTTCAGGTTTTGTATTGTCTGTAGCTTATCAAAATAATGCACTTTTTTTCCCCCCTGTTAAGCAGTATTTTATTTCCTGAGGAATGTTCAGTGGAAAAAAACCAACAACACACACAGAGAATCAATCATGCTTTTCTCTTTGTTTAATAACTCAAGGAATTTCTCTCCCCTTTGCAAATACTTGTATTTATTTGATAGAAAAAACAGATTCTGGTTTATTTATTTCAAGAAACTGTAACCTTCCTTAGTGCTAGAAATGTGTGGTGTGCAAGGTGTGGTGCGCAGCCAGCTCTTGTTACAGCATAAATTATTTCTGCTGTTTTAAGTAAAAAATCCGGAGGAGTATCTTGCCGTATATGTGTGTGTGTTTGTTTATTTTTTTAGAGGCTTTCTTGAGCCCTTGCCCACTGGAGTCAGCTATAAAACATTCTGCTTATTCATCATGACTGAGAAGAGTTGATTGTTTCCTGGAAGGATAAAATTCAGCAATTAGAGCTGTTTAATTTGAGTATATATTCTGGAGGCTAAACTAAGTTTAAGTGCTTTTCTTAGAACGTATGTTTAAGAAGGGAAAAAAATTACAGTTCTGATCTTGAAAAAGGTTTTAAGAAACATGAGAATGTGCAAGTTCTTTTGGTGGGAAGCATGTAACATTTATGTAGTATTGCTTTTGGGATTACATCACAGCTTTATTTAATTTTTAGGACAAAAGTTAAATTCAATATTTGTATATAAGCCAAGGGAAAATGTACCGTAAACACAGGAATTTTCTGGTGAGTCAGAGTTCCAAGAATCTGAGATTTACTTAGTCCATTTATTTCAGGTCTAGCTATAACCATTAGTCATCCAGACATGAATTTTTACATTTGTAGCTAATTGCACCTAAAAGACAAATTTTCCCTCAAGGCTTTGGGTTATACAGAATGTGAATTGGCAACCTGCATTTCAGATGCCTTTTAGGATCATTGCCCTGGTCCTAGAAATTGTCTTTAGATCATATATATTTGCTTTGAATAAACAACTAATATTAGGTGGCAGGAAGAACAAATTAAGTACTGGCTATTCTAACTGCTGACACCAAGGTTCTGAGGCGGGTGGCATTAGGGGCTTATCGGTTGTCATGGAGCCCCACATGACATGTTGTATTCTTATTCTTCTTGCAGGATGAAGTTATTGCTGTTTCAGAGAAAGTTACTGTGAAGCTTGAGGACTTGGCAAGATGGGCACAGTCCGATTTCTCCAAGTGGAAGTGTGGTTTCCGGGCTGAGCCAGTCAAGCTGATGGATGTAGGGAAAAATGGGCAGAAGGAGGCCTTAATGAGATACCGGCAATCCACACTCAACAGTGGCTTGAACTTCAAAGACATCCTGAAGGAAAAAGCTGACCTTGGTGAGTATCCCTTGCTTTCTCCTTTGGGGAGGGGCCTGTGGGTAAACATCTTTCAAAGATGGATGAGCCCAATCCCACCAAGATGTCACCGGTACCAAGGTATGTCTGTGCTTTGCTTTGGGCAGAGGTGTGGTGATGAAGTACCTGAGCTCAGTGGTTGTGAGCTCATTTCAGGCTCCTTCAAAGATTAGTATGGGGTAGGTCTGTGATACCTGTCTGCTCTGTAGACATGTCCCTGAGCACTAAGGCTCAAACCCTGAAGATGTATGCACAAGTAAGTGTTAAGGGCTCTCCCTGGGGCTCTGCAGGCCAGATGGGGTCAGAGATGCATGTTGTGGGGAGAGGAGCCTGACACATCTTCCTAAGGCTTCCTTTGACAGGTATGGGAGAGCTATGGCTTTTCTGATGTCCCATCTTCTGGAAGTGCAGGGTTATCCTCTCCTTCGGGGGCTTGTCCTGTCTCCATGTAATCACCTTTGTTCAGAAGGGAGATGTTCCTTCCATAGCTTTCTGTAGTCTTCCATTATAAGCTTTACGCTAGCTCCTAGCATTGGCCTCTGCAAGCATGCCACTGTTCTCTCAAGACAGACCTGTGCTTTCTAGCCCTGTCTGTTTCTAGGGAGGGAAATGGTAGCTCTGCTCTGGGGTGGCTTTGGTGCTTAGACAGTGACATATCCAAAATCTGTGGTGGGGCCCAAGGGGCAGTGGATCTCCTGTTGGTATATATGCCCACTTGTGGTGTTAGGACCTTGGATGTGTAATAACTGTCAGAAGGATATTTCTCTGTTGTACCAAACTTTTAACAAATGTCTCAAGTTTAAAGAGCATCAAGTTTAGGCCATAATGGGTAGAAAGGTAAGAAATTAAGAAATGAAGCTGGTGCATGTGAAGAAATGCTTTCTCACATATGTAAATAGGAGATGCAGGGCCAAGATCAGTTTTATAATGATGTTACTATGTTGGCATCAAACCCAAGTTACACTAAATTGAAGATCTGTCTTGGATTTATCTTCTGTATCTTGTTTTTCTGATCTTACGAAATGGTGCAGTGATTTTGTCAATCTCACATTTCACCATTAGATACATAGGTTGTAAGATTAAAGCTTGATTGGAAGTTCTTATTTTTCGTTACTTCTCCAGGAAAAAAATAACCCATGCATTTCTTTCTCTTTTCTTTTACTCTTCTGAGTGGTTTCTTCTGGTTCATAATTACATGCAGTAATTGTCTCTGCTATTGCCCTGGCATCATCTTTACGCAGTACATTTATTTGCATTTGTTTGTTGTGTCAGAAGAACTTTTGTGTGTTAATGTTTTGTTGTTTTTGTTCTTAACAAACAAAAAAAAAAACCCACCTTGTGGTAAGTTATGAAATTGTTATTATCTACCCTGAGAGCCAAAGAAAATTATCTTTAAGCCTGAGGCTTATAGTTGCGTGTTAAGTCTTTGAAAGTAGGGGTTATACTGAAAATGCTTGTGGAATGCAAACTATATGGTATAATTTTGATAACCCATATTCTGATGTTGCTCATTTTGGTGGATCTGGCTTTATTGTTGGGTCTTTTTTTTTTTCCCACTTGAAAACAGTATTTTGACTAATGTTTGGTTATGATTGCATTTTTCTTCATTATGACTGGTTGACAGGACTGAAACCAAAGGTCCAAGAAGACCAATAGCTGATTAGGCACGTTGATCCAGACCACTGATCTAGCCTTGGAAAGGCAACCAAAGAAATACCTTAAATCTAGTACTAGGATGATTCATTCACCATTTGAAAGACCCAAAATTTAAGCATATTTAGCTTCCTGGATCTGAGAAAAACTCCGAAAAACATGATCTTCATTGCTTATGAAGCAGACCTATTTGGTTGTGTCACATAGACTACCCATGAGCTCTGCTGTTTGGCTTAACTATGGAATGGAGGTTTAACACCTACCAGGTGAAGAAGATTTACTTCTTTCATTCTGAGTGGTTGGTCACGGTTGGCATTGCGCTCTGGCAATCGTCATCTCCCTAGCTGTAGGCAAAGAAATGTGAGCTGCTGGTGTGTATCTGCTGTCAAAATGGCAGGTTTACCGCCTGTTCTGACATGTGCCCACGGACCTTTTCCAATACTCAGCATCATGCCAGCAGAGCAATGGTCAGCTGCAGTGATCAGAGATTTATTAGCAATAACTTTTGCAGTAGGTCTCCAGCACAATGGGATGTGGTTGTAAACTGTGAGGGAGTGCAGTGCACTGTCAGGCAAAGTTGTTTCTGGTGAGAGCATGAGCACAGCTGTATTAGCAAGGCTAATCATTCAAAATGGAGAAGCGATCTACTGCACATTCACCATTTCAAACACCACAGTACAGTTCCTGTCCTAATCTGGATGGAGATGTTTCACAGAGGGCTTCCTCATTGGGCAGAGTGAGGCAGCTGTGATGGTGCAGACTACTTTGTACAGAACTTGGATCTGAAGGGAGCAAAGCCCTTCTTGTGCTAGTTTGGCAGGCCATGCATGAGTCTGCAGTGATGCCCATGTTTAACCCTAGCTGTAGACAAGGAATTTGCTAAACCAGGTGTTGAAATAGCCTGGATAAGCAAAGTGATCTTCCGGACCCCTTTTTTTTCCTATGAAACAGCATGTTTCCATTACAGAGAAATCCCATAAAAGTGAGTAGATGCTAAAGATTTTTCCTATTAGATGTTTTTTAACTGAGCTGTAGAAGGCAAGAGAAAATCATATCCCTACCAGAGAGATAAAAAAAACTTTATAGAAGAAAGTCAGTTTTCTCACACTATCCAAGAGCGGTGAAGGGTGAAATAACCCGGATGAAATGAAAACATGGCTGATGCAGAACCATAGAAGTGGCACTGCACAAGCATATTGAATTGAACACATTGCTGCTGGGAGCTGGGCCCTGTGTGAGCAGCATATACCTGGTGCCATATACTCTGTGGCACTTGCTTAGCCCAAACTAAGGTGACTTCTGGTTAATCCACAACCCAGAGAAATCAGGCACCTCTAACTGAAAGTTGAGCCTCATTCAAATTCAGTAGCTCTGTCTCTTTCATTCTTTCTCCTCTCTTTTTCTTTTTTTTTCCCTTGTGTCTCTCTTTTTTTTTTTTTCTTATTTCTTCTTTTTCTTCTTTTTCTTTTTCTTCTCTCTTGCCTTTCTTTTCTGCAGAAACTGGGTTTAGTTCTGTAAAACACCATTGCTTTTATCACTAGTGAATTATGCAGAACTTCTCCTTAGGACTATATTAAATAACAGATCTAGGAACGGCATTTTTTTGTGTGAGCTTCAGGATTTCAGCCTGAAAAATGTTTTTTAAGAATTACTTCTTTCTGCCTCTTGAGATATTTATGTCATACATTCTGTCCCTTTCTACAAATATGTCAATATTGAGTGCTAGCAGTTTGTGTCTTAAGACTATTTATAGCTTTCTGAATATTTCTTTCAAATGTTGAGAAAAATAAAGAATAACAACAATGCAGCATATAAAAATAGAGTTGCTCAGGAATGTATTATTCATAATGAACATGAGAACCTGTTTTTCCAGAAGAATTGGTCTGATTAAATCATTCACGACTAAGGCCGCTAGTTGTTTATTTTTGGTTTTAGAATTATTTAGGGTTTTTTTTCTTTGTAATAAATGGACTCATATACCCTTATTTGGTAAACTAGTGGGAAGTCACCAGATGAGGAATTATTTCATTTTACAAAATTTTTAGCAGCTAAGCAATGTAAACACTCTCAGTTAAATATGGCGAAGTTGCGTATTTGTATTCCTCAGGCTATAGTTTGAAAAAAAAATTCAAATTATTTTATATAACACTGCTTCTTACAGACTTCCTTTAAGTGAAGTATGAAAGCTGCAGTGTAAGCTTTATTGGCCTATAAATATGTCATTATAGTTGGACTACATTTATAAGCTTTGGATTGTTGTTTAAGCCAAGAAAATATGTCTCTACAGGTTGACTTTTTATTGAAACCCTTTGAGGCATACAACAGAATGTATTTTAGGCCAAGGTTATTAAAACAGCATTTTCATTTTTGCAGCAGACTCATTGTCAATTATGCTGCCACAAACTGTCTGTGGATAGGCAGTTATGAATGGTTTCATCTCTAAATGTGTCTTTAGAAAAAGAAATAAAAGATAGAGGAGTCAGAGCTGAAATTGAGAGAAGAGACTGAGGGGAAAATGACTGAATTTAGTGCTCGCCATCTCTGTTGGTCTGGGTTAGGCTGGGCTGTGGCACTGCCTGGGTTTAGCCCAGGAACAAATGGCCCCAGTGCCCCAGGCCAGGCTGGGAAGGTGGGAGCACCTGCTGCTGAAGATGGGCAGTCTGCATCCCTCTGGTTCATGGGTTTGTCATGACAGAGGTCTGGGTTTGGTCCCCAAACTGTCATTGCTGTTCTTTTTATTTGACTTTTTAGGAGTCTTTATGATGCCAGAATGTATGGTTGAGGTTGCCACACAGTGGGCACTCCAATTCCTGCACTGGCAGCATTCATAATGGGAATGAGCAAGCTCTGGTCTATACTGTAGCCGGGCTTGCTGCAGTTACTGCTTATTTGTTTGGATCCAGTGAGGGAGTACCCAAAGAAAATTTAGCAGTCAGTCCTGTCCTGATTTCTTCCCCCAAAGTAATGTGTTTAGGGGTATAGAATCTGGATCTTTGTTCTCTATGAAATCCAGGAAAATTAAGTACTGCTTGTGTCTGAGGTTTATGTTTTAGCAGTTGCCCTTTTCTAGTCCATAGGTGGTTTTCCAGCAGTTGTTTCCTTCTTATGCCTTGAACCCTCCAACATTGCTTGCTAGGCAGGGACTGGATGCTGCAGGACTGGCTCACCCTCTCATTTCCTTCTCTTCTTTACCAGTTTCCTAATTTGCATAGCTTCATCCAGGAGATTGAGGCTCATCCTCAGATCTTGTGTTGATGTATAAATTGACTGATCCACAGCAGATTGCAGGGACTTTGGAAGTTAAAACAGACTGAGGATGAACTGTCTTCCAGAAAGGTTCTGACCCCTCAGTGCCCAGGCAGTCACTTGTGCCCAGCTCCAGTGGGCACCAGGCTCTGGCATGGGACTTTTAATTTCACTTGCCAGTGGCCTTGTAACAGACAAGGCTTCTCCACATGAAGATTAGCAAGTCATAATGTAGTCAAACTATAGTATTATCAAAGCTGATAATCTGCATCTGTAGTGTGCTCAGACACTTGAGCGGTGACTTCTGAACTGAGGCTGACTCTCCTTTTTCATTGTTTGGCATGTGCTGCTGAATTCAGGCTCGCCTGGCTTAACTTGATGCAATAATTTTCTGACCAACTAATTGTTAGCTATTGAGAGTACAGCTACTTGGGATACTTTGTGCCTAAGTCATGCCTCTAACTCTTCCCCTCCCTTCCTTCCCTGTTTGTCTGCAGTCTTTGCCTCTTCTTTGTGCTTTCCTGTCCCCATTGCCCTAACTGAATGCCATTTTGATCTTGACAAAGCTCCTGTAACTGTCCCATTATCCCATTTTCCCCTCTTTCTCCTTGTACACCGTATGCTGGTTTTTGTCTTGTGGGTCAGAATGACCTCTGTAACTCATTTTAACCAGTCCAGTTGTACAGTTCTTTTGCTGTTGTGACCAGTTTAGGCTGTGCCTTTAAGAAAGGGACAGTTGTTGGGACACTCTGGCTGAATGTTTTGAAAAACATACAGATATTCTAAACTAATTTCAGTGGTAGATTGATAGAATGCAACTTTTAAGTTTTAGCTCAGTCAGTTCAGTCTGTACTTTCTCTGCTCGTGTGGGCTTGTCGGCTTCTCTCTCTCTGAAGCAACAGCTTGCTGGACAGGAGCGACCTTGAATTAACAAAGCTAACCAGATAAGAAAACTAATTCTTGCATACGCTTTGAGCTAGCAGAATTTTCTCCTTAATTGCCTTTCTCTCTCTCTCTAACCCTTTTTGGGAAAAAAGGGAGGTAGGGAGGGAGGGGGTGGGTACAGAGCGGAATTCTCCTGGCTGGGGGTCTTCTGTATTACGTTCATTGCTGTATATTTCTGTATATATTGTAAATATTGTATATTTTTGTACATATCCATCTGCATTTCATTTCTGCTTGTAAATACAGCTTATTTCATTTGCCTCTCTGACTGAGTTAGCTGTGGTATCTTTGGGGGGGGGGACGGGGACACTTTCTCACCCTACCACAGCTGTAGATGAGCATCTTGCATGACTTGTCTGCTGTTCTCCGTGGAGCCTGAAGGGAGGAGGACATCTCCTGTGGGGAAAAGGGCTGTGGCCTGGCATTTTCTTCTGTGTTTGTGCAGCTTCTAGCACGTGCTGGCATTGTGCAGCAGAATAAGAACAGTGGCAGGCTGTGAAGTTGTGCTTTTGGGCTTGCTCTTTAGAGAGGCCTTGGAGCAAGAAGGCTTCCTTTGGTTGTACATATTTCGGTTTCATTACCGCTTACCTTTAGCATTAACATGTTTGGGATTGGAGGTAACCCAGGGTGCTGAGCAGACAGACAATTTTATCTGGCCTTGCACGAAGAGGGCAAGATAGAAGTTTAGTTTATTACTTGTCAACCAGCTGGTTTAAGATAGCTAATACTTGTTGGCTTGTTGGCCTCAGTTGCTGGCTGCCTTTTAAATGCTGGAAGTTGATGCTGTTGTTGCATGCGGTGTACTCTCAATACTTCTGTAATAATGATGTTTTCTCCTGGAAGTGACCCGGTCTCCCATACCATTTTGGGGCTCCCCTGCTCACTTGCCCCTCTATTTTGAGCCTCTGCTGCTCTCCTCTGCATCTCCCTAGCCTCTCTGGGAGGAGGTTGGTGGGGTCCTTGGGAGGTTGCCTGCAGCCACCTGGTCCTTCCTGAGGCCACATATTTGCCCCAGCAATGCTGGGATGATTTAAGTGCTGTTAATTTTTTCCTTTCTCTGGAGACAGCCAACTTCATTACAGAGGAAGTGTATTGGGATGACAGAAACATTTTAATATGCAGCACTGGCTATGGAGGCCTTTCATTCACCACTGGATTGTGTTGAGCTTCATCTGTTAGTGGCTCTTGAAAGGAGTTCTAATACCACACGTCTCAAAACTTCAAGCATGCCTTATCAAAGAGATAAAATTTGGATTGCTGCTCCAACTTTGACCCACCTTTGAGTTCTTGTAAAAGGGGGTGGTATCATTCCCCCTGGGAATTGAGGAGGTAGATATTTTGTTCTTTGAAATGTGGAAGGTTTACCAAGAAATGTAAACAAAATCCCACGTAGCTTCTCTCTTCGTAGCCCCTAAATCACAGTGGCTGTTCCCCACCCCCACTGGTTCCTGCAGCAGGAACAAGCTAACATGATTATCAGAATTCTGCTGATAGCAGTTGTCACTGTGTCAGCATTTTCAATTATGTATTGGTATGACAGAGTACTTTGTCGTTAGTGTAGAGCACAGCCATTTACAATTAAAGTTCTGGTCTGTTCAGAAACTTCAGGGAAAGAATCACTTCTGCCAAGTGAGAGCAGGAAGAGTTAAATTTTGCTGCCTTGTGAAGCTAGAGGGAACTACCCCACGTTCTCATAAAGCCGAAGTTGCAGCAGTTTGCACCGTCAATAAGAGTTCTGTTGCAGCCTTTGGTTGGAACTGAAGTAGCCTACATAATTAGAAAATGAGTAGATAAAAAAATAAGGACCATTCATAAACAGTGTCAAAGCAGCCAGTGTGGGACAATGTCCCTTTAAAAATGATGGCTTTTTTTATTTTTGTCTGTTTTTAGCACTGAGATTGACCTTGCCAGGCTGTGTAATAACCCACATGTGTTTGCTCTCCAGGATTTTTTCCCTTCTAGTCACTGTTGGATCTTGTATTTAATTCTTACTGACCATGAGGTTTTGTTCCAGTAACTGAAAACGTGTGCCTCCTGGTGCAGCACTGCTGTGCTCGGAATATGACTTTATCTCAATGTCTGCTTTTTAAACTTTTTTTTTACCTTTTAAAATTTTCTCTTTTAACTTTGAGTTTAGAGGGTGCTGTTTTCCCTCCTCAGCCTTCCCTCTAGTTTCCGTCCCTGCCCATATTGTTTCTGGGTCCCAGGGGGACCAAGTTTGGGACGTCTATTGTTTTGCGTCCCTGTACTTCCCTTGCCAGTGCTGTGGAGGAAGGTGATGACTGGTCTCCTCTGTGTGCCATGGTTGCTAGTTAGAGCTGTTGGTCCCTCATAGATCATTGATGCCTTTATCCGGCATTGCAGACAACTGAAAACTGGCTGAGTACTGAGATCCGTAAACTGGGCCTATATAATATTGTGGTATAGTTGGGTGGGCCCTGTGAACATCCTCCTTTTCCTGCCTGTCTGCTTTCATGTACTATAATTCTGCACTGCGGGAGCCTGGGACCGGGAGTGCTGTGGTCATCTTTGACTCTGAGCCCTCTGTTAATCAAATAAATGCTGTCTTCATACCAGCTCATGAATTGTTCTGGCTTGTGACTTGGGCTACCATGCTGAGATGCTCAGGATCTTCTGTGGGTGCTGTTGACACCATGACCAGACCTGGGTGTCAGATCCTGTCCAGGGGGAAGAACAGATGGACTCAGCTTACTCACTGCCTTCTTTCCAAGTTGCTCTTCTGAATTACTCTTCATTACTCCTGTGCCCAGGAATGTGGCTTACCTTTTGTTTACAGGCACACTGCAGTGTACCTGGCCTGTCATTTTCTGTCTTCCTGAATATCTTAGTCTGATTCTGACAGCCATGTTGCAAGAGAGACTAGGGCTTGTTCTCTGAGATACAATATTCGTCTTATGGATGACTTGTCCTGTGCTATGGGAGTTTGTCAGAGAAAGCATCTTTGTGCACCTGAAACTGAAGGAAGAGACTTGCTTCTTCTCCCTCTTCTTTTTCACAGAATCACCTGCTAGGACAGAGGCACACAGGAGTAATCTCTCTGGTGGGGTGTAATACCAGCAAATGGCCATGTCAGCATTTGTGAGGACCTCAGCAACAGGAGGGGATGGGCTCTCAGCTTGCTGAGGTGAAGCTTTGCTTGGACAGGCAAGGGAAGGTGGAAGATGAGTAGGCAAAAAAGAGAAGGATGGTGTTGGACAAAAGTGTAGGAAGGGGATTGGCTTCAGCAGCTGAGTATGCTGTAGCAAACCTGCCCTCCCAACGCAAGCAGCCCAGAGATCTCCCACAGCATCATGTTACCTTTGTGAACACCAAGATGGGCTGTGGGGGTTGCAGAAGACTGCGATTCTGGCATCCTTGCCCTTGCCAAAATGAGTTTTAAGATTCTTGGTATCAATATTTTGACTGCTTAATCCCTTTTGGTTAATTTAGTTCATGCTTGTCTTTGCTGGCATTGTGATCCTTGTGTGATGAGAGCATTGACAGACAAAGGTGTTTGGGAAGGGAAGGGTTAAGCCTAGTGTAGTTATAAATTGGAATTTGTGGGAGTGGGTGACAGAGAAAGCCTGTATTTAAAAAATGTAACAGCTTGACTTGTAATTCCCTGGGTAGGTTTGTATTGGAGAGCAGTGTGGCATAACCTTTATTCACTTAATTTACTAAAATTTGTACCATGTAAAATAAATTCCTCATTTTTACTGCAAATAATAATAATTTGCTTGTAAAAATGAATCCTCAGCGCTGTAACCCTTCAGTTTGGGTCTTCTTGCTTTGTTACATTGTGAAGGACAAATAATTAACACCATAAAGAAGCTTTTGTTAGTGATAGATAATGTGTATTATTTTAGCAGGAGTATATTTTAGCAGCTTGTGGAAAATCAAGGTGTAGTTTTACATCTGCACGCTGCTGCATAATTGATGTGTGTAGAAGCTGAAATTCAAAATAAGCTTCTAGAAGAGCACACATTTGATTTTCCTAAACATTTAAATATATGTATCACACCCTCATTTTAAGATGCCAGTTAATGACTTTATGAGCATGTTGGCAGCCAGAGCATTACATGTGGTTTGAGAAATGTGTCTGGATATGCTTGGTAAGCAGTATTGTTCTGACAGTGTACTAAAGGCTATCTTCAATTTGACTGTGCTCTACTTTGTTATGCTGTGAAAGAAAAAGATAATTCAGCAGAGCATTGTGCTGTCGGCTGGAGACGCCACACTTCAGAATACAAATATTACCAAGGATAAATGAATCATTAAAAGAACAGTAGCATAAAATATCTGATGAATGAACTCCAGGAGTCTCTGCAGAAATAAATTTAGCATTCGCGGACAGTACCATAATACATGAAATAATAGTATCAGTTCTACATTCAGATGCCAAAAACATTTATGGACCCAGAATAATTGTGAATTACAAGGCTATAAATACATAGAGGGGATTTGGTGATATCATAATAAACCATGAGAAATTCACTAGGCTGGTTTCTAATGTTACCAGAACCTTGAGGTATATTTACAGCCTTGTTCACACTCCTGCAGTTTTAGGGGGCAATTCTCCTCTCACAATGCATTCGTCATTCCCATTAGTGCTAAGGGGAGTTATGTGTGCATGTGATGAGTGGAATAGATCCCTACGTGGTGTACAATTCAAGGATCCTAAAACAAATTAAAAATACAATCTAACAAAAAGGTGGGAAATACTCTCTCATCCTCCTCCAAGCTCCCCCATGTCCTGTTCTGCTCCTGTGAATGGGGCTAGTGAAGGGAAGACAGGTAAAGGATGGCAAGGTAGCTGCCGTCTTCCTGAATGTTTTATCTGCAGCTGCATCATTTTTTCAACTTTTCATTACTAAGAAATATAACAACCAAAACCCAGATGTTCTGGTCCCAGGTTTCTTGAAAGTGCAGGCTAATGTATTTTAAAAGCATGTTGTAAGTACCCAGGGAAAGCTGGGATTGCCAGCCTGTCCACCCAGAGGGGGCTTCGCTGTTGTGATACCAGATTTGTAGCTGATAAAGAACAGTTAATTAGGAACCAGGGTTGAACCTGACATGATACTCAAGAGCATGTTCAGCTTTCAGCATGTCCCACATCACCTGTTTGTAATTAAGTCTGGTGTCCCTTGCCTTCCTGAACTGGGGCGGTGACAGTCTCCACAGGTACTTAGTGTCGGTTCACACATCTCAATATTAGATGCATTACAGCCCCAGTACTGCAGGACCCCTTCCCCTCCTAGTGTCTTTCCTCCAGCCAGCTGTATGGTGTTACTGGCCTCATCCTTCTTGTAAGTCATCAGCAAAATATGCATGTTCAGCATGGTGCAGAGCAAGTCTGCTCAGTAATTCCACATTCCTTAGTGTTGCAGGAGGTCTCTTGACCAACCAAACTACAGTCTTTCCGCTTACCCTTCTCACAGGTTTATGCTCCTGGCTGAACATCCAGACCTTCCAGGGCATCTGTGGTATTCACAGTGGGAAGAGTTTATGGCTTGGTTAATGTCCCTCCATGCTGTTTTACTTCTATTTTCTTGGTAGACTAACCCCCTGATAAGAGCAGTTGAATCATTTTGTTGAGATACCTCCAGGACCTTCCATCCTTGTCAGTTGGTGAAGCAAAGAGAAGATAATTATAGCACCAAAAAAATAACATCAGTGATTTGGTCATCAGCATGAGGGTGGTCCTTGGCAGCCTTTTAGGTGACTTGTAGGCTTTAATATGTGTCCTCACCCAGCTACTCACCCAGTCACCGAGCCTGGATTTTCTTCAATCGCTGACAGTTTACTTCATTGTCTTTCTCTCTTGAATTCGTTCATGTTTTTGCTATGGCAAGGTCATGGGGTTATTACTTGTTTTAATTATTTACTAGTGACTTTAATTTGATATTCCTAGCAATATCTGTGTGAGCTCTCACGGCAAATCCAGGGTGCAATCTTAATGCATATTTTTCTCTTTAATTATTTTAAAACCACAGTCTCCACTTTTCTTTCACACTGAGTATTTCCAGATTAAAAGCTTTGTGGGATGAAAATTAAATGATAAGGTACTATAAAAATCTGTTTCTAGAATCTCAAATGTTTTGGCTCTATCTTTATTTTTAGTTTTCTCACTCCTTGAATGACCCTTATTTGTTACAGGGTTTGTCACTATGCACATCTAATTTTGTTGCACAGAGAAAATACCTGAAAAAGCCCTTTTGTGCTTGTGTTTTTAATCCTGCGTTCAGATACATAAAAATGTGGCTCCATAAGTTCTGTGGTACAGTTAAAAAAAAAAAAAAAAAAAAAAAAAACCCAACCCAAATAATTTTGGCAGTTCAAATGCAGAAACTAAAAATAATTTAATCTGCAGTGTGAACATAGTTTCATATTTATACTAGCATCTGGCCTCAGGAATTGAATACTCCATTCTTTAAATAGCTTCACTCTGGCTCTTGAATGCTTTGTGACTAGAACATTACCCTACAGTCATACACCTTGTTTACATATTTCTGTTAAAAGGCAGAAGAACTTACAGTACTTCAGAACATTGGTACAAGCTCCCTCCTCCCCTCTCGCCTCAGAAAAAAGAAGTTAAAAAGAAAAGAAAAAAAGGAAAGAGTGGTCCGAAAATGCATTTTAAATTTAGTCCTCTCAGTTTGCTTCTGGGTACATATTTTATTGTCATTTGTATTAAAAAAAAATTCCAAAGCAAATGTGTGCTGTTCCACATGCTCGACAGCAGTCAAACACACATTTATGTACACTTTGTGTGTGTGTGTATTTGTTTGTGATTAATTCTGCAGATGTCTTTAAAAACATTTTGGTTAGAGGCAGTGGATCTTTTCTGTTACCTGTATGGTAGAAATAAGGAGTGGGTCTTTGCGAAGAGAAAATACCAGAATAATGTAATAAAAAAGGTAAACAATATAAACGGGTGGCTAATGATTAGCTCCTTGCAATCTTTAGGGACAAAGTATCTTTTTATAGTTTTATGATCCTTGCCCTGCCCAACATCAGGAGGAATTGCATTTTCAGAATTATATATTTGAAACTTCAGCTAAGCTTTACAAATTTAGTAGATCCTTATTTAGTGTCTGTTGGTGAATGTAAGTCCAGCCTAATACTCTTACTGCTATTTTTTCATTTGCATGTCTTGAGGTGAACCTAGAAGCAGAAGAGAAAATATCCCATTTTTAAAACTTAATCCAGAATCCGTTCCTATGAGTCACTAAAACAAGATCATAGTGGTTTGGCTAAAAAAGGCTTCATGTCCAAAAGGGAACGTTCCTTAAAATGCTGGCATGTTTCCCACAGTGTTTCTTGAATGTATTTTATATGTTGTCTTTGTGCTATTGTAAAACGTCAAAGATTAGATCCTGTAGTTTTGTGGGGGAGACTCCTGGTGTTTAAGTAGACTGGTCAGCTTGGGCAAGGGCAGGAGGCTTGCTCCCTTGAGAGGTGTAGAGCCTTGTCAGCTGCCCACTCCACTCTTCCCCTAGCCAGCCTTCCAGATCTGGCAGGGAGAACTTGGAAGTTCTTTTTCTTGTGGTAACTACTCAATGTTATACCATGGGTTTAAGCTTGCTGCTGAGATGCTTACTAGCAAACCTTGCTGCTGAGATGCTTACTAGCAAACCTTGCAGCAGCGTGAGCAGCAGGAAGATCGGGTCCTCTGTGCCTTTGTGAAAAACTTTGAGTTGTTTTGTCTACCCATTTATTACATCCCTCAACAGGGAAGAGCCTCTGGGATAATCGTCCCACTTGGGTTTTGAGTGGGTAGTGGAGACTTTCTGACTAGCATGGAACGTGTAAGAAGGTCAGTGCTGAGGCCATACTCTTCCATGAGCTCCAGCAAGAGGGAGGTGGTACAAAGCTGGAATGGGAGCAGGGATGAGGATTGCTGGAGGCAGCAGTAAGGGCTGCTTCTCTACCGTGCCACTGGGTTTTTTTGGTGTGTGTGGCTCGGATGTTTTTGTTAACTTTCCCTGCAGGGAAGGTTGGTGCTCAGTTTTTGCTTTGGTTTTCAGACCAAAGTAACTGACTTGCATGTAATGAATGTGAAGGGTGCAGGATTTAGCCTTTGGTGTTTTCAGATACCATGTGATTCCAAGGCACAAAACAAGAGATTTATTGGGTAAAGTCTATTTGATATCTTAAAAGCACAGAGGAGGAGATCAGATGTGAGCATGGCAGCCTTAAAATATGCTCCTTGACAATATAGCTAAGAACATACAGATCTATATGAAATATCCAGGAAACAAGGCCAGTTTTGTCTCTGATATTTTGATGGCAGGATGCACAGGAGAGATGGAGATAGTTGGACAGGAATTCGAGGGTTTGATTATACGAGCCTAGCATGTTTGCACAAAAAGAATGAGAGCATTTTTCACCCTCTGCAACAGAAACTATTAGTATTTTTTCTGCCTTGTTGACTTCTAAGTGATCAGACATATCAGCAAATCCATATAAGTTAATATGAAAAGCCATTCCCTCATCTCTGGCCAATTGTGTGCAGTGTTTGCACAAAGCAGTACCTCTGTGCCGTCTCTGTTGGCTTAGGGAAGCACAGGAAGCCGATTCTTAACAGCCATAGATGAGGAGACGCTGCTTCTCTCTATTAGGCCCTTTTTAACTTGTCACCTTGTAGACAAAGTCAATGTAAAAGTAAGAGAAGTACTTCTTGAGTATGGTTTTTATAACAAGAGCTTTCACAAACAGTGAAGCAGAATAGCGGTTGCCAGAAGGACTTGTAATGATTTCTGATTGTGCCTACGAGTGACTGTTGTCTCTTGCTTTACAAATGAAACTTTATTTATTTGTTTTTCCCTGGAATGTCAGACTACTTAGTGTATGACTAGTTTTCTTAAATAAGCACTGCACTTTCTACTCCTGAGGAAAACAATGAGATTGAAATTCTTACTTAAAGACAAAGATGGTGACAACAGCAAATACTATTGTCCAGGCTCTGAAAACATTTTGACTGCGTTTGTCTAAAAGTGTCATTTATACCTTGCTGGACATACAGCAGATTTCTTACTTGAAAGTCAGGTAATATTTCTTGTGCAGCAGGTATTTTTAGTTCATCATGTAACTAAGGTTTTGCAAATGTTTTTTTGGGTGAGTAGAAACTTGGAAAATACACTGATTCAGTTTTCTCTTGTTTCTACAGTGGTTATGTCACTTGTGATTCTTACGGTCATAGCATCTCCAGCTGGAGCACAAGCTCTCAGGAAACAGAAGTCCTTGTGCCCAGTCCCACACTGAATGCCACAGGTGGTGTGAAGAGTGCTCTGAGCTCTATGTGGCTGACTAGGCACTTTGTTATTTAGACATGACAGAATGGGATGGTGTGAACAGAAAAATGGGACTACAGTTTCCATTTTGTTGCTCCTTTTCTTTCAGATCTTGTCTGGATTGCATGTAAGATTGGAGTTCTATGTATGCCTCACAGATCTTTGTTCCAGTTACCTATAAGGATTTCCTACCATCTTCATGCCCCAGTCAGTTTGCTAGCCAGATTGCCCAAATCAAAATAGGCTACAAGGCTCCTTGGAGGAGTAGCTACAGCAACAGCTTTCTTTGTCTTGTGCATTCCCTTTCACCAGATGAAGTGACACCGATTCTATGCCAACAATTGTTTGACACTAAATCAAGAAGTCCTCTCATGTACAGCAGCCTGAATGCAGAGACCAGAGTGATACCAAAGTGAATCCTCAGTTTTATTTGGTGCAAGAGCCATTTTGATATCTTCATATAACATGCAGAGACATTACTGTGCCAGAAACAGAGATATAGTAAATCCCTGCCATTGCTTCCCCCATTTGCAAACTTGTGAGGGTAACTGGTACCTTATGGGTACTGTCCTTACAGCTGTTGACAGGTCCCTCTGTGGTCAGAGAATGCAGGTGTTGAGCTTGAGAACATAAACAAGAAACAGGAATTACTCATCTGAATGGAAGCAGATTTTGACACTGCCAGTGCAAGATGGCCAGGTCTAGTGAGGCTAATGAAGATACCATGCTCTTAAAGCATGCTGTTCTTTGATGCCCTTTTTCACAGGTTCCTTTCCTCTTTCTGTTACACCACCTCATCTGTTACTTTGGCCAGAAGACAAGAGTTACCTATATCTGAACTCATTTATACAGCCTTTTGTGAAGACATGGTGCTGGTGGTAAAACTTAATGCAAAATGTGTCTTCAAGCTTTGCTTTTAAAACAATTAGTTTACCCACATAGCTGTATCAGAGGAAATGTAATTGCACATAGTGGTCTTGTTTTTCCTTCCTGGATCAAAATTCTGAGGTGACAGTCACTGCTAGGCACTGTGAAGCTCAGGTCATCCTACAACAGTGTCTCAAAATGAATGTCCCATGTGTATCATTACATGTTGCTGTCTAAGCGTTGTGTAAGTACAATATCACAGTACATTAGAGGCTGGAAGGGACCTCCAGAGATCACTGGGTCCAACCCCGCCCTGCCACAGTAGGATCACCTAGGGTAGTCTGCACAGGAATGCATCCAGACAGGTTTTGAATGTGTCCAGAGAAGGAGATTCCACAACCTCACTGGACAGCCTGTTCCAGTGCTCCATCACCCTCACTGTAAAGAAGTTTCTCCTCCAGCTTGGAGACCTGCTGCAGCAGAACTTTGGGTGATGCCTCTTACAGTGTCAGGAATCTACAGTGTCATTCCTGGACTTGGCTATGAGGTCAGGAGTTAGGGAGAGCATTTCTTCAATCACTTTTTAAACTGATAGAGATAAAAGTTCTTCATCCTATCAAGTGGCATGTGTGGCTTGGCAGTCACAGTGAGGACATCACTGTGGCACACACTGGCTTGAGTAAGAAAAGATCAGTTATTTTACTCTTCCCCCCACTAACAGTGACTTTCCTAGATTTTGCTCTCTGAATACTGTCCCTCGCTGTTTTTTGGAGCCCTCTGATATTGCAAGTGTGAATTGCAAGGGTGCTGTATCATTCCCAGGCTTGTCCTAGTGCTGTTACAGGAGGAAGCAGCCTGTGAGCCAGGAACAGAATGCTTTATGTCTCAGAAATTCCCATCTTACTTGCATCTAGCATAAATGCACCCTGCAATTTAGTGAGTTGCTCATCATAAACACTGTGGTTACTGTGCAATAAGTAACTATTCTTTTGCATATTCTGCTCATGTAGGAATTAGGGTGTCAGTTGAGTACTGATGAGAATGATTAGAGGAAAGTGAAATGTTACGGGTCATTAAACAAACAAACAACCTCACCTTCATTTTATTAAAGGTACATATAAATCTCATCCATTTTCTTCTTTACAGCCAGTTGACCCCAGGATCTGTGTGGAAGACCAGGCTGTTAGCTCCAGCAACTTAGATTGCTTTAAGCAACTGTGAACTAGTTTTACAGTGCTACCAGCCTATTTTGTTTCCGGAAAGTAACAGTTTGAAGTAGGTCCCAAATCTAGTTTTACACATGCGAGATCATTTTGCTACGTGTGACCTAGAAACCAACAATGAATGTATAAATTACAGGAAAGAAGAAAATTCTGAATTGACTGTAAGATGAATGGAAGTTGAATAATTCCCTGAACTTTAACTGGGAAAAGATCATTGAATTCTAAAGCAGACTTCAATACAGACAAAGAAAATGTTATTTTAGTATAGATTAAACTTATGACTAAGATATAGAGGGATTATTGTGTCTGTTTCAGATGTAATTTCATGCCTGAGAATTTACATTGAAGGGAAACTGGTCTGGATCACATTAGCAAGGGCCCTGTTTTGCTGTCAGTTTAATTAAATGGAAACTGCTGGCAAGGAGACCCGAGTAGGTTTATAGAAGCAATACTATTTTGTATGTTGGAACAGGAAACTGTTAGGTCTTCCAGTTTGAGAGGGACACAAAAATGAAACCTGTGATTCATTCTTGTTTACAAACTCCCAGCTAGTATACAATGACCTTAGTGATAACTTAACTGCAATTACACTTTGTATGTAGTGAGCTTTACAATAACTGCAGACTTCATAGTTATGAAAACCATGACCTTTGACAGGGAGGTTAGAACATGAAGTTTTTCCAAACGGTGCCTAGATCTTCAAAAGTACTCACATTTCCTTCCCTGTTTCATGTGAGTTAGATTGACAAGATGTGCGGTGGGTGTTCTGTTTGCTCGCTGCAAGATTGTTGTTAGGCAGAAACCCCCTAAACAAAAAAGCCCGCCCTTTGGGAACATTGATTTATCTGTTAACTGTGCCTGGCATGCTGCCTTTTGGCTTTGATTTCAGAGAGAAACATACTTGGTTACTTTAATAGGCAAAAACACTGAACCTGACTTGTAGGGAAAAAATTGTTTTCTTTCCCTTTTTCAGTTCTGTTTATCATATCCTGACGTTTTGTACTGTAATTGTGCAACAGTTCCAAGTTGGAGTAAAGAAAAGTGGAACTGGATCTTAGACTCCATCAGCCTCATTATTTGAGATCCAGCTTTTCTGGGTGACTCAGTGGGACTGAAAATGAATGTTTATGCTGGTTAATAGCCACGCTGTGACACCAACTCTGACGATATCAAATGCTTTTTTGTTCTCAGGCATTGTTCACAGCACCTATTTATACCTCCTTTCTTATTTATACACATTTTTTATCTTTTAGAGATCTTCGCTGAGCTGGAGTTGATTGGCCTGTTCCCTCCCTTTTTTTGCTTATTTTAGATATATTGAAAGATTAAGGGGTTTTCTTCATTAATCTAGGACATTAAGATCTTACCTATTGTCAGCTACTTCTCCAATTTATGATGTCATAGTGTGTTTTAGTGGAGATACTGAGAAATTGTGGGTTTTAATCAAGTTACAGTAATTGTTTATTCTGTATGTATACACATGTAGTCACCTATGCTGAAACTGTACATATAGGGGGGGGTACGCAAACACAGCTGTGGATTTTGCTGAGCTCTGGTATTCATCAAGCACTTGCCCAAAAGAGTATCTTTATGAAAAAACATCACATTCTTCACCTAAGTATCAGAAATAATAAAATAGAATCATAGAATGGATTATGTTGGAAGGGATCTTAGAGATCTTCTACTCCACCCTCCCTGCCATGGGCAAGGACACCTCAACTACACTCAGCTGCTCAAAGCCTCATCCAACCTGGCCTTGAACACCCCCAGGGAGGAGGCATCCACAACCTCCCTGGGCAGCCTGTTCCCGAGTTCCACCAGCCTCACGCTGAAGAACTTCTTCCTCAGAAGTTCTACATTGTTTTGACATCAAAAGAAAAAGAAGGGAGAAAAAGGAGCTTTAAAAAGACTGTAATAGCAGCAAGAAAAGCAGAATAAGAAAGTTCCTGGAGATCTCTGTGAATGAAGTAGGGCAGTTTTTTTTCAGTGAAGCTGTAGGAGGGTTCAATATTTTGACATTAACTTAAGTCATGCTGTAGCCCAGTGCCTCCAGTGAGTATGAAGCTCTGCATGGCTGGAAGGTAGGTGGAGGTGAGAGTTGGAGAACTGTTGGGTAACTGTAGGTGAGGGAAGAAATGCCTCTGACACTGTTGGTACTTTTGCCTCTTAACAGTAACACAGTGCAGTGCATCCAAAAGCACTCTGTGGTGGTCCTGTACACTGGGGTAGGCACTGGAGGGAACTTGTGGTCACCTCAGCTTGGTCTTCTGCCTCAGATGGGCAATAGTCTCTTAAAGGCCAGCTCCTAGTGGCAGATGTATAGCAGTAATTAAAAATAAACTAGCAGGTAGCAAACATTCTTCAAATTCAGGGACTGTCCATCACAGCTGCCCCCCAACTCTTATTTATATGACCTGGAGAGAGAAAAAGAGCAAGAAAGGGTCAGTTAGTTTGGGTCCTGTCTGTGGTGAAGTAAAAAGTGCAGAGAGGTCAGGGAGGAGTTAGTAAATTACTTTGTGTGGATGAACAGCAAAATATTCCACAAACTGGGACAAAAAATGCTTAGTTGACTCTGCTCCTACAGCAAGGAGTGACTTCAGCTTTCTAAAAGCATGACCAACTGTGCCAGCAGCAACAGCCAGTACTCAGCCTCTGAACTTGTAGCCCACCAGGTGTTCAGCTGGCTGCAGGGTGGCTTGGATCACTTTGTCTCTTCCAGCCTGGGTCCCCGTTGCCCTGTTCTCAACAGCTGCAATGTCCACCATACTGTGGAGTAGTGGGATTCTGCAGTGTGGTCCTGCTGGTTGTTTACGAAAGCTGTAAGGAAGCAAAATCTTTCAGGAAATGGTGCCTTTCAAGGCAGTGTAGAGAGGAGAAAGACCTTCCCAGTTGTGGTGGTAAGACTCATGGCTAGTAAAAAGTTTCAGTCTGTAGAAAGTAAAATGAGATTCTTTACCAGCTGGTTTATTTTAATTTTTCTTTTCCTGTTCTGCTTCATGACAGAACTTCAAATAATTATGTTGATTTATGATTACAGGTATTTTAAAGCTGTACTATACTATAACAAAACCATGCCAGCTTATTGTTTCTGGCCCTGTCCAATTATACAATTGAATTTGGGCACGTAATAATGTTAGAACAGAAATATTCATCATGATGGATTGAATTTCATGAAGTATGACACAAGAATATTTATAGCTCCATTCTTAAAGCCACTTTTGTGTCAGAATACACCTCCTTGTTATGGCCTTTAAAAACAGGAGAAAATCTGAAACTTTTCTCAGTCCAGCCCCAAACCTACCACAACCCGTTGCCTACACAGGGAGGGGAATGTAGGTTGATGGTAAGCAGAAAATAATGGAATAAACTAATTATTTCCGCCAGAAAATGAGGATCCGGCATTATTTTTACAGTAACACTAAGTCATTATTTGACTGTGCCACTGTAATGAAACAATAAAGATCATACTTAATTTAAGTATCATGTCTCAAAGGATTTCTTGCTATCCTCCTACCATTTTGGCTATTAAAACACATTTAAATTGCTGGTCTATTTTCCCACTGCCTTTTAGAGAGTGGAGCGGGCAAAGCCTCCCCTCCTCCCAGTTCTGTTTAAATGTAGACCTTTGGCATTCCAGAAATCTGACCTTGTTTGTAGGGAATGGCTCATTTTTCTATAATGTAATATGAAGCACTCTTGTGTTTTGGTTCTATAAACTAGAGAGTTTAATGTTCCAGCTTGCCGTGATAAGGATATGATCTGTTTGAGATAGAAACACTAAAGGAAATTAGCTATTGTACTATTCTTTTACATACTGTTTGTCTAGCAGTTTCATTTAGAACCATTTGGAATAATCTTGGAGTACCTTTTAAAAAAGATCTTATTTTATTTTATTTTTACTTTTTTTGGTTGTTGTTGGCCCCAATAAAAAGTGGAGCTTTAAGATATTTCTCCTAAAATAAATGTGAGGCCGCCTCATTTATAGTCAGCATGCCTTGATTACTTGCAGACATGCTGGAAATTTACATGCGCTTTTCTCCATTATAAAACACTGATCTGTTCAGATCATTAGCTCCCTCATGACTAGAGTTTGGCAGCAAGCCAAGGCAGGCTAAATCTGTAGCTGTAAATCGTGAGTTGAAATAGCAGAAAGTAGATTTGTAACTTAAAAAGTGTAAACAGTTTGGAAAATGAAGTAATTTTAGAGTATGATTGATTGCCTTAAGATTGCACTTTAAATTAGCCTAGGGTCTCCGATGCAGATATAGGCACTAACTGCTCGTTATATATTTTCACTTTTCTTTGGAACAACAGCATTGTTGGGAGGCTTCTAAACAATGTGTGCTTCTCCTAGAGTGACCTTTGAGGAAATGAATAGTTTTATTGTGTGTCCATTACTTTGCCTGAAACAACATTTTTGAGTTATTAATTTGCCATGGCCTATAAATAAAGGAATCAAAATGCAAAGCAGCTGTATTATGCTGCATATAGTTCATCAGACTTGTGCTTGAACATCACCATTTGAGATTGATAATGCACTGCATAAATAATTTTTTCCCTTCTGAAAAAGCAGTAATGTTTTGCATAGCCTGTAGTTGCTGGAGATTGGTCCTTGAATCCCATAGAAGCAAAAACTAAGATTATTTTTAGTACAAACAATTAATGTACTTTCTGGGGGACTGACATACTGCATTTGCTTTTCAAGGGCCCTGGTTGACTTAATTTTGTAGCTGAGAGTCAGAAATGCTCAGACATGGGTGTCTGCAGTAAGAAACATGAGACTAGTACAGTCACTACTGCTATTCTCTCATCTCCACATGGATCCTGGGTGTGTTGGTGCTTTCAGCAGTTCTCTGGCATCGGAGTGGTCCATGCAGCACCTTGCACCTCTTCTGTCCTGGCCAGTGCTGGGGGCTAACCCAGCAGGGGAAGTGTCAGTGCCTTGCCTGTAGGAACAGTGGGCACAGGCCAGCAGAGCCTTTCCCCTGGCAGAAATGAGAGAAGGGTAATCCCGTGGCCCTGCACAGATGAGATGTGAGACTCTGCAGCCTATGACCAGCATTAGTTGGCCTGGGTTTCTGGGAGACAGATATTCCTGGGGAGCAAGCACTGGGCGGAAGTGCTTCCTGCTGGTGGTCCCTGACAAGCCATGGTTGGGAAGGTGGATCCCAGAAGCATGGAGACTCTGATCCTGGGGAGCATGAGGAGTCAGTGGGACAAGAGACTGTGGGCTGAAAGGGAAGGTGTCACTGGGAGGCATGTTCAGAAATGTGGAAAATGTATTAGATTTGGAGTCTTAAAAGTTCAGGGCATAATCTTCCCAGCTTGCTCTGTCTACAGTGGTCAAGAGGAGTCAGTAGTGGGAGATGCAGCATGCTGTTGGTTTGAGGAAGCATGTGCTATGTAATATCTGGTGTCTTGCAGTTTCCTGCTGTTCATAAATGGTGTCTGAAACTGTTTGCTGCTCTTTGCCAAAGAGAGAGAAGATCCATCATTGACGAGTTTCTGCCTATCTAAAGTTACAAGGTCTCTAGTGTGAAACAACTGCAATTTGGAGGGTGTGGGCACATAACTTATATATTTGTACTAAATAGATATTCTGTGCAGTCAGGACCACTGCCTGCTGCCCTCACGTGTTCTTTAACACTCATAGCCATGCTAGTAATTAGGAGTCTAAAACTATTTGACTGACATTAGTGGTGGTTACAAATCACAATAAAGAGCTGTGACTGAAGAATGTATAACAAAACCCTTTACAATTTTGTATCTGAGTATCTTTTTCATCTTTTCTTGCCCTAGATTTAATATCTAGCATTCAATAGATACAAGGCTCTGTCTTGTCATTCTTCTTGAAGCTCCTTTTCCAGAGAATATTTATTCCCAGTGTTATCACCCCCCTTGATCTTCTTTCCTCTCTCCCACAACATCTAAAATGAAGATTTTGCACTGGTGAAAGAAGTATGGCTGAGAGGTCTAAGCCCAGGTCTGGGATTCAGGACCTGCTGAGAGCTGAGCTCAGTGACTCATTTGGTGGCCTTAAGCAAGTCAGAAGATTACTTTGTATGTAAAACAGGGGAAATAATACTTATCTATCTACCTGCTTTATAGGAATGCCCTGAGGACTAATTAGTGTCCATTAAAGTGCTTTGAAATAGACAGTGCTATCTATTATTAGAGCACACTCCAGACTAGTAGATAGCACCTTAGGATTGTTTTCTCTTCAGGAGTTTTTCTTTCTCCTGGGTGTGGGACTGAAGCCCATCAACAGCTGAGTGCAAGCCACCTGGCATTTTCCAGAAGATTGGCAGCACTCTGCTGGGCCCTTCCTGGGCAGACACTAGAGATTGATGCTCTTGCTCAAAGCTTGAAAAGAGAGTTTGCCTAGAGAAAAGAGTGGGAGGATACTTGCTTGTTCTCTTCAGCTCATAGGCATAACTTGTCCTGAAATCCTCTCTCACCCTGCCTTCACCTGAGGCCTTCTCAGATAATTCAGGTAGCACAGCTTCTCTTCTCCAGGAATGGTTTCCTGGTCCTGCAGAAGAGGAAGAGAAATCCTGTATTAGTTCTCAGGAGGAGAATGGGGTAGGGCTGGTAGGTTCCCACTGAAGGAAGCCCTTTCTTATTTTAAAGAATTCTGATATGCTTCACTGGGTAACATACTCTTCTGCAAAGTCCTTAGAAAGCAACATCTAATTTTAGGGATAGGATACTAAATGCTGCAGGTGTGTGTCTGCTGAAGTGTGGGAGTCTTTTCATCATCGTAATGAGGAGGATTGTCATCTGACCGGAACCTCCTTTTGTCCTCTGGTGCATCTTCTCTCACCATATGGTTTTCTACCTCTCTTAAAGATGCTATAGTGATCCAGTTCAAAGGACCCAGCCCTGTTCTCACTGAACCCCACAAGCCTGGTGTTTCTACCAGTGTGACTAGGACTCGATCCAAATTGAATGGAGAGAAGTTTTATTTTTCCCCATTTGCCCCTCACACCTCTCAGGCCATGAGTAATATGCAACAAGATGGGAAAGCTTGTGTGAAATTTTCCAAGGGAATTTTCTACATTTTGATAATTGTAATGAAATTGCTTAACATTTCATTGGATTTTTCAGTGCTTGTTGCTTGGGGGTTTTATGATTCCCTGTTTGGGCACTCTGACTTTTCTTCACTACACAAAGACACTTCCCTAAGAAGTGGGACTGAGGACTCATGTGAGCAGTTGGTCCAGTGATTGAATTTTACTCCTGCAGAAACCTTTTTGGCATGAGTGTCGGTAGGTACAGTGTTTTGAGGAGGCTTTCTGCATGTCCTCTTGTGCCTCCAGAGAAAGGTATCAGAAGCACCTGGCCCACAAACTCTTACATGCCTGCGACTAACCTCTTTTCCACAGAAATGAGCTTGTGCCACAAAAGGACCTAGTAGTGTGACCCTGGTTGCACAGAAAGGTTCTGGCATTGCTAAATTTCAGCACAGCTGGTTTGTTCATCTTGTCCTGCATATCATTCCAATGTTGGTTCTCTTATCCTAGGTGGAGGAATACATTAACTGTCTTTTGCTTTTCATTTCTTCCTATTACTCCTCTTCAGCTTGAATTTACTTTGTTGTGATGCAGAATCAAATTTAATGAGTAATCACAGACTTACTCATATACCTGAACAGCTACTGAATCTACATTTGGGTTGTTTTTCAGAGCAACAATTCAGGGATTATGTGGTACAACATGGCAAGTTGAATTGGGAGACAAGACTCTTGAAGTAGCTAGGGAAGCATGACACAGGGGAGTTGAGTCGATGGACTGTTTGGCGGCTCCCAACTGCCTATTCCTCATGGTAGTCTTAGTTTCATCACCAGGAAGGAAGGGAGCCAGAGTAAAGTTGTACTGGGGAAAAAAGAAATGGTATTATTCTAGTTGTGATTCTATGCCGCTCCTGGGTTTAGGCATTACTACACTGCAGATGACAACACAAGTTTATCTGTAAATTTTTTTAACTGTGGGTTTTGTTTCTCAGCTTGACTTCTTTTTCTCTTCTTGTCTTTGATTGGCTTCCAAAAAAGTTATTAACATGCTGCAAAACAAATAGAAAGGGCCAGTGAAGCTTATTAAAAATGGTTTCTTTTGTTCCTATCTGGCAGTTGACAAATTGTCTTGTGCTCTATCTTACCTGCTCCCATGTGAAAGGTTACGTGAGAAAATGGCTGCAAATAAATTGCCATTGAATGCTGTTGAAGACTAAGCATACTGCTTCTCTATTAAGGACCTCTTTTAACACTCTCTATTCAGGCTCCCCCTGCACGTCTTTCTAACACTTGTCTGTTATATTATGTTTGGCGCAGAAGGAAACATTAAATAGAAAAGCAATGTCTGACTGTGGTGTTTCTAGACCTATTATCCCTCTGTCAAATGTCCACATGAGAAGGGTACAATTTTTGTCCATATTGATGATGATCTCTGAAGGTTTTACTAACCATCTTCAGAGTGAATTGCTAGAAACAAATGAAATTGAAAAAGCATATTTTTGCAGCTTTGGAAATCTTACTTAAATCAGTGTAATGAGACACACTCAGTAAAATGTAATTATTCTCACTTCTCCATGTGTCAAAGAAATCAGCAGTATGGTTGGGGAGCGGGGGGTTACACTGAGCTTGTTTTTTTTATACAGAGCCAGATACTGCTTGTGTGTAATAAATTGTAAATATTAGATAATGCAGTTTTTATGTGTACTAAATACCCTGCAAGAATTAACAGGGTTGTTACTTCATTAAGGGTTTCAAAGAGGGCATAAATGTCAAAAGCAGAGCTTGACTGTTTAAATCACTGGACCATTTCCACCCTTCACCCGTTGTGTCACGGCTCTGGGGCCGGCAGCCTCTGCCGTTTCTATTTTGAGGAGGGCGCAGTTCCTCTGAATTTTCAGAATGATAGTGAAAGGGCCCCGTGTGAAACACCCAGATAAGGCTTTTGACTCATGCTTTTGGGGTAATGGAAAATGAAGACGGTTGATTTTGCTGTGTGAAAGAGGTGGTGTAACAGTCCCTTATAAGTAAGGCTGCATGTGCTACTCTCATTTGTGTTATAATGCAATGTGGAGGTAAAGGACAGAAGATAACAGGAGACCCAGTTACTCTGATATTAAGCTCTCAGTGGCTTTTTTTTTCCTTGCCTTCCCCCCCCCCCCCCCCCCCCATATTTTTCATGCATTGGAATTTTCCCAAGCAAGTATGGATTTGTCATGGACCTCTTCAGCACAGAGGGCAAATAACAGACCATAAGTTTAATATTCATCAGACTAAATAATATCTTCAGGAAAAAAAGATGCAGACTTGACCACTGGATTGGGGAACCTGTTATGTCCATGAGCTTGTTTTCCAAGCAGTTAACTGTTACTGCTGTAAAATATGTGTCCCTCTCTTTCCAGTGGCTCTAGTTGCAGGTTTCTGTGAGAGCGGAGTTTTTCATTCTCCAGTATTTTCTTAGTGCAATGTTGCACTTCAGAAGAAAGGGAGAGCAAGACACATAATCATAGCAATAATAATAAAGATGATGAGAAGGTGTTGTAGGAAAAATGACTGGAGGTGGCCCCCTCATGAAGGCGCTTTAGGGAATGTGTAACTTCAGCCACAGCAGCAGTGGAAGTACTTGTGTTTGTAGCATAGCTCCCATGCTCAAGTATTTGCAGGTTCAGGTTTTATGTGTAAGTACTGAAGTGTAGTTCAGTGGTATGTTGGATGGTGTTCAGAGATTGCTGAAAATGGTGCATTAAATAGCACTTTGAATTGCAAAGTGCTGGTTCAGTTTTGTCTATGAGAATGATAACACTTATTATCTGATTGTTCCCTGTACAAATCTCACCTCAGGAAAAATTAAATTATGTTTGAATTCAGCTAAAGCAAAGTATATCATTATTTCCTTTCATTATTAAAAGGGATTTTTACTGTTTGTTTGTTAAAACTGAAGCAGCTGCCATGTTAGAGCCGTAGATGATTTAAAATCAAATACAGAGGCAGAGCCATTTACAGTACAATTGGCTTGTTTAATGTGATTTAATTCCTCTTCTTGGCTTCATCATATTACCAAATTATGTTTTCAGCCCCCTCCCTCTTTTTAATTCTTTCTTCTTTTTGTTATCAGCAGAATTGAAGCTGCTTATCAGTAACCACGACAACCAGGATAAATACTTGTTTTAAAGCTGATGCACATCCAACCTGAATGGTCCACATGACCCAGAACATTCAAGAGGACAGACAGCATGTGCTCCCTTCTACAATCAATCTCCCCCTTCCCCCATCTCCATCTGCTTTAGAAAGCTAATAGGGCCGTTTAAAAACCTTTTAAATCAGAGTGGTTTTCTGTAACCATCCGTGGCTATTTGGATATGGGCTGGCCCACATCTGTGACCTGAGGAGTAAGGAGAGAAGGAAATTTTGGGAGGCAGGGAGGCAATTTCACAGCCGAGCTCTGAATGTGGCTGCATCCCCAGCATAACTCACCTTTCTTGTGCTCCTCCAGCCATCGTTGCCTGCCCTTCATTGGAGGACAGACTGCTGCTTTGTAGACCTTCCATGAAGGGGGAGGATAATCTCAGCTAGGAAACAGCTAAATGAAATGAAGGAGTGTCTGGGATTGTGTGGGACAGGAAAAACAGTTGTGGAAAGAGAGAAGCCTCAACACATAGTCCATCCCTTATCTCTGGTGGAGGCAGGAAGGTTGACTAGAGTGGACAGAAATGGTCACTTCCCTCTTGAGGAAATTTTAGGAAATTCTCACCCAGAAATACACCCAAAAAGGGTTTCTGCCTGGCTGGCCTGTTTGCTTTCTCCCTTGCTCTTTAAGTTGCCTGGTGCTGTAGAATAAATCCTTTAAGCTCTCTCTGTCTCAGTTTCTCTCTGTGTGTAATGAGGATAATAATTTTTACTCTTCTTCTCTATAAAGCGGTTTGAGGCCTGTGGATGGAAGGGTTATATGAAAGCTGGAAATTATGATTGTCAGTCACTCTTCTTTCCAGTCTAGAAACACCTCATAAACCTGCTTCCTCAGGTGCAGGAGGATCCTGGGAGCGCAGGGTAGGAGCTGCAGTTATGAGGAGCTGAATATTGGATTAGGGTCAGAGAAAGGAAGTTGAATACCTGGTTGGAAATTTTTTCAATATTAAATTTTTTTTGTCTTCCTCAAAAATTGAACTTAAGATTCAAAATCAAAGTGATTTAACAAGATAAATACCATGGAAGATCTGATCATATGGACATACTGTCAGTCATTGATTAACAGACTTGGTTTGGTCTCTGAAGTAGGACTAGAACAACTCAGATCCAAATCACTGACTGCAAAATGTGCTTTAAGTACGTATGAGATGATGCATTTTTTCTTTCCTGTATAATTGCTGTATTGCTGTTGAGTTGAACAGTAGTTTCAGTCTCCAGTAGATTTGTAAGTATTCTCTTTCTTTCAAATGTTAAACTAATCTCAGGAATTCTTTGAATGGCTGATGCTCTGCTTGGCACCGTGACAGAAAGCGGAGGGCTGAGGAAGTGGCACAAAATTCTCAGAATTAGTTCTGTCTCCTTCTTACAAGGAAAGAAATATCTGATAAATGCAGAAAGGCTGCAGGTTTTATTCTGTATATTGGCAGAAATGGCTTTTACGTTTTGATTGCTTTAAAAGTGAAATCAAGCAGGCAGACGTCCATGTAAGAATTACAGGGAACTTGTTAACATCATCATTATCTAGTAAACGTAAATTTAATCAGTGTGTTCCATATCCTGCAACATGTTGCCTTTGTTCTTGATTGCATTAGCATTCAAATAGAGGGGGTTCTCAAAGCAAAGATGAGTAGCATAGGTCCTGCCAACAAAGCGGTGTCCCCGTTGTGTCAGTAATTTACCCAAATTTATTTAAACCCCAAACCACAGATTTCCTGTCCCATCTCATGGGGCTAAATCTTCACTATATTTGCATTTATCTGTGAGAGAAATGTGTTTCTTAGATTAATATTTTTAGATTTTATGATTAGCTAGCCAAGGCACACCAAGTAGCATTACTGGAGTGATCAAAGTCTGGGGGAATAAAGAGGCGGGGTGTATTGGAAAAGCTGTGTTTGATAAGTCTTCCCTAATCACTGAGAGTATGGTTTGGTTTCTAGAGCATGCAGAAATAGTTTTATGACGGTGATGCTGCTACCTGAACTGCTCAGCTGTTGCTTCTAGATCGCAGTAGCCTGATGCAAAGGGATGTGGATTCCTGCTGGAGTTCTTAGCCTCTTATGTGTACAGAGGATTTGATGTGAGTAGCGGCCAAGCAAGGAGCCAGACACAACTCTCCTGTGAAGGTTATTTCATTGGAAGAGCCATCCTTTCTCTTGCAGGAATACCCAGAGATATAGGAGATGATTGTCATTGCTTCTTGGCCAGCTGCATTTATCTGGGCAGTGATTTGGGGTTATTTGGCAGGTTATGACTGAATGGTGATATGAGAAGGTATCATTGCATGATTCCTCTGAAGAGATTTTTAGGTCAATAAAGAACCAGTTTCTTCTTCATCCTTCTGGTTACTTTGGACTTTTTGAGATGTTTTAGGTATTCGTGTAGTGAGTTTGTTTCTGTTTGCTCAAAAGCTGTGCCGTCTCCCTTTGGGCTGGTACTAGAACAGGCAGCTTTGAGATGTGCAGAACCTGCCTGACCTGCAGTCGTTGGTAGTGAAGGGTCAGCTATGCATGTCTTTGTCTCATCTAGACCTGTGGTCTCATATCCCTACTGCAGAAAGTCCTTGCCAAAGGAGTAGAACAGGGGAAGGAGAATTAGATCCTATCTTAAGATAAGAGCCAAAGTCCACTGCCACAGAGCAGGTCAACCTTTTTTACCTTGATGACAAGTGTACCTTCTGGGAGGTTTTTTAGCATGCATTTGAACCATTGCTTTGGCACAAGGCATACTACTTTGTCACTTAGGTGGAATTCACTCACATAATTTGATCAGCAAGTTCAATCTTTAGACTAACCTAGTTGTCATTGATGAGGGAGTAGTAGTTCCAGAGGGAGTTGATCTGTGTCTTACAAAACAGCTAGTTGGAAGGAGAGATTTCTGTCTACAGAGGGATCTGGACAACTGTCATAGACTAAAAATGTGTGTCCCATCATTCATGCTCCATTGGTTTGCTGAGGGTCTTGGGAGGGTTGTGACACATGAATGTTGCCTTGCAATAGTTAAGAGCCATCCCACCTTGGGGGTCATAGCTGTGTTCATTCAGCACAGCTAACCCTTCCTGTTCCCAGACCCTCTGGATATTCAGATGCATTCTCTGTTACCTCTGTGTCTACTACATATTGATGATATGGTCAAAGCCATGCATACAAGGAATGATAAACTAATTATAATATGTGCATCCTCTGGGAGACCCCTTTAGTAACTGAGAGTAATGAAAGAAGGCAGAGTAGCAAGGACACTGTGCAAGAAGAGCTTGACGGACAGAGCCCTGCAGCTTCCTTCATTTTCGCACTGTATTCCAAATAACTCCCTTGCTCAATTTGCTACCCACACACCAAAGCATTGTCCTATTTTATCTGGTTCCCCTGATACTTCCCTTGCTTATCTTATGAAGATACGTGTTAACATTTATCAAAACAAATGGCAGGTCTGGGACCTTTTAAGTAGTTTTTTTAGTTAATAAAACCAATCTTCTACTTCTGTTATGTTAAAAGTACATTATCTTTTTATTACAAACTCTCTACAGCTCTGTCTGTTTTCCTTCTTGGCAATTTCATGACTGCTCCAGTTGATTGCTGTATGGAGAGTTACAAAATCATTAAGGGTGGGGTTTTACCAGCTGACTTACAGTACAAGCCATTTCTCAAAATAACCACAACAGTGCAATACTGATGTGTAATTTACGTCACAGTATGTTTTTATGAAATAGTTTGTGGCTTATTCATTTAGATTTAGAAGTGAATATCTCGTCTCTCGCTTTTTAATCAAGCTTTCTTCTTTTTTTTTTTTTTTTTCTTTTTCCTTTTTAATATTTTCCACTCCTAGGCTTGGCTTGCCTCCAATTCACCAGCTACAGTGAGGAGGAAAAAAATGGTATTTTTTTTTTTGCTGGCAGTTTAACTGCAAATGTGTTTTCCTCTTTGATATATACATTTGTGTTAACTGCCTTGAAAGAGATGGTATATTTGTGGTTGAATATATTGCACCAATATAGAGCAGAGAATTTATAAAAGAGATGCAAAAGTTTGGAATTTCAAACCATACCAAGCAAATAATGCTTTTTAGCCTCCTGCTCTCTGGTACATTTCCTTTTTAAAAATTGCTTTCTGTATAATGTCTTGTAATTAGAACAGGAAATCATTGAGTAACTGTAAGAAGAATAAGAGCACTTAAACTGAAAAGAAAATTACCTTCTGAGAAATAATATTCACAATTATTTTTTTTTCCCCTTCAATTTTTTTTTTTTTTCTTCCCCTCACATTACTGTGTTGGTAATGATAGTAACAGATGTACCTACCCTTACCTGTATCATTGTTCTGGTTATGTTTTCTGGAGAAAAAAAGAATTTAATTGTTTTCAGTAATACAAAAACTGAATGGACAGAAAATGGGAAATGCCTAATTACCAAAAAAAAAAAAATTATTCTATGTCACAACAGAGTAGCAATTAAATTGAAACTTCAATATAATTATCAATAACAGTCGAACCTGGAAGGGTGCCAGGCATGTAAAGTTGGTGCTCAGCCTTTATGTGGTTGCTAGGAGCATGGCGAAAAGTATAAAGCTTAGAGAAAGGAATGTCTAATGTAATAAAGTAACAGAAGGTAGCATAAATCATTGTGAGAGCAGTTCATATTGACATTATTTTACTTGAATTGGGTTGAAACTAGACATTTAGTCTTACAAGAGGCACAAATTCATATTTCTTCCACAGAAATAACTCTGTGCTTTCTGGGAAGAAATGGAGTGTGCTTTCCTAGCACCAGCCTCATACATATTTGGAATCTTTTAAGTAAAAATCTTTAAATGTTTGTTTCTGTTGGCATCCACATGCATTTTCACTAATACGATTAAAAGAACTAAAGGGCAAAATACTTGGCAGCTTTTGCAGTTGAGGTAATTAGGTACAGGAAGGAACATGCATAGTTTTTCCATCAAGCTCTATAAAATCCTGGTGTGAAGGTCTTTTTTTAAAATAAATAAAAAAAAAAGCTTACTGATGTTGAGAGTAGATTATGGCAGTTAGCAATAACATTATAGGTTGATGTTTCCGAAACAAGCAAACAAAAAAGGGGCTACAGTTTTATATTTCTGTGCTCTCTCTGTAAATAATTCTGGCTCTGGATGGATTTGTTAGGAATTCGTGCTTTTAACAGGCTTTTGCCTTTTTTTCCTCCCTTTCTTTTTTTTTTTTTTCTTTTGTGGCTTTTAATTGTCTTGCATTACATATTAAAAATGGTTGTGCTGATTTGAAAAGTCAGTTCTTGCATAGATTCATTGTGTTTGGCATTTCATGCATCTCTTACTTACAAAGACAACTTGAAGAACATATAATCCAACATAAATGCCAGGCTGTGCCAAATCCCAGTTCTCTTTACCCCTCACAAAGGGAGCTCTTGGATTACATCTATGCATATATAGGCAGTGATTGGAAGGCAGGGGTGGAACCTTGCCTCCTAATTACAGTTTTCTGTTTTCAGCCCCGAAATATATAAGTAAATGAAAAATTGACATTGGAGGGGGTTATTAAAACACACAATTGTGACATAAGCATGGGATTAGAGTAATTTCAGTTGAGCCTTACAGTGTACTGTAGGTATTATCTTCTACCATGTTCTCTCTTTTGCAGCTAAAATGAGATTCAGAAATACAGCATCTGGGTTTTCTAAGATCACAGTTAAATGCTTGTAAAATTTATGTTGGTTTTACTTGATTTTAATGGAATGTGATCCTCATTTTGATCTCAGCTCCTCCTAAGAGTAAACTCTGATTGTATTTTTAAAAATACTCAGCAGTGCACTAAGTCCACCATTAAATGGCACGTGTTAGATTTTGCTGGAAGAAAAAACCAGTTCTTCTTCGGGCTTGCATTTTGTTAGGGATTGGTCTACTTTGATTTCCTTTTTTTTTTTTTTTCATGTGGGCGTGGTTGAGGGGGAAAAAAAAAGCCTTTGTTCCAGGAACAGTGTTTGTCTTTCACTAAACAAATCTTCAGTTTATTCAGCCTTTGTTCATTCTTAGATTTATCTATTCAACCTGGAGTGAAAAGGAAGGGAAACAAATGCATCATAAAGTACTCAGTGGAGTTGCACAAGCATGTATAAAAGTGATCCTGTAAAAAATGACTTGATTTTAATTCATGCCAGGGGTTTGAGTTAAGTTGTCAGTTGTCAGGGGTAGAAAGTTTGTGTAATTCTGCACAGGGACTTACAGTGCATTTGTCTAGAAACTAATGGCTTACTACAAAGGCACATGGGACATACATTTATATACACCCTGTTTAAAAAGCTGACCACATCCTGGCATAAGAAAAGTGCTGTCAGATCAACAGATTCAGCTCACCACTATCTACGCAGAGGTATAAAGTAGTAATAACTGTCAGACACGCATATATGAAACTCTCACAGGAGCTAAAGGATGGATCACGTGCTTGTTATTTCCTAGAACAGTTCTCCTGATCTGATTTTGAGAGTTTCCTAATAAAGAAGAGAGCCTTATACCCAGGAGCAGTTGGCTCAGTCATGCTGTTGTGTAGGCTTATGGGATACTTGTTGAAAACAAAGAAAAGCATGACCACATCCTTACTGACCTTAAGAGGATTTGGGGCCATAAATTTAATTTTCTTAGAAAAGTTTTGTCAGTGCTGGTTACTGAAATGTATTACATTTACTGTTTTATACAAATTGTTTGGTCTCCCCACCTACGTCAGGGTAATGGGGAAAGTTCAGAGTTTTTAAAAGTGATGGCTTTCAGAAGCTGTGCTTGTAAAAACAGTATTTCCCAAGTCCCTCTGCTGTGTCATATGGGTTTTTCTGCAGCATTGCATTCGTCTGCAGTGATGACATTCTATGTGATATATCTGCTTCCAGAGACTTCTTAAAATTTAGCCTTTTATGTGTCAACATTTCCATTGCCTCATGTGAATCGGGATGAGTTGTGCCATTGTATTTAGGTGGGGAGAACTGATCTGACATTTCTTTCAGTATCTGAAATGATTTTTACTTTAAGGGTAAGAAGGATGATTTTGGTATTGGTAATGGGATTAAATAGTAGACCTTTTGTCTCTGACAGAAGAAATAGCTGAGTTAGTCAGTAATCAGAGTACAGCAGAAAATGTAAAGTGAGTGCTTTTGCTTTGTCTTCATTGGCATGCATGGAAAGCCATGTTCAGCTACCCCACCTGAGGAGATAAATGAGCATAAAAAGAAGTGCTGTTAAGTACTGGCTGCATACCTGCAAATGAGTAATTTCTCATGGTTGCGTCTCTGGTTGTGTTTTTCTGCTGTTAGGTTTCCTGCTGGTTATCATATGATGAAACTTGATTGTGGTATTTCGAAGTCTGATGCCTTTATGCCTAATACCATCTAAAACCTTGGGGAACTGAAAGGTCTGAGCTCTAGATTGCTTTATATTTTGAGCCCACATTTTGACAACATGAGCTGTTTGAAAATTCATTTGCTTGTTGTGCTCTGCAGGTGTTTTATTGAGTCCTGCTGCATTTGCAGTTAATGTGAGGGAAGTTGTTTCCACCTGTTGGGGTAGTTTAGCAGCAATGACCAGGTCAGACCAGCCCACCTCCCTGGCCCAGGGGCCCTTTGGTAGCTGATAGTATCAGATACTTCAAAGGAGAATTAATAACTGTATGCTGTGTTGCTTGTATGTTATTATTTTTAAAAGATGTTAGGTGGTGTAAACATGAGTTTTGTAAGGCTGTGTAGGGAGCTGAGTAAAAATGACAGCTAGTGTTTCTAACAGAGGAGCCAAGTTGGCAAAGTGTGGAGAGCACTTTGATACAGGCTGTTGGCCAACTTCTACAGAGCAGTGTTTTCTTACTTATCTAGGTAGAGTCCTTGTGGGTAAGCATAGGAGAACTAAAAGGAAAGCCAGAAAAGAAGCTGGTTTAATAAACGTTTTTTTTTTTTCTATTTTTAACCTTCCTTTCTAAAACTACTGTGCTATAAAAGGTAGGTCTTGAGAAAAACCTGAACCATGCTTTTTCTCACATGCTTGAGTTACAGCTCTTTATTTGTATATTTTCTGACATACTAAGAGGGTTGTGTTTGTTTGTTTTCTTCATCCAGGTGAGGATGATGAAGATTCAAACCTGCTCATTCTCAGCTACCCACAGTATTGTCGATACCGTTCTATGTTAAAGCGCATCCAGGACAAGCCTTCTTCAATACTAACAGACCAGTTTGTTTTAGCCCTGGGAGGAATTGCAGTAACAAGCAAGAACCCCCAAATCTTCTACTGTCGGGATACATTCGATCATCCTACACTAATAGAAAATGAAAGTATATGTGATGAGTTTGGTAAGTTACAGCTATTTTCTTTATCTCACAAGTAAAGGTATTTTTCTTCCTTTTAAGTGTCCACTGATTTCCAAGAGGAAGATGAGATTCCTTTGAAGTGAACCAATGCTGTTTATGTTTGAAATGTTAAGTACTAAGCACACTCCTTCCTCTGTGAGACTGAAGGCTTCTAGTCACTAGTAATATCGGTGTTGCAGCTTGACTTTATCACAGTCCGAGATCGTGTTACATGGGTAGAGTGCATAGCATAGTTATTTGGTATGCAGGAGAGGTTCTCTTGCCTGGACTGGGAATTTGTGATAGAAGGGTCTGCCTTAACTATTCAGTTCTAGTCTGTGTCTTTCCAGGAGTGTTAGGAAGTGTGGGGCTTTTTTCAAGTTCTTCTTGGTGCAATGTGCTAACAAGTGCAAAATAGGAAGGACTCCTTGTGTGTCCCATAGCATTGGTGGAGCACTCGTTGACCAGGCGTATGCCCCTAGGGCCCTGAACATCTCCCATCTGGCTTTGAGCTTGGTGCTCAGTCCAGGCCTTGTGTTGGTAGAAACACTGACCCAAATGGTGACATTGGGGCATTTTGTGAGGTACTGCAGGACTGATACTCTCTTACTGCACCCACCAGCTCTCAACAGGTGGGAAGGATCCATGGTGTCATCACTAGAGCACATAACTGCTGTGAATAGTTCTAATTGTGTGTTGTCAAGCTCCTGCAGGATCAGGCTCAAACTGTCAAATGTTGTCACACACAAAATGTAACAGGTGTGAACAGACTACAAATAGAAGTGTTAGTTGCTCTTAGGGGTGGGGATGGTGAAAAAACAAATCAAATGCCCTGGAAGTTTGGTCAAACAACACAATAGTATCATCTTAGTTTTTATTTACTCTGAGCTTCAGCTCAGAATATAAAGTTCAGTTTTTATTGACTATATTTTTTTGTAGGGAAATGGTGATTTTGGGCTTCAAGGCATTTGAGCATACCATCTGCTTTCTGTGGAGTATTTTACTCAGGGTCATTCCTTGATTACAGGTTTGTTGAGGTAGTTGGGTCCATAATGTAAGTGTATCATGGAATATTAGTAATAGATGAATCAAAGAGTTGTGGAGTGATGCAGAAACTACGCTTAGTGAACCACAGCAAGTGCTTTGTTTGGTCTCTGAAAGCTAGCTCTGCCATTCTTTTGACCTTTGCAAGACAATTATCTCATTATCAAACCACAGCCACAGAAATACTGTCTGGAGAAATTAGTAATGTGTATTTAAAATTTAGTTTGGTTTAAGAAGCAGATTTTTTAAAAATATCTGTGAAACCAAAAAATACTATGCTTTAGAAATATTTTTAATGAAAATAATGATGTGGTAAAATTTGTAAGCCCTGCTGTGTTAGGAAAAGAACCTGGACAATGCATGGTCCATTTCTGTGTTGCAAAATTTATGGTGTCAATTGCATTTACCTTTGTTGAAGGCAACAGGCAAAGTGTCCTTTGCTGGCAGGACAATAAGATGTACAACACTTTGTTATATAAACAGTTTACATTGATATCATGTAGGTTGATGTCACATGGGGAAAGTGATGACTGCTAAAGCTAAACAGAGGCAGGGTGGTACAGTAGATAAATGGATTACTCTGAGGCACTGGTATTTATCAGTCAAATCTGAGGAGAGTCCAGCTTACAGAAATGTGACTAAAATTCTTAAAAGGTGTCCCTCAGGAGGTCAAGACACATTTAATTTGAAGGATTTGGCTATTTCTTACTTTGCCAATGAAAGAAGCCTGCAGAAGGAACAAGACAGGAACATTTGTACTTCCCTATCATCTGAAGTTCCCCAAACTAAAGGAAGTAGAAAATTTGGCAAATAACAGTCTAGTAAACTTTTCATCTGGGAAGCACTGGCTTTTGATACAAATGCCAGGTCTTCCTGAGAAATGTTGTTGTTGGGGAAGGTGTTACAAGTTCTCTGCACTTTGGAGTATTGTATGACAGCTACAGCATGTTACAAGTGACACTTAGTAATGAGCCCCATTCACCACAGTGTGTAAGCTGTTGTCTTTGTTAGGTAGCTCTAACAGAAATGTTTTTCCAGGAGATGCTTTTATTATACATTTCTAACAGAAACATGTTGTTCAGCTCTGACTTCTCATGCTCTCCCCCCACCTCTTTCCCTGCATTCCATAGAGTTTAGCAAAAATAAATCAGGAAATGAAGAAGAAAAATTACTGAATTTTGTTGACAATAATGATGCTTTTCTGGTGTTTAAGTAGAGGAGGTATGTAGATGCTGTCTTTGAGCTCCTACAGGCATGGCTGGAAGAGATGCTTTGATGCAGTCCCATGTGGATGACCTCTGTATTTCCATAGAGCTGCTGTAAGGGTTAGGCTGTGGTAAGCATCAGCATGGGCTACCACAGCCAGGACCTACTGCTGGCACTGCAGCTCCCCGTGTCTGCCTCTGTCCTGCCTGTGCACTGTTGGCATGTTTGGGCAGGTATGTTCAGGACCAGTTTTCTTGGAGAGTCCTGTTCTGATTCTCCTCTAACTTGGTTTACAGTGTCCTGTCAAAGAGGACACTGGAGAAGTGTATTGCTAAAGAATCAGCTCAGCAGCTGGAAAGCTCAAACATTGCATCTATTTCTTTGCAGCCTGCCAGGGAAGGACTTGCTCTCCATGTACAGAGGAAAGACTGCTGTGAGTGGGAAGCCTCATGCTCCCATTCTTGTTGATATAACTACTGATTAGTTAATCTAACTGCCTTGGAGGGTTCCCCTCCAGACTGCTAATAGGCTCAAAAGCTTGCTTCTGTTCAGGAGGCAGAAGACTTAAGCTGTACTTGGATGTCTTGATAGCCAAAGTTCATGGATATGACCACAGTCTTGATAGGGTGCTTGGTTGCATGGTTTAGTTGGTTAGGTGGTGTTGGATGATAGGTTGCACGCAATGATCTCGAAGGTCTCTTACAACCTGGTTCATTCTATTCTAATGTATCTCTTCCTCTCCTGAAGTAAGAGCAATTAGAGGTCTTCACCAGCATGAAACAGTCCAAGAGAACAAAGACATTCTGGTGTTACTGGTTAGGAACAAGAAATCTGAGGGTTTTTACCTGTGCAGGAGGCTGGAGTAATTGTCCACAATTGCAATGAAGCACAAAGGCTTGAGTTCTGTCTACCGGTGCCACCAGTCCATACAGGCTTGCAGGTGACACTGAACAAGAGCCATTGAGAGACCTTAGGCTGGATGTGAGCAGTGGTGGCAGCAGCATCCCTGCCACAGCCCCCTGGGCTGTGTCTGTTTGCCCAAGGGAGGGAACAGTTGGACACAGCAGGGTGAGCAAATGGGAGCAGTTCTCGTGGCATGTCCCTTTAGTTCTCTGAGCAGACTGGAGTTCACCTATGCATTCCTTTATCTAACTGCTCCTGTTAATTGGCATGCGGAAAAAAACAAACCCCTATTTCCTCATTCCCCTGCTCCCTTAAAATAATATGTGCCAGCTAAACAATTTATTTCTCTTCAACTCAGCGTCATTGGTAAAGACATTTTCCAAAATCTTTTTGATTCATCAGCCTCTGGGCTTACTGTTACTGAATAACTTTTGTAAATGCATATAATTTACTGGCATTTGCTGCATGGTCAGAGACAAGGAATGCAAAAATAGGGATCCTAATAGTTTTCATTATAGACTCAAGAGATCTAGCTGGGGGCAAAGCTGCCTGCACAGTGTCCAGAAGGTGACTGAATACCTGAATTATTCTTACTTTTTAAAAACTATTTGGTAAATTTTAAATCGTTCTGGATTATTTTTATAGCATGCTGGGTCTGATATGCCATTAAACAAGCTGTTTGGTCCCTGGGGTGCTCTGAACACTTTGTCCCAAAAGAAGGTTAAAAGTTTCATTTTAAATGTAAAGGCAATTTTTTAATAGAACATTTTATATCAGTAAGTAAGAGAACTGCGTCCTCTTACAGTATGAATACCCTTGTTTTTCTGGGAAAAAAAAAAAAGGAGTTTTTTTCTTTTTACCATAACATAAGCAAAGCAGAGGGAAACTGCTCATTGAAAAAAAAAAAAAATGGTGTGTCAAGGGCATTCAAGTCCCTACTTCCTCCTCTCCCCTTCCCCCCCCCCAACCCCCCCTTACCAATATAGTGCTTGCAGTGGAGAAAAAGCACCTACATTTGAAAACAAATCCTGAAACCTTCTGCAACTTGGATGTCCCTGTAAAACAGTGCAGAAAGGAGATTCCCTTGCCTCCAGGACTGGCAGGTATTGGTTGGGAGCGTGCCACTGAGGTTTCTGAGCCCACAGTTTGAGGGACTACCTTCTATCTTGTCACTAGGTGTGGCAGAACAGCACTATAAAGAAGAAGAAACTTTTGGGGGATAGGCTGTGTACCAGACAAAATGTGTAGGATGAAAGCTGATGACTTCAGGGTCTAGAGTGGTGCCATTATTGCTGGTGTAGCTGAAATTTGGTCTTCGCTTTTATTATACATCTCAGTTTACAGAAGCTGGTGCCTTACAGATAAAATCAGTTGTTTAGGGGAGAAACGTAACAAAACAAAATCTTGGCAAGGAATGAGACTTTAAAAAAAAAAAAAAAAAAAGAGTGTTTCCAGTCTAAATGAAATACAGTTTTCCTGTTGGTGACTGACTTTGTTTGTGTGAGTCAAAACTGACTTTTCTTTTTAAACCAGTACAAAAATGGTACTTAGGTCTGAAAGTGTGGATTTTTAATGTTTCTCAGCTGATATAAAGTTACCAGTATTATTGCTAATGACTGGTTTGCCTTCCTGGAGGATAAATTATTATATCTGTGAAATTCAGAAAACCCTGAAGTTTCAGGTAGATGCTTCAGGCTTCTTTGTTTTTTAACGCAAGTGTGATGTTAGAGTGTGATTGGTGTTGGTGCTCCTTGGCTAAGATATTTAGAAATGCAATAGGAAGAGTACGGAGGCTTTTGTTAGCATGGCTACTGGGACCTCCGTAGATGGAGCTTTATGGTGGCATCTCCCAACAGTCTGAAAAATATGCAGATCTTTTCCAAGTTCTCAGGCAGGGTGGATTAGCTAAATATTTCAAATTTTAACTCTCTCAAAACAAAAACAGGACATAGCTGGAGGGGAAGTAATGATTAATGCTATATACAATACAGATAAATGTACATTTCCCTCCCACCCCACCTCTGCAAACATAAGCTTTTAGCCTGAAAAAGCAAATCTGGAAATGTTCTGGATTCTGGTCAGACTTCTTATTTTGTTAATTCAACTGTAGAGTAAGATATTAATGGTCCCCAGATGTTGTTTATAATGATTGATTTTTCAGTTGTGAAAAAATACTTGCATGTTTTTTTAAACAATTGATATTTTCTAGTGTGCTCTGCTGCATTTGAATAAAATGGCTGAAGGCAGAGCTGTTTGTGTGCCCAACATAATTGCTTCTGTTAAGTGATTTCTTCATTCTTAACATTTTTAGCTCTAATTGCTTTTTCCCCGTACATCTAAAAATAAATATTTGCAAGTTTTGCATTCTGTCACTCATTGAAATGCATAAAATATTTGTATACTCCAAGCAAAAAGGCACTGATAAGGGGTCACATTCTGTCTCACTTAGTGGCATAAATCCAAAATAACTCAATCCACTTCAGTGGCTGTTACTCAAGATTTTCACCAGTTAACCAAGAGCAGAATCTCACCCAGGGTTAATATCAAGCTGTTAAGTGAACATAAGTAATGTGTGGTAAAGAAGATAAAATACCTTCCTGCTTGCAAGAACTTCAACAGAAATAAACGCTGTTAGCTTCTACTTTTCTTTTTGGTACATTTTCACTAGCAACAATAGCTGTAACTGGGTTATAATATTAAGATAGATTATTTTTCACTTGATAATCAAACTTCCTCTACATAGAACACTTGATTTTATTTGGGTTGCATGTTCGCACTGCCCTCGGGAAGGCAGCAGATGTTGAGCGATGGGGCAGTGCTGCCTGAAAAGCTGTTTTTGCCTGTTTTGTCTGACCCCTTGGCATCACTTTTCAGCTGGGGCTGATGGTGGCCCTCTGTCTTGCACAGAGTAGCAAGGTAGCTGCCCAAGGAGACTGCAGCAGTCAGCCACTGAGAGACCACAGGTCCTGTGGTAAGGGCACTTAAAAAATTGGTATGGCACCTTGCTTCTTTGGGTGCCTTTGGGTAGCAGTTTGGTAGAGAGAGAGGGGCTCATGCTGTGAGTGCATGGTGCTGGTGCCCGTGACTCAGCTGCTCAAGCTAGCATCGGAGCTGTGAACCAGCAGGGTGGTTGGTGCAGCCTCTCTGTTGGGCCAGCCCAGGCCTTGGGGCTCTCAGGGGATGGGAGGGGAGGTACCTTCCCTCCTGCATACACCCGTGGCAGAGCCGAGAGCCTAGGTGCACACACTTCCAGTCTGGCACTTTCAACTTCTCTTTTTCAGGTTTTAATTGAGTAGTGAATATGTGATGGTACTGTAGGGTGCACATGTTTTTATTAGCTAGATTTTGGCAGACAGTTAATGGGTAGTTCCAGTAAATGAAGGGTTAGCAAGTGAGCTGTTCTTTTGTGCCTGATAAATGTAACTTATCACATGGGCTTTGTCATCTATTACATGTATGTCTGTTTTATTGGTGTCCCTTTGCTAAATCATTGCAGATAGAAATGACTAATTCCTCCTATGTAAGATTTCCTTTCAATGGCTATTTTATGATTCAGCTATCAAAATCACTTTTTGCCAATATAGTGAAAACTAAGCCAGGGTGCATTCATAATAAGCATCAGCCATGTCCACCATGCATGTTCTCATTTCTGAAGCCATCAAGGGTTTTTTGCAGTATGCCTTCATTAGAGCATCCTCGTTTGACTGTTATCCTGGTTTCAGTACCTCCCTTGGACTATCAGGCCTGCCCAGGCTCTTGAGCTTTGTCTTGGATGAGCTTTTGTTCCAACATCATCCCAAGCCTTGTGAGCAGCATCCTGAAGGTGTTGTGGGTTAGCTGTGGCCAAGATCAGGGGATACCTTTGCCACCAGGGAGGGGCCCCATTCCCGTGTCCATACAATGGAAAAGTAAAGTGGTTTATGTCAGAATATGGTCACATTCTTTTGATTAAACCCACTCAAAAAAGACAACATTGTAATATTTTCCAATGACTGTTTATCATGAATTACGTCAGCCTTAGTTTAAATTGCTATTATTTCTCCTTAATGCTTCTTGGTGCTTGCATAATTTACAGCACTGGCAGCCGTGGGACTATGAAATAACCTTTCACAACCACCATACGATAGTAAAGAACATGAAGTTTTTGTTGTTAATTATTATGAGACTCCTTTAACTTTTTAACAAAGTGACATAAAATATTGTTGAGGTATTTATGGTTAAAGCTACTTTTACATGGATCTATTTTGCTTCTGGCTAGTTCTTAACTAAAGCAGTCATTTGTGGTTATTATGCCTTGGGAGATATTATGTCAGAACTGGTTTAAGAGTATTATTATGTATCACATGTCATATATTACATGTCAGCACTTGAGGCTGTCTTTCAATAAAAAAAAATGTAATTTTAGTTAATGGTCTGTTAGGTATAGGCCATTTGTAAACTTACCTGAGTTCATTTGAAGGTGTACTAAAAAGCTTTGTTCTCCCAGAGTCCACTTGAGTAATTTAATTTTGGCTACAGATGGAATTCCCAAAATATTTATCATTATTTCAATCAGAGGGTGCTGCCTCTAAAAAGCAAATAGTTTCCCAATCCTAAGGTTGATGTACACATTTTAAGGAGCTGTAACTGTTACTCATTACTTTGTTTACTTCCCCCAGCTTCAGAGCTTATGCTTCCCAGATTCCCTACTGTTCAGGCTGATAGTAGTATCCCAGGCAATTAAGTGACCTAATGATGATACTTTGCTGTGCTGCTTTAAATGAATAGTTTATACCTTCTGGAGGATGAAGGGGGATATAAAAATTGCAGGCAAATCTTAGGTTTCCTTAAGTTTCATTTCAAATCTGGAGAATGCAAACTTACACAAGGCAAACTTCAAATTAATGTGTCTTTCTCCTCAGTTCCAAATACTATGCATATTTTCCAATACTTACCCTACGTGTTTCATTTCTGACTTTAAGTATGCCAGAAAGTTGACAAAGAATGAAAATGCATAAATTACTTGTGAATGTTTTAAGCTATTTTCTTTTCTTAATGTGTAATTAATTACTGCTAGGAAAAAAAAAGGGGGGGGGAAGTATTGATTTCCCTCGCAATCTATGTTTGAGTACCATAAATATGATCAAAGCCTCTATTTGTCTCCAGTTACACTTTCCTCCATGGGACTACTGATTTTGGTGACTACTGTAGGGAACAGAAACCCTGGTTGGCAAAAAAAAAAAAAACCCCACAAATGCTCAAGCTGTGAAGATGCAAATGTGAAATTAAAAAAAGAAAGCAAAAAGCAGGGTGAGCATTTCCTGTGTTGCTAAGTTGGAATTTAATAAAAGGAACATAAAATGGAGCTAAAGTTGCCTGGGTGCCGTGAGATTTTTCTAATATTAGGCAGCATGCTTGATTTCCCTGGAAATGAGTGAGCAATCTGAATTTAGAGTTGTTTGGTAGGGGGAGGGGATATTTCGTTCTTTTTTTTTTTAATCAAAGGCATTTCACAAGGCGATTGCAAGTGAAAGGGGAATCTATCATTACGTAAGAGTGTAGCAAACTTTTCCGTTTAATGAATGGATATTAGGTATTTCAGGAGCACATAAAAGATGGTAAAAGAGGGAGACAGAGCTGATGTCTTAGAGATTTTAATAAAGATTGAAGTTAGTAGTGAAAAGGTCAAAGTGTCATTTGTTGAGCCCCTGCTTCTGGCATGGTTTCAAAGCTCACAGTGCTGACTGGGGGGGGCTGTGATGTGTGTTAATGAACAGTTGTGGCACTTAACTGAGATCATGGGTTGGTCACATGAATATATATAAAAGATATGAGTGAAGATTATTTTTTTTTCCTTTTTTTACATTTTTTTTTCTACAGTTTGGCTATTGGAAGGACTAAACAATTAAAAGAAATGTTTGAATACCACATTAAGTCCCTTGGTCTGTAAGGAAAATGAGCTATGAATAATAGAACACTGCTCTAGTTAAATATAGTTATTTTAAATTGTTTTTAGCTACAGATGTTATGCCATTTTAGAAACTTAGACTAAATAATGTCATGTCTTGTTTGCTTTTTTAGTATGTTATTCATTTATTGGGAAATTCAAAATTTAAAGCAGCTGGGAAAGGGTTTGGTGTTCACTAAATAATCTTTAAAATGTGTACATTTCAGACTTACTCTTCTAGAGCTGTTTAGAAATGACTGAATTGTATGTTATAGTTACCAAGTTCTGTAAACATGCTCTACCATGCAGATGACAAGGAAACATGAAATGGGAAAATGAGATAGTCCTGGAGCCGCATTTTATGTGTTATGGACTTGATAAAACAGCAAATGGCCTCCTCAGTTTCAGTAATTTGTAACTTTTCAGGAAGATGCAAAGGGGTTATGAACACTATATCATAAATAGCAGCAGAAAGTAGTGTTCCTTCTCCTTTAATTCTCCCTTTTGATGTTTATGTCAAAATGAAGGAGTTAATTTATCTAAGAGTTTCACTGCATGAGTTAGACTGTACAAAACCAATCATGTAGAAATAATAGACTACCATTGGAAGTGCTGTACTATTGCAGTTTTAATAGCTCTTCAGTTCTGCTCAACAATTAGTCCATACATTTTATAGCTGTGTCTTTAAGAAACTGGCACACTCAGCAAAATCACAGTAATTGGGAGATGATGCAATGTGGAGAGATATCAGAGGAAGAAAATTAATTGAAAAATCGTGTTTTGTTCGGGTTTGGGGTTGTTTTCTTTTAAAATTTTCAACACTGCAGTAGTAATTACTGGTGGGTGAGACTTCTGCAGAATTTAAATTCCCTGGCTGGGTTTTTGTGAATTTGTTTTGAAGTCAAATTGCAAAAGAGGCAAAACAGGGCATTAAAATTCGTACTCTAGTTCTCTGTCTCTAAAATCAAGTGACTGCATTAAGGGTGATCCAGAGGGGAGATTTTTCACTCTACTGACAATAGTGCTGTTTGAGGAGGTTCTCATTGCCTGTCAGCATCTTCAGAAACCTCATCTGACAGATCATGGACAGTATGTGAATTAGTTCATCATCTATGCAGGCAGATAACAAGACCTCTGCAATCGCTTTTTGTTTGTGTCCACTGGAGAAGATACCAACACATTATGGTGTGAACATCTGTCTTTCCAGCTGATGGATGCTGGTAGTTTCTTTGTAGGACCTTGGGTTTATGTCTAAGTACTGAAGAGAAAGGCAAATGTAAAAGGGGAGAAAGTTGCCTTTTTAGTAGATTTATCATTGGCAATTAGGAATTTGTAATGTTTTTTAATTAATTTATTGTCCATGGTGGGCCAAAGGCCAGTTAAAATAAGTGAGAGCCTACATTACAGCTGAAGTTTGGGCCCTGGTATTATATATAGCCATATGTTGATCTTTTAGTGATCAGATAAGCCTTGTGCCTCAGGGCTGCCTGTGTTGGTCTTAATGTCATAAATTACTGGAGAGTAATGACAGATAACCAGTTGACCAGAGTAGGAGAGCAAACCTGATTTCTTAGATGAATAAGCAGGAGAATTGTGAGATGAAATAAAGAGGCATTACTACTGCTACATGGATCACTGCGGGAAATCATTATCAACCCCCCTAAGAGCTAACATTTTTGGTAAATCAGTCAAATTATGATGGCACTCTGCAAAAAGTATGATACAATCTCATGGGATAACTGCAGTACTAATACTCAAATATACTGTTCTGAGCTATGGGCTGCAGAAGAACATGGAAGAGTTTATTAGAGCGATTCCCATCCACACACCCCCTTTTCAGCTTTGTGCCCAATTCTGATGCCCATACTTCGCACGTTATTTTGAAATACCAGCTAGGGTTAATGAAGGACTCAAAAAAATTCATGTCACTGAAAACTTGCTTTCAAGTGAAAGTCTAGAGAATGTCAATTTGTTTGGTGTATGGACAAGAGGTCTAAGGAAGGGACCTGATCACAATCTGTTAATATGTCCATGAGGAGAAGACCTATAATGGTAAAAGCCTCTCTAATCTGGCAAACAGACACATAGCAGGACCTTCTGCTTCAAAGTGGAAACAGATAAATTAATGTTGAAACGAAGGAACTATTATCTGGCAGTGAGGGGTAATTAACTATAGGAACAACTTTGCTTGGAGTGACAGATTCTTTATTACTTGAATCTTTTAAATCAAGATTGCTTTCCAAAAGACATGAACCTTACTTGGGGAAAAGATACTATCTTCATACAGTGGTCACTGACATTGTATAAGCAATATTTGCAGGAAGTAAATAAGGTGCTAATATCTACCAATTCCATCTGTCCTTAAAAGCTGTTCGTGTATGTAGTGTATGTGATTTGTAAAGGCTAGATTGTGCTGGATCTTGTGTCTGTCATACAACAGAAGAAACCTTTCTAAAATTTGCTTATGCTCTGAAGTAGACAAGGCAGAGTTCTGTGTGGACTGGAGGCTGAGGAACAGGGTTACAGAAAAAGCTGGAGCATTAGGAGCGAGGCATCAGTGTGTCCACTGGTCCACCTTGGTGGCTATTGGTAGCCCATGTCCTCTTGGCTCTTACCAGTCTCCATCCACTGTAAGCCATTGCCTGTCTTAGAGCGCTGACAGAGCAGCACATTCCTCTTATCTTGTCTCTTGCGTGTCCTCTCTTGCCTGTCCTCTGCTGGGAAGATCAGCTCAGTAAGAATTGGATATGATGAATTTTAGGCCACTTTAATAACTCCTGCAAAGGGCTGTCTCTTTAGTTGAAGTATAGAAAGTGTAACTCAGTAGCATCTTACTTAAATGTGCAGTGACACACTGCCAGATCATCTGCAGACTTAATGTAACTGACGTATGTCTCCAGTCACCTTACCTTATGTGTAATAACCCTAAAGAGCATATTAATTAAAAATCAGGTGTTAGCAACAAGTGAGTAATAGCAGAGAAGGAATTTACTTGAAAACAACAGTTCCAGCCCATAGAACGGGTAAGAGAATATGTGAAAAGGCTAATGGTGATCATCCTGCTAACATGGATGACATTCACAGATGCTGCTGCTTCCACAGAGAATTACTGTTCAACCTTCCAACTCTGTCATCACCTTCCCGTGTTTCACTCTGGATTTGCAACTGTAGTAGAAGTTAAACTGCCAGTGAAAACAGGTCTTTGCTGTGGGGTGGCATGTTTACTTTAAGTAGGTGTTGATGATCCTGCTTCTCACTTCGGTGATTGTCAGTCACTTCATCTTCATCTTAAGGTCTTAGAAACCTCTGCTGAATATTCCTGAGAAGAGCCTATGTCCCATCACATGTGTTTCACAGAGGTAGAGCACAAGTTTGAAAAATGGAAAAGATAATTCCCATGGTCTTTAGCATCTCAGAATGCCATGTTCAAAATCAGCGGTATAGTTTCCTCATTATTTTATAGCATCCTGATTTTGCAGTGAACCATAATAATTTGCTGATTTGCCAACAAAAATAAATACATGGTTCTTCAGAGTTTTTTTTGGTGTTGAAGGCAACTTACAATTAAGATGAATACATGTACGTATTGAATGTTTAGTTATGGTAGAGATGGGTTTGTTATAAAACACCACCACCAAAAAAAAAAGCACCCACCCAAAACACACACACACACACACACCCCCCACCCCCCCCCAAACAACCCACAAAAACAACAAAAACTCAGAGATTACCTAGCTGCAAATCCTCGCAGTTGTTTAGTTTAGAAGTTTAAGTCAATTTATGGATGTCTGTGTTTACTGTCTTGATCATGACATTGGAATGTATTTTGGAAAAAAGAAAAGACTCCATAAAATGAAATCCACATTTATGGGTAAGTTGCACAGAGCACTTAGGATCAGCAGTGAGACTACAGCATCTCTTTGAAGTGTAGGAAGAGGAGTACTTGCCGCTGCCATTTTGGGTTTAGCAGGTAGTGAATTGGTAGGCTCTGTAAGTTGTTATGCTCTCTGTAAGAGCAGCTCGATCCAACACCATTGATTTCATTAAAATGTGGACCATGATATCCCAGTGACAACCATCAGAAGATAAAACTAGATCTGAAGCACTTCATTTAAAATAAAACTTTATTATAAAGTCAGGTCTTCTAAAACACTTCTTTTGTGCTGCACTGCATGTGAGTAATCTCGGTGACTCATCTAGCCTCTGACAGACTGCAGCCATCAACATTCCCAGCCATGAGTGTTGCCCCTCATAAAGGAAATATCCTATTTTTGGTATGGCAGTGTCCTCAGTTTTAAAGAATTTTCCTCTTTTAAAGTGCAGAGACAATTAATGCCTCATGCATGTATTCAATAATAGCTGCCTAGCAACCATCAGAAATATTCAGGCGAGCAAAGGAAGTGGAGATGAATGAGCAGAAACATCACCTCCCATTTCAGGTGAGCTGGAGAAGGCATCAAGGCTCAGCTGACTCTTTGGATCTCAACATGAGTATCCATGAAAATTGGACAGTCCCAAAGTAGCAAATATGAGCTCCAACTTGCACATCATTCAGATGCAGAGATAAGTTGCACAGCCAGAATCCATTGCAGTCAGTTGGACTTTCTTAGTTTCAGAAGCCTAGACCAAAACAATGTAACAATGGCTCGAATAGATTGTACAAAGTCAACAAACACTCCTTAATGGCTGAGGAAAGTTTTACCACCTTGTCTTGCGTTCCATCTACAGTTAGAGAATGAGTTAGATTCATGTTTCCTTTGGTGGAGGTTTTCAGGCATGGTCTAAGCACCAGACATACCCCTTGCATGGAGCTTGTTTCCAGCCCTTCTCTAGCAATGCCACGTGATTCCCACATATTCTCATTTTGCATTTTCATTCTGGCATAACTTTTACCTCACAGGAGGTTTTCTCACTCTGAGTCAAGTCCTTGGTGCCTTTTTTTAGCGCTGGTAGATACCATCTGAATGAATTGGAAATCTTTTCTGCAGTAACAGCCACTGTACATCTATTTGGACTTTGGTCTTTTATCAATGCATTTCTTTTTTCATGAGAAACTTTGAAACTAAATGCTTGATCTGGGGTTGCAAGGACTGAACTTTATCATGCTGAGCTGATGTATTCTTGGGGATGGCTCTGCCACAATGATGCTGGTGTAGTCATGTGTTGTTCCTGGTGCTTTTGTGAGACAAGGCTTGGTGCTGCACTGTAATCTGCTTGATGGTTACACTGCTGCAGCAGCTCAGGGTGCTCTGTGATCAGTGCTCAATATGGAACATGGTCTCTGGGACCTGCAGTTTACTGGGACAGTCCTTAATATCAAAGCCATTTAAGACAAGAGAGTTATGATCTACAGAAATATTTTCGGTTGTTGATTAGACACGTCAAAATTAAAGTGCCTGAGAACTGTCCGTTAGTCTTGCTCAGAACTTCTTGCCTATGTGCCCCAATTTGAAGAAAATGATGGAATTCTGACATTTTCCTGTTGGATAAAAAAATCGGATTTATGACCATCTCTATTTCAAAGGTGAAGGGGAAGATTACAATCTCCTTTCCACTCATGTAAATCCACAGGAGTCAATTACTTTGGATTGGCAGTGATGTGATTTAGATTAGAATCTGGCGTTAAAGCTTTTCAGGGTTTGCTCCTACACCCGTCGATTTCAGTGCCACTTGACTGCCGGCTCTGCTTTTGGTATGTGGTGGTGGTATTTGCATGTGGAAGTGCCTCAGGGGCCCCACATAAAACTTTGGTTTGCTAGCTTTAGTAGGACTTCTTTAGATTAGATTTTAAAACGTTGAAATCAAAATACGTAGGCGATAGTCAGGGCATAGCAGACACACAATTGTAATCAAAATCGTGATTTTTTGAGGTTGATACTTCATGACTTAGAGGTGAAGAAAATCCTTTATATATCTTGGAGGTTTGAGGCTATTACTCTTTCTGATTTATAAAAGGTATTTATTTCTGGCCTTGATGGTTGCTGAGATATCAAACTTAAAATATGCTGTGATCCTATAGTCTGGTAGTGCTTTCTGGCACTGGGCAGTGACTAAATATAGCCAGTTTTGAACCTGGAAATAATGTCCAGTCGAAAATTCTCAGACAATTCCATAGACCAATGTGGAATATGAAATTACTTTTCTGGATCGTATCTGGTTCATACAGTGTATGCTTTTTGTTTCCCCTATCTCTCTCACCTCCATGTTTTCCAACTGCTATCCTACAAATGTTTTGTGGTACAGATAAATCTTTAACTGAAGCATCTCGGTGGTTCGTGTTGGTTCATGCTAAAGCTAACAAATAACATAAAAGATTTTTAAACCCAGTAATTCCATGCATTCTTTTGGGCTTTGTAAACTATTTTGCCTTGTTTTTAGAAAAAGAAGGTGCATTTACAAGAAGGAAAAAAAATCCCCAAACCTCCATTTCTAAAAATCACTGATTGTTTTCAAACTAACATAGTCCAGGAACATGCAGATTCTTGCATTGTATTATAGGATTAGTGGTATTCATCTGTCATGCATAATGTGAAGGTGATATTCAAAGGAGAAAAAGAAGATTTTGGAAAGGAGTTTTTGTGGGGGGTTTGTTGGTATTTGGTGGTTTGTTGTTTTGTTTTGTTTTTGGTTTTTTTTTATGATACACTCACTTGGGTTTTTTTACATACTTCTAGCAGGCTTTGTTTAATTTCAAGATGGTGTCTTTGCTAGAAAGATAAAATGTAATGCCTTCCACAACCTCTTCATATGCATGACTGCATAAAGCTTGTGTAACAGTTTATTATTATAAAATTAGTATAGCATAGCATAGAGCAAACTGGGCCCCTGGCCAGATGAACTAGACAATGACTAGTTATATAAGGTTTTGAAGCACATGTATTAGAACACAAGCGCCCTGTATTTTCTTCTCAATTGTCTGCTGTTTGTTAATGTTTCCCTTTCAGTGTGATTGCATCTCAATTTAATAGCACTTGCCATTTCAGGCTTTACTGTGCCAGCGCTCTCATGGTTACATTCCCTCTGTGCTGCAAAGCCTGCATGTATATTAAAACCGAACCAGGCACGGTTAACTAATGGGTACTCTGAGAGATATGCACTTATAGAATTAACTGATGTATGTAATTGTTAATTTTGTGTTAACAAGTATGAAAAATGTGTTTCACCAATAATTGTAATTCTCTGTTCTGTGCAAAGTGTGACATTCTAATTCTTGCTGAACAGTTTCCTACCTCTGCTCTATGCTTTCATGGCAGGGTATTATTTTGCAATCAAGATAAAAGCATTATTTATTAAAGTTCTAAAATATTACATTACTGGAAGTTTTAAGCTGCAGATCAATCTCCTGTTTCATAAAAGCCTTCCATTGATTTTTTTTTTTTTAATTGGTCTTTGAATTTAAAGTTAAGCTTCACATTATAGATTGCATATGATTCCAGAGGAAGAGGGATGGTTTAGTGGAGAGTTGATGCTGGTTTAAAGGCAGCAGTGTACCTGTCACAGAACTGTGGGAAAGGACTGCGTTTGGCATTTGCATCTTTGGGACTGTCAGATCCCAGCCTGCTGCATTTTTGGCACAGGGAGCCCATTGACTTGGGCTGTGGGAAACCTACATTCAGCACTATCAGTCCTTGTGTCTTTTTCTGTGCCTCCAAAGGAACTTCTGTTAGAGACTTCGCATCTTTAGGAGTCAGATAAGAACTTCATGCTTTTGGTGGTACCCTTTTCATGGCAAGAGGATGCTCAGTAGCTTCTGGCTGCAGTATCTCAGTTGTTGCCTGGTGGAAGAGTAACACTTGCAGCTGGTTTCGTGTTTCTGGATTTACTTGCTTTCTGCATGTAATCTAAACAGCCTTGAAGTCTGGCTTCCCCCACTCCCCAATGCTTCAGTCCTCCTGTTTCTCAGTTCCCCATGCTATTTGCTGCAAGGTCCTATCGTCATACTGAATCCTCTGTTATCCAGGATAATGTCTCTTGTGGCAGACCTTGGTTGTCCATCCATGTCATTGGAGACATGAGACCAAAGCCCACATTCTGTGTCATCTCATCTGTGAGTCTGTGCAGTCTTACTGATTGCCAACCAGTAAGACTAGGTTTTAACTTCCCAATAAAGTAAGATTTTCTGCTTTGCCAGTAAAGACAAAGAAAGGACAGGATGGGAGGAGCATAATGGGCTTAAAACACAATAAAAATAGCAAAGGAAACAAACAGTTTGTGCCTAATTTGAAACCAACCGATCTCCATGGTGATTGCAACAAAGCTGTGCTATATTCAACTGTTTAGTGAAGACAAAGGTTAGAAATAGGAGTTCACCCACCATGCTAGACCGTTTGAATGAACAGAGGAGTTTGAGGGTTGGTGCCTTCCTAGTCATTGAATGGTCATACAAAGATGCCAAAGGATCTCAGTGAATAACCTCATTGAAACGCCAGAGGATCGAGTGTCTTCCTTCCTCACAAATCTTCAAAATAATTAGCTTTTGTAAATTTCCTGGAATTTATGTTTTCAACAGTGCTGTCAGTGGAAAGAAGAGTCCATAGGGTTGTGGCTTCAGACAGAAAAACATGGCAGATGATCTTCAGAAATCTGACAGTAAACTTGAAACCTTAGATAAACACTAGGACTACTATACTTGCCACAGTAAATCATAGGATCATCACTCCCCCAAAACTTGATTGGCATTGTCTCAGAGTAATTCCTTTTGTGAAATAGAAGCATGAAATACAATTTTCTCCTTAATTTACAGATATTTGAGACAGAGGGAGGAGGAAGTGCATTAATCCTTACCAAAAAAGAAATTCCTGATTGTGGTAGTCTGAAATAGTGTCATTACATGACACTTCATGTCTTCAGAGGTCAGGGGTATGGAGTTTTGGTGTGCAAACTGAGCAGATAGTCTTTGAAAATCAACACAGTTCCTTTTGCTGAGGCCATAGTCCTGGAAAGTTTCCTATTTGCAATAGGTGTGTGAGAGTTTCGGTTTTAAATGTGAATTTTAGAGGGGATAAGATTATGCTTTTGAAATTCTTATCCATGAGAAGATCTCCAGAGACAGCTGATTCAAAGTGTATGTTATATAGCATCAAGATTTAGCATTTATAAAGTAAATATTGTCCAATTTGGTGTTTGCTTTTCTTCGGTCAATATTCCTCTTGGGACAATGAATCTTGATGATCATCTTTGCTGAAGTCCAAGTCCACTTAATAGTGTACCTGGAAATCCAGGAGAGGTGCTGATTTGTCTTGATGCTACTTTTATGCGTTTAAAATTGGTTATACAAAGGTTTGGCTGCTCATGTCACTTTGTCAGAATTCCTAAACAAAGCAGTGTCAGGCTGTGGCTGGTGGGGAGGCTTCTAGGAAAAACCTAGATCCATCAACAGGCAAAGCAGATGAATCTGGGAATGGAGCAATCCTTTTATTGGAATAAGGATAAGGATTCTTGTACAATGTGTAAGCCCTTTCAGATGTTGTCAGGAGGATTGGAGTGACCGGCATTAGTCAATAAATTTCTTGCTGTTCTGTGAGGCAAGGTTTGTGACCTTTCTGAGTCTCCCATAGTCTTCCATCAGCCTAATCCCACAGAGCACAACATTAGATACAGTGCAGCACTAAAGAGTAACGTAGCCCAAGACACCCATTTGCAGGCAAGGCGGAGCAGTGGCTTGCCAGAGGTCCTATCCTTCTCCTGAGATACAGATCTGGGAGCAGGGGAGCCTCAGCACAGGGCTGATGCTAGGCTCAGTGGCCAGTCGCATCCCTATCACAGTGACTATCTACAGGTCAGTATTGGTTATTCCCCAGTTCCTGCTCCCCTCTGCTGATCTTGTTATATCCCGGGTTCTGGGCGTCAGGTTTGGAAACTTTGCAGGCTTCCCATTCCTTGAGAGCCAGGGGCAGCCTCTAGATGTGTAGCCTTGACCAAACCCTGTCAAGTGAGGCCATAATAACCCCCCTATAATTTCAGTAGCAGTTTTGGTGTTTTGGGGCCCCATCTTAGGCTGAAGCTGACAGAGAGCCTTCCTCTGAAAAGTGAGGATGCTGGGGCAGCATGTGCAGCTGGAGCCACTGCACAGGGAGTCTGGGCACCTCCCTGCTGCTTCCTTGCCTGTCAGGCCTATGTCTCCTCTTCACAGCATCACATGCATCACTGGGCGCTGCCAGCATAAGCTTCCAGTAGCCGACAAGGGGCAATACTGGGGTAGGAAGTGCAATGATGGTGCTTGTGAGCTGCACCGTGAGAGCAAGAGCAAGCACAAGGTGCCATTCAGGCAGTGCCTTACAAATATCTGTGTGTGCAAATCAAATAATTTGTCTTTTCAAATGTTCTTTTCACTTTCCCCCTGATTATGTTTTCTAAGTTGCCATATGTACCTCTTGTGGTATTTCAGTCTCGTCAAATTAAGAGAGAGCTTTATAATTAAATGAGGATATATACCAAATAAAGTAATGTTCATATCCTGGGCTGCATCAAGAGGATCGTGGTGGCAGGTCAATAGAGGTGATTGTGCCCCTTTGCTCTTGTAAGACGCCACCTCAAATACTGCGTGCAGTTCTGGTGTCCCTGTTATAAGAAGGAAGTCCAGGGGAGGGCCACAAAGATGATCCAAGGGCTGGAACATCTCTGCTATGAGGAAAGGCTGAGGGAGCTGGGGTTGTGTTTTTCAGAATGGAGTACAAAAGACTCTGGGGGACCTTAGAGCTGCCTTCCAATACCTGAAGGGATCCTATAGGAAGGCTTCAGAACGACTTTTCATAAGGGTGTCTGGTGGTAGGACAAGAGGGAATGGTTTGAAGATGAGGGAGAGTAGGTTCAGACTGGATCTCAAGAAGAAATTCTTCAGTATGAGGGTGGTGGGACTCTGGATTAGGTTTCCCAGGGAGGTTGTGGAAGTCCCCTCTGTGGGAGTGTTCAAGGCCAGGTTGGCTGAGGCCTTGAGCAGCCAAACCCAGTTGAGACCTGTCCCTGCCCATCACAGGGAGGTTGGAGTAGGTGATCTCTAAGGTCCCTTCCAACCTAAGCCGTTCTGTGACTTTTACTGTGCAGTCAGTCAGTAATGTTATAGGTGGCCTGTAAGTCTCAAAAAGCAAAAATAAACACCCACCCCACCCCCCCAAACAAACAAAACAACCACCAGAACAAAAAGCTGGTTTTGTTCTTTTTTAACTTTCAAAGGTATTTGTTTGGGGAAAAGGCATTGAGAAAGAAGAAAATAATTTTAAACTTGCACAATGACAGTTGAAAAAACAGAGCAGGCAACGTCATGAGTTTCTGAAGAGCACACTGTTTGATTTTACAGTAACAGTATTTTAGGAATGCTGACGGTACACAGGAAAGAAGTGAATAATTCTTATTGCAAAACCCTGATGTCTTGGTGTATTCAAAATGTGAAGGCTTAATCAGCCCTGGATTTCTTTTAGGAAAAACAGGACATTTTTGGGGTAGGGGGAGGGAAATCCAGCTGAAGCAGTAGTGATTTATCAAAGCAAATAAAATAAAGGTTTGGCATCTTTACTTAGCATAGGCTGGAAAATGCATTTATGTTTTCATGTACTGTTTTTTCTTTCTTGATGTGCCTGATTGACTTGTTTTAATACCGGTGTTATTTACATTTCAGGGATGGGCCTCTATTATGCAGGAAATTGTCCAAACCCCTACAGCTGTATTTTAAATTGAAATGATTTTTTTTATGAAGTGATAGTGCAGACTTAATTTAGTAATCTATTATTAAATTTATAGTTTCAGGCTGTATAAAGTCTTTATATAGAATGAAAATGGGTACATACGAAGATCTAGGCTATATATACACCTGGTTCTGTATATTAAATCTTTTACATATGTTGTCCATTTTCAGAAACAAATAAACTGCTGCTTTTGAAAACTCAGCTTCTCTTCCATATTAGGGAATTCTACAGACTCCCTATGTTCCTTAGCTTCGGTATAATGCTAAATCAGTTTGTACATTGGTCTATTTTTAGTTATGAATGAACTTTATGGAGCGCAGTGCGCAGAGTGATTTCAGAGATTCTCACTCATAAAACCCACGTGTCCTGAGCCGCAATTACAGTGGTAAACATTATGCAAGCTCTGGGCTTCCAGAGGCCCAAGGCCTGAAATTTCCAACAGGAAAGAGCACCCCACCACTACCTTTTTATAAGAAATATTATACATACAGTAAATCTCGTCACATGAAATCAGGTTAAATTTTGTGACCTTGGCTGTAGCAGGCAGGCTGCCTGGCATGGCAGCCAGATGACACTAGAGGGCAACTGAGAGTTTTCTTTAAACCAACCAAGCTGGAGATGGTATTAATATCAACTAAGTGTTTAAACTCAGTAAGGATTTATTTTCCTGTCTGCAGATTTCACATACGTAACCTCTGAGTTTCCATTGACAGAAAATAATAATCCAACTGAAGTAGTTCTGGGGAAAAATACGACAGGAGTGGCTCAGAAGCCTGCTTTTGCCCAAATAAGGCTTTTTTTGCAGACCCCATGTGTTAGATAATGATCAACTGACAGTCGGTCATGAGTTAATAATGCTGGATGCTGAAATATGCATACCATGTGGTATACAACAGTTCTGTGGGGAGAGACAAACACAGCTATAATTAGACAACTGAAACACAAGGAAGTGTGTAAATTGTTTAATAGTCCCTCCACTTAATTCACTCAGATAATTTCCTAAGAGCCAGTATTGACTATGAAAGAATATTGCACAACCAGCTTCATATTTTGTTTAAACCCTGCCCTGCTCAGATAAATCAATGAATACAGCTTGGTTTTGTTTGGATTTTCTGAGTGCTAGAGATTTTCCAGGGCTGTAATGTGGAGATGATCTTGCTTCTGTTTGTGTTGATGTTTGGGATGATTACACTGAGATCACAGAGTTTGCACTCTTTTAAACGGGACGCATGATCTTACCGACGTTGAACCAAGCGTTTTGGGGGTGTTTTGGTGGTTATGCAGATTACCTTTCTACTTGTACACAATCTGACAAAGTTACTGGAGTTCCATCACTGTGTCTACTGGCAGAAAAGCGCAGATCCTTCCTCTGCTCACCAATGCTTGCCTCCATTCCTAGGCATCAGAGTGCTGTGTCAAGTGTATGCAGGTTCCCAGGGAAGCAAGGGCTTTGTCCAAGCTCTCTGTGGAAGCAGTTATTCCCGAACCTCTTTATATCTGAGGGTGCTGTGACAGGGTGCCTAGCAAGCTAGCTGCTGCTGCTGAAGTTGGTGATGACCCCGAGCTGTGAACGGGAGCAGGGCTTAGGCTATAGCTGATACTCCTGTCTCCACCTGATGCATTGTGTAGTGCTTGTTGTGGTGGCAGTTGAATGCAGGCATCAGTGGGGAGCTTACTCTGTAGTTTCTGCATGTCACTTTACTAATGCCTTCCTGCAGGTTGCTTATGCCTACAAAATTTTGATTAGTTTGCAGTGCGGTGACCAAGTGCGAAGAAAAAAACATGAAAGAAAATTGTAATATTTGTACGCTCTTGTTTGCCTTTTATTTTCTAACACACTCTAATGGATAGTCTGCCTTGGGTGTTCTCATGAGTTTTGATGAGATAGGCTGACTTGCATGGGTTTGCTGTGCATTTTCATTCCTTGCTGCTTTTGTTTTGTGCTGCTTTTGTTTTGGCTATTACATAATCCATCCACTCTTTCCTCTATTTGCCTTCTCTGCCCCCCAAGAAGTCAGATACGTACTACTTGAGTATTGCTGTAAGCCTCCTACAGAAAATGAAGCCCCCATCTGCCAGGTGCAGCATCTCAGGAGATGACCTTTAGGGGCAGAGGGTTTCAGGGCCAGAGGTTGACTGCAGATTTCTGAGAGAAGAGGAAGCTTGATGTCCAGTTGTGTATTGCTGCCCAAGCACATGGTGTTTCATGATGAGATATGATGATTTCTTTGTTCAGGACATGAATGTTTCTTTCCCGTTGGTGACAGAGTCAGTCATGCTGGCTTTGTCATGTTCAATGCTTAACACAGGCTCAGCCTCAAAGATGTGAATAGCTCTAGTGAGGTCATCAAAGGTTTTGCATGATCCAGGTCTTGACGAGTTAGGCATGTACTTTGCTGAATCAGGGCTACAGCACTTCATGTTCCTTGTCCTGCATAGCACAGTAATTTACTATGTTTGATCCCATGCTCGTGCAGTTTCTCACCAGAACAACTACTTACTGAGTCATCTATTCTGGTATGAACCCCAAGTAGTGGTTCATCAGCCAAAATTACCAGCAAATGCTTTCATCCAGTTCACCACCTTTTTTCTGAAGGAGAAGGGAAACAGCTGTTTGAACAAGGACTACAGCCAGACAGCTGGACGCCTCCTCTGTGCAGCCAGCCAGGCTGCTGCAGCCGCCCACAGCAGCTACTCTCTCCTGGCAGCAGCCTGGACCTGGCCCTTGCTGTGGCTGAGGCAGGACACCCAGCTCCAGTCTGGTGTCTTGACAAAGCCCCTCAAATTGCATGCGTTTCTTCCTGCACTGTGCACACCAGCTTGTGTCTGGCTCAGGCTTTTCGTGAAAGGTCTTCTGAAGCTGGTTGTATGCGTGCCTCCATATACCTGCAGTAGGTCATATATGTGAACTGCAGTGCTTAGGCACACCTGGTTACTACTCCTTGCTTCTGAGTGTCAGCTTCTTCTCACCTTTGAGGCACTCTTATTACCCTGGTGAAGTCACTTGGCAGTCATTTGCACACAACTTGAGTTATTAAGACATCTTTCTTGGAAGGCAGACCTCCCTTTGGCCACAGCATTTCCGATCAAGGTAGGCTGAATCTTGAGTTGAGGAGTGGCCTGCGAAGTGTCACCCTTGGCCTCAGTCAGTGGGACCTTTAGTCCTTGCTCTTGGGTTTCATGCTGGAGTTGTACTGAAGAGCATTGTGTTTGCATGGTCCATTTTCCCTTCTGATTACTCATTTGTGTGACTCAGTGTTAGCACTGTGCCAGTCCTTGTGTCTGTGTGAATGTTACTGTCAGCAATCTTGTATTAATTTCACTGAGGAAAATTTTGAATACTAGCAAGGCTAAGAGCAACCCTGTGGAATCCCACCAGAAATATTTCCATTTGATGGAAATTACCCACTGATGCCTGCTTTTAGCTCTACCATTTAGCCCATTCTTAATCCGTTTCATATATATTTGAATAAAATTCTGTAGTGCTGTTTTTTAATCCAAGTGTTATCTAGTCTTAAAACAGCTTTCTTACTGAAAGGCAGGTAAGTTAAATGGGTTCAGCTGGTTTCTGTAGCCAAGCCTGTAGTTTTGAAAGTATAAAACAAGATGCTTTGTTTGTTTTCCTTTCCTGTTGTTTTAAGATCTAGTTTCTGTAAAGCTAAGTCAATTGACTGGCTTTAATTATATTCTTTTCCAAGCATATCATCTGGCTTCTTTGCAAATATGGAACAAATATTTACCAAACACCTCTGCCTCTTTTTGAATCGTTAATAACAATCCTGTCATCTGTAGCCAGTAATAGGCCTACACTGGATTTTTTTATTAGTATTATTTCAGTTTGCTCTAAGGTCTGCTTAAGTGTCATGTATTTGTCAGGCATAGATTTTTCTCTGGAGTTTTTAGCTTCCCTTTTCAATTTACTGCACTTATAATTTCTAACACATGTATAGCTTTTGTCCAAAAAAACCCCCCAACCAACACTTTTTTCCATTTTTGTTTTGTTATGTTTTTTAAACCCAAATTAGTCAGCAGGACATAAAGAAGCCCAGATGAAGCAAAAATCTTAACTTCCAACCATACTGAAATGAAGAAAACAAGACTCCAAGCCTCATTCTGAATCTTGTCCACATCTTCCATAGAAATGAAAAGCATTTTAAATTTGGCATAAATGGCCAACCTGATATTTGCAATGCCTCAAACTTTTCTATTAAAAGCAATGCTAGTCTGAACTGCAATCCACAAAAACTAACCACCTTTTTGCTTTTTTTCAGAGATTGTCTGGTCAGGAGGGGGTCAAAACAACAGTCTGCAGCAAGTCATATGTCTCCACATTAATCCACACAAGGAAGTGTCTGTTTTACTTATTTCCAAATGAGGAATGTTTTCTTTAGAGAGGTAGCAAATTGATTTTCCCCACATGGAGCATGGGATATCTCGTTTCCAAAACAAAACTTTCAGAAATGGCTGCACAAGTCCACTATTTATCCATGGGGGCTAGAAAGCAGCATGGATCCTTAGTGTTTGCTGCTGTACTCTGGAGTTTGCAGGTCAGGTCTGACATGTTCAGTTATAAGGAAAGGAATAAACAAGGGTTGGCATTTACAAAAAGTCTAGTAAAAATAGGTTTTAATATTTGAATTGTTTTATGTGCAGCAAGAGATGTGTGTTTGTGGATAAGCTGTGCAACTTATGGAGCTCAATGAGAGCTTTAATTGTTGGTAGACGGTAGACTTCCATTGTTGAGAGTTTCCTGAAATTCAGTTGGTATTAGTTTTTTCCCAAAACAAATGTCTGAGGTTTTAAATGTAGTCTGCTCTTTTGCTTTATCTTTCAGCCACTTTGATTTCTGACCATTTGATGCAATACTAGGTTGGTTGCAACTTACTTCTTTTCACCAGCTCTCCTCAGTGTGCCTGGGCAGTAAATGCCCCAGGCCCTCAGAATCTGACCTTGTTTCCAGGAGGCAGAAGCTTTTAAATAAATATTCAGGGGTGAAAGAAAACCAAACTAAATGTAAGATCCTGAACTTGGGATTCAGAAAAGGGAATGAGGTGAAAGAGAGAAAACAAAGCAATGGAGGCAATTAGGAAATCGAGGAAGCAGCTGGGACTCAAGAACAGTATGTGAGATTAACTAACCTTTGAACAGTTTCTGAGACTTGTTCTTAAATATAGCAATATGCTTTTCTTAACTTTCAGATATTGCAGAATGCCAGAAGCCCTCTTAAGGTGTAAATGTTAAAACCATTAAAAGTGTTAGCTTTTTATTCATTACGTTTTAAAAGGTGCAACACTTAAGCATGTTTTTTGGCCAAGACCTAACTTTTGCCAGGCTGCTGTAGGGGTGTCCTCATCAACCAGCTATTTGCCATGTGCCAGCAGGCATGGTCAGTGCATGGATATTCTTGATATAGGGACCACTATTCTTGCCTTGACTTTGTTGGCCAGGCACCTCCATATACTACTTCCAGCTTCTGTTTGGCACCTGATCACGAATAGCTCTGTGATCTGACGCATCCTGCCTTTTACACCTACCTGAGAAGGAAAGTATCCTCATCTGTTCTGTACCTGCTGCTGGTTTTGCAGCTTAGGGCCAAGCATTGTGGTATTGCAGCTTTTGTGTGCGTGTGTGAAAATTGGAAGAGGTAGGAAGGACTGGCAGAGTACAAAAGGAAACTTGCGAGGAGATGCTCTGCGAAGTGTCCTAACGGGAGGAGAGACTGTTGATGCATTTAGCTGATGCACTGCAGCTTGTTTTATGCAAACCCACTTCTTGTCTAAACTCAGCACCACAATACATTCCTATTTATTAACTTATTGCACTTTCCAGTGCTCCACCTTAATTCCAGCTTTGTGATTGCCTCAGTGTGGTGCACTCCCACCTCTCATGTTTAGAGCTCACCTGACTGTTTAGGCCCACCCTGATTGTAACCTCAGATCTTCCATTGGCCCTTCTTTGCTGATGGTCCTGGTTAGTTTTGCAGACTTAGCTGGGATATTGTTTGTGTTGTCCTATTCTTGCAGTTGACAAAAATATTGTTGTTCCTTCCTTTCCCTTAATCTTTCTACAGGACAGAAACATGGCCGCAAAAGAATCAGCAGTCAGAATCTGCTTGGCAGTGTCAGTCATAAGTGCGTTAGCAGTACTGAGCAACTATCCTGGTACACTCCTCAGCGAAATACAACAGTGGCTGTCCTTCCCTTTTGTTTTCCTTTTCAGTTTTTTTTCTTCCACTTTTGAAATGTTTCTGAGAAACCAGAGTACCAGCAAGCCAAAATCAAAAGTCATTTCAGGAAATAGTTACGCAGATCAAAGAGGCCTGGAAAAGGCAAGAACTTTGATCATGGGCATTACAATGGCTTAGATGTTCTCTAAGTAATATGGACCGAGCGAAAAAAAGTGCATGTTTTAGGCATGAGTACAGTCATGTTTACTTACTGGTTTGTTGAGCAGCCAACAAGGTCCAAGGTTATTTTGGACTCAGCATGAGTAAGTGATCCAGGTATGACAAATGAGGTAATGCATTCCAGGCTCATTAAAAACTCTTGGCTACACCACTGATTTTGACAACGTTCCAACAGGGGTTGACCTCAGCTGTGTGAAGGCCACTATTTTTTTTAACACCCTTCCTATAACAACACAACTTTCCCATCAGCCAGAATATGTGTATCTAGAGAACAGTTTTATGGGGTGGGTTGAACTCATTGGACTTCTAATGATAATCAGACTTGTGAAAAAGAGATAATTCTACTTTAAATAACCTGCTGAAGTTAGCTGCCCCCAAACCACAGCCATCTTTTGACCGACATGCATCTAGGAGTTGCTGTGTGTACATAGTACATTGCGTTCTCAGCATGGACATGGTTCAAGTAAGGCCAACTTGATTGTTGACAGGTAGATGGTACCTGCCTGATAATTTCTTCATCCTGGGGATGCAGGTAAAGTGACTGCTGGAGGTGCAGTCATCTTGTAGTGGCCTACACTTTTCCCCCCATGTGTAGTGTTTTAATCATGGCTGACCTCAGCAGCTCCCATGGATCTCATTCCTGGGAATTTCTCCTTCCCCTGCATAGAGCTTGCTATCCTCAGGTTTAACTCAGAGTGGGAGTTGTACAAGGTGGTGAGGCTTAGAAATTAATCTTGTTTCCCATGTCTTGCTGAGCAGTGTCCCTGGAAGTTGAACAGCTGTGGGTGACAGTGTCAGGAGAGCAGTGGCCACAACCTTGTGAATTTTCTGAATGGGTGGGTAGCGTAGCTGTCTGCATCTTTGCCTTCTGGCCCTCTCCTGATCACCTACAATAGCCTTGTGCTTGCACAGGCTCATGAGAGTGTTGGAGGGGAAGAAGTAATGTTTGAACAACGTTGCTCTTTCATGGCTTCGTGAACAGAGAGAACCTGTAGATTCACAGAAACATCTAGCTGGTCTGAGCATCATTAACCCTGAGCTACTCTTTTCTGTGTGGCTTGCTGTAATCTCAAGAGGAGACTCTTGAGACAGCAAAACAGAGGTGTGTGGGCTTCCAGTGGATGAACACCCTTCTCTACCAGAGGTCTGAACTTGAGGTTTGGGCCATTTGTGTTGTACAAGATGTACATCTCTGCTGATGCCCTTCCCTGCCACCCTGCCTTGAACAGCAGCAGGTCTGCTCCCCCGGGGCATTGTCACCTGCTGATGGCAGGCATGGGAATGTTCTGATTTGCATCCCAAACCTCAACCATACAGGGCACCTGTGTTGTGCTAATACTGATCCTTTGAATCATACTTGAGTATTGTCAAAAAAAGTTCCCGGAAGCCCATCAAGAGTCCCAGTGGAAATTTCAGTAGCTGAGTTTTCCCCTTTCAGATACATCAGGAAGCAAAAAAAGAAAGGGGGGGGAACAACCACAAACTGGCAAAAGTAAATGTTGTCAAATGCACAGGGGAAAAAAAAGGTATTTACAGTATTTAAACTGGTAATAAGTCATATCTCTCATATTCCCATTTGAGGCACTCAGGTTGAAGAGGTAGCAAAAAACAAAAACTTTTTTTGTAACTTTTTTTTTTTTTTTAAAACTTTTATTTCCTTTGCTTATGTTCTCACCTTCTGGGACTGCACAAGTTATCAGCCACAAATGCTTTTAGAAAATGAATTTGAAAGCCATGTGCACCAACATGTGAAGAAATTGAATTGTTTCAGATACTCTCATGTAGTCATGCCAGAAGTCCTTCTCCACCAGCAAACAGAAAAAAGCATGGGATATTCACTTAGCTGTCCAGTACATACTGAACATGCAGTGTCATCAGGAAAACTGACTGGGACTAAGCCACAACATGTCTGCAAAGTTACATTAAAATAATTAGGAATAACAAATTCAAGAAATTCGCAGTGTGCTCATGAATATGTTGTAAATGAAATGGAAAAAAAAATAGAACAAGTATGTGACTTGAAAATTATTCCTTTGGTTCTAGTCATATTTCTTAGCTGAAGAGAACAAAATGGATATAGCTGAAATATAAATAATCTTTGAATAAAGCATTTATTTGTAATGATTTAGGGAGAAAATGTTAATGGCTTTGTTTCAGCTGTGACTGGAACAATTTCAAATTATTCTTCTATGGAGTACATACTGGAGGCAAGGACCTTCTCTTCTGGTATTAATTCCTGTTGCTGCTTTCACGTTTATTGTGCATCTGATCTGGAATGGCTTAAAGTGATTTCAAGTCATGTCAGACCGTGGGGTGTGTGGGACAGTCCTCATGTCTGCTACAGACAGACCTTCCCAGCTGCAGCTCCTGAGCCATGGGAAGAATGCTAATACCCCTTTTCAGAGTGGGTTTGTGCCAGTTCTGCCATGGAAGGCTCCAATTCAAACAGTGTTTATATGCAAGCTCAATATACCTGGAATTCAGGAACAAATGCCTTCTTGCTTTTAAAGCTTTTAGCAAAACATTAGGAGTGCTTTATAGCGTGATACAAAGTACAGTGCCAAAACTCAGGATAACAAGTATGTTTGGAAAACATTAAGCCTTGAACTAGTTTCTTTATTCATTTGAAGAAAAAAAAAAAAAAAAAAAAAAAAAAAAAAGGTCATTCACGTGCTAGTGTATTTGATCCTCACTGAACCACAGCTCTCCATGGCTGTTGGTGGGACCAGGTTGGGGGATCCATTCATTCAAAGGTTACTGTCTTGGTGTACTAACCTGAGGGAACATTTCTTTTTAGAAAAAGTAGGCATCAGGAAGAGCTGAAAGGCAGAGGGATGAACAGGGTTTACAAATAAGGCAGGGTGGCGTGGCCGGAGCTGGCAGTCTGGCAGCCGGCACTGGAGCCCTCAGAGCTCATCCCACGCTCCCGCCAAGTCACTCATCTCTGTTTATATGAGTAATGGAGCAGCTGGGGGAGGGGATTTGTAAGCACGGAGCAAATGCTCTTAGTGTTCATTTTGTGTAAGACTGACATCCACACCAAGTCGAGACTTCCAGCGACGTAGTGTGCAGTCACATGCTGTAGCATTCATGAGTACAGATATAAATCAGGCAGATGTTTGTCGACTGGAATGGGTAATAATTTTTTTCTCTCTTTGTTTGATTTTGCATGTTAGCCTCAGATGACAATTTCAGAATTGCTTTCTGCAGTACTTTTCAATAAGCAGAATGTGCTTCACCAGAGATAGATAGAGGGAGATATTTCAATAGAGAGGTAAACATATTTATATAGAGACACATTTGTGGACTTACACATTTGCGCATGTACATATATATGTATTTACTGTGTGCCAGTGCTGGGGAAAGAAAAAGAATGTGTCTTGGACTTTAGGTTTTAAGCCCATGGCTTGTTCTTTTTCTGTCAGCAGACCAAATATGACACTGTTACTCAAACTATAAAATCAAATTAGCACCCTTTATTGTGTTTGCAAACTAATTAAAATGTAAAATGTCCTGAAACCACTGGCTTACTGTGTGACAAATGTAAGATTAGAAACAATTAGAAGGCACTCAAGAGGTTTGTGGTGTTGAGATTTCTGACATTGTTCTAATCATCCCTTTAAGTAATGAAAATAATGGTTACCTAGAAATTAAAGGTTTAAAGGAAATTATCTTCTTCGGTACAATCATTAGTTAATGATTGTTTATCATTTTAAATGTTTCCATAGTAGTCAGAGGCTGATTTTTAAATCTGAAAGCAGGCAGGACACATAATAATGAGCAAACATCTGCTTCATCTATTATTTCTGTGTGTGAGCATAATTTATATTGTAATATCACTACTGAAAGATAAGTCTGATATTTTTTTTATGGTGATCCATATCACATTTTACATATGGCTCAGCACAGCCAGGATTTAGTCACCGTGTTATTTCAGAGCTGTTTTATCTTAAGAATTGGACAAAACTGAAAGTGATTCATGTTAATTTGTATGTGTGGTACGTAACCCTTATGAAACAATCAATCACTTATTTCAGTACTTGTCAACTTCCAGAACTAGTTGTTATGGGGTTTTTTTATCCATTTCAGGACTGGAGGGTAATTTTTTTATTTTGTTTTTGATTAAAAAAAAAAAAAACCACCTTTTTTTTAGAGGAACTTTGACAAGAATGACAGGATATATAAACATTTCTTGGAGCTGTAAGGAATTTCAGTATTTCAGAACATTTCCAAAACCAGATGTTTCCCAAAGCTGGAAATAGTAGCTAGTACTCTTACTTGAAAATTAAAAATAATAAATGCAGCAGGCTGATCAATGCAAAGTTACCTATTAATATTCTAATTTGTTCTTTTTTTTTTTTTTTGTCCCGTGGAGAAATATTTGTGCTTTCTCTCCAAGTCCTTTGGAGACCAATGTTTGCCTTTATATTAATTAGTTCTCTGAAAGTCGAATAGATTAGCCTTGGGGGATATTCTATAGAAATGCGTAGCGTGTCAAGATGTAACTCATGGAGGATGGGAATCTCATAATAAGCATTTACTGTAGACAGATGTGTACATTTCTGTGACTGATCATAGTGGAATTATTTATTATGCTTTCAGCTGTTTAAGAATCCAGTATAAGACAATGTGCTTAAATTGTTCTCCATTAATTTTCAGCGCCAAATCTTAAAGGCAGACCACGCAAAAAGAAGCCTTGCCCACAGAGAAGAGATTCATTAAATGGCATTAAGGATTCCAACAATAATTCTGAAAGCAAAGCTGTTGCCAAGGTAAATCACTTAATAATACTCTTTTCACTAACTTTCCTTTTTTAGGTATAGCCCTGCCTTTGTTTCCCAGCGTGCGGTGTCAAATTTAGAACACAGCTTACTTTCTTGGGGAGATAAATGTAATTTTTTTCCCCAATAGTTTTATTCCCTTTAAGTCATGCCTGTGTTCAAAGTTACCAGCAACTATAATCCCTTAACAATCTAAGGCTATCAGCTTGTTGGTAACTGGTAGTGCTTAAGCTTTCTTGGCATCTAGTGTTAGTTTTCACATTCTGTGACACACAAACATAGTTTGTGACAGTATCTTTGAATTAAAAATAAACCTGGGAGCAGCTCACCCTGTTACAATGTACTTCTAAATATAAGTTTGAAGATAAACAGACTATGAAACTAGAGCCACTTCAGTAATGGTTTCTAAGAAGCCCACACAAATGACATTACCCTGATGTTAAGGTCTCAACTTCTTTTAAATTAGAAGGGGGGGGATAAATAAAGACAAATTCAGTATGAAAGCTTAAAAAAAATAAAATCTGGGCTGTTTCCTTAATACTTAATAGTGAGTTGCACATTCCAAGGTTTGCTGAATAGTGCATGTTTTTAGAGTCTTCTGTATATGTTGCAGTGCTTAGTCCATGCTGAAAGTAAAAATTGGATCATTGATTTGGTTTTTATAGGCTTAATCTGTTATCTATTTATGGGCATGTGTCTTTTCCTTTAAATATTTTTAAATGGAGTTTCTGTCATGTAATTTACATCCTACTTTCTGTTGTCTTTGTGGTTTAAAATAGAAATTTGGGGTTCTCTTTTAAAACAAACAACTATTTTTAAAAAGCAGAAATGGCTCATTTCAAGATGATTTCATTTGAAACTGTAAGATGTGAAGATGGAAAATTACTTAAAGCAATACTTGTAGATTTTTATCTGTGGCAGAACTTTGTCACTGTGGTACTTCTAAGCTAAACAGCCAACCAGGTTTGCATAGGCTGAATTTTTAGGCCAACTGAATGTAGTGTTTCAATAAATTAGATGGATGTGTGTCTGAAAAGCGTTTCCATTGTTATGACCATCTCTTTAGGAAATACAGTGAATCTATAGATCCATTTGTGTTGGTATTGTATACAGTGAATGTTCTGGGAGATTAGGAGGTTAAAGAGGTCAAGTGGAAGTGTTCTGCTCTCGGTTTCTCATAGGAAGGCAAATTAAATTCCTCCACCTCCTCCTCCTCCCTAGGCGTTCAGTTAAAATTGTGCCTTCTGTTGATGACGATAAAAGAAGCTGAAGTTCATGATGAAGCTCTGCCCTTAAGTCACTGTTTCTCTTCTTTCTGTGCCCTGTTGTGCTCAGTTGGAGTCTGTACTGTCGTATTAGACAGGCATGGTAACAGGCAATGGAGCCTGGTGTGTTCAGTTGCAGGGTCCTGCCACATACTATAGAGTTTGTCTGAATGTTTTTGCAGGCTTTTTGTGGTGTGAAAACATCTCCATTTGCCTCACTTCTCCCTTCCCTAAAGTCATTTTTCATGTTAAAATATTATCATCAAACTGCAGCGTGGACCATGGCATCAAAGCACCTCAGACTGTAGCATGAGGAGTTCTACCTCTTCAGAACCTGATACATACATAATAGATAATTAAAAACAGCAGTAACACTTCATACTAAACTGTTTATCCTCTCTGTTTATGTTTGGGTTTGCCCTACTAGTCAGATGGGAGGATATTTCAGATGACAAGTAATTCCACCTATTTATCTAGTCACGCTATGCTCATCATTGTGCAGATATTAATAGCATTAATTATCTTGGCCAGCTTAATTTCATTATAAATAATAGACATGCTCATGATATAGTGTCCTTGCATGTAGTTATTCTGACTTCACTGTGGATCATCACATCATTCTGTGTTTTAGGGCTGTGAATATACCTCTCTAAAAGGAGGACAGTGAATCAAAAACAGTCTATTGCAGATGGATTGATTGCACTTTGTACAGACCTTGCCCATGGGTTTCTGGGGAAGGAGGGGAGGTGTATTTGGGAAAGGTAGGGGAATGGAGATGCACCTATGTCTTCTCATGGTTTGGAACAGTTGAATGTTAAGTTGTCATCCTAGGCTCCTTGTTAGGCTCACCATTGATTTTCCTCCTCTGTCCATGCTCCATCTCTGTCTAATACTGACAATGGATCTGGAGAGAGCAGGAGTGAACACTGCTAGTGTAAATGGTACAAATCCACTTGTGTCAGATGCTGAAACAGTTTGGCAGCAGTCCCAATCGTATTCCTGTTCAGCTAAAATTTCTTTGACCAGAAGTTGTGCTGCTTTTATCCTCAGTTCATGGCACCCACTGTCTGGCAGCAGTCTTATTTATTGTGTGGTGTGGTGATGACTTCAAAGGAGATGCAGTGACAGTACAGTTTGGGTCGGGAAATGGCAGAATTGGCATTCTGGAGACTGTGATTTTTGAGCCTGTCAAGACCAACACAAGCCACATGGTTGTAATGACCTCTTGAATTTCGTGTTATCAGCTGCCAATTGCTAGAACACTTTTTACCTTCTTGCATCTTAGTTATTATTAGGCATGTTTACTTGGAACCATCAGCAGATGATTTTGTATGCTTTTTCTGTTACCTGACACAGAAGACCATTTGACTGGGAAGGAACAGCTCTTGAGTAACTTCTAATGTAGGTGGCTTGTTAAAAATACAGCAATTGCTGGACAGGCAATGTGGTTCTGGACCTGGAGGTGCTGCTCACGGAAGTAGGTCTTTCATGTACTACTTCTGGATCTTCTTGCTGGTCACTGCATCCTGGGGAAGATGCCAGAGGTGTTTCCCCCAGGCTGGGAATATAAGTGGGAAGAATATGAGGCCATCTCCTGAGGCAGCATGAGCACTCTATGGAAGGCATATATCAAGCTCTTCTATCAAACACTCCTAGGACTCGGAAGACTTCCATACTTCATGTGTTGTCAGTGCTGGGCAGGCTTTTGGGACTTGCAGATTCCAGCATGACCTTTGTCATACCTGCTTCATGATTCCAAAGAGTGTTCTCATTCAAAGTGTGCAGAAATCCACTGTAAGGTTTTTTTAAAGCTGGCTGATCTGACCATTTCAAAGAGCTGAAGGGATTAACTTGTTAAACATGGAAGCTGTCCCCCAATGAATCTACTCATTACATCTCCTAGTGCAAATGCTGAAGTAAATCTCTCACTTCATTTGTGCAGCAAGATCTGGGAAATTAGTTTAAAAGTTGCCAGGATATGCTTTTCCTGTGACCACAGGTGGCCTGGCATGCTCTCAGACATGCAGGTTTATTCTAACCGCCTCAGCTCTTACCTGATTGAAACTTCAAAATGCAGGTCTGTAGTGGTCTTTGCTGTGTGTAACCTGTCAGGAGAAGACAAACACATGGTTTCACCCATGATGGGTGTTTACAGGCCATTTGGCCATGAATCATAACACCTCTGATGGAGCACGCAGTGGGAGGTGGTCAGCTTTCTCAGGGCCCATCTCCATGCACTCCCAGCTTATCCACTCTGCAGTACTAAATTACCTCTCAGGGCCTTAGCCTAACTCAGTGTCATTTTGGGAGATATTACTGAGGCTGTAATGAAGGAGCTTGAAGTCCTTCTGTGGGAATGGAACCTTCCCTTTATATCACAGTCATTCTGAGCAGACCAGAAACAAGAGCAGAGCCAAGCATAACTCCATATTCAGGACCTTCCTCAAGGTCTTTGCCCTCTAAGAGATTCAAAATTCTATTTTGGAAGGGAAGAGTGGTTTGTGGTGCCTGTTGCAAGTCTGGCATTGCTATCACTGACTTTGTTAAGGTTCGTGCTGGGTTTACATCAGTGCTACCCAGAAAGGCATTTGGCCCTTACGGTTTTCATTGATCATTGGTCATAGCATTCATACATATGTCCTGTCAGATGGTGGGGAGATTCCAAAAGCAAGGCTGATGCCTCAAACACAGAGTGGATGAAGTGTTGAGGCCTTCACCAAAGCTTCCTTGAACCGGAGACTGATTGGAACCCATCCCTTGCATTTTGACACCTTTGAGTTCCACAGGTGCTTTGACTTCACTTCTCTGTACACTGGAGAAAGAGAGGTTGTGTGTAGTACAGGGTTCTCTCACTCCTGGTGGCTTTTTTAAATGTTATTTTCTTTGCTTCCTTGGGATTAGCATCCTGAGCTGTTAGTTTGCTTGTGACTTTGATTTCATTGAGCATTCATGCTCAGGCTGGTTTTTCAAATATAGTTCTGAGTTACCCAGTTTGAGGGGAGGCAAATGACTTTAAAGGACTGATTGATGGACTTTACCTAGCAAGTAGGTGAAAAAAATTAAAAATGAGTCCTGGGTCCAGTGAATTTGTTCCAGGTTTTAGCTTGCAACAACTTTGCAGCTCAAAAGTCCTAAACTTAATGAAATCATGGGTACATCAGGAGGGTTAACCCAGTCTTTGGTATAGCAGTGAAAATTCTGAGAATGTAATCTAAGTTTTGTAGGAGGATGCTGTTAAATAATTTTTCAAGGAGCCAAACTGAAAAAGTCAAGGGAATATAGCTCTGAACTAAAAAGTGGATAAGGAAATCCAAAGTTCATTTAATAAGGAAAATGTCCCATTAGCTCCATTGAGGGTTGGATGAAAGCCAGGATCTTCACAGAAGTTTAATCAACAGGTATATCTATTACTAAAAGGTAAAGTGTAGTGCCTTGTGCTGTAGGAAGACAGTATCTCATTGAACTGTGCAACCAGGGAATATCAAGCAGTACAGCAGACATACTTCAGCAGCAAGTGATCAAGAAAAATCCCACAGGAAGTCCATTTCACAATCCTTGCTTGTCTTGGAAGAGCCAGCCTGTACCCTGCAGTGTCCAGCAGGAAGATTGTTTAGCATCGTGAATGACCTTGGAAAATTGTGGCTGCTTCTCCTGTCTGGGTAGGAGCTAGCATTGCTTTGTCCAGCATCTCTGGAAAACAATGGAGGCAGCTAACCTTGAGTCAGTGCTTTCTGCAAAATTAATACCGTGGTGGAGTGTGAAAGAAAAGATTTGCCTGAAACACAGGGTGTCTTTGCTGAGGTAAAATAACCATATTATAGTCTTTCCAATTATATATTTGTTTTTTGTTTACAAGCACTTCTGTAATGCTCTTCATAGAACTTAATTCCAAAATGTCAACAAGTACCCAGGAAATACCTGGCTTAGAAGTGAGGAGAGTAAAGGTGAGTCAGTGGCTTTCTTGACCAAGAGCCTCTACCTTCCTGCTCAGTGAGATGCTGTACTGTCCTCTGCTGTCCTCCTAAAGTACCAAATACTGGCTCTTAAGAGTCTCCCTGCTCCTTAAAGAAGCAGAAATTATGTGTTTTGAATGCATTGTGGAGCTGCCAGAAGACTCCTCACAGCACTTAAAAACATTGAGAGGAGAGTGCAAATTCAAAATACCTGTGACTATCTCCACCACCTTGTATTAGAGGACTCCCAGTATTTCACTGGAAATGTACTCATCCTCTCTTGGTCATGAAGAGCTTTTAAAAATCAGCTTGCAAGATTCTTCTCATTTATTTTTTTGTATACATAAATTATAAGAATGCTGGAGTTGTAATGAGAAGATTATCTTCAGGAGTACTATAGGATTAATCCAGTCTCACTGGATATTTTTCCCCATGTTTGAATACTGATGGGAAGTGGTTCCAATTTATTGATTTCCTGAATGGCACGTGTCTGCCAGGGAGGCCAGTGGGAGACCTGTAACTCTGGGACTTGTGTGTTTTGGAGCTGCCTGTGTCTACCAGGAAAGGCTCTGGCTACCAGTCTCTTCTGTCTGATAAATACTGAGGGCTGTGCTTAAGTTTAAGCGGATGCTCAAACCCATTTGACTTAAGTCCAGCAACATCAGAACCTCCACTTGGATAAGCTGAGAGCTCTGCCTGTACAAGCCCTGCCAAAGGTTTGCATCTTTTTTGGTGGGCCAAAGTAGAGAAAAATGTGTCATTTCAGAGCTGACTGCTGAGCATTCCTGGAAGCGGCTGAGCACCTTCAGCTCCAAGGGTTGTCTACAGGAGTCGACAGCGCTCAGTGTCAATCTTGGAACAAGGGTTATTATTAGACTTGCTAATGGCAAGTGTATGTGAGAGATGGGAGCTGTCTGTGACATAGAAATGTATAGTCATAAAAATACAGATCTGGAGAGCATTACCAATGGGTTATAATGATTTAAAGATGTGGCTATTTAAAAATGTTGTGACTAAGATTCAGAACAAGACATTTAGCTCTATAAATAGCTTCCTTTGTTTCTCCTCAAACACAGATGCATGGTTTGGCCTTCATTTCTTCAACAGTCTATTCTGTTAGGAGAGGATATTTATTCCTTAAGTGAAAATTAAAGGTTACCCAGATTTGATATGACATCTTTTCTTTTCCCAGGTAAAATGTGAGGCTAAGTCAGCTTTGCCTAAACCCAAGAGTAACAACAGCAACTGTAAAAAAGGCTCAAGTGAGGATAAATCAAAGATTGCCGTAGGTGAAGAATGCCGAGCTGATGAGCAGGCTTTCCTTGTGGCTCTTTATAAATATATGAAAGAAAGGAAAACACCAATTGAACGAATACCCTATTTAGGTTTTAAGCAGAGTAAGTATCCTTTTTCTCACTTTCTTGCTGACATTTTAGAGTGGTTTTGGCTTCTCTGGAGAAAGCCTATTTTAAAGCCTTATGGATGGGGGGACCATGTTTATGTCTACACATTTTCCAGTCCAGGCATTTCACTGTCTTATGTCTAGATTTGCATCTCCTCCTTCTGGGGTAGTTGCTGCCGGATATTTATAGGTTTAAATCCGCTGATTATGACTAGAAATAGGCATGTTGAAAACTCTCTAGTTGTCTGTTTTGTAAATCTGCAGTGTCTGTAATGCCTTTCTTCTGAGTTAATAATATGACGTATCTTTATTGTGCCCAGATGTTCTTTATGAAAGGACAAATATTAAAGGAAGACTTTTAAAGGTGGTCAGGAAAGGCACAAAAGAGATCATATTTTTTAAGCCCCAAAATGTGTTTATAGTTAATAAATTATTGACTTTGGAGGATATAAAGCCAGACTGTATCTGTTTAATACAGAGTGCACTGTTTAGAATTGCTTTGGCATATACAGTTTGTGGTGCCACAAGCTGTAAAGCAATTGTAGGTGGAAAAGATACAGTTGTAACTAAATTTTATATAAATATTGCAATGCAATGTAGGTCTTTCAGTTTCCAACAAAAGCTGTTAATGGTGGTATTTTTCCTCCTTATCTACAGATTGAATGATACTTTGTTTCCTTAAAGGGAAAACTCCATGGATTGAAATATTATTTACGCTAATTTATCTCCCAGATTAAAACCATATGTTATTTTGATGAGGAATGTCAGACCTGTATGTTTTACATAACAATTTACATACCTAATAGCAATTGGCACTGATTGCAACAGGCCTCCAGCAGCCATTATAAACTTATATAACTCCAAATGATTACAGTGTTTGTCTGAAAACTGGCTGCTCGAAATGGAAGTAAAATTAATGCACTATGAACAGCTTCACTGCATTATGCATTGATTCAGATTAAATCAAGGCCTAAGTAAAGCTCTTGATAGCTTTGAAGCAGTACAAGGTTCAATGAGGCTTTCAGAACATTTTGTGTTGAAGAGAGGATTTCCCCCTCTACCCCTATTTTATTCTCCACTCCCTCAAGCATGGAGACAGGGTGGGCTTGAAAGACAAGCTGACTTTTTTTTTTTTTTTTTTATAAAATTCCACACTGGGGGTAGGGCCTCCTGCTAGCATTTAGCTGAAATACACCAAAAGTTGCCTGACATTGATTATAAATTAGGGGCCTGATCCAGCAAATACTTAAATACCAAATAAAAGTATGCTGAGGAGAGCAGAAACGTTTGCTGGATGGGACTCCGCATGTGTCCAGCACGACTTACGCAAACATTGCCAATACAAACAGGTTAGTGGGAAGAAGCAGTATGTACCGCACAAAAGAGCATCCCCCCACTGAGAGAGAGACCCCATCCTCTCAGGTCCACAGCATTATTGCTGAGTCTGCCTCTGCCCTGAAGTATTTTTAGTATGTCTGTGAGGAATTACTGTTTGTGGGACAGTGCATCCACCTTTTATAGAGCTAAGTAATCGATGAAAATTAAATAAAATAATAAAATGAAACAAAGCAGTGGTCCCATGGGACAGTGGGCTAGGATGAAAATCACGTGTGAGGAGAGGAATTCTGCAGGAAGTAACAGGCATCTCCCAACATGTCCTTTGAATTGGGTTACCTCTGTTCCTCCAACCCCACAGCCATGGGCAAGGCACAACCACTCATACCATAATTATTATGGTAATTCTTATTTGTGCTCCCTCTGGATTCATTCACACAGGACCCGTTAGAATGCAGCTTATTGTTTATTGATTATGGAGGCCATTATCTGAGCTGCAGTAAATATTGGATATTGTTGTTTAATCAATAGGACCTTCTCTGTGATGAGCCCAGTGTGTGGCTCATGCTTGCTTGCTAATGAAATCAGTATTAAACAAATAATTAAAAGCAGCATTCTTCCCAATGAGTAATTTTTATTATCAAAGTTATGGAAACACGCTACAGTCATTATACTGTGTCTTTTATCAGCAAAGTCAAATGAGCCCATTATCTTTGTCTCAGTGTATTTTTCCAGTCCTGTTAAGGAATCTAAGTGTGTTTTCTTAGGTGTAATTAAAAATCTATATAGTGCAGACTAATGTGTACTCTGTAGATTATGTAAATGCCCCTTTGAAAAATGTTTCACAGGAGCTTTTTCAGGGGCTGTGAGGTGGTTTTTTTTTTCTCTGCCTTTTTTTTTTTTTTTTTTAGTAACTATTTAGTTTAATTTACATTTCTTTGAAATATGTTGGTTAATGCAATGCTTATCTAAATACTTATTGTCCCTCTAACAGTTAACCTTTGGACTATGTTTCAAGCTGCTCAAAAACTGGGAGGATATGAAACAGTAAGTGTTTAAGTAACTTAAATGAAATAATTGTGCAATCTAACTTTTCCCTGTTCAAAAAAAACCCAATGTAAAAGCAAACAATAATTTGCTGCATTTTAGGCTAGTTGTACACATTGTGGGTTTATTGGACTGTTTTTGGAAACAGTCCCAATTAGTTCCAGGTTTGGCAAAATTGTAAACTTGTCGTAAAAACTACAAGTGGAAAACATATGTAACTCTTCCCTGTCAAGGAAATTAGTTAGGTCTGTAATTTTTTCCCATGTTGAGAAAGGGCTATTATTGTACAACAAGCCAAGATTGCATAAAAGAAATTTCACTTGGCAACATCCCTGACATCTGTTCATGTCTAATATGGGAAATGTATTAAAGGCTTTCAGAAGTAATCAGCATTGTCCATTAAGGAATAGCATGTTGCAGTATCTTCTCTTATTCCAAGTGTAAAGGATCTTTATTAGACAAGGGTCAGTACCACATAAACAGGAAGTTATCAAAGTAATTCAGAAAAGTCTCTGACACTTTTTATCAGCTAACTGTATCTGACAAGAGCAGTTTATTTTTAGCTCACAGGAAAATTCGATGGCCATGGATTTTATAGCATGTATTTTGAACCAATAAAATATTAGAGCAACAAACTCAGATTAAAATCTTGAAACGAGAAGAAAGAGCTGTATTAATGTGGCACATCGAGATGACATCTGTAATAAAAACCAATTGACATAGGAAGATGTCGTCATTGGAAATATTTTCTTTGCACACAATGATCAGATTAAGTTGTTCAGTTCCTGCCGCAGTTGGATGAAAGAAATTATTTTTGCTTTGTTTACGAAGTAATCTGGGACATATCTGTGCTGTAGAGAAATGACAAGAAAAATGTACTATCAAGAAACTGAAAGTTGTTTGAACTAATATACAAGACTCACTGTTTGCCTTCCTTACAATAAAGCATATTGTTCTGTAAATCAGCAGCCTGGGTTGATTAGCTTGGGTGCGGCTGGGATTTTGTGAAACACGAAATCTAGCATTCCTAACAAAAATACATGCTTGGTTTGGCTTTTCTTGTACTTCTATCTTTCATTAATCAGCACATACCATGCTTATGTACAGGGGTGTGCATAGGTGTGCTCATGGGTATGTATGAATGAATAGCTACCATAGATAGATAGATCATTACAGCAATTCTGAGCCAGCAGCAATTGCTCTAAGTTTTACAGTGTGATGAAAATGAGGGCTAAAATCTTGATCCAGAGCACAAGGGAAGGCCAGGAGGGAGATTGAAAGGAGAGTGGCATGTTCAGAGTGCTTGGGGAGGCGGGCGATTTTCACGTCACATCTGCTTGAAGAGACTGAGCAGGGATGCCAAAGTGGTGACTTGCTGGAGAGAATTGAGTTTTCATGCCAGAATGAGAGGGAGAGAGGTGGATTTAGAGATGCTGGAGAAGGTGAACTTCCATGCCTGAGGCAGAGCAGGAATGAGATTCTGAGTTTGTGAACACGAGGCCAGTAAGCCAGGTCTACCAACAGTAACAGGAGCAAGAGAGAATCAGAGAGGAAGGATTGCATGCATGAGAATGTCATCCTGAGTAGAATTAGTTCACTGTCGTCTCAAAGCTCTTGTCCTTCTCTCAGTGGTAGATGTTCTCCCTGGTTTAGGGGCATTCATCACCTTTGCTGAAAGTGTACGAGCAGTACATTTCATAAAGAAACTAAGCAGGTCACTAAGTGGCAAGGCAAGCATGGCTCACACCCTCTGACATACTTGAGAGCCCAGCCTTGTTTTGAGAGTGACTGTCTGGGCCTGATCCTGGTTTTATAACATGAGTGGCATCTGTGCTCTCTGTAGAAGTGCTGAAGTTGGGAGGACTGTTGTCATGCAAAGTTGTAAATGTAGTGTGAGGTTTCTTGACCTCGTTCTCTCCTGTGAACAGTCTCATCCTTAAGAGGGATCTGCCTTTGCTTTACATTCCATGAATGTTAAACCAATAGCTGTTGCAATGCTTTGACCTATGCACACCGTGAGTTTTATTATTTTATGGCCAATTGATGTTCCTTGAGTTTGCCAAGTTGCATTTGTCTGTTTATATTTTATCATAGAGAGTATTGCTGAGAGGCTTTCATGTTTGATTGGTGTTTCATTTTTCAGCAAGGCAGTGGATGACTGGGGTGACATGGACCTCAGTATCAATTCCAGAATCTTAGGCAGGTCTGCTTAGATGTAGAAATTTTGAGTGAGTACTGTCATTCAAAAAGTCGAAAATCTACTAGTCACACACACATGGTGTCAGTAGCTGTTGATGATGAAAAGTCACGTGCAGAGCAAAGGCTTTGTGATTAACATACCTACCTGTGTGGACTTTTCCATCTGACTTGAACAAGTCTTTTGGCCATTACAAGAGCTTCATCATCTTTAACTTGTTATAAAATTTCACAGACTTCTGGTTTATGCATTGAGACAGAGGCATGTCTTTTCTTTTGGAACTGTTGTGAAGAGAAGACTAGTTAAAAGTACATAATTGGCTTCAGTGTGTGGCAGCCATTTTATGAACAGAAAGCAAACAAAAGATTGGTTAATATCATCACCACTTAAGACTGGTCAGATGACTATTTATTTGCTAGTAAGTGTAGAAACCCTCCCAGTTAAAGGAGTTGCAAACTTTATGTCCTTGTGTTTGACAGAGTGATGATGGCCCATTTTCAGTTTCATCCCCTACCCTGTTCACCTTGTCCATGTATAGATATTTCAATGGGGCTTTAAAAATGCCTTTTTGAAGCAAGCAGCGATTGCATCCAGTGTTTTCCAGATTCACAGAATGGTGCAGGACTTCTTGAGTTCATTCCTATCAGTTAAGGATCTAAAAGTGAATCAAAACAGCCAGAGACTGGATTTGAGTTACAAAGAACAACTTTCTTAGCCATCTGTCTGAGTTTCCTTTATTATCACATATTAGGGGCTGGAATGGATCCAGTGAGGCTTTGACAGAGAATATTACCTGCAAATACGTGATGCATGTGTGAGATGCCTAGTAGTCTCAAGTCATGATTATGTGTCATATGTCATATTTAAGGGCTCTCCAGTTAAGAGTACTTGTGAGGATGATTTTTCATCTGTTCATTATCTGTTTGATTACTAATTCTTAGTTAGTTGTCATCTGTAACTGTGTAATGCCAGAATCCCCTGTACTTCTTAGAATCATAGAATTATTAGGGTTGGAAGGGACCTCAAGGATCATCTAGTTCCAACACCCCTGCCATGGGCAGGGGCTCCTCACACCAGATCAGGTTGCCCAGAGCTACACCCAGCCTGGCCTTAAAAGCCTCCAGGGATAGGGCTTCTACCACTTCCTTGGTCAACCTGTTCCAGTGCCTCACCACCCTCACAGTGAAGAACTTCTTCCTAACATCTGATCTGAATCTACCCATTTTTTTTTTCCATTCCCCCTAGTCCTATCATTACCTGGCACCCTAAGAAGTCCCTCACCAGCTTTCTTGTGTTACTGGAAGGTCACAATTAGGTCCTATCAGAGACCTTCTTCAGGCTGAATAGCCCAAACTCCCTCAGTCTGTCCTCATAGGAGAGGTGCTCCAGCCCTCTAATCATCCTCATGGCCCTTCTGTGGACACGTTCCAGCACATTCAGATACTTTCTGTAATAGGGGCTCCAGAGCTAGACACAGTACTTCAGGTGGTGTCTCACCAGAGCAGAGTAGAGGGGAGAATCGCCTCCCTCGTCCTGCTGGCTATGCTTATCTTGGTGCAGCCCAGGATGTGATTGGCTTTCTGGGCTGCCGGTGCACACTGGCGGCTCATGTAGAGCTTCTCATCCACCAGCACCCCCAGGTCCTTTTCTTCAGGGCTGCTCTCAAGCCAGTCGCTGCCCAGCCTATATTGGTGCTTGGGATTCTTGTTGGACATAATACAGGCTTAATAAAAATAGCAACCTGTACAAATTGGTTTAAGTCCTTAACAGATGAAGCTGTCTCTGGAATTGGTGGGATCATGTTTCTCTTAAACAAAGATACATGAAATGAGCATCTTTGTTACTAATAATAGGAAAGTGCATTGGAAAGCTCTCTCTATAGCAGACCTTCACAGCATGAATGATTTAAAATATCCCCAAATCCCTGGATGAAGTACAAAACAATGTCACATTCTGAGGGGCCAGCTGCAGTGGCATTTAACAGCAATTGCCTGGAATTTTCTCATTCACCCTAAGTCAAGTGAGTAAAAGATGCAGATGCCCACAGATGGAAAACTTCCAGGACTTACCTAAAGAATTGTCCTCAGCAAGTCACGAAGTGGCATTTTTCCTTTCGAGCCAATGCAAAAAGAGTGCTTTGGCATGTTTGCAGAAAGCTGTGGTGCTGAGTGAACTCTACCTGGCGATGTTTTAGACAAAAAGTAAAAAGAAAGTTAGCTGGAGTTTAACGTTCAGTATCTAGTAGCTTAAATTTTGCTGAAGGTCATTAGGATCCCATTCAGCTGCTGCCTTCAGGAAGCAACAATAAAGTACTTTAGTTTTTAAAAATTAGTGATTGACATGTACAGCAGTCCTGTGTCTGGGCAGGCCCGAGGAAACTGATATAGCAGTGGAATGCAAAGCTACCTGGGTTTGTTTCATATAGAACTAATATCCAGAGCTGTTTTGAAGAGCATTGTGAAACCATATACCATGACCAGAAAATCCCCTATTAGATTTGCAGCAGGAAATAAGCAAGAAGCCTTTTCATAAGGAAGGGAGTTGGGACCTTCAGATTTCTCAAAGCAGAAGACACTATTAATAGCATAAAGCATTTGTATAAACAATCCTCTCCTTTAATAGATAAGATCATTGCTTTTCTTTGGTTGTTCCTGAGTACCAGTTGCTGCCTAATACTGTGCTTATAGGAACCAGATGAGATCTCTTGCAGGTGCCTGGGCAGATAAGTCTCTTGCTTAACTCCAAATTCTGCTGATTGGGAAAGATGTAATGGAGGCTTTCAAAGCTGCTGGCTTCCAGTGGACGCAGCTGTAGGGTTATGGAGCTTCAGGCTGCAGCAAATTGTGTGTGAGGGGTCTGCAAGCCAGAAGACTACTGTAAAACTAAAGCCAGCATTGGAAGGGGAAGCTGTCAGAGATGAGACTGGCCTGTGCAATTGCTTTGATTAATGGGCAAGCCCAGAGCATCCCGCACTTTTAGAGATGCGGTAGGCACAAGGAAGGATGTATATACTGGTAGGAGTAGGAAAAACGAATAGGAGAACTAAAGCATTGAAGTTTCTTTCTCTTCTGTATGTTTTCTACTGAAGGGGATCAATTTACATCAGGAAATTGAAGCTGAATTAAAAGTATGAAATGAAAGTACTGAGGACATTTATTAAAGCTTTTGCAGGGTTTTAGTTGCTTTACACCATTATATCTTCACACCCTTAAAAAAACCAACATTTTTCTCTTAAAATTCATTTATAGAGAATTAATTGCCTGCCCAGACAGCTGAAATATTTTACCATTTTCATGCCTTTTGTTATCTAGCTTTCTGTTCCTCCTGTGCCCTGGTCATGAATATATTACTATTCAGAAGCAGATATGAGCCCCTTTCAGTCTTAAAACTTGTACTCAAAGCAGACATTTTTGGTAGGAACAACACATAGGCAAAGCATTGCCCAGCACTGTGCTTTCCTGGCTCCTCAGGAAGTTCCTAGTCATGGAGTTGGCTGGGAAGAAGTTGAATAAGAAATGGACATAGTCCTGGATCAGGATGTGGCCAGCACAAGCATGCAACTTGAACAGCACTGCTCTGCATGGCAACTCTGAAGCTTCTGAAGTGCAGCATTCAGTTCAGATTATTTAAAGATGTAACTTACTAGTTACTTTAGTCCCTTGAAATTTGTTAAGCATAAAAAAACTCAACTTTACAGAGCAGGGGAAAATTCAAACCCAGGCTTTGTAAGAATAACAGTTGTTCCAGGGAATGTCAAATTCAAACTGAGTCCTTTATGTGGGAGGGTGCAGCTATGCTAATTGCCAAGGAGTTCTGGTCTTTTGCAGAGGCAGTGTTGGATAAAGCTGGGCAGGGCAAAGGTTTGTATAACTATTATTATTCTAAGTAGCATAGAGGAAAGAGACACCAAAAATGATCCAGGGATTTCAAAGGAATCCCTTCCCCCCTAAAGTTGATTGTTTTCTTGTGTTCTTGGGCTCTTAAGGCTAACATTTTCTTTTTTGAAAATGGAGGCCATGCTTCTCAGTCACATTGGGATGTTTAAAACGGGGCCTTGCAGTAGTTCTCTTGCTGACTAATCCTTTGCTTTCATTTATAGCTTCTCTACAGCATCACTGTGCTTAGCCAAAGCATCAGGTCCTGGCCCACAGCCTTGCAAGCCAGCCAGGCTGCACTTGCCAGAGGTCCAGAGCACAAGCTGGCTTTGTGTATCTTTGTTCCCCTAGTTCGTGAGGCTGCCAGAGACTTGATTTAATATAAGGCACTTTCAGCAGTCCTCAGGGCATCTGTGGTTTTTGGGAGCTAGCAGGAAGCAAGGGCTGTCTGGCCATGCCTCCATCCTTTGCCTCTTCTTAGGACCAGTGGAATAGGTGTAGGAGACAGGACGAGAGGTAGCTTCCCATCCAGGCATTGCTCCACAGCAGGCTACTTATCCAACACTTTTTTGACCTTTTAGGTTCAGAAGGAGCATCTGTTGCCATTCTCAGGAGGTGATGTTCTTTATGGCTCATTAGGACTCCAGTTCTTCAAACTCTTTGCGATAATAATAAGTAGAAGTGTGGTTAGCCTGCATGAGAGACAGCATAGGAACTCAAATGAAAGAGACTTAAAGTGTACCTTATCTTGATATGAGTGTTTGATTTGTATTTAAATAATTAGTTCATGTAGAACTTGTCCTTGAATTGCAGTCTCTCTCATGCCTGTGGTCTTTGGGCTAGTTACAGATGGCAGAAAATAAAAGTAGTGGATGCTATCAGTCCATTTTGCTTTAAATAATATTTGAGATAAAATACTTTTTTTCCCCTCCCAAGTATCCGTAGGTGCAAACTATGTACAAGTGTAAATGGTAAGTTGGAGAGGTTGCTGAGTTCTGAGGTGAATTGTGTGAACAATAAACTAGAAGAAATTTTAATGACTTACCAAATAAGTCTTCAGCCATGCTTTTGTCTTTGGAGGGTAATTTCTGCAAATGAAAGATTTTCCTTGTATATTGAGCAAAAAAGAAACACCTCTTACCCTGTAATACTTAATGATACTAGCTATCTGCTCTTGTTTAGATTAAAATTACAGGCTTCAGATTGCAAGTTGTAATATTTGTTTTCTTCTGATTGCTGCCTTTAGCTCCTCAGTAAACGCCATTGACTGCTCTGTGGGTAACTCTGAAGAAGCCTTAAGGGCTGAATATATTAAAATCCACAGCATTCCACAGAAAATGACAAAACTCTCCCCAAATTTCCCCCAGAATTTTCCACTGCCCTTTTTTTATGAGCTGCAGGCAAAAGAGGGTGATCTGTTGTTCTTGTCCTATTCCTGTTTTTCTTCCTGTTTTAAATATAGCAGAATATATAAAATAATTAAGTGGTATTCAGAAGCAATTCTTGTGCCAGGTCTTCCATCTGTTGTTCTGTATAATCCTAATTTTTGTGAGGGGGGAAAAAAAAAGAAAAATATGGTATGCAACTCAATATGTTACAAGATGTTTATTTTCATCAGCGCAGCCCAATAAAGTACATAGCTCAGATATTAATGTTGGAGTATGTTAAGATTTTATTACTATTTAATCTATATATTTTACTGACATAAACGGATAAAAATAAACAGCTTGTAACATATAGAGTTACAGACTATGCTTTTGTGGATTTACAGAATTTAGTGGTGGATTTGGGTTTTGCAGCAGATTTATTTTCTCTAATTCAGTTAAAATAACTATGTAATCATTATTTGTGCTGAGTATGGTTTGAGCTTCATTTTCATAATTCACTGTGGGATTTGTCTGCATAACTTCTGATGGTTAATGGCCCTGTATTGATTGAGATTCTCTTTTGTGAGGCTGCATTGCTTGTGACTTGATAATGAATCAGTCAGATCACTCCATTTTAGAGAGAAAGAAAATAGACACAGTGTTAACTTACACACAAAAAAAGACACCCAAAGCTCTATGCACTCTATATATTCTGTAGGGGCTTTTATAGTGCTTGTAGTACATGCTGTTCTGAAAGTGTCACACATGCATTTGTTGTTATGAACTCAAACGCTGTAGAATCTGTGAAGATGCGAGATTAAATTTTCCATTGCCATTTTTACAGATAACAGCCCGTCGACAATGGAAACATATTTATGATGAATTAGGTGGTAACCCTGGAAGCACAAGTGCTGCTACATGTACTCGCAGACATTATGAAAGGTAAGATAACAAATCTGAAATACTTGTTTAATAATGAAAAAATTAATTTGCAGAGCCTTCAAAACGGTTTATAAAGAATTAGAAAAGAGAGAGAGAGGGGTCTTACAGTAAATATTTCCCCCACAATTTAATCAGATAATCTATTGTAATTTAAACCAGAGTGTGTGTCTCCAGTGACTGTATAAATAAAACAAGCATCTGATTTTTCTTGGGTGCATATCTTAATTTTTACAACAGCTTTCTGGCTGAAGAAGCTGAAAAATTGAGCAAAACATACTCAAGGAAAAATAAGAAGCGACAGCTAATTGATGCAAACACTTGTCTTCTGTCGTTTTTTAGGAATACCAATTAAGCAAATTGTGGTCGTGATCAAAATAATGGGGCGGCCCACAATGCAGAATGCTGTTAATGTTGTAGGTCATGCAGAGCGTTGCATTCCTCTTCTTCATTGCATTCCTTCCCTCCTCCCTGCCTGCGAGCTGCTGCCAAACACTCTTTCTCTGCAGCCATTGTTGCTGGTCAGAACTGTTGATTTCTCATTCTTCCCATGTAGATAATAACTTCCAGGGCTTTATGAAGCCAGCATGCATTGAATAAAATGCTGGAGCTGGAATGTTGTTTTGGTTTGTTATGGTTTTCAGAAACAGCTCTCTTTTTTTGTTTTTGGGTTTTGTTTTGAGGTGGTGTTTTTTTTGGGGGGGGGTGCTTTGGGGTTTTTGTGGGGTTTTTTTTGGTCAGGTTGGGTTTTTTGTTGTTGGGGGTTTTGTTTGGGTTTGGTTCTGGGATTTTTTTCTTATTTTTTGTTGTTGATTGAGGTTTTTTTGGCTGTGGGGGTTTGGGGTTTTTTTTGTTGTTTGAGGTTTTTTGGAGGGTTTTGTTACTTAAACAAGCAAATGCTAATAAAAAGCTTTGCCATTTCAAGCTCAGAAAAGTAAAGTCCAGTCTCTTGTTCCAGAGAATTTCATGGGGTCGGGAAGACATTTTACTTGCCCTGTGCACAAGGTGGCACAGCAGAGCTGTGCTCAGTGGGCAGTTCTTCACCTTTTAGTGCCTTACATGTTGGCCACTCCAAGGGAATGTCAGCCTGCTCATGCAGGGGGAGGTTGATCACCCGTATTTACAGGAGGCTTCTCCAACAAAAAGACTTGGGTGCACAAAGAAGTTGAATGCAGTGCCACTATAAAAGTTACAAGCTCTCTGGAGAGCAAGCAGCAGAGGAAATTGAGTGAGTTTCTGTGTGCATCAGACAAGGCTTTTCCCCACCTTTGTGTTGCAAGCAAATGTTAGAGACTGTATTAACTGACTTATCAGATGTTGTGGGTATTTGGCTCTTCCCTTTCATCATTACAAACCCAGGTGTCTCAGGGCTTCCCTTGCACCCAAGCTACCTGATGGGTTTCAAGCTGACAGTGTGAGCCTTCCCTCTCCAGATGTGCTTCTTAGGCTGTTTATTTGACAGAGGAGACCCAGGCATACACAAGACTTAGGTCTGTGCAGGCTTAGGTCACACAAGGAGCAAGCATTTCCAGGCTCTGTGTTGAAATCCGAGTCATGAGAGCCCGTGTCTCTTGTGGTTGTGGAAAAATAAATGAGCCATTCCCAAATACTCCATGAATCCCTGTCACTCTCTTCTGCTTTCATGCTAGTGGTTTATCTTTTCACATGCAAACCCCTCAAAATTGCACTACTCTTCATGCATAGAGACTCATCCATGTGACTTAGGGGCGTACCTTGAAGTGCCACAAAGCTCATGGTACTCACTAGAAAACCTGAGCAAGCTCATGATGGCTTCAAGACTGGAAAACCTGTCCAGGCTGCCAAAAAAAGGGTTCTGGTTGCCTTGAGCCAGTCTGAGGAAAATTCCAGTTTATGGTTAGATTTGAGCTCTTGGATGCCAGTCTATATTGTATAGTTCTGGCTTAGATCTGATATGAGGCAGCCAGCTACTTTCTAGGTTTCTGGCTGTCAAAATGTGGCATTTAGAGAAAATGTCTTACAGGATCTTTGGGTAAGCCCTGAGCTTACCTAAAATATGCTTTACCAAGTCTGGTTTGAAGAACTAAAACATCTATACAAAAATCTCAGTGACTGGACCAGTCTCTAGGTTTCTAGCCTTTTTTTCCCACCACAGGAAAGTTGTATTAAGCCTCAGACTTAAAAATTTTTTTTAAAAAATTAAATTGTCATGGTTTGTTTCAGCTGGTAATTCTAACAGCAGCACCTGTAAATGTAATGCTCATTTATAGCCAAAGTGCTCAGATGACATTTAATCTAAAACTGGACCTGCAGTGTGGGAGCACACGTTCATGATTTGGGACACACATACATTTACTAACTGGAATGCAAGCTGTAAAGCTAAACTGGAAATTGAATTAATCTGGGAAGTAAATGCTGAATAAACCTCATATTTTTTTCCTTTTTGAATCCCACTGGCCTTTGCTTGCTTACTGGAGGCCGAAAAGGTAGTTCCCAGACTTCACTGATCCTGCCTGCTGTTTGACTTAGTCTTGCCATTCATCTCTATAACTGGCGCTGTGTTAACTAGCTTCTTCCAAGATGACAGAAAATCATTTAGCTCAGAAAAGACTTTAAGATCAAGTCCAACTGTAAGCCAGACACTGCCAAGTCCAGCACTAAGCCATGTCCCTCAGTGTCAAATCTACACATCTTTTAAATGCTTCTAGGGATGGTGACTCCACCACTTCCCTGGGCAGCCTGTTCCAGTGCCTCACAACCCTTTGAATGAGGAAATTTTTTTCTAATATCCAACCCAATCTTCCCCCTGCTCCTGGCTGTTTACAGAGTCTTTAATGTGTCAGGGCTGCTTCGGTTGCATCAACCTTTCAGCAACTTCTTAGGATACTGAGTGGAATGGCACATATATCCCATTCAGGTATTGTATGGGTATTCCACCTTCATGCCCTCTTCGAGTTCTCTTCTACAAGGTGGGGTTTCACAGGCAACTACAAAGGGAAAGAAAAAAGGACACACAAAAGGGAAAAAAAAAAAGGGGGTGGGGAGAGAGGGAAAGAACCAAACCAATTGTCTTTAAAAAACAACTCCAAGAACTGGAGATGGAAGAATTGACTCTATCTAGCAAATCCCTGGAAGAAATGTTGTTTTTCCCAAAAGGTGCTTAAAACCTCTAAAAAAACTGCAGACCCATGATACTGAGGGTGGCAAAAGCTGAAAGCAAGCCAGATTTAAAGACTGTGGGGAATGTTCTGCTCCCTTCTCCATGTCCCGCTGTTTGGAGCAGGGGTTGTGGTTGTTGCTGATGCTGTACTATAGGTAGGCAGAGTGCTTCTGTGTGGTGTTTGCTTTGTTTGCCTGGTAAAAAGGAAGGAAAGATTTTGCGTGCGCTATCATCTGATTCATTTTTCATCTATCGCAGTTTGTGTTTCCAGTAACTGGTTTCGTTTTAAAACAAAGCAAGGCTGACAGTGTTTCAGTAAGCGTTATTTGTATATTAGTTAGACAACTTTTGTTTTATTAGGGAGTACAATAATGAAAGTGCAGGTTGTTGAGTAGAAGCAATGGGTGTTTTTATTTAAAGCATAGCAGGCATCACATAATGGCAATGAATGTGTTATTGTCACTGTAGGCATGGCTGGTCTGAACCTGCCTCTGATTGGGTTGTTCCAAATAGGCCCAAGCACTTCATAAAAATGTCTTTGTCAGCCTAGTTTTCCTTCCAAACCTATTCATCTCTGTCAGTTTTTAATATTAGTACCAGGCTCTTGGCTATAGTCCATTAGTACTGTACTTAATTGCTCGTGTAACAGATGATTACTAATATAAAAGGCATTAATGTTTTCCCAGCGTAGGGCTGTTGCTCTGTTCATGACTCGGACCATGCAGAGCTTATGAGTTGTTGTTGTTTTGGTTGTTATTTTCTTCATTTGTGCTCCTTCAGTGCACTAACCTTGCACGATCACAGAAGGCTCGAGGCACGTGTGGTTGGTACTAGCTGATTCAGCCAGAACCTTTCACAGGAAACTCTTACAGCCCTTGTCAGTACCCTATATCTCTTTCACTTATCAAGAAACCCTCAGAAACGGCTACTTTCTGCGAAGTGCTCCTTCCCCTAATAATGCAGATGTGGTTTTCACATGCAGGGTTTGAGGTTTCTTTCACTTTTTTTGCACAGAGCACATGATTTTCCAGCGTGAATGATAGGCTGTGTTTCTGCACTGCTGACGCCGTTGTTGTCGGGATTTCTTCATGTATATTACACCAACAACAACCCTCCTCTAAAAAAACAAACAAACAAACAAAACCCCCAAAAAATCCAACCCTCACCAGAAAAACCCCACCTGCTATTTTGCAAAGTATATAAACATTCCAGTAAAATATGTTGAACGAAACAAACAATTGCCTGTTGGGGTCTTTTTCAGCCTCCATGTCTGGCTGCGATTCATCTCGGTTTCCTCCAAAGGAAGCCTTGTGCACAAGCTGCACACAAACATGCATGGGCCAGGGAACTGTGATGCACAATGACATGCAGTAACACACCTCAGCTGCTTTGGTGGACAGATGCGTCAGCGTTCAAAGGTGTAACGACAGGCAGATGGACAGTCCAACAGAGCAGTAGCCTTCCTGGCCTCTTCAAGTGCTGCAAGGAGTCTGTTTCCCTTGAGGTCTCTAGCAGGGATGGCGCCAGAGAATCCCGTGGGCCATGTCCTGCTCTTCAGCAGTGCACCTCCTATCCTGGCCCTCACGGATCTGGTGAGACGGGTCCCAAGAGTGGGTCGTGGTTCCCAACCCAGCAAAGTGGCTGTGCCCACACTTTGGACACAGAAGGTTTTACTCTGGCTGTGTGATCTCTGGGCACTTGCAGAGTACCCTGGATATTTGTGCCTTACCGGGGGACTAAACCACAGGAGATACAGTTCAGAGTGTATTCTCCCATTTTACTAAGTTGCTTACATATTATCAGAAACACAAGGCAGGTCAAAATAAGTCCCTTACATGGTTTCCTTTTAACAGCCATAAAGTCTCTCTACCCCAAGGATATTGTGCAGTAATTCAATACATAAGAGAGCCCCATGTTCCATGCCATGGAACTGTTTGGGTTTGTTAAAGCATTTGGATAACTTCGGTAGCATGTAAGCATTTTGGTGGAGTCTTGTAGGAAACTCAGCCAGGCTTTCAAAAGGAACAAAAAATAAGAGGCTAGTATAGCATCTATATGAAAATGCTTATGGTTATCTTTTAATACGCATTGTAATTAATAGAAGGTTTTGATTTACGCTGTTAAGTGTGAAAACATCCTCAGGCAAAAATTAATCAAATGTTATGTCATGCTGTAAACTACAGCTAGCTCTTTGTTTGACCAAAAAAAAAACCCAAACAAAACAAAGAAAAAACCAACCGCTTGCCAAGCAGCAGTTTTCTCTTGTTGTACAAACTTTGCTGTTTTATTTTTGTCTTCACACCACTTTCCTGACCCCCCTCCTCCAGTTCAGCTAGTCCCAGACTTCCAGAAAACTTCGCAAGTTGCAAATTGTCTCAATAGTTTTCCATCAAGTACAAATTTAAGCCTGAAGATAGATGAGGTGTCTCAGTTCTCTTTTTTCCCAGGTTTTTGGCTTGGGGTTTTTTTGGTGGTGGTTTCTGGGCTTGCTTTTTTTTTTTTTTTTTATATAAATAACAGGAGGTTTCTAGTTATGATTTTCTGCCCTCAGGGCTTTATCATTAAGATTAAATAACTGTACTCTCAAGCATGCCACCGAACAAATATCTTTTCAATTATGTGAGTAACAGATGCTTTAACAAAGGGACTATTGAAAATTCAGAAAGCTTCCCCCTCCCCAAAATTTAAAAAGTATCAGATGACCGAGGAATGTAGTTGTTTACCATTAAAGCAGATCCTTAGCTGTCCACCCAAAACATCTGAGAACACACATTTTTTCCAAAAATTTCTGGGTTTTCAGCCTCTGAGACTTACTGGCCAGCACTGGAGTCAGCAGGAGTCCTTGGATGGAGTGCTGGATAGTATGGCACTGCCTTCCAGTACATGGAAACAGATAATCTGTCTCCTTACAGAGAATTTTTTAACCAGCTGCATCCTTCTTTCCACCCTTGAGTTTGTCTCAGCAGAAGTGGGGGATGCCAAGTGCTACTCAGTGGTCACGTGTGAGTTGTCACCCAAGCAGAGGGGAACTTCCCAGGTGTGCCCACCGTACACATGTATGTCAGTGCTTACCAAGACTCTGAGGCTCTGCAGTGTACCTAATGCTCTTGGGAGGGTTTTGGCAGGCCTACCAACTCAGCTGATGGCTTGTGGTTGGCCAACATCAGGTAAAGCATGTCTCATATAGTAATCTTATTTTTTGACATCCAGGAGTGGAGACAGACTTTATACAAGGGGACGAGCTTTTTTTCTTGCTTGAAGCTGACTTACGCCAGGAAGGTGTTTTATAGTGGAGATGCTAACATGGCAGCGATTACCCCAGTTTGTTCAACTTTGTGCAAGGGAGATGTGGCTCAGAACTCCCAGTGAGGGTCAACAGAATTCTGGAGTCTCTCCAGGAGACCTGCACCCCACAGGCAATGTAAGATGGCATTGTCAAGCTTGTCCTGAGCATAGGGACCAAGCGTTGCGGGGACTGTATGGACCTACCAAACCAAGTATGTCTGCTTTTAGATGCAGAACTGGTGACTGTGGCCAAAACAGAAGCTCGTAGCAATTCTGGTAGAGTGACCTGGTGAAGTTACTCTGTCCCCATCACCCTTCCTTTGAATCTTTCCCATGCAGTAAATCTGCAACAAAGGCCAAAAAAAAGGGGTTTTTCATCTCCCCCTGCTGAGCCATAAGATTGAGAACGCCTGGGCTTCCCCTGCCTGGCTGTGCAGCTAAATCAACAGCTGTGTTTGTAATGTCACTAATTTCCAGTTTACTTAAAACAAAGTGTCTTTGAATTCCCTTACAGCAGTGCAGTTCCCACCTTTCAGCAGTGAGCCATTCTCATTACCCACGAGCATTCCCAGTGGGCTATGAGGAAGGCTGTTGATGAAAGGATGAAAGAGCCATTTCTTTAAGGAAGGGAAGTTCTTCAGGAGTAAAATTGAACTCAAGACATATTTTGTCTTTGCTGATAAAATATATGCCAGTTTTGTACTTCAGACAAATGCAAATAAACCTATTGCTATTGTGTTCTGCACAAAAGGCTTGCTTTTGCAACCTGGGGATTCTACAATGTGGCCTAGGAAAATCAGACTTGAGGACCATGTGGCTAGGTTTCCTTAACATTTTTTTTATTTCCATTTTGGAAAACAGGCTGAAACCTCAGAGTTTGGGTTAGTCCTCTTCCCCCTTCTCTGCTGCAAATTTGTCACTGGTGCCCAGGAGAGCTGCCTCCTGCTCCTGGCCTTTTCCTACAGCTGATTGCTGTTGAAGATGGTTTCCCATGGTTACACTGACAGCATTGCTCCAGGATTTTTCCCTTTTGAAGAGCATCAGGTTAGAAGAGGCAAGATTTCCACTAGGATCAGAGATTGGGCATTCCTGCTGCTCCCTTAAAACAACTGAATGTTTTGCCACTGACTTTCTAGGGAAAAAGAATTGGTTTTCTCTTACTGAGGTTATCAAGTGGATCTGCCCCAAGCTGACCTGACTCAGTGGCCCCTTGTCCTGGCCCTGTGCTCAGACCCTCTGGCTGCAGGAGCACAGGCATCTCTGCTCAGCTGCTGTGAGACCCTGTTGAACCAGGAAGACTGGTCATCTCATCCCCCAGCACCAGAGGAAGGAGCAAGAGCCACTATGGCATAATGTGCCTGGGAGGAAAGTGTTTTCCAAACTCCTACCAGTCAAAAGATTTATTGCCTGTCCCTTTTCAGTGTTTTTGAAATTCTAAGAGCTTAATGTTCTCACGATTTACATTAGCATCTAATCCTTGCATAATCTCACTAATCCCTTGGCCCCAAGATACCCATTGGCAGTGAGTTCCACAGGTGAACCAGTTGCTGCATTCATTTGGTGGAGCAGACTTAAATCTTTTTTCCATTCCCATTGCAATCAACCTCCTTAAAATTCTGGCCAAGCATGGGAATGGGGCAGCATCTCCCAAGGAATGGCCTTCAGTATTTTAAATCCTTCCTAGATTATTCTTGGGGCTAAGAGACTCCATTGCACACTGTTTTGTGTTGGGCATGGAGCCCTTGAGAAAGCAAGATGATGTCAATGGGAGACGTGCTGGAATATTTTATTTCTGCCAAGTAGAAAACAAAAATAAACACTGAAATGAGCAATATGGAAAATACTGTAGGGTTTGTGCTGAACTGCCTCCTTCCCTTATTCACCTTGTGTGTCCTGGGCATATGGTTCCTCCTCGACCCAAGAGTCCTGTCATATCTATACACAGTGGGGAGAATTAAAGAGGAAACTGGCAGCCTTAACATTTAATTTCCTTCCTCTTTCTGGGCTGATCAGATCCTTTGCGTTATTGTAACTACTTTTTTTATCGTGTCTATAAATAGATGTGCTCTTATGTGTACTGAGAAGCAGAGTTGGGCCAAAAAAGTCATTCATTCTGCATAATCAATACTTGAAAATGTCCTGGTTACTGGCTCAGATGAGATCTTGCATTGTTAGTTCTGTAGCTGGGAAAAGAAACGTTGACTAATAAAGATTAAGGGCTTTTGGTTTTCCTTTTTATGAAATGCTAATGATGAAGACATGTTTGATATACTGTGAAATACATTTCTCTAATGTGAAGTTTCTGCTTTTTGTTGGGAAGGAGATTCAGTATTCAGTCCCTGGAGGATTTTAGAATTTGTAAATATAAAATTATCTGCTTCAGTGTTCTTTGGTTTTTTTTTTTTTTTTTTTTTTTTTTTAAAAAAGGTTGGCAGAAAGCCAGATTACTTACATTACTGTAATAGATTTGCTGACCTCTGACATCTGCTGCAGAGAAGTACATTGAATTTTTCATAATATCGGATGATGCAGATCTAAAAACTCGGTACACTCTGCACCGTTATTTAATTCAGGACTTATGAAAGCAAAATCTTTTTTTGAGTAGCAGTTTATACGTGATTAAACTTAATATTGCCGATCATAATAAATCAGGATTAGTATAGTACAGATTTGTTAATCTAACTTGTATTGATTTTAAGTTGGCTTTATTTAACAAAAAAAAAAAAAAAAAAAAAAAAAGACTGGCTTTTCACAGTGACTGAATTTAATAAGAAGCCCTGTGATAGCAAAGACTCCCCTACTGTTTCTGCTCTTGGCTGGAAAATGTTATTCTTGTATTATTCCAGGAAAGAAAAAAAAAAAAACCTCATGCTGCTAAAAATCTGCTGCCTGTGGAAAGATTTTTTAATACAGTAGTGCTTACATATTCTATTTATGTTAATTGACTTATAAATAATACATTTTATTAATCTTAATATTGGGATCTTGATCATGATAAAGACCCTTTTATTTGGACTCCTTGTAGGCTTTACAAGTAAATATTCTTCAGAGCACAAAATATTTGCCCTCTTTTCCTTTTTCTTTTTTTATGAATACTTTGATACTTCTCCCCACCGTGAAAAACAACCACAGTTCAAAGCCACTGAAAACGTAGCTGTTGTTTCCAAAATGTGGCACATTCGAGGTATTTGGCTTCTGGTTTTGGTCATTGCCTTTACCTCTCGTTGCACAAAGATTGATTAAATCTTACCTATGCTGCAAATATTTGACCCAAAAAAAAAAAAAAAAAAAAAGCCTCCTCATGCTGGTTTTAGACATGTCGCATTCTGCTAAACTATTTGGCTAACAGCAGATTGCATTCTTCCAATGTTGGGCAATATTGACCTTAAATTGGCTAAGCCGTCTGCTTTCATGGCATGTGAGCTGGCTGCTTGCATGTTCTGAGAGCTGTATGAGCTTTATTACTCCTGCACTATAAAAACTTCTAATAATCAAATGATAAGATCATATCCTGTGGGTAATTGTCTCGTACCATGACAGGATAACTGAAAAAACATTCAGTGAAAATTACAACCGTCGGAAATCTCTACGTGGAGCAGCAATTGTTGGTGTGGCTCGCCTCCGTGCTGCTCCCCGGGGTCTCACAGCCTGCGGTCCTGCCCAGCTCCTCTGCAGCTGCTCCCCCTGGCCCCCAAAAGCTACCTCAGCGGCGGCAGCAAGGAACAGCAGCCTGTCGGCCCTCGTTTCAAATGAGGAGGGGAAAATCCTAGAACAAGCCATCCCTGTGTTTTGATTCAGTTTTACCTTAGTCATGCCGCCTCCCCAGTACACAAAACATTTAATTCCAGATTTCCTGCCGCTGGCTCCAGGCCTTTGACCGGCTATGTGAAATGTATTTTTACTGCTGTCGGCCTGCCAACTGCTGAGCTCAGTGAAAAATAACTAAAATGAAAACCTTGTACTCCCACATGAACTCTTAAGATCAGAAAAGGAAATTTAAACCACGGTTACTAATTAGCGCAAAGCTAATGAGTTCTGGTGAGGTGCAGTGGGAGGAGGAGGTGTTTGTGTCCCGTGTTACCCTACAAGGCTTGGTGGAGAGCACACGAGCAGTGATTAATCATGTTGGCCCAGGCCTTGCTCCTGTCCTGGCCATATCCACAGGGTTAATCATGCAGTGTCTTTAATGGGAGGGCCCGCTGGTGGGTCAGGCGAGTGTCTCCCTCTCCCGTGGGCTGCGGGACAGCGTCTGAGACCTTTACAGACGGAATATGTAGATTTTTAATGGGTGATGTGTTCCCATGGAAACAAAACAAAGTCAAACATTCCCCTTGCAGTGCTAACAATTATTGTAATAAAATGTGTTTTTATTAAAAGCGATTTTAAATATTTAACACATGGCAGAGCGTCCTCGACATTGCCCTGCGTGAAACCCAGCCTTGCCTCTAGTGAAGTCCAAAGCGCTTTGTGCAGTGCAGGGAGGAATTCAGTGTTTTTCACCAATATTTGAGCTTTGTGAGTGAAATGCAGCAGCCTCAAGTATGAACAAGATTATTTTTTCTTATTCTGCTTAGTTATGCTTTTTATTATATAAACATTAACTGTAATATTACAGTGGGAAGCAGGTATTTGGCAGCTACGTATTATTTTGCTAAGTTTGCATAGAGGGAGCAGTTTCCAGTTTTAGCAGCTGTAACGTGTTTAAACTCAGTTTGTAATGGGATCTGAAGATGAATATTCCCTGTGGGCTCTGCTTAGCTTCATTACTGGAGCCCTGCCAAATTCAGGGCTAGAAAGTATTATTCACGCCTCTTTGCACATATCATGTCAGAGCATGCTCAGTTAATGAATTTTCTTTCTAATATAGCTTAAATTAGGTTTATATTTTAACATAATTTATGTTGTATTTTATTAAAATGTAAAATATTATGATCATGAGCAATCTAATTTCTGCTCTCTTAAGCCCAAACTGTGTTTGAACATCTAAGTATGTAAATCAAAATTGCATGCTTAGAAACGGATTCTGGGATAACAAACGAATATCTGAACCAAAAGGTTTCTGCCTTGGAGTCTTAGATTAAAGATAATTAAAGATTCCTGGTATTTGAACAGATTTATGTTGTTTATAAGCAAAGTACATTTTCTTCATAGAGTCAGCTTGTCTTTTTTCTAAAAAAAAAAAAAAAAAGTAAACAACACCAAAACAAATTGTTTGCTGTATTAAAGTTCATATTTTTAAAGTATTAATCCCACAGTGAGTCATTAATCATACCAAATGCATTATAAAAACTTTAATCACTGAAGTTGAAACCGAGATTGTAATGCAATCCATCCTTTTTAATTATATCAGTTGTTTTTCCTTTCAGATCAAGAATTGCAAAGGGAAAGCAGATAGATTAAAACTCACTGTGTGCAGGGGAGGATATTTTTTGTTTGTAGTTTTTTCTTGCTTTTTTAAAGTGATTTTGTGCACTTGGTGGAGGACAGTTCCACAGTTAAAAATTCACTTGCTTTTACCTCTTCTCTCTCCTTCCTCTAAAAATGCCTCACTGGCAAATGCGGGGAGTGTGGTAACTGTCCTGGTATGGGTGTGTTTCAGGGGTGGTGATGGGCTGGTGCCAGTGCAGTGTGCCAGGTGCTATGCCCACTATCGTGCTTTCCTGCAGCCCTGTTCCCATCTTCTGCTGAGGCCCTGGCACTCACCCTTGCTCTCAGGGGAACCACCAGCCTGGAAATGGTGTAGCTGGTATCAAAATGGCTGTGGCTTTGTAGGTGTTTTCCTGGAGTGTCCTGCATGTTTTTAAGGGCAGGGAGAGAAAAATAAATGGTGGCTTTTCTTAAATCAGTCTAAAAAATAGTGGCTCGTATCCTCATCTGGTACAAATTGATGTAGCCGCACAAACCACTGCAGTGTTACTGATCCACACCAACTCAAACTTCACTGAATTTATGCCACATGATAATCTTGCCAAATAAATTGATTTATCATACTTGGATTTATAGATGTAGAGTTTACACTGTTGCTTTTATGGCATGGAAGAAAATGGATTTATTAAGTAAACTGGTTGTAGTAGATGCATTTTGTTCTTTGCTAGAATGGCGAAACCTGATCAATTATTTGTTCCTTAATCCCCTAGATTAATCCTGCCATATGAAAGATTTATTAAAGGAGAGGAAGATAAGCCACTGCCTCCAGTGAAACCTCGAAAACAGGATAACAGTTCCCAGGAGGGTGAAGCAAAAACAAAAGTGTCTGGAACAAAACGCGTCAAAAATGAAAACCAAAAGAGCAAGAAAGAAAAAGATAATGCACAGAAACCCCAAGATGCATCTGAGGTTGGTTGCCTTTCTTCTTTTCAGCTTTTCAATTAAAAATGTACAGCTTTAATCACATGAAATCCAATGATAAAACACACAATTTAAACTGAAGAATTCCAACCAGTTGAGTTTGCAATGGCAATTCAGTTGTTGTGATACTGTGTTGGGATTTTGCTGGGCTACATACAGCAACCAGTTAGTTCCATACTATGTAGCAGTGATGGCAGAAAACCAAGCACTGGATGTAACAAGTACCATTTCTGCTCATTGTATTACACAGTGGTCACCACTAAAAGATCAGCAGCTGCCAAAAGGAATCCACACAGCTACCACAGTTATTTCCCAATCTAAGTACAGGGTGCGGGAACTTCTAATACTGCTGATAATGCTGTGGTAGCTGTTGGACACAGCTGATTTTTGTAATGGTAACCTCTGGATCAGCCCTTCTTTGCTCACGGATGTATGCACGTCTATCAAAAAACTTAACACTCCCCAGGATTTTTATTGCATTATACTAAATTTCTCTGTGGACTAAAAGGTCAGATGTTGAGAGAACCAAGTTCTAAGCCCTAATTGAGACCAACTTCCCTCTCACATGCCACAGATGGTTTTCCGCTGAGATAGATTCCTATTCTGTCACCTGCTTCACGTGGCAGGCCCCAGCTTCCACAAAGAGACATGTTACCTGCAGACATAAGACAGCCCTCACTGAAGAGATTTTCTGTTCACCGCCCAGGGTAAAGCAGATCAGTAGAACTTGTATTTGTCTGCAAATAAGGGTAAATTTCATGTGTTGCTAACTGATATAAAATCAATGGGGTTTTTGCTCCGGTGTTACTTACGCACTTTGTTTCACACATCCTGCCCACTCTCTCCTGTGCCCTGCTTGCACCCTGTGTGAACGAGGCGGTGACGCTCCTCACACACAACCCCTACACAAGATGTTGCTTTTCCTCAGTCTGCCAGATCACAGCAGCCTTCAAGGCGTTGCAGTGAAAGTAAGTATTTAAAGAATGTTGAAACACATGACGTGCCCGGCAGACTATGGCTGCTCCTTTGACTTCATTGCCGTCTGGCAGTCCTGTTTCTAAACCAGGTTGGAAATTGGTATTGAGTCAGCTACCAACAGTACTCCTCCTCATTGTCTAAAATATAAAAAAAAGCAGTGCAGGACCAGTAAGCATGTCTGCCTCTGAGGCTTTGTGTTCCCAGTTTTGATAGCAGAGAAGTTTGATTTTTGTGTCCCACTACCTCTTTATAATTTCATCTCACATCCAAATTACAGTTTGATTTTTTTTTTTTTTAAATTGCCTTGACCAACAGTACCTTTAATATTTAGTGTTAAAAGCACTCCGCAAAGAAGGGAGGGTTTTGTTTTCTCTCACACTGTAATTTTAAAGCAGGGCACCCTGTTGGGGAAAAAACCCTCCACTTCTTATGGAAGATACATAGAGAGGAGAGTACACATAAACCTGCTTTGGTGACTGGTTGCAGTACAAATTGCCCAAAGCAAGGAGATGCAAAGTGAAGGCTTATGTTCCTTTCCCCTGTCACTCCTTCATGCCTGGTTATTTATTGAGGGGTCTTGAATCAGCGAGATATGTTACACACCATCCATACTACCACTGCTAAGCACAGTGTAACAAGTCGGTAACAGAGAAACAGCCTTAACTTTGAATTTCCTTGCTTTTGTTGTTCCCTATGAAGCTTCCTGCTGCTTAAACTGCAGTTATTTTTGTGTGGTTTGCAGGAGAGTTCTTAAGCTGCGTTAATTGGAAATGTAGGGAGCCTAGACATGACCCTAAAAATGTACAATTACAGCAATTTTTTATTCTAAATGGTACCTTTTATATCAGAATTAATGTCTCCTCCCCGACTGGGGTGGAAGGCTTGTCCTGCCCCTGTCTAAACAGTGTGGACAATTAAGGACCTCAGCCTTAGCAAGTCACAGTAGGTAGTTTCACAAAGCCCAAGCAGGAAAGGAGCCTGCAGGGGCAGATGCTTCCACCCAGAGCAGATGCCAATCTGCTGAGCTCGTGCATGTGCTGCCTTACAGGATCAGCAGAAAGGAGATGTCCAGCTCCTTTGGCTGGAGCAAAATCCAGTTCTGCTGGAGCCAGGCAGAAGGTTATATGTCCCACTCTCCCCAGATGTCCCCCAGCAGTGGAGTGCTGTTTCAAGCTCCACATTTGGGTGCAGTCCTCATCCAGGCACAGCAGTGGTGGTGCCTGGAAGCCTCTATAACCACACATGTAGGCATGGCTCAAATAAAGCCATCGCTTAAACCGTTTCTGCATGTGGCCCAGAATCTAGCTGTAGCTGTGAGCTCTAAAAGCATAATCAAATTACAAATGTGTGGTCCTCCCAATTGCATGTTCAACTAATGCACTATAAGTATGCAGGGAGAGAATATAACTTTAATTTATTAGGGTAGCATTTGGTTTTGTGCTCTTCACTGTTTTCTTGCTGTCACAATGACATTGTCAATATAATGAGATACCAGACAAAATGCTATTAGCCTTAGACTGCACATTTCTTCACAATAGCTGAAACTTCAATCAAAGTGTTGCTTAACAGAAACAAAGAGAAGAATGTACAGTTATTAAATATGATTTCTCTTTTTTTTTTTTTATATCCTCCTTTCTTTGCTCATTTGTCTGGTATTTTCCTGTAATTTTATAAGCTCAAGAGACTAGCAATGGTACTTTGTAAAGGACCTAATGATGGTATTTGGCTGCAAAAGCATCTATGAGTTTAAAAAGAAGTTAGGATGACTAACAGACACTGTAGCTAATAGGCCAGCCAAACAGACAAGAATATTTAAAAGCAGCTGTGAAGAAATAAACCTCTGAGAGGGCTGGATTCATTAGGACCTTCTCCGATCCCCCACTCCTATGCCAGACCATAAAGCAGCATTTAGATAATAACTTTCTTGATGCGTCTTATCTTTACAACGAAGAAAGAAAGAAAGAAAACAATAATAATAAAGGACTCACACAATGCTGCTGTTTTATGACTGTCTTCCACCACGACATGTCAGAGGAGAGTGACAGCGGTTTTGAAAAGGGCTGTCAATCAGCTGGATCACAGATGGGACGCTCTGGTGACCTCTGTGGGTCACAGTTCAGCCAGCTACATAATGGGATGAATAGTGTGAATTGTGCACACAGGCTTTATTAATGGGGGAGCAGAAAGAGCTGCGGGCCCATTGACGATATCGTATAAAAGCCATGTTTGTAATAGCAGACACACACACTTACTGAATGTTGACAACTTCATTTTAATCCTTTAATAAAAAAATGTGTGTCCTAGTTAAGCTGTGGCAGTGATTTGCTGCCTACAATAGGGATTCCTAGTATGCCATTTCTATCATTTCACACATTAACGTAGAACGGGGTGTGAATGATCTCTGTAATTGCTGAATTTTAAGATAGCTACAGCGGAGAGACTTTTTGTAAGAAAAAGCATTGGAATCATGTCGTAGGTGAAGTTGGCTAGCAGAAGAAAGTGCTGCAGCCTTATCATTTGTGTTAAGAAGTATGCTCCCCTGCATTTGCCTAATTAATATAAAAATAGTATAGCCTCAGTATTTATCTATCCATTTGAGGCATCAGTGCTTCTCACCAGATTACAAACATTTGCTGTATTGAAATGCTTTATTGTGACCTGGGCAGGGATGGTGTATTTCTTCATATTTCCAGGAGGTGCATCTCTTTATTTGAGTCCAATACCTGGTATTAGAGCCTTCATGATAGAGCAAGGTGATTGACAAGTACTTCTCTAGAAGCGGGCAGTGGTGTACTGCGTATACGCTAATGAACAGTCTGCCGAAAGGCACTGCATTCTTACTGCTGTTTGTTGAATCTTTTTATTAGATTTCATCAGAACAAGAGAAGGATCAAGAGTCATCTGACCACAAAAATTTTCATGAGCATCCTATAGTGGGAGAGATGAAACCACCTGTACAAGGTCCTCCTGCTCTTCTACCAGATACATCTCGGACAGTGCCTCTGGAAAAGACAGACCTGGCAGAAAACACCATGAGCAGCGAGAAAAACAAGGAGGAAGTTCAGCACTCATCCTCTTTCTCAAGCATATTTGTGTCCCCAGAAGAAGACACAGTTCTGGATGCCACCATCACAAAACGATTACACTCCCCAGCAAATGCCCTCGAGGACACAAAGGCTGAACCAAGACTACACAAAGCTTTTAATGACAGCATAGAAAGCGAATCTCCAGAAATGTCCTTCACGGCTTTCCCGGTTCAGCTGCCCGCTCAGAGCGACACGGAAGACGACAAATTGCCAGAGATGGCCGATTACATTGCAAACTGCACCGTCAAAGTGGACCAGCTGGGCAACGAAGATATCCACAATGCACTAAAGCAAGCACCCAAAGTACTGGTAGTCCAGAACTTTGACATGTTCAAGGAGAAGGAGCTGCCTGGGTCCCTGAATGATGACTCCACTTTTGGTTATACACCTCTGCTCTACTCAAAGGGTAATCCAGGCATCATGTCACCCCTGGCAAAAAAGAAACTGCTGTCACAGGTGAGCGGGGCAGCCCTATCGTGTAGCTATCCTTATGGTTCTCCTCCACCTTTGATAAGCAAAAAGAAACTGAACAGTAGAGATGAACTGTCCTCAGGCATGTCGCAAGGTCCCCACGCCCCTAATTCTGATCCTGTAGCAATCAATAGGCCCTCAGTCATACAACATGTGCAGAGTTTTAAAACCAAGGAAGAAAGGAAATCGATTAATGATGTTTTCAAACATGACATGCTAAGTAAACCGGATCTTCAGCGCTGTGATTTTTCCAAACATCACCTCAGTTCTCTTGCCGAGTCATACGTACCGAAGATGGATATCCAGGACTGCAAAGATAAAATGAGTGAGAAAAGGGCACTGCAACACTCCCATGTGCCCACTTTCTTGGCAGATTTTTATTCATCACCTCATCTGCACAGCCTTTATAGGCACACAGAACACCACCTTAATAATGAACAGGCATCAAAGTACCTCCCCCGGGACATGTTCAGAGAATCTGAAAATATTTCTAATTTTACTCAACACAAACACCAAGAAAAACGAAATTTAAATTATTGCCCATCATTGCATCCGCAAGAAAAAAAGGCAGCAGTGGAGGCCTCTTCAGATGATCAGCCAACAGATTTGAGTCTTCCAAAGAGCATACACAAACAGACTGCAAAGGCTTCAGGCTCCAGCCTCCCTCATTCATCCATGGCCCAGCAAGAGAGCAAAGGCATCTCCCATTCCAGGCTGCAAGCAGCCCAGCAGCGAGCCTAGATTGTAACCCCAAAGCTTGCCGTGTGTCCCCCATGGCCATGACAGCTCCGAAAAACACAGTGAGTTGCTCCACAGATCTGGGAAGCAGCAGGCCCAGAGGCTGGAGAATCTGAGGAAGATGGAGGGAATGGTGCATCCTATAATCAGTCGCAGAACGAGCCCTCAAAATGTGGGGGCTGCCCGGCCTTTGAAACGGAGCCTGGAGGATTTGGACAAAGTTATTTCTGAAAAAAAAGATCCGAGCTGTCTCTCCTATGCACTTACCAAAGGAGACCTCGGCAAAAGACAAGGTTCTCGACCCAGAGGGCGAAGGCAGCAAGCCAGTGCATGGCCTCCATTCTGGCAGCATGCTGGAAAGTCACAAATTTCCCCTTTCAGGCCCCATCTTCCCTGGCTTGTACCCAGGAAGCCTGTGCACAGGGCTGAACAATCGCCTACCACCTGGGTATTCTCATCCCCTGCAGTACTTGAAAAATCAGACCGTGCTTTCCCCACTAATGCAGCCATTGGCTCTTCACTCCTTTATGGTGCAGAGACAATTCCTCACATCCCCTGCAAACTCTCAGCAACTGTACAGACACTTAGCTGCAGCAACACCTGTAGGAAGTTCCTACGGTGACCTTTTGCATAACAGCATTTATCCTTTAGCTGCTATAAACCCTCAAGCTGCGTTCCCACCTTCCCAGCTATCCTCTGTACATCCCAGCACAAAACTGTAAACCCTCTTGCTCACAAAAAAAGTCTGAGGAGAAGTTAGTGACATTCCTCCCCCCATTACGATGTCTCGCGGGTGTAGCACTCTGCAGTTTTGTCAGCCAGGACGCGGTCGTATCCCGCCTAGAAGAGCGCTTCAGAATTTGATGGAGACGGGACTGCTTCTTTAATTCTTGCTCCCATGTCAGCACCCTCACCCCTTATCCCTGCCCCTGCAAAAAAACCCAAAACCCAACCAAGAAAAAAAATGATGAAAAAAAGAAAAAAAAACCCTTGGATTTTGCATATGTGTTTTCTGAAAGGACTTGTATATGGTAAGAGCAAATGTTCAAAGGGAGCCATGGAAATGCAGGCCCTGTCCAGTGCTCGCTGAAATCCCAGGTGGGGCTACATTCGCTCTTCACTGAGCTGAGGACCCAGAGACCCTGCGTTGTTGTGAATGAGTCAAGGTCTCGACTTGAACCTGGAAAGGAGAAGCAGGCCAAGAATCTGTACAATCAGTGGATGTGCTTTTTGGGTAACTTTTCCTGACTTTTAAAGATTCAATCAATGCAATGTATAGTAAAACGGCAATAGATTTTTCATTTTAACACTATTAGAATAGAAGGGTAAACACTGTTTAATTTGACTGTACATATCCACTTCATAAACTACCGGTGTCACATTTGGTCACAGTAATTTATATCATTTTTGTTTGTCCAGTATATCCTGTGCTCTTTATGTTTGTTTTTCTTTCTTTGTTTTGGGTTTCTTTTTTTGTCGTTGTTTCTTTTTTCCCCCCTTTTTTGTTTGTTTCCTTTTTTTTTTTTTTTTTTAATTAAACAGTATCATTTTATCTGCAATTTCTTTTAAAGGCTATGACTGTCCTATTTTTTTTTTCATATTTGTCATTTTTCCAGTTTCTTTATATATTGAGCAGTGTTTTTTGTTTTGTTTTTGTGGTAACGTTTACTGTTTACAAACTGAAGCAACTGATTTAATTTTAATCTTAATGGTTATAAACATACTGTAGGTGATGTTATGGTGCAAGGATGACAGCAAGTATCCTTTCCCCTCAATCCACCCCTGCAAGGTGCTGAGCACCTCTCACCCTCCTCTGGTTGTTGCGATGGCTCTTACGCCACTTCTTCCCTCCCACCGAGCTTTGCTTTCCCATATTGTGGTGCGTGAATTTGTTGAGCATTGTACTTAACTTTACCTAGGCTGTGAAACCCTCCTGCCTACCAGAGAAACAGTCTAGAAAACAAAACCTCCCTGGCATAGGCTGCTGGATGACAAAGGAGTTCCAGAAATGGAATTGTGGTTTGTTAGAATGTTGAGAATTTCAGAAATTAGGACAGGAGCCAATGTGGATTTGGATCAGAATCTTGAGGGTCCTATGCCCACATGTATGGGCAATGCTCGGTAGGATCAGTTGGGGGTTGCGTGCAGTGGTTGGGATGGTCCTTCCACACCCCCACAGCAATCTCAGCTTTTTCCAGGGCATCCTTTTGCAGGAGCAAAGCCCGGGCATGGAGGGGCTGGGTTTTCCTTACGAAAGAGCTTTCCTGTGGATGTATATTTACATTGCAGGACATCACCACCATGCAGCTGAGCATAGACATCAATAAAGCGAAGTGTGATTTGGAGACTTTTTACAATGTGAAAACAGTTGTGATTCAGACCATCTCAGTTACTGTTCAGAGACAGCATAGTCAATACAAAGAGAAAAATGGAAACTACTAAGGAAGACTTTGCATGCTAGGCATGTCATTAAATTTTTCCCGTGATATGAAGCCAAATACAATATATAATGTATCATACTTAATATCCAAAGGTGGAAACCAGAATAATATACTCGTCTACTGTTAAAGATCCAGCTTCTTCAATTAATACTTTATATTCCTGTGGTAAAACTATATTTAATTGATCAATAAACAGACTAGTAGAACTTAGAACATGGATGTGCCAGTGCAGATCATCCTGCTGCTCCACAAGTCATACAGGAAACTGAACCGCAAGCTCATCTGGGCAGAGGCCACAGTGTGGAGGACATCTCTAGTAAAGTTGCACTAGATGTGAATCACCGGGGAATCAGGGGTTTGGGGGGTGGGGGGAAGGGGAGAGAATATAAAACTCTACAGCAAACGCAAACAGAAGCTTGTCATGTGTTTGGTAAAGCAAATGCTTCTCTTCCTTGTTTTGGTTCAGTTGTGTGTCCTGGAGTTGTGCATTTGTTTATGCCAAGTGCCCAATTTCCCTTTTGGTTACATCCTGTTGGAGTTCCGTGGTAGGCTGTGTGGAGCCATGCTGAGGCAGTGTGGGGCAGGAGGACAGGGAGAGGGGAGGAAGGCGAGTCCTCGCCAGCCTCACAAAATGATGCACTGCTGCTGGCTGGGGAAACTCATAATACACTGGGCAAAATGTCAGGGCAAAAGAAAAGGAATGGTAGTATAAACTCCCAGCAGAAGCGGTGCATTATTTGTTTGAAAACTCTTAAGAGAATTCTTGGAAATCTTTCAAAAGGCTATTGAATTCTCCATTAGCTGAAAAGTCCTTTTTTTTTTTTTTTTTTTTAATGTTTTAAATGTGGCTCTGTTTGCATTGTTTGAGTTCAAGGGGCCTTATTATGGAATGAAATTGCACAAGCCTTTCTTTGTGCAATCAAACCATTGTTATTGGTAGGTTTGTAAAGGAAACTGTGGAATCTAATTGGCAATAGAGTCATAAATCTATTTACCAGGAGCCAGTTCCAAGAAATGTTGCAATTCAAATGCACTATGTCCAGGATTCATTAGGGATGCTAAAGGTTGTGAGATTCAAAGGAGAAGGCCCGACAGCAAGCAGCTCGTGTGTAGCTTCTGGCCACACACTGAGCCTGACTTCTCAAAAGGCAGGGGGAGTCAGATCTGACTCCCAGTAAAATCCTTACCCCTAGCCAGGTGGGACGGGAACAAGGTGGCATTTTGCAGCAGGTCTGTCTTGGCTGCATGCTGGCCTGGCATGAGAAGTTTGCCTGGTGCACCAGGAAAGTAGTTTGTCCCAGCTGCAGAGAAATCGGCTGGGCAGTCCCTGGAGCTGGCATGGGAGACAAGCACTGCACCTGCCTCCACCAGCACCTCTCCTGCACGGCTGCTGGGGTCCCCTCAATGCTCCCCACCCGCTCCTATCCTTTGTCAGGTCAGCAAGGTCGCATCTGCTCTGGCTTTGCAGTTATGATGATTTTAATGAGTAATGGGACTTGTTGCGCTGGTGTGAAGCAGGCAGTGTTGGTTGTGCTCCCCTGAGCACTTCCTGCAGTGTTTGCTGTACACGTGGTGAATATTTCACTTGTTCTCTCCCTCCTCCCCTCCTCTCCTCCCAGCCCCACAGTTTTAAATATGTTCTAATAATGGCAACGTAATCTACTAGCTGTTTATACTTTTTTAACTTTCTTTTGTTGTAAATATTGTATACTTTTTGTGATTCAAGTTATGTAGCCTATATGCTCTGTAAGGTGATGATTTGTATATATAAAAATGGCCCAGTAATATTATATAGTTTCCCATTTAAAAGGTTATTGAGTAACCTTTGCGTTAGTTTAAACACTACCAGAAATAAAGCTGAGCCAACTATAAACAGTCAATTTTTGTATGTTTTCCAAATTGTACTTATTAATGCTTTTGATACTGTATTATGTGCCAATAGTTTCCCAATCACATAGCAGGCAAAAGATATTTTGTACTTTTTGATCCACTGTAATATTTAATAAAAAATGTTACTATCTGTTCCCTTTTGTGTTTGATTAGTAATTCTGTAAACAGTCCTTATCACAATGGATTACATGTTATCCCATCCAACCTTTCAGCCCTCTTACATAGGATTTTCTTGAGAAAATATCTTCTCCTGCAAATGATTAGATTAAAGAAATGGAGGTTTGCCATTGCCTAGAGGAGGAAGAGACAAGATCTTCAGTCAGTGCCTCTCTTTTGACAGGATGCTCGCATTAAAGCATGGCCATGGTCAAGCTGAGTGTAGGAATAGCTTTTAAGGGGATAACATCCATGCTCAGCAAGTGGCTCCAATAGCATATTTGCTCTGTTTGCATCTCAGAGTAGGGTTTTTTCCTCACCAGCACTGCAGGCTTGAGCTGGGATCTAAAAATCGCCCCCTGTTCTTCCCGGCTTGGCTATGAGTAAGATTATGGAGCCAGGTGCTGACTATTAATTCCACTGATGACAGTAAACAGCCATGAAGTAAAATTAATTTGTACTCTCTTCCTTGACAGGTCCAAAAAGCACCCCTAAAGCTGGTGGCCCTTTGAGAAGTCATTACCACAGTGAGTGCTGTTGGAGCACCGTTATTCTCCCGGTCCCACAAACGAGAAAACCATTTGCTTGGATGTTGATCGGGACCAGGTACTGTCCTTGCCTGGCACATCTGGACAGGTGTGCCCAGTGGCCAGGGCCACTCGCTGTTCTCACATTGTAGCTTAGATCTGTGGTCCTGGGCAGGGCATGTGCAGGGAAGCCTTCCCCATCCCTGGGATCCTAGGAGTCAAAGCCATGGATAGGCCCACTATCAGCAGCTGCCACTGCTCTGGGCGCTTGTGCCCTGCTTTGGGTGCACCGCTGAGACCGTTTGTCCGTGCCCACAGAGCTCTTTTCCACTCAACAGCTCCAAAGGCAGCACAAGCCACAGACGGAGGCTGGTGTGCAGTTACGGTATGGGCTGCCTGTGGGGAAGTCTCAGAGCATGGCACATTGCAGGGAAGTCATTGCCCTAACTGTGCTGCAGACAGGGTTGATGTCAGCATTAGATGAGACTTCCAGATACATGATGTGGTTGAGGGAAAGTCTCGAAGTGTTTCTTGTGTGTGCTGGGAAATAAGGGAAAATACCAGCTGGGAGAAAGAGGCAGCCATTAGACATAGGATGAAGCAGTGCAGTGCTGTGAGTTCACTGAGGTTATGCTGGTGCACAGGCTGGATGTGGCCAGGGGAAGCTGGGGTGCCTCCTGCCCAGTTCTCACACCCAGCTGTACAGAGCAGGTCCATGCAACTCCTCACATCCTCTCCCATGGGGACAAGTCCAGGAGCGGACATGAGGGCAGGATGGGCACCTGTGTCATGGTCCACTGGCATGACTGCCAGCAAGGCCCTTCCTGAACCAGCAAGAGGGTCACCACTGCGCTGAAATGCCCTCGACATGATCTCTTTGGGTGTCTGAGTTCTTATTCAATCATCTGCTCTTCAGAGTGGACAGCACAAGGACTTCTACAGTGAGCTGAGGGCTCTTTGTTCTGTCTCTTGCCATCTTGCCTTTCTGTTATCACACAGCAGCACCTTGTGCCATGCTCCTTAAACTCACAACCAGCACACCAGAAAGATTTGAAGCAGTGCTTCTGGTTGTCTTTTGTTTGAGGGCCACAGCAGCCTGTGTACCTGATGCACACACCTCCCAAGTACCTCACAGGTTCTTCACAGGGCTTGCACCAGCAGGCAGGGCATGAAAGGCTGGAAGCAGGTGAAAGTGCTGAGGCAGGATTCCACTTCCCTGGATGAATCCTGGGGTATGTAGCTGGTAGCAGATGTTTAGCCAGTAGCTGCATCTCCCACAGCCTCTTGGGGCTTACCCTAACTCCCATCAACCCCCTCTGCCATGCTGGCAATGTTTCTGCTCCAGAAGCTTTCAGGAACATTTTTACAGAAGTTTCTGCTGTTGAGAGGAGCAGATTACCTACAGACATCACCAGTAATCCTGTGGCACCATAATTGTTCTGGGAAATGGAACACTCACCCACAGGCTTTCCAGGAATATCAGACACCTTCAGTTATTCGTCGAGCAAGAATATGGAAGCCTGTATCTTTGCCTTCCCCAGTTTGGGTATGCTCACAACTGAGATGCTGTCAGAGCATGTTGCTTCTCCAGCTGAAGAGAAACCTGGGAGGGCTGGATGGCATCAAGGAAAGCAAAAGGAGTAGCCAGCAATATATCCCACCTCCATCAAGTGCCTTGGACCTGTGACTATTGGGGGTTGGTATTTCTGCAGGAGAAAACTATGACTCTGGCCAGGGCCCAGCAGTGCCCTGTGAGGTGGCATATACCCAGCAAACACACAGGGATGTAAGGGCTGTGGGATACGACGTAATCTATGTTTTCATTCAGCTTTTTGATTTATCCTTTATGTGACTTTAAAAAATGCTCCATCTAGTGTTTATGTGGGGATTGAGTTCCCTGAGTCACAGGCAAAGCCTGGGATGGGATGTCCTCTGTCCTGGTGGTCACTGACCCCCTCCTTCCCTGCAGCACTGGGACTTCAATTATGGGGCCAGCATTTATGTCTTGTCCTTGGGTGCTGCACCCTGCACCTTACCTCCCCCATTATAACAAGGGGGCACAAAAATCCTGGTAGCTTGCTACGCTTCCTCCTGCTTGTGGAGACAGAGCTGCTCAACAACTGCTTTTTTTTCAGTGAGGGGCATAAAAGCATTCAACAAATTGGTGATTAGCCAGTTAGTTGTCTTGCATCAGTCACCAGGACTCCCAGCCTGTGCCTAGTCCCGCAGTCTGGGTGCAAACCTTGCCCACCTGTGTCCCCAGGGGTTGTCCAGGGGAAGGGATGTGGCCTGCTCCTCCAGGAGAAGGGGCACTGGGCACTGCCCAGCCCGTGGAAGTCTTGAAGAAAGAGAGGCAAAACCACAGACACGCAAATTTTATGCAGTTTGCTGTGAAATATACTCAAGAAAGGCAAAGCCCACACATCCCTCAGTGTCTGAGGCAGACCGTCCCTCAGAGCTTGGTGGCTGGGGCCTGCTCATTTCCCCTCAGTGCCCCTCCTCTGCTGCATGCCCTGCCACCGTGGGGTAGCACCATGCCAGGAGGTGACACGATGCCACAAGAAGATGCCATGCTGTGAGGTGTAACATGCTGTGAAATGATGCCATGAGGTAAGGCCATGCTGTGAGGCGATGTCATGCCCTGAAGTGATACCATGAGTCAATGTCATGCTGTGAGGTGAGGCTGTGCCATGAGGTGATGCTATGCTATGAAGTATTGCCATTAGGCAATGCTGTACCCTGAGGCACTGCCAGGCTGTGATGCCATGCTGCAAAACTTCATGTCTTGTAGAAGCCAGTCAGAACTGATCATCAGCCATTTTGGCGCCAAAACTTTCTGTGTTGAAACAGGCAGCCTGTGGCCTCCGAGTGCTTGTGCACACAGCAAGTGCCCCCCTCATACTGGGAGGTACTGGATAGGTGAGCAACAGCCCCTGTTTGTCCAGGGCCCATCACACAGGGCTGTGGGAGCTGCAGTGCCAGCAGATAACCTCACGTTCCCAGGGCTAAAGGCTGTGTCCCTCCTGTGAGGAATCAGGCACCACAGTGTGGCTGAACTGTGAGTATCATGGGGAGAGGAGTGGTTTGCCTGGGGAGTGGGCAGCGGGCAAAGGTGGAGGGCAGCACATACACAAAAGATTAAGATAGGTGTAATGGACACGGTGGGATACCATGCCAGGAGGATGAAATTATTACATCTCTCAGACTGCAGATGTTTTGTGGCTGCACCTCAATATAATTTAATTGAATTTACAGGCCATCCAGATGTGTTTAAGCAGAGGCAAAGTGGGTATCTGTATGGCTTGGAGCTCACTTCAGCTCTTACAATTTCTTTATGGGAGCATCTAGTTGGGGTTCAATTGCTGGTGGTCTAGGATGGTAAGCCCAGAGAGCACTAAAACCCTCAAATGTCCTGCACATGGTTGTCTAAAGCCCAGTCTGACTTCCACTGAGGTGCCTGGAACGTGGGCATGAGCAGCATGTGTGGTTATGTGGGCAGACAATGGCCAGGCAGCTTTCCTGGGATAATACCTTGCTCAAGCCCCCACCACTGCCTGAAAGCAATGCTGGGAAAACACGGGGCTGCTCACAAAGCAGATGTGCAAGGGTGCCATGCTACCCCATGCACTGCTTCCTGCACTGCTACTCAAACTCCCTGCCCTCTGTGGGGAGCACAAGGGATGCTCCGTCTTTCTCAGGGCTTCTTCATGTTTTTGTCTGCAAGCTCCCCAAAAACCAGCCAGGCAAAGCAAGCTTTCCCCTTGTGCCACCCTCCAATGTCTGTGGAGCTTTTAAATGAGGAATAAAGCCATTTGTTTCTAATTATATTTGGCAGCTGCTCAAAGAATTTAGGACTAAAGCATGCAAATTTTTTGCTCCTGATTAAAGCACTTGACCTCATAAGCAAAAAGCAAAGATTTCAACACACACCCACAAGCAGACTAGGAACAAGCTGCAGAGAAAAGACCAAAAAGAACACCACCACCCCCCTTTGCTTAGCTACACCAAATAATTCATTATGAAACAAAAGGCAGAATATTTAGTGCGTAACTCAAGCTTGCCTAGGGCTCAGCTAACCTCCCAATTACTGCTTTAAAAGCAGAGAGCTCTTACTCTGAGCTGAGGCGTGTGTGGCAAAGACCCACATGCTCCATTGAGCCCACAGTTCGCACATGAACAAGACCTGGTCGCTGCCCATGGGAAGAAAGCGCCAATCATGGGCTGGCACCAGCGCACCTAGTTCCCTACACCCAGCTGGAAGGACAGCTGTAATGGGACCTGGTGGCAGGGGTATGCAAGTTGCCATCATCCTTTTTTTAATTCCCATATTGCCAGGCTGAAATAATTTATGCCCATCCGAAGAAGGATGTAGCATCCTTAGTGCTTCATTTCAGGCCCTGGGGTGCCCGGGACAGCGAAGCAGACCCTCCTTCCTTCCTGCCTCCCATCAGCACAGGGTGATGCAGCATCCATCTCCTCTTTACTATTTTAATAACAGCACAAGGATGTGTCGCAACTGTAGAAGAGTCAGCTGGCTCCTGACCAAGAGAAATAGCAATGATCTTGATGGCACCCTTTAAAATAGCAGAGAAACCGGCTCAAACAGAAATTAACTACCCTGCAAGGTTCTGTGGTCCATAAAATACTTCTCCTGGCTCTATGGTTTTAAAATAACGTAAAAGAAATACTTTCCATAAAAAGTAGTTAACTAGCACGTAGATTTTTTTTTTTTTTTTTAAGTTGTAATTCTGAGAGGCATACCCAAACAAAATAGCTACACAAGCATTAAATTATACATTAAAGAGGGACGATAAAGACAGTGAATTACAGAGCAACCATCTAAGATTTCAGATCTACAGATAGCAAGCATTATTAACATTTCTATTAAAGGTGACCTACAAAAGAGGGACAAAAATAATCCATGCCACTTCTGATTTCTTGTGATGCAGGACAAAGTGAATGTGAAATGGCTCCAGCCCAACTGCCACCTAGTCCCTCTGTCATCATTCCTGTCTGCTTCTCCTCCCCACCCTCCCCCAAAAAAAAATTATTGAAGGAGAGCAGAGGATTGCTTTCTGCTGGGATTGCAAATACCTACACTGATGGTCTCTGTTTTAGCTGAGAAACTTCTTTGGAGGGCATATAGAGGATGTTTTCCCTGGTGCTCCCCTGAAGCCGTGAGAAGGTGAATTGGAGGAATTCACCCTCAGAGGGGTCTGTGAAGCAGAGGGAGGCTTTTTTTTTTTTTTTTTTTTTTTTTTCCCCTCCTTCCTTGAAGAGGTACCAGAGGTTTGACCATGCCAGCAAAGGCACCAATGGACAGAGCTGGTTGCAGTGGGGCTGGAGGGGCTGCCTTCTGATGGATGGCTCCTCAGGGAGGGTTTATTCTGCATCTCCCCTCCAGCAGCTCTTCCCTTGGGGGTCCCCAGTGCTTGAGAGGGTTGGTCCAGCCCTTCAGGTCTGCCAGGGGGTGAGGGGAACCAGCTGTCTTCCCCCTCCAATCACCTGCAGGGTTTCAGAATGCTTGTGGGCATTATGTAATGCGTGATAATAAAAACATATTGTGAAATATATTAGTTAGATATTTATAAAGGTAAAAATATATATACTTCTGTTATATAAATCTGTAATTATTTTTATTATGTTAGTGAAATGAATAATGATCTCTGAGACTGCTGCTCCTCTGTCCCTGATGGCTGAGATTTTTTGACAGCTTAATTTGGTTGCTGTTACTTTCAAAATATATTTAGAATAGAATAGAGATTAACCAGGTTAGAAAAGACCTTTGAAATCATCGAGTCCAACCTATCACCCAACACCATCTAATCAACTAAACCATGGCACCAAGCACCCCATCCAGTCTCTTCCTAAACACTTCCAGTGATGGTCACTCCACCGCCTCCCTGGGCAGCCCATTCCAATGGCAAATCACTCTTTCTATGAGGAACTTCTTCCTAACATCCAGCATGAACCCCCCCTGGTGCAGCTTGAGACTGTGTCCTCTTGTTCTGGTGCTGGCTGCCTGGGAGAAGAGGCCAACCTCTGCCTGGCTACAACCTCCCTTCAGGTAGTTGTAGAGAGCAATAAGGTCACCCCTCAGTCTCCTCTTCTCCAGGCTAAGCAACCCCAGCTCCTTCAGCCTCTCCTCATAGGGCTTGTGTTCCAAACCCCTCACCAGCTTTGTTGCCCTTCTCTGGACACGTTCCAGCAACTCGACATCCTTCCTAAACTGAGGGGCCCAGAACTGGACACAGCACTCAAGGTGTGGCCTAACCAGTGCAGAGTACAGGGGCAGAATGACCTCCCTGCTCCTGCTGGCCACACTGTTCCTGATACAGGCCAGGATGCCATTGGCCTTCTTGGCCACCTGGGCACACTGCTGGCTCATGTTCAAGCTATTATCATCCAGTACCCCCAGGTTCCTTTCTGCCTGGCTGCTCTCCAGCCACCCTGACCCCAGCCTGTAGCACTGCATGGGGTTACTGTGGCCAGTGTGTAGAACCCGGCACTTAGATGTGTTGAATCTCATGCCATTGGACTCTGGCCATCTGTCCAGCCTGGCAAGGTCCCTCTGCAGAGGTCTCCTACCCTCTAACAGGTCAAAACCTGCCCCCAGCTTGGTGTCATCTGCAAAGTTACTGATGATGGACTCAATGCCCTCACCCAGATCATCAATAAAGATATTGAACAGGATGGGGCCCAGCACTGATCCCTGGGGCCCAGCACTGATCCCTGGGGAACAGGATGTGGCACCATTCACCACCACTCTCTGGGCTCCGCCCTCCAGCCAGTTCCTAACCCAGGGCAGAGTGCTGCTGTCCAAGCCATGGGCTGACAGCTTGGCCAGGAGTTTGCTGTGGGGGACGGTATCAAAGGCCTTGCTGAAGTCCAGGTAGACTACATCCACAGCCTTCCCCACATCCACCAGGCAGTCACCTGATCATAGAAGGAGATCAGGTTGGTATGGCAGCACCTGCCCTTCCTGAATCCATGCTGGCTGGGCCTGATCCCTTGGCCATCCTGTAAGTGATGGAAGAAACCAGCAGACAAATTGGATTACACAGGCAGACCTAGAAACACACCATAACCACATCAGCAGCAGGTGATCAAGCCCACACAATGAGGATGCTCATGGATTTGTCTTTTCCTTCAGCTGCTGGGTTTGGCACTGCCAATGTCCTGAAAGAGTTTGCCCCCAGACTGCCATGAATGTTTGAGGAACTGTGACTTGATAGCAGGTGAGTTTCTGGTGAAGAAAACTGGAAGGAGTAGAACTACTGAATTACATGCAGCACCGGCATATAAAGTGAGTGAGTACACGTGTGTGTGTTCACTGTTATTACTACGTTTGCAAGACTGAGTCCCTGTCAGGGTGGCAGGCTGCTGCCCTTGGCTCACACCAGCTGGGTGTGAGGGATAAGTAATTTCCCAAATGTTTTGTAGGCAAGGAAGTGAGGCCAATACAGAATAATGCACCAAAGAGGGTTTCTGTTAACCTTTAAAGTACTGAGGACTCAGCATCTACCACAAGGGCAATGAGATTAATAGGCCCGCTAGTGGCTTTGCAGTGAAACAGCTTTCCACATGGAGCTGGTGATGGTTTTGTGATGATAGTATCAGAAATTAAGATTTTGGCTCAATTTTTTTCTGATCTTTCAGTACAATTTTAGCAGAGCTAGGGTTGCAGAAAAGCAAGTGAGGAAGAGGACTGGGGCGCAGTGGCTTCCCATGTGGGGCAGCTGTCAGCAGAAACCAATTACTGCCCTTGGAAGTCTGTGGGATCCAACACCAGCACTTTGGAGTCTCACACCTAGCTGTGGGTAGTATCAGTACAGCTCTGTGGCTACAAACTGATCATCTCTGTCCTATCAGGGACATGCTTAAGGCTGGTATCTCACTCTGGTGCTTGGTCTTTGGCAGCACCAATGCTGCCCGTAAAACCCATCCGTAGCTGGGGTAAGGGGATCCGGCAGGAGGGTGAGGGGTGGGTGGTTTTCATACCAGTTTTTCTGTGCAATGCAGAGCATCTGGGCCTTAACTTTGGGGTTTTAATATTCCATAACTCCAGATTTCCAACTGCAGCCTGGTTTTCAGTATCATTAGTATCTGCTCTGTGGTGAGCAGAGCATTTAGTGTACCATTAGTATTAATTTTTATCGGAATTTCCTAAATCACAGCATTCCCAGATTTTCACCAGAATTTCCCAAATGGGCTCCTAGAAAGCTGGGTTCCAAGTAGCATAAAAACGTGGTGTGAAAGGCGTTCGGGTCTCTTGCCTCAGAGTACCACCACCCCTCAGAGGCATACCCTGGCATCCTTGGTTCTCCATCCACCATGCCCTGAGCTGATGGCTCTGCAGGGTTGCAGGGGAGTTCTGAGAAAGCAGCTATTACCCTTCCCCTTCATCTTCTGCTTTCAGCTGCTAATGGAGACAGAGGAACAACTCCGGAGTGGAGCTACCAGTTGCACTTGCCACTGGCTGCAGTTGCAGTGTCTGCTTGTTTGTTTATCCCCTTCACTCTCCACTGGTTCATGATAGCTTTGCTCAGAAGGAGCATATGTTCTTCATTTAGAGGATTGATGGTGGCAGAAGGAGGTCAAATGATTTATCCAAGTTCCCACTTGGGAGTCCCACTAAAGAGCTTGCCTGTAGCACCTATTGGTTATCAGTCCTCCTCTATTCAGAGGAAACACGTGGATGAAGGGATTGAAATCAGCACAGTGGGATAAAGCAGTTCCCAACTCTGGCCAGCCTCTTTTTTGGACAGACCCTTATAAGGCTGTGTAATGAAAATCCCAGAGAGGGTAGAAAGATCTGCACATTAGTAGCATTAGGCTACATCTCCGTATGGATCAGACACAAAGGAATTACAGCTGCACATTGGATACTTCAAACAAAGCAACATGGTTACTTGGGACTAAAACTCCCATGGCCCCCTCATCTCTGGTGGGCTGGTGGGGGCCTCTGAACCTAGCTGGTGCTACCCCTTGCATTGCTGCCACATCTTGGCCTGCTCTTCAATGCAGCTCCTCTCCGTGGTGGAGCAGGGTTTGGATATTAATTTTCATGGTAATAATTCTCTCCCAAACTAAAATTATTTTAAGATTTTGCTGCACTGCAGTTGCTTTGCTGCCTCAGTGCAGTGTCTCTATGTTAGACAAGGTGGTAGATTCTTGTATGTGCTCGAGATGCAAATAGACTGACCAAAAGTTCCCAGAGACACCATGTCCTAAGCAGGCACAACAAAACACTAGCAGTCTCTGGACACTAAGAGGGAGGGGGCCAAAAGCACAGGCAGCAAGGGCAAAGTAATAATTTGTGGTGGAATACTTCAACAATGGAAAATAACTTGGCCAGGCACCATGGGCAGTGATGGTTTCCTTATACCCTCTATGCCTTCCCAGGCAGATATGCACTACCCAGTTTAATGGGCAGTAGAAATGGGCACCACCAAGTCCATTTATAGCTGAAGCAACTCTTTCCCTTAGTCTTCTGTCCTGGCTGATCTTTCTCTACACCCAACAGTGCACAATCTCCAAACTTCCCCCTTCTGAGGGCTTCTTCTCTTTTTTTTTTTTTTTTTTTTTTTTTTTTCTGGGGGGGGGGGGTGGTGCTATGTCTATGACATCACTTTTTGTTTTAATCTCACTTCTTATATACTGTCAAAGGAAGGTTTGTCATTTTTTTGTTGACAAACATCTTTCCTTGGACCAGACTGACTAGTACCTGTTGCTCTGAGACTGCCCAGAGCAGAGCAGCCAGGCCAAGGGCTTGCGAGGCAAGGGTGCACCCACACCCAGGTCCTTGCCCTGTGGTCCAGCACTGAGCCCCCTCTGTGACATCCCCTTGGGTAACCAAGCTGCATGGCACAACTTTGAAATCAACTGCAGTAACTGTGCAGTGGAACTCCCACTTGGGCAAGCTGTGTCTGCTGGAACAATACACTACATGATGTGTGATGGTGGTGCTGTGTCTCCTGCCCAGGCTGGTTGTTCTGCCAAGTCTCAAGTATCACCACATGCCAGATCATCTGGAGCTGAACTGGCCACCACCACCACAGAGCACCCAGATGCAGCATGTGGACGTTGCCTCACTTCAACTATCATGGAAAATGCAGCTAGCAAATTAGCAGCAGGGGCCCATAGTCAAGCAAGAATTGTTTCATGGACCAGGTGAGTAGCCCTCAGATATAGTCTAGATAGTCCTAAGAACTGAAAAAATTCTGATTATGCTATTTGGTTTTATTTTATTTTCCTTATCCAACTGAGAAAGCAACAAGAAGGGAAGGACTTAACATACAGAGGTTGGGTGTTGTGTTTACAAGCACTGGGACTGTGCTGCAGACCCTGTGCCCCATGAGTCCCCACTGTTCAGGCTCCCACTGCATGCATCTTCATAGGCTGCTGACAGGGTTAAAACTTACACATGTACACACAATGAGCAGCACAAAGACATCCACATTTCAACCTGGAGTGAATGGTATCTGGAATAAGCAGGATGCAATCCCTTTTCCTCCATCCCTCCTCTTCACAGCCTTTGAATTACAATCTCTTTACTGGTGTGGCAACTTCTTAAATGCACTGGTATAGGTCAAAAATTTTGGTCTGGCATTCAAACTCTTCAAAAAAATTGCAGTCTTTGTATTGTTGCACTGAGATGTCCTGGGTTGACACAACCCATGACAGGAGACCACACTGCAAACCTCAGTTCTTCCGAGGAGTTCAGGTGTGACCTCTTCCTGCAAGGGCTGACATATTTCCATGCTCAGGTATCATCTCTGCTCATCTCTACTAGTCCTAACCAACTTTTCTATTGGTTATCCTGCAACACATCACATGGGAAAGCTTCTGTGATTCATGCTGAACAAACATTGTGCTACCTACAAGCTGTGCTTTGGAACAATGCCACTTCTCCCAGCTTGTTTTATGCCCGTTAGCCTGGTGTTAACACCCTTATCTGCACACAGACACAGAGGGAGTTTGGTGGTGAAGGGATGCATGAAGGGTGCAGAGCAAAGGTGAGCTATTAGAATCAAAATGCTCAAACACCCACCACTATGCTCATGGAGAGTGGAGGGCAAGTATTCAAGTTCCATATTTTGCATGAAGACAGTTCATTGCAAGTATCTCACAGCTGAGCCAGGTACTTCTCCTCTGCTGGACTCTCTCCAGAGAAGAAGCCGTGCTAAAGCATACGTGCACCAACGATTTCTAATTCCAAGCTGCTGGATGGCACCCTCAGTGCAGTTTGGCTTTGCGCTTACTGCTGTATGAGCATGGGAAGTCTGCATGTCCATAGCCACAGTGAGAAACCTGACCAGAGACATTTAATTGACTTCCATCCTGTGGAGGGGATGGCAGAAAAAAACATGTTCCTGGCAGATCTTTCCAGTCCTGCAGTGAACACTATTGAATGTTGAGCTGGTGAGTCTTTCCAGGGAAACTGGGATTTATCCATATGCCAGGCATTGTGGAGTAGTGACAAACCAGATTTCTCTATAGTGCCCCCTCTGCCCTGCCCCTGGCTATGTCCCTGCTGGGAGCTGCTGTCCCATGTGGCCCCTCCAAGTTGTGCTGCAGGCAAGACCCACCCTTCATGGCCAACAACCTTCCAGCTGGTCCTGAGTTACTCAAATCTGGCTTTCTGTTTTTTCCTTGTGTGTATGAACAGGCCTGGTGCTTGAGGCTGGTAGGCACAAAGGTGGTGTAAATGAAAGCACAAACACAACTCAGCTCATTACTAGATCAACCAAGCGCAGTGTGCTGCAGCTTAGTCCTACTTTGAACCAGGGTGAGGAATTCATAGAATTCTCATAAATCTTGATTGTTTCACTTTCATTGAGGGTTTTCATTATTCCTTTTCTAATTTTGCTTGCTTCTTTCTCCCTCCCCCCCCCCCCATTAATCATTCTCTTTTTGTGAAGTTTCCTCTCTCCAGCGAGGGAGAATTAAAAAGCTCTGCTTGGCAGAGCTGGTGAACCACACCAGCTGCATACTAACAAGGACAAGGATGGCTCTTGAACAGCACGTGGGCAAAGAAGGAATGCAGGCACTCGAGCCAGCATGTAGGCTTCAAGGAAACCCTGGCTGCCCTTTGTGAGCAACATGGCTCTCAGAAGGAGTAACCTAGTCCTAACCTCAGCCCCATCAGCTTGGAGGATACTGTTATGAGCATCATGTCATTTGGCCATCTACATCATAGTCTGGCTGCTGAAGTCTTACTACATAACCATATTTTATATGTATAATCTACCCTTTGGATAACCTGCTCACTTTTAAAAGGTCCAGGACCTTTAAACACTTTCTTAGGTAACCACTGTCGTTACATATCACATCAGGAAAAGCAGGGAATGGGATGAAAGGGGAATCAGAGAATCCTGTTGTGACATGGGAATCAGCCAGGATGTAGATGATGAGTGGCACAGGCCCTGAAGTAGCTACAGAGGAGATGGAGCTGGAGGAATGCTGCAGTAAAACCATGGGGTAAAGCTGTAAGTGATCCAACACTAAAGCATGGTGGAGTTTTGCTTTAAAGAGGCAACTTACGGGGTTGCGTCTAAGCCCACCATATTCATGAGTCTCAACTTTCATTACAATATAGGCTCACAGCAGGAAAGCCCTCAAAGTATGACCTACTGGCCTAAATGGGCAAAACATTAATACAAATAATATTCAATTACTTTTTTGGCTATAAGCAGCAATGACCCTACCGCCTCTGACCATGCAGCACATCAGCAGTGTTGCTATGTCCATAGTCCCAGCATTGTGTGCCCCAGTAATTTTCTTTTTAACAGTAGTTAGGTGGTTAATTACTTGATGGTTGCAGGCTGAAGTCTTATTTTTTCATGTGTGACTTAGTAATTATATTGCTCTTACATAATGTAAGTAACAGCTACATGATTTTAAAGAATAGTCAAATTTAGCAGACAGGTTAATTTCATTTCATACTGGAGCCTAATGCTGAGAGATTGCACAGAAAGCAGAAGGCAGCTGCCTGGAATAGTTTGAAATTAGCGTGTGGCAATCAACAGCTATTATTATTGTATTACTACTTGTAATTCCCAAATGGAGAATCAAATGTCTATAATAGATACAGCTTTTAACACCAAAGGGAAAAATTTTTTTTTAAAAAGGAAAAAAAAGGTCTTTTCTGTTTCTGGCAAGGAAAACTCTTTTAGGCAATGATAGCACCGAATGTACATTTCTCAAGTGAGGAGGGGAAAACCCCCAACCTTGCAAGTTTTCTTTGCACAGGACTTCAACTTTCCACAGATGTTGCTGCAGGACTGTCTGAGATTTCTGCTGAAAGGCTGGCAGAAAGGTAGAATAAACCTAGCTTTAGAGATAAAAAGAAGCTATTTAACTTTTTGGGTTATAATACACATTTGCTGTAACTGCATTTAGGTTGGACTTTAGCACTTATTTGCCAAAACCCAAGATGTTCCCGCTCTCCTCCAAACCCATGAGCCCAAAGCACTCCATTTCTGTGTTTTAAGATGCATCTATCAACAACAGCACAGTGAATTACAGGGTTGGTGACTATGAACACAGGATCACATTTCAGGCTCTTGCAGCTTAATATTGGCCAGTAAATTTTTTCCCAGTAAATGTTACCAGGCTTTAATTTCTGCGTATCAGTTTACACGAGAAGGCCGGCTCAGGCACAAGGACTCATGCATTAACCTGATCTCCCAGCCAGACCTAGAAGTAACTCAATCAATCAATGCATCTTTAATTTGAAATGCTTGGTGACTAATCTCTTGTTTTCTTTAATTAATGATCCACAGTTAATCTTTATGAATGGTAAATAGTCTATTTCAGCATTGATAGCAAGATTTCCTATGGGAAAAATCTTCCCCTATAGTTTTAATTTAAATATGCATTTTCACATGGCACTTACCAAATCCTTACCTTTACGCTGTTGTGCGATTACAGGTCCATTAACTAACCACATTTGTTAACTTGTTTATTGAGGGGAGCAGCTATTTTACATCCTCTCCCTGGGAAAGAAAATACTCTAACAAACAATTATTCAGCAGCTGCAATCACGGAGTACTGAATTAATTGCTTTGAAGATTTCAGTCAAGATCTTGATAAAAAAATCAAAGAAAAATGTTGTCTGACAGAACACATGAATGAGAGCGCCAGAAGGGACTTGGGCTTGGTGAGCTGCATTCCAGCTCTGTGGAGCACTTGATGAAGACTGCACCTTGAAATGCCAGACTGCGACAGAAGAGAAGCTCCTTTGCTTGTTTGTTCTCTTAAGCATTGGTTTATGAACCTCAGAACTCACACAGATCATTTAATTACAGGATCAGGATGCTGCTAAAAGGCCAAACAAACCCAAGCATGATCAGGTCTATAAAGGCTGACTCATGAATATTTTGTACATGTAACCTCTGTGGCTGATTTTTCCTGCCATACAAATAATTAACCTGGAGGGTATTGTGAGGCTTAATGATTATAAAGCACTTTAAGACTGTCTCCCAAAGGGAGCTGCTGTGATTGCACTGGAGTGGGATGAAAAGCAGAGTGAGGTGTGTGGGCATCTTGACTCTGGACATGGCTGGGCCAAAGCGCCTCAGTACGCAGCGATGCTGGGAGCCAGATGCTAGGGAAAGGCAGCACTGCTGGCACTGATGGGAAGCTGAACATGAGCCTGCAGTGTGCCCAGGCAGCCAAGAGGGCCAACCGCATCCTGGCCTGCATTAGGAATAGTATGGCCAGCAGGAGCAGGGAGGTCATTGTGCCCCTGTACTCTGCTTTGGTTAGGCCGCACCTTGAGTACTGTGTCCAGTTCTGGGCCCCTCAGTTTAAGAAGGATATTGAGACACTTGAACGTGTCCAGAGAAGGGCAACAAGGCTGGTGAGAGGCCTTGAGCACAAGCCCTATGAGGAGAGGCTGAGGGAGCTGGGGCTGTTTAGCCTGGAGAAGAGGAGGCTCAGGGGCGACCTCATTGCTCTCTACAACTACCTGAAGGGTGGTTGTAGCCAGGAAGGGGTTGGCCTCTTCTCCCTAGCAACCAGCACCAGAACAAGGGGACACAGTCTCAAGCTGCACCAGGGGAAGTTTAGGCTGGAGGTGAGGAGAAAGTTCTTCACCGAGAGAGTGATTCGTCATTGGAATGCGCTGCCCGGGGAGGTGGTGGAGTCTCCGTCCCTGGAGGCGTTCAGGAGGGGACTGGATGTGGCACTTGGTGCCATGGTCTAGTTGTGAGGTTATGGTTACAGGTTGGACTCAATGATCTTCAAGGTCTCTTCCAACCTTGGTTATTCTATTCTATTCTATTCTATTCTATTCTATTCTATTCTATTCTATTCTATTCTATTCTATTCTATTCTATTCTATTCACTGTTCCCTTGCTGCTGTGTCCGGAGCAGTGTCAGGAGTTTGCATCTAACCTGTGCATATTGGTGCTTTGTGGGACTAGAGTATTGTCTAAAATAGTGGGATCACTGCTGAAGCTTGATATATGTATGTACTGAAGCCTCCTGGAAAGGAGTTTCTGCTCTCTCTTCAGCTCCTTTGACCATAGGGTATTTGCTGGCACATGTTCTGTTCCTTCAGCAATGCAAGGGACATCACAATGTCTCATGTGAGACAGTCCCACACTCTGCTACATAGATGAGTCACAGCCTGCAGTGCACTGGCCACACACAAAGCCACACTTCCTTCTTTCAGCTGGTGCTTGCATGCTTTGCAAGCCAGCTGAAATGATGTTCATGCCAGTGAAGTCTAATTCCTAGTGACATTGAAAGAGGAGAACGAAAAGGTTCAAAACGTCCTGTTGTAAGTGGCTTCAAAAGCAAAGTACAAGGACTAGACATTACCGTGTCTAAATATTGTGTCACTATAAAAACCTGAAAAAGTTGCCCAGTAGGCTGGAGGGTAGTGAGAATGTCAGGTGGCTTTGCAGAAAACATCCTAATTAACTTTCTGTGGGTCACATGAAAGTCCTAAGAGTCAGCTTTTCAAAACTGCCCTGTTCTTACACTGAAAATACTCTCTAAAAATGAGAACTTCAATTCTTTTCCCTTTCCTGCAAGCCCGCAGCTCAGAAGAATCTGTGAGGATGGCAGAATTTAGGTCACAGTCATGAACTGTGGCACTATTTTGCCAAATCCAGCACCACTGCAGTCTAATTTCTCAAAGAGTGTGATGGAAACTACTATCACAACTGTCCTTGTTTGTAGCTGAGGAGCTGAGGAGCTATGGCTCTTGCACTGGCTCTTGTTAAATACAGGCAAGAGCCTGGATTGAATTTATGTACTATGTACCCTGATTCAAATAATTTTTCTGCAGTAACCTCTTGGCTCTTTTTAGAGCTTCAATAAGAGACAGATGGAGCCTAACTAAATAATTGGCTCTATCTTGTCCTCGTCTTCTTTTTTTTTTTTTTTTTTTTTTTTTCAGGTATGGTTGACAGGTTTGCCCTGCTGAAGGAGATGTGTAGAAAAAGGCAAATAAACAGAACATTGTTAAAGTTTGTCTTAATCACTCTAACAAGCTGTAGAGTAGCAGAAGACTGGTATGCCCTGGTTTATCATTATGAAAAATGTAAACAGTGTGTTATGCATTAATGCTTGGAAATCACCAACTTTACTTACCAAGGAATTATGGAATCATTTTAAATGGATAAATGGAAGAGCAGGTGTCTGTCTATGGGCTTAACAGGCTACTGTGTGAGCTAGGATAAACCCAAGATCATCCCAACACAGCAGACCATTCTTTACTGAAGGATAAATGATCAAGCCAATATTTAAGAAACTTCTAATGAGGTCATGAATAAAATGTGATGTCTTATTAGGCACACAATTGAATTCTAGTAAAACAATTTAAAATTCAGATATATTAAAGGCATGGCATAGTAAATCCAATCTGACCTGGAGCTGTGTGTGGAATACTATTAGTAGGATTTGTCCTTAATAGAAAGCTTTTCATTTATTTAATGAATTTAAGTGAGATGCTTCTGAATTTCAGCAAAGTTTCTTCCATGTTTGAAGAGCTACTCTGCCCCACATCATTTCAAAGAGCACACGTTGTGAGAGAAGGCTACACTGGTGAGAACAGAAGAGAATTAACCAGGTTGGAAAAGACCTTCGAGATCATCAAGTCCAACCTATCATCCAATGCTAATCAACTAAACCATGACACCAAGCGCCCCATCCAAACTCTTCTTAAACACCTCCAGTGATGGTGACTCCACCACCTCCCTGGGCAGCCCATTCCAAAGGCCAATCACTGTTTCTGTGAAGAACTTCTTCCTAACATCCAGCCTAAACCTCCCCTGGCACAGCTTGAGACTGTGTCCTCTAAAGAAGAGCAGCCTTGTCCTCTGTGCTCAGTCAGCAAGTCTGGATACAGGAGAAACAAAGGCATAGTTGCCAAAGGCCCCCATTTCTCCCACAAGCTAAAGACACAGGCTAAGATCCTGGCAGCTCAGTGCTTTAACGGTTGTGATTCTGCCTGATACATCCACATCCTGAGAAGGTCAGTTAAATTGCTCTCCATTTATTTTAAAAGCTCTCAACCCTTGTGTACAGACATGAGCACCTGGAGAGGAACACTCACTCACAACCAAAGGAAATACAGCAGGTGCTGCCACATGATAAACAAATGCCATGTGGACAAAGCAGCTTACTTGTGCCAGCTACACATCCATAATGTTTTTCCTGCTATTGAGAAATATGTAAGTCAAATGTTAAGCCACCATAACTGCACTATGATGATCTTCTCATTCCTAAAGGGCATCTTTCATTAAGCACAGACCATTCTGGCCATAGAGCGACAGAAATGTATTTGTTTGCTTCTTGCTAATGCAGAATGAGCAGCTAAAATGGAGACAATGAACATTTGATCTTCCTGTATATCACCCCTCAGCTAGAAACGCATGCTCAGCTCTGGGCACCCAACTCAAGAAAGATAAAGTCAAACCACATGTAAGACATGAAATAGATGCTAATTAGAAAATAGAAAACATAATAAAAAAAAAGATCACAGCATGGCTTGGGTTGGAAGTGACCTCAGAGATCATCTACTCCAATCCCCCTGCCATGATCAGGGATGCCTGTCAACTAGACTTGGCTGCTCAAGGCCTCAGCCAAGTTGGCCTTAGAAGAGTTATCCACAGCCTCCCTGGGCAGCCTATTCCAGAGTCCCGCCCCCTCCCACTGAAGAACTTCTTCCTAAGACCCTGCCTAAGCCTATTTTCCCTCAGCTTCAAACCACTCTCCCTTGTCCTATTGCTAGACACCCTTATGAAAAGTCCCTCAGCACCCTTCCTGTAGGATCCCTTCAGGTATTGGAAGGCAACTCTAAGGTCCCTCCAGAATCTTCTCTTCTCTGGGCTGAACAACTCCAGTTCCCTCAGCCTATCCTCATAACAGAGGTGTTCCAGACCTTGGATCACCTTTTGGCCCTCCCCTCTGGACTCACTCCAAGAGCCTCTGTGTCCTTCTTATGACAGAGACACCAGAACTGGATGCAGTATTCGAGATGGAAAAGATTAGGACCATTTGCCTTCAAGATGAAAAAAAACGTAAGCAAATGCATTTGTATTTTGGTACCACCTTTATAGCTAGTGACAACAAACCGAAAAAAACCCAAAAAATCAACCTAACAAAAAGTGGTGATGGACAATTATTGATTCTTTCCCTCTTAGTAAAAGAAAATATACACATTTGTAAGTCTGGAAACAAAACTCTTGTGGCATGTAATCGAACCACAAGTTCTACAAAGCAACAGTGATGTCAAAATTTAAATAAATTTTAAAATCCTTTTTTTTTTTTTTTTACTTTCAACTGTCACAGCCAGACACAGACATGAACAGAGACGTTGACAGGATAAAAGGTATATAGAAGAGTCTGCAATTAATGGGTAGGAAGAAGCTTTCTGTGTATGAAACAACTCCACAACTTCCTTCTGCAGGTGTTCCTCATCACCTTCTGCCTCTTTTGTAACTCTTTTAGAAGAAGGTCATAGCAATGCGAAGAAAATCCTTAACAGAATAAAAGACAATTCACAAGTTGCTGCGATTCTTCTCCCCTTGGGGAGATACACAAAGAGCACTGAGAAAGCGATCTTAAGCGATCTTAGTGAATTAATCACTAGTGATGTGGAAAAGGCTGAGGTACTCAATCACTTCTTTACCTCAGTCTTCACTGCAAGGGCCTCCAGCCACACTCCTGGTGTCATGGCAGACGATGCCAGGGACGGGGAGGAAGAACTGCCCATCGTAAGTGAAGCACAGGTTCGTGATCACCTGAAAGTGTTCAAGTCCATGGGACCCAAGGGGATACACCCACGGGTGCTGAGAGAACTGGCAGATGAGGTTGCCAAGCCCCTCTCTATTATATTCCAGAAGTCATGGCAGACTGGGGAAGTCCCCACAGACTGGAAAAGGGGAAACATTACTCCCATTTTCAAAAAGGGCAAGAAGGAGGAACCGGGGAACTCCAGGCCAGTCAGTCTCACCTCTGTGCCCGGAAAGATCATGGAGCAGATCCTCCTGGAGGCACTAATGACTCAGAAGAACAGTGAAGAGGTGATTGGGAATAGTCAGCATGGCTTTGCCAAGGGCAAATCCTGCCTGACAAACCTGGTGGCCTTCTATGAGCAGGTGACAGCATTAATAGATGAGGGGCGAGGAACTGATGTCGTTTACCTGGACTTGAGCAAAGCCTTCGACACTGTCCCGCACCACCTCCTGGTCTCCAGGCTGGCGACACATGGGTTTGATGGATGGACCACTAGATGGATAAAGAATTGGCTTGATGGCCGCACCCAAAGAGTGGCTGTCAACGGGTCCATGTCCCAGTGGAGGCCAGTGACAAGCGGAGTCCCTCAGGGATCAGTCCTGGGACCTGTCTTGTTCAACATCTTTGTGGGTGACATGGACAGTGGCATCGAGTGCACCCTCAGCAAGTTTGCTGATGACACCAAGCTGTGCGGTGCAGTGGACACGCTGGAGGGAAGGGATGCCATCCAGAGGGACCTGGACAGGCTGGAGAGGTGGGCACAGGCCAACCTCATGAGCTTCAACAAGACCAAGTGCAGGGTCCTGCATCTGGGTCAATCCCAGGCCTGGGATTGCCTCGACAAATACAGGCTGGGCAGTGACTGGCTGGAGAGCAGCCCTGAGGAGAGGGACTTGGGGGTGCTGGTGGACGAGAGGCTTAACATGAGCTCTCAATGTGCGCTTGCAGCCCGGAAAGCCAATCAGATCCTGGGCTGCATCAGGAGAAGTGTGACCAGCAGGTCAAGGGAGGTGCTTCTCCCCCTCTACTCAGCTCTGGTGAGACCCCACCTGGAGTACTACGTCCAGTTCTAGAGCCCCTGTTACAGGAGGGATGTGGACGTGCTGGAGCGTGTCCAGAGAAGGGCCACGAGGATGATCAGAGGGCTGGAGCACCTCTCCTATGAGGACAGACTGAAGGAGTTGGGGCTGTTCAGTCTGGAGAAGAGAAGGCTCCGAGGTGACCTCATTGTGGCCTTCCAGTATCTGAAGGGGGCCTACAGGAAGGCTGGGGAGGGACTTCTCAGGATCTCAGGTAGTGATAGGACTAGGGGGAATGGAATGAAGCCGGAAATGGGGAGATTCAGGCTGGATGTGAGGAAGAAGTTCTTCACCATGAGAGTGGTGAAGCCCTGGAATGGGTTATCCAGGGAGGTGGTTGAGGCCCAGTCCCTGGAGGTGTTTAAGACCAGGCTAGACGAGGCTCTGGCCAGCGTGATCTAGTGTAGGGTGTCCCTGCCCATGGCAGGGGGGTTGGAACTAGATGATCCTTGTGGTCCCTTCCAACCCTGACTGATTCTATGATTCTATGATCTTGATATAAAAATCTTGACAGATTGGGGGGTTTCCCATGAAAAGCAATTTTTTTTTTGGATGTCTTGCAAACAGGTTTTTCTGTGAGTATATAATATATATAAATGGAAGGATTGCAGTATAACCATTTGCTAATGGGTATATGAAGAGGTCATCAAATCTGACTTTACTATGCTCCCTTAAAGCAAACTGCAGCAACTTTAGCTGCAGCATGAATTTCATTAAATCACTCAGCTGCACTGGCTTGCCTTGCAATTATTAGTCATGCTTTGTTTTTTTCATGGACTCTTAGTCAAATATTCGAATATTAAAGCATCTACCAATTCCCTCAATGTTTATGACAGTTCAGAACACTTTAGAGTGGCAGAGTTAGCTTTAAATTAGCAGTGCTACACTGAGCTGTAGCCAGTGAGGTGAAGATGAGCTCCCCTTCAGGACAAGGCTGCCCTCCTTCCTTTGAAAGGGAAGAAATGGCTGGCATTAGTTGTGTCAGTGGCTCAGTTATGAAGTCACCATACGAAGCAGATGGCACGACATCCATCTGCTTCATGATGTTCTCTTGCAAGGCAATGAAAGAGGTAACATAGCACCAAACCCAAAACATTCAAGCACATTTCACAGAATCACGGAACGTCAGGGTTTGGAAGGGACTTCCAGAGATCAGAATCCAACCCCCTGCCAAAGCAGCATCACCTAGGGCAGGCCTGACAGGAACAAATCCAGGCAGGTCTTGAAAGTCTCCAGAGAAGGAGACTCCACAACCTCTCTGGGCAGCCTGTTCCAGTGCTCCATCACCCTCACCATAAAGAAGTGTCTCATGATGAGGTGGAAACGCCTGTGTTCTAGTTTGTGCCCATTGTTCTTTGTCCTGTCACTGGGCACCACTGAAAAGAGACTGGCACCTTCATCTTGACACCCACCCCTCAGATATTTATAGACATTGATAAGATTCCCTCTCAGCCTTCTCTTCTCCAGACAAAAGAGCTCCAAGGCTCTCAGTTTTTCTTCAGAGGAGAGATGTTCAAGTCCTACAATCATTCTTGTAGCTCTCTGTTGGACTCCCTCCAGCATATCCCTGCCTCTCTTGAATTCAGGAGCCCAAAATTGTGGCCCTTGTGGAAACAAGGTGCATTTCAGATAACATTACTAACTTACCTTACAGAGATCTACTGGATACGCATTGAACGACGCACTGAGCACTCAAAGCTGGCTGCCAAATGGATTTTTCTCCCTTTCTCGAGTTCAGAAAACTGAGGCCAGTGCTGTTTGCTGTTGTCAGCAGCAGCCTAGAGGGATACATTCAGCAGGCCCAAAAGTAGCTGCCCGTAAATTCTGTTTTTACAGCAGCCACCACCCCTAGTTTATGAATTGAAATAAAGTGCAATGTGGTTCTAGATTGAAGGAATTACACCAAAACCCTTCTGCTTCAGCAATGTTTTTAATTTCACTTGCATATTTAAACAGAAATACAGTATGGTAGCAGCAAAACCAGATTTCTCTTCTAACATTTCACATACATTAGTGTCCAAATCTGCAGTTTTCTGTGAAGGCAATCTACATAAATTAAAAATCAACTCTGAATACTAGAGTATTTCCAAATATGTACAAACCACTATAAAACAACTATTAATCTAATTACCATTAAAAAAAGCCCCAAACAATCACAACACTAGTAAAAAAGTAAACAGTTCAAACTAATGTCTTTAAAATCACAAACAGTACCGTCTCCCATTACAAGGCCAAGTGAACAGCTGAAGACATTAGGTATAATATAAAAAGTTACAAAATTAAGTCTTTGGTCAGTCAATATTTCAAAAGTTGTTCATGTTCTGTGAAATTTCTATTTGAGTTTTGACAAGCAATTGCTTTCATGTTGTATTTCCTAAAAGAAGAGTTCAAGCTGCATATTGTCTCTGCCTTTCAGATCCCAATCCCGCTATTTAATTCCACTTTTAAGCGGAACAACAAACAGGTACAATTTTCAGAGCAAGCCTCTGAAAAGTGCCTAACCTCCTGTAGTTCACCATTTGCAGATGTCAACAATGTGTTCACCACACTGCCTAGTCTGAGCCACTCATTCTAGGTACAGTGTCTCTGGACAAATACTGTTTCTCCATGGACCCCAGCGCCAGGCAGCAGCATGTCAACTTGCCTGCATAGATGGGTACATGGGGCAATGGGATATAAGGGTTGGAAGAAGCCACAGGCCCCCACTGTCTTCCAAGCCTTGTCCCAGAAAAGAGGCTGGCTCAAGTTACCTGTGCCTTTGAGGTTTTGGGGGTGTTTTATTTATTTATTTGTTTAGTTATTTATTTCCCATTTCAGCATTGTTCATAGTTGTTAATAAAATGGCTTTTGGTCTTTGATCAGTGATATTCTGAGTTGTGCAATTAAAGACCCCTCATGATGGAATGCAACTGATAGAATGTCCTAAAAATAGGATGGTTGATTTTACTACTAATATCTATGTTGTCTTGCAGAGACAACCTGAGTACAAATGTCTTTCCTACAACTGACCATAATGTATAGCTAAGATCAACATTTGCTGTTAGCTTGCAGTTTTTATCAGTTAAACCAACTTCTTTAACAGAAGATGAGACAATGGCAATAATAAATGGCAATGCAGAAGGGAAAAAAATACGGAGTCAGTAACAATAAATGCTACAACCTGAAGTCAGATGGGGTTTCATAATAGGGATTATATAGTGGTTGTTGAACTAAGAGAAACTACATTCAGTAGCAGAAGTTTCTCCAGCTGTAGGAGCATAAACATGCAATTAGTCAGACAAGTCTCAATACTGCCATGATGTTTCACAGAACCATAAGAACAGCACTGTTGTTCTGAAGCAGGATGATCAGGTTAAGTAATGGCCTAGTTTGCTTAGTGGTGATCAGGGCAATAATAGTGAACTAGCTCATGTGACTCTAACTTAAGGATATAAAATGTCAATCAACAGAGCTTCATAGAGAACAGGTCTTGAACAACACTGCATTTTACTCTTTCATATTGTAAGCTCAGCTGGCAAAGACACCTGCAATAACCCTACTGAAGTCACCTACTGAAAACCAGATGAACATGTAATTTTATTTACAACATCAGTACTGGATTGAAACAACGTAACATGTTGAAGACAGAAAACTAATTTCAAAATGCAGTATTAATAAGAAATCAGCAAGAAGTACAGTTGGGTTTCACCTTATTACATTTTTTCAGGCTTTGGGGAAAAAAAGAGACATGAATTCAATGGCCTCTCTGTTTGCTTTTTCCCACCCCCCTGCCCATGTCACTGATGTAATAAAAACTTAGCACCTCACTCTACAAACCTCGCCTTGCATTCAATTTTAAAAATCAATGATCTGGAAGAAACTGTAAAAATCACTTGCAATAAATTTGCAAAGGACATGCAGACTGCTGGAGCAGTAAAGAATGAGGACAGGTCACTTATACAGAGCAATCTGGATCACTTCATGAGCAGTATTTTAATGCTGGTAAAATACAGTGTATATTTCTAAGAAAAAAGAAGGTGGGATAATAAGAGGAAGATGTACTGCATTCTTGAAAAAGACTCTGAAGAGGACTTGAGCCATAAAAGTCAGAATCCAAGGCAACATTTCCACAAAAAAAGGGATAATCCAACTTTTGAGGAAAGAGGGGAGGAAGATACTATTCAGGGTATGAGGATCTTGTTATGTCCCTACACCACTATTGACTTATGGCTTGTAATGCAGATGTCACACTTAAAAATATTTCAATACTTGAGGAGTACAGAGAAGAATGTGAAGATTAATTAGTCTTGGATAATGTTCGTTGCCACAAGAAAGTTAAGGAATTCAGTACATCTCATCAGGGAAAAGGTTAAAAGGGACATAATCATGATTTACAACTGCACACAAGCAATTAGAAAAGCTGATACTACAGAGATCAATATAAGCAATCAAATGCATAAAAAGACCAAAATAACTTAAGGTGGAGCTAGAAATGCAAATAGAAAATCAAGTGAAAAATGTACCTGAGGTAATTAAGTACTGCAACAAGAGGTATGAGTGAATTCTCATCACTTGAAGATTTAATATTAAATGCCTTCCTAAAATATGTATGTTCAGTTCAAAACAAAGCCACTGAATTTAATAGAGAAACTGAAATTCAATGGCCTGTTGAACTTGAAAGTAAATCCTCATTATGATGCCTTCTTGCCTTATATATTTATGAGATTTATTTTGAAATAACAGCTAAATGGAAGCGGATTACCAAGAAAAAGGGATTCTTTTTTTCCAGGGCACAGTAACATTTAAGGCTAGATTTAAAGCTAAATAAACTGCAGCTGCATTTTGGAAAATATCCCTTTTTTTCCCTCCCTGTTTTAGTTTTCCTATTTCTTGTTCAAGGTTGCACAATCCACTTAGTTGACTGATGTAAATAATCATGTAGTTATTTTTCAGTTTTTCTATTCCTATTTAGACACCATTCACAAACCATCCACTTAAGTAACTTACTTATTGTAAGAATGACTGAGGTTGTTTCACAGGGAAAATGGGATGCGATTAAAAGAAGAATGGACAAGGACATTCTAGAAACGAAGGCCTCCAATCCTGAAAAAAGCTTTGTAAATGAAACCTCCCTCTCAAGCCTCATCCCAAAGAGCCAATGATCTGCTAGGGGAATCAGCTGGTACCTTTACAGCTGTGCAGCCAAGAGCTCAGCAGAAGACTAAACACATATAAACAAATTGACCATGCACACAGTATCTTCTGGAGAAATGGTTAAGCACACAAAGCCATCTGCACTTTAGAAAAAACAATAATTAATGAACTGTATGCATACAGTTAAGTATACTGCATATGTATCAGCTGCTGATAGGACTCTCTCAACACATGTCTGAATACCAAGAGGAAGAAGATCTGCAAGCAGACCTTTGCTCTTGGATTACTTCCAGCATCTGAGATACATGCATCAACCAAGGAAAGTGTTGGTTATTTAAGCTGTGGATCCAGAACAGAATCTTTCATATGCAATGGATGCCACAGGTGCTACAGAAAATGGTGATTTGTCAGATGGAAGAATATCAAAGTTCAATATTTTCACCTGATGTACTTGTTGTCTATTATTTCACCAAGAACAAGCAGTGGAAAAAAAATCCTATTTGGTTACCAGCAACACTTCCATGTTTACAAACCAGCTCATGCAGACAATCCCTCGTCCATTCGGACAGCACATGCACCAGAAAGAACTTTGGCAATCCCACATTACATTGACACAGCTGCTTCAGAAATTCATAAAAGTTACAGAGCTGTTCAGGACAGCACAAGAACTTTTCATAGTATATGATCTTATAACCAGTGGTTCCCAAACAGTGAGGGAGAGATAAGAATATTTCAGGTGAAGCCAAGCAGAGAGACCAAGAAAATCAGCTTTGCAAGATCTGTGCTGTGTGTGAAATTCCTGCTTGAACTAGTCCAAGGAGCTGCAGATGGGCTAAGTTGAGGGACTGGTAAATGGCAATGGTAACATCCCCACTGCAGGGACACTGAGTTGCCCTGAACACTGCCAGTTTTTCAGGGACAGAGTATTGAACCTCTCTTTTCAGAAGCAGCGCTGTTATTGCAGACAGAGAACTCCCCCCCCGTTACTAGTGCAATTATTTAGATGTTAGCAATAATGAATACAGCTGAGACTGCAGCTACCAGTCATGTCCTGGTTAAAAAAAACAAACTTTAGCTCCAATACTTATAAACTATATGCTAAAATCTATTTTTACTCAAGATTCAAAGTAGAAGACTGAGAAAGTTAAGATTCCAGGGACTCTTCTAAGGTAATGATGATGTCTATAGCTGCAGCCATGATCTAGGGTCTAGCATTTGGGTGATGCATTTCTGTCTAGGGATTGGTACCGGTTTGGTTTCAGCCTCACTCTTGTTAGCCACTGAAATAGGATTCCCATGGCCAGCTGAGATGCTTTTTCTACAAGGATCAATTCTGCAAGGAGCAGCAAAGGGTGTTTGAAAAGGCTGTATTTTTGTAGTTAACTTTGAGTCAAAGCAAGAACTAGAAGCAGATGTGTGCTCAGACTTCTCACAGTTTTCCTCGCCTGGCTGCTCTGTGTTCACTTGTGCTTTTGCTCTGTATGGTGATTTATCAGGAGGTGGAGGTGGAGCTCTTCTTTTCTTTCCTCTGCTGTCATTAGGACTTGTAATATCTCTTTTTGGGCTCAGATGTGTGTTTTTCTGAACAGTCATCTCATGAGATCCATCAAAGAGTGAAGCCCATAAGGAAGAAACAGGCTCTTTTTGCTGGCCAAGCAGGTACTCACCATCGCTCTCTTCGATTTTTCTTTGTATGATATCAACTAAGCCCTCATGTTTCACTGGAGAATCAATGCCTGTAATTTCCAGGGACAGCAATTAACTCGGATTAAAATGCTACCAATGATTTTACTGCTACCTATTTTGTTATTACTATCCAGAATACTGAACTGCATTAACTGTCTCATGAAGTCTGGACTGCAATTAAGAGTATTAATGAAGTGGAAAAGATTACATATGCTTTCAAAATAAAAACCGAGGGTTTTTTTTAACTGGCATTGAGGCAACAGGGTAGGCACTGAAATTTCTTTCCAAGTAATAGCAGAAAAAATAATGTACTACTAGGAAATCTATATGTACTAGCTAGTAAATATAGTTTGTTATATACTGCTTTGAAAATTTCATTTCAGAGAAGGCCCATGAAAGTCTACAACTAAATATTCTTCTGCTTCCAGCCTGGAGCAAATGGGACATCTTTACGTGGGTCCTTTTTCCTTTGTGTGCTTTAAGACTGTCTTGCTCCATTTCTTATCCCCTCATATTTTCTATGTATACTGCAGCAATACTAGCCTCAAACAACAGCAGTATCTTTTCTGTTGCAGGCCACAAGTTAATGATTTTCAACACATTTTCAAATACAGGGCTTTACCTATAAACAGGAGAAAACCCTGGTGTGTATTAAGAGTGAAACAGTTTGTGTTGTGCTCCTCACTGATGTACTTGAGTATCAGTAGAATTATGCTGCTGTGTTACCTTCATAAAACTTCTATATAGTTGATTTACTGCCTCTCTGCTCTGTATTCATAGTCTAGATAGGACTCTCTTGACCATTCAGTGCTCTGATGCACAGTAACTGAATGACCCACATGGCATTTTGAGCATCTTCACAGTTCCAATCTCAAACAGCAAGCAGTCAGGCATTTATAGCTGCACAGTGTTTCTCAGCCAATACTGCACTGGATCTATTAACACAAAGCAACCTACTTTTTTTCTAGTCTGTAAATATTATTTCTGTAATGAAACTATTACAATAATCCTGCTGCATATAATTTTGCTCTGTAAAAATAAAAGTCTCAAACACATGCTAGCTAGATTTTCTAGCATATTTCTCAACATCATTACCAAAGACCAAACAATTACGAAAGTTATGTTAGGTAAGCCTTTAAATAGCATTCAGAACAGGAAATTGACTTCCTGCAACTAGTTATTGGTCAGCAGACTGGACTATTTTACCTTTACATTTCCTGAGCTTTCATACTACAATAAGTGTTTATTTCTAGTGACAGCTTTTTTGAATGTGTTCAAGGCTCCCTAGTTACAGTTCAGATTGCAGATATTTTTTGGCTCAGAGTATAAAAACATATTCATTATTTGTGCTATTACAAATTCAGACTTAATATGAATTCCTTGGTATGCAATTATGTTGCTGCTTCATTGTCTGAATTGTCCTTGAAAAACTCAGTGTTTCAACATCAACACCAGAAGCTATCTGAATGCAGACAATGTTGTTTCTGTTACCCTGCAACTTGAAAAGATAAATCCCACTTACTCATATCGTGGTAGACGGAGGTTGCTTCTTTTGTCAAGAACAAAGGTGGTTTCCGTGGTGACATAATCTCAATTTTCATAAGTTCTTCACAACAGTGTTTCCACTGGCCTAAGAGAGAAAAAAGACAATGACTGGAACCTAAACACTTCAGCTTAAAAAAAAGAGAGAAGTTATTAGGTTGTGTTAGGAAACTATGTCCAAAGCAATGCTAAACAGTAAGCATTAACTTTTGATTTGCAGGAATGCCCAAGATGTAATTTCAACTCTCCATTCATTCGCTTAGCATAAAGGTAATAAGCTGCTACCTTTAAGTATTGCAGCAGCACTGTTATACCACGAAGGTAAAGTATCATAAGTTGCCTTTGAATCCCCAAGCACAGCATAAATTCATAAGAAAAACACTCTTTTAAAAAGTAATAATTGAAGGCAAGGGAAGCTTCATGCAGTTATTGGAGATAAGCTCCAATATACTGCAAGCTGTATGTTATACAACTATGTTACAATGTCATAGTAGAGGAATGTTCTGTCTTTACTGGAGTATAACTTGCCTTTTATCCCTTAGCAGACAAGGAAACCTCTTTTTCTATTAATAGATTTTGACCTTAAGGAAAACAAGGCACAGTAAAATTACTTTGTTCATACCAATCATTCCAAGTTTTCTGAGCACATTAATTTTAAGGGAATTCTAGAACCCGGGGAAAAAAAAAAAGCATTTACGTGTCAAGTGATCCATTTTTTCCTAAACCTAAGGAAAATGTCTCCAAAAATCCATGAGTATTCTATCTATAATGAATAAGAAGTAGTTCTTTTACCCCACTCTATGGCTAATTTAGAAATGATGCCCTAGCTTTTGCTTGCTGTGTTTTTTAATTGATAGACTCAGAGCTAGGAAGGACTACAAACACAAACTAGAATACTGAGTTTCCACACTTCAATTCACTAATTTTATTGGTGTGGCCTCTGACTAAAGACAGCTATTTCATTAATTCACCTGGTTCTGTTAGCTGACCTGATAAAAATTACTATCAGGAACAAACTATACCTTGTCAATGACACCATAATAACTGACAGTTGTTCTCTACTCTTAATAACGCTGTGGGTCAAACTACTAAAGCAGAGAGAAAAGATGAAGAGAAATTAATCTATACAGTTCTTATGACAAAGATTCGGTGTTAAATAAGCAACAAAGTATACTACTTCAATACTGTTTGTATGTGAATTTCTTCTCTAATGTAAGAACAGTGTTGTTCCAGAGGTCAGCCAAAGGATCAGGCTATCAGTTCATCATCCCTTTTACATCATCTGTTACAAAGCCTCATGTACAGCTTTTGTCAGCTTCATGTAATCAGTGTGTATGTGCACGGCTGGATTGGAGTGTGGCTAAGTGTGTACCCATCTGACAAAGGGTACCAAAGCCTTAGATTTATCAACAGCATCAAGTAATCCTGTTGCAACAAACTGCAATTGAATTAACCCATAACAGTGTTGAGCAAGGAAATCCCATATACATGTGCCCACCTGCACGGGCTGGCTGAATCTACACCCTAGCCAAGGTTCCAAATGCATCCAGCATCCTCACCACTTCCTACTGAAATTTCTGTGCCCAAAGGTTTCACACTTGCAGAATCTCACAAAACCAACACACTGCTGGTAGGATGCCCAGGCAAATGTGGACTCTTCTTGCTACAGTTTAGGAAGAGATGGTGACTATTTAGCAGTCCTTAAAAAAAAAATCCAAAACACTGCTGGAAGAGACCAAGTTCTCTTGAGACTGATGAATACATTCTGCTTCTGTTTCCCTGCAAAACCTCAGACTGAACGAGTGGACTTTGCTTAGGTCAAGTATTTGTCTTCTAATGGCTCAGACCACCACCCAATATTATCCCAAAGAATATTATTCTTCTCATCGTTGCAAACAAAGGCTTATGAGGCAATTCCAATTCAAATTGTTCAAAGATCACTTTGATGTTACACAACACCCCACTTGGAGGGCATACTGCCAGCACTGCCTGCTTACTTACTCAGATCATAAAAGTGCTGCCAGAAAGCCTCCATCCACTTATGAAGTTCATCCCTACTGTCAGTAGTGAAAAGTTGTGTCACAGCCTCTCCAGACACAGGGTTGATAACAGAGAAGTTATTTGTTCCTCTCTCGGAGTCCTTATCCACAGCTCGAATTCTCGTTTCCTAGGAACAACAAACTCTAGTAATGAGTTCCTGCTTCAGCTCCATGCTGGTATCACCGCATGGCCAACGACAGTGTAAGAGAGGTATCATTTGGCTCATTATCTCATTCAGATTAATTTCCGATTAGAAAACCAAACAAACCCAAGAAACTAGTGTAAAGAACTGCTTATAAAAACATTTCTTTTGCAAAAGCTATTAAAATAGCGTAAAATATGAAAAATAAGGGAATGAAGCACAATTATTGCAGTTTAGTTCTGAATTAGCATAGAATTCTAGAATGGCTTGGTTTGGAATGGACCTTAGAGATCATGTACCCCAAGCTGCCCACCATGGGCAGGGACATCTCTCAACTAGACTTGGCTGCTCAAGGCCTCAGCCAACCTGGCTTTGAAAACCCCCAGGGAGGAGGCGGCAGCATCCACAACCTCCCTGGACAGCCTACTCCAGAGTCCCACCACCCTTGTACTGAAGAACTTCTTCCTAAGACCCAGTTTAAACTATTCTGCCTCATCTTCAAACCATTCTCCCTTGTCCTCTTGCAGTCACTCTCCAGCCTTCCTGTAGGATCCCTTCAGGTATTAGAAGGCACCTCCAAGGTGCCCCTGAGTATTCTCTTCTCTAGGCTGAGCAAGCCCAGCTCCCTTAGCCTATGCTCATAGCAGGATGTAAGTTCTGTGGTTCCACTCCCTCTGCCTTCACCAGCTCATCTCACACAGCTCATTCTTCTCCACAACAGTTTAGTGAATAATCTAAAATAACAGCATGCAGCTCCTTCGCTTTGAGCTCTTCAGCTGGAAAACCACATTGTTATAGCTACTATTTAGGTCTTCTGCTGTATTTCTGTGGGCCATTGTTTATGCAACTTATCCTAAACTTGTATCTATTTTATGTTCATCTTAGTGAAATCAGGACATTCAGGGCTAATACTACAGTGACAGGATATTTAAAAAGAAACTAGTCTACCATTAGAAGAGGATTTTGTAGCTGTTACCCATGCAGTCTGCTAGAACAAATTTCCAGCATGATAAAACCACATTTTGCTCTAAAAGAAAAATCCTATTTGTCATTTCAAAACAGACATTATAGTTTTTCCTTCATGAAGAAGAGCTACACAGAAACAATTATATATATGTATATATACATAAATATCAGAATTCTATCAAATCTCTTTAGCTAATATTAGAAAGGGTCTCAGATGATACAGCAACACTGTTTCAGAAAAGGTTTCCCCCTTCTATTCAGGGATGCAGACTAAATCCAGTGGTATTTTCACAGTATCGAATTTCTTTGTTATAGCATAAGACCCCTTATGGAGTGAGTTTTGGGGTTTTGCTGTTTGTTTTTTTTTTCATGGGTAAAATACTGAAAGACTTTTACTAAAGTGTGGTAAAACACCACTAAAAAAATTCAGAACACAACCTGTCACCGTGGCTGCTAATCACAACATGCTGAACAAATTAAAATAATTAACACTATTTTATTTAAAAAGTAAAAGCAGGAACCCTGGGAATATCTTTGCATGTACAATTCAACCTGACTGAACATGCAATGGCCTATTACAACACTGCTCTTAAAAGGCCTTTTTGGCATACCCAGGAGAACAGCACAATCCCAAATCCTCATGAGATGATGAGTTTTGGCACCAGGGAGTCAGCCAGCACCCTAGAGCTGGCCAGCACACAGAGGCTGGCGGGACATGTGGCTGCCCAAAGCATCACAAGACACAGTGTCCTCCTGCTGGACAAGGGTACCCTTGGCATGGGGAGAACAGAGATTTTGAAGGAAGCCAACAACCAGAGCCAGGGTGGCATTTGAATGTCTTTTGTCTGGATGGACAGTGAGTCTGATCACAAAGGTGGCCTCGGGGCCGCCTCCAAATGCACTGGGGACAGATCAACCATGTTCCTTTTTACACAATTCAACCACGTGTCAAACATCTGCTAAAGATGTTAAACATACACATAGAGAAATTCAGTTTACACATGGGCTCTCATGGGGATAAACCTAGTTCTGACACTCAGAAAACCAGAAATTAGTCTACAGAACATTCCCCAGATTTTAAATGCATTACTGAAGTAACCATTTAAAATACCAACAGCTGCTTGTAGCAGATCTGATGGATATGCTCATTTAAATTCTTCTGTCTAAAAATAGGAGATGAAGTAATTCATCCGTAAGTGCTCTATATCCCATTAACTCAGGTAACCATAGATACCAGCAAAAAAATTAAATCAAATAGATTAACATTTGACAGGTAAGAACTTCAAGCATACCATACACACAAGTTTATTTAATGATGTTTGCTGTGGGTTTTATCCCACAACTGTGGCATTATTCAAAGGAGATAAATCCTCAAGTAACAATCTGTATCTGATGCTGGAATATTTAAGGAACGATACAAGATGCTATTATAGTAATGGGCTGATGAATTTAGCAAGCTTGGATGGATTACACTACATGTCCAGTTCTGCTTAACACAACCACCACCAAAAAAGATAAACCTAAAACTTCTCAAAACAACAACAAAATAATGTTAAAGTACCATGTTATAATAATGCTCAGACTGTCACAGTCTTACAGACAACTGAATCAACTCTTCTACAGCTATTGGAAAATTTAGAACAACCACTGGATTGGAACACGGGAAAATGAGCAGAATGTTGAACTTATGGGGAAGCTGTAGCCAGCTTTACATTTTATATGCAAAAGATTGTTTGGTTTAGGTGTTTTTTGAAAGTGAGGGAAAACTTAAAGGGAGAATAATAGAATTTTTAATTTTAAATTAAATAAATAGGAGCCTTCCTCCACAGTTTTCTCCCTGAATCAGAAGATCCCTTTCCCTGATAATACCTTTGAAAAGCTAATCTTTTAAGATAGAAAGAAAACAAAAATAATAATAATAATTAATAAAAACCCACAACACCAAAGGAAAAAAAAAAAAAACTTTTTATTGCTGAGCTACCCCATTTTCCTGCTAAGCCAACCCTGACACACTGTGGAGCACTGGTTATAAAGATTATTTTAAGACATCAAAGCAAAGTTCTTGAGAAATATATTGAATAATCTAAGATCCCATCCTATTTTAAGATTAAACAAACTAAATCACAGACTGGTTTGGGTTAGAAGGGACCTTTAAAGGCCATCTAGTCCAACACACCACCCAGTCAGCAGAGACATTTTTTAATGGATCAGGTTGCTCAGAGCCCCATCAAGCCTGACCTTGAGTGAAAAGCAAAGAACACTCCTAAACTCATCATGGGGACTTTTTGCACAGGCAAAGTCTCTTCAGCAAAGAGCAGCACAATGTTTAGTTCCTTCATGTTTTTATACCAAAAAAATAAACCAAGACACACACTAGGGAAAACAAAATAAAATCTCTCCATTTCTGTTGTAACATTAATGATTCTCATAAGGTCTGGTTTAGGCAAGCAGGTAAACAACAATTACATTCCAAATGATGGCTTTCAAACATAGTCAAGAACTCTTATCAATATCGTCTTGCTCCATCATATCCATAGCTGCACAGGAAGGTTGAGCAACAAACTGCAATTTCATTAACCCATAACAGTGTTGAACAAGGAGATCCCATATACACGTGCCCACCTGCACGGGCTGGCTGAATCTACACCCTAACCAAGGTTCCAAATGCATCCAGCATCCTCACCACTTCCTACTGAAATTTCTGTGCCCAAAGGTTTCACACATGCAGAATCTCATAAAACCAACACACTGCTGGTAGGATGCCCAAGCAAATGTGGATTCTTCTTACTACAGTTTAGGAAGAGATGGTGACTATTTAGCAGTCTTGAAAATAAAATTCTAAAACACTGCTAGAAGAGACTGAGGGTGAACTCCCCAGTTCCCTTGAAGTTATGCTGCTGCAGCCATCACTACGTTTTTTCAACTAATTTCTCAACAAAAAGCATCATTCAAGGTAACCATCTGCAGAAATGTCAGCTTGACTGTGTCCTTTCACTCCTGCTACACTACTGTTTAGCAGCCAGTCCATGAACCCTGAGCCCATGGCTTCAAACACTTGCTTTTCCTCATCCTGTTCACAGCAATAATTAGCACAAAGAGGGAGGTAGCTTTGGGCCTGCTGCACTGCATGGCACTAGAACAAAGATTGCACTGCCAAAATATGCCAGGAAGGAAATCACAGGCCTCAAGTTTCAGGTATAGATGGCACAAAAAGGGCTTAAATCTGTGACCAGGACAGAGTATTCCAAATGCCGAGTACTAAGTTGAAAAGCTGGCACAGGCACCAATTTGCTAAGCTATCTGGTGTAGGCAAGGCCTTTATTATTAATTTCAAACTAAAGAAAATTTGTAAAAAAATTCAGGAACTGGCCCATTAGGAGTATTTCTTGTTCAAATTGGATTCCAGCAAATTTTCTTTGCTACAGAAAATATAATTTCTCTTTTCCTACTTAGTTGTGCAATATAATACATTATAATCACATTTAGCTGGAACAATAATAGTAGCACTTGCATAATAGGAACTGCAGAACCATTCTTGCTCAACAGCAATAGCAGTGAAGTCATCTAAAGTTGAAGTAATGACGGCTGGTCTTAATGGCCTCTTCAAGTCTCAATTCAAAAGAAATGGGAAATAAGGCTATCAAGTGTGAATATTTTCCAGATAGTTTCTCATAAATCCAGATAATTTCTTTACTTTTCAGAAAGTATCTTTCAATTACACGTAAAAGATCAGCTTCATATTACAAATGAAAATACCACATATGCAACCAGCACAGATTTCAGTTAAAATGTCTGGAGATGATGTTCAATCTCAACTTTCATTTTGAAATTGCTGTTTCTATAACAACATGTAGCAGACAAGCCCATGTGATTAGTTTGCTTTCATTTAATCTGCAAGAGAAATTTCATAACAAAGGAATCAAAAAATATCATCAGGCATTAAGTTATTTTCAAGACAAAATGTTTAAGGAGTAAAGTACCCAAATACATTTTAAATTCCCATTTTTTCCGTGCTTTTAATTTAGATTGAAGAAAGTTCACTATTTCTCCAGCAGTCTAACATTTTTTGGTAAAATGATATAAGCTACGTGATTTATGTACCTTCTACATGTCAGCTTTAAAGATACTCAGCAAACATGCACAGTCCCCCAGCAAAGCCTTATCAAGATAAATTTTAGGTTCTAAGTGTACTGGTAATCTGGAGGAGCAAAATACCTTACTAGAATATGGTTAATTTTAAAAGAAAAGCAAAGCTAGGATATTAACCAACAGATGTTCGAGGAAAGATATGAGATAGCCTGATAAGACAATATATTAGTGTCATGTTTTGGAATACGGATTTAGTCATAAAATCACAGAATTACTTCAGTTGGAAGGAACCTTAGAAACCATCTACTCCAATCTCCCCACCATGGGCAGAAGCATCTCTCAACTAGACTTGGCTGCTCAAGGACTCAGCCAGCCTGGCCTTGAACACCCCCAGGGAGGAGGTATCCACAACCTCTCCACGCAGCCTACTCCAGAGTCCCACCACCCTTGTACTGAAGAACTTCTTCCTAAGATTCAGTCTAAACCTACTCTCCCTCAGCTTCAAACCATTCCTCCTCATCCTATTGCTAGACACCATTATGAAAAGTCCCTCTGCAGCCTTCCTGTAGGATCCCTTCAGGTATTAGAAGGCAGCTTTAAGGTGCTCCTGGAGTCTTCTCTTCTCTAGGCGGACAAGCCCAGCTCCCTCAGCCTATCCTCACAACAGACGTGTTTCAGCCCCTTGATCATCTTTGTGGCCCTCCTCTGGACTCATTCTATAATTTACTAAAGTTTACCATTTCTAAATAGATACTGTGAACGGCTGGAAAACATAACGATGGCAAAGGCTGACTAGCACAATTAAAAGTGACTGAAGAGGTAAGCAAATAAACTTTCTTGAATATGTATCACAATCTAAACATTTATTTAATGTAAATGCCTAAACTAGTGGACCAAAAAAAAAAAAAAAAAAAAAAAAAAAAAAAAGGCTTGGTTAAAAGCTACAGGAATCAATTTAATTCTTAACATACTAGAAAAAAGTCCTAACACAAACAGATCACATTGTTATGTGTTTAAATGTTTGTTCTCACTCCAGGTGAGAAGGCAATCATATTTTCCAGAAACTTTAAAGCTACCAGAAGCTGATATTGCTGATATAAGAAGTAATTCTCCATTGCTCTCTGTCCCTGTCACAGCCTAGCCCCTTTCTTGTACCACAAACACATCTGCGTAGCCACACAGTGAACTGGATAAGAGAATTTATTAAAGGGAACCACATTTGAAGCCAATCCTCCTCCTGACCCCAAAATGAGCTAATTTCAACCCACATCAGTTCCCTTGTCCAATTTGTCAGTCAGCTGCCCTAATGCCTGCCCTGGCATAAAGCAGCACAGCAGCCTGAACAAGTGACTGGACAAGAGGAATGCTTCTTTCAGCATTAGTGTTGGCATCATGCACTCAGAGGAGTACAGCAGCAGAATGCAGATCGACCTGTGTTTAACACAGTTTCCAAATGTGTCTGTTTACTTGTTTAAGACCAATGCAGCTGTGGTGGGTTGAAGTATGTCAATTGCAAATAATATTCAATTCCTCTGCTCATCCTTATGTGATATAACACTTAATGACTGTGCCAAACCAGTTTTTGAAAGCATCTGTTCACTCTAATGCTCCCCATTCTAGAAGGTCCATCCAATAATATTCCTAAACCAAATACTTTGATTAAAATTAAATACTTAATGTTACTTTAGCCAAATAGTAAGTAACACTTTATGTTTTAAACTCAGCCTTTCAATCAGGTTATGAAAAGCAGCAATGTCATCCTACAGAACAGAACTTCCAAAGTTGTTGTGCTCTGTACAACACCAGTATTAAGAAAAGCAGCTTATTTTAAGGCACTAAAATATTTTGAACCATTTTCCAGCTCTCCCAATTAAGACGGTGGCCAAGTAACACACAAAGACAAAAAAGCTTTTGTTATAATTCCACCTTGCTAAGGACAAAAGTCTACCAGGGAATTGCTAAGGGACTGTAAGTAATACATTTCCAAGGGCTGTCATATGCACCTGTCATATAACAAGTTATCACTTTTCCTACAGAAAAACATCCTCCTTTTCATGTTTCTTAACCAGTCAATGCAACAGAAGGAATTACAACCACAGTTAAGAAATGTAATGTCCTTGCTAAAAATTTCTGTGACTGCAAATTTCGCTGGAGCAGCACAAGATACCCACCAGCAAGCTTAGAGCCTGGGTGACTGTAGGTATACCAAAACCAGCCTCTCCCAGAATAAAAAAAAAAAACCCAAACAAAGAGAAAAAAGAAGCCTCATGTAAGCGATTTTACCTTGTTGATGGAAACTGTCAATGCTGGCTCCAACTTGGCCTCAATTTCTTCTGGGGAATAATAACAAAAGAGTTTGCCGCCTCTTAGTATGCAGTACAGCCTCCTCCAGCTAGTTAGACCTTCTAACACTTGCTAAAGGGAAGAAATAGTCAGAAATTGCCAAACAAATTACAAATGAAGAGCGTATTACAAGGTATGTGCAGATTATAGAATGGCTTAGGTTGGAAGGGACCTTAGAGATCATGTACTCCAACCTCCCTGCCAGCCTCGATTAGTCCTATGTGATCAAAACTGGACCACACTGAATTCTTTCCTCAAGACCTTCTCTGGAGAACATTTCTGAGTCACTGATTTGCAAAATGTTAGTAATACTTTAAGTGTCTTTTGGTGTTTTATAGTTTTCCCTGATTTATTGTCGTGTGACACTAAAAATATAGAATCTGCTGGTTAGTATATAGAACAGAATGCAGTCTAGGACCGAAGTCTACATTAAGAAACAAACCACCTTTAGTAGCTACAGAAATTACATGATAAGAGACATAACAAACAAAAGAGTATATCACATAGAAAATACACAGCATAGTCAACAAATGTCCAAGAAAGACATTTGTCTAGAATTCCCACATTCTGAAAGGAAATTTCCGAACGGTTTTCATAAATGCATTCTAGTTTCACCACCAGTTTAATGCCTGTAATTCAGCAATCCTGACAAATGACCCAGCCTCTTTGGCCCTCTGCTACCACCTTCTTGTTTCCCTAGTTGTGCAATGAACCAAAATAGAGAAGTAAAATGAGTTCACATGAATAATTTTTGAAGGGATGTGTTTAAACATGGCTCAGTTCACCAGCCAGATTCACCATGCTGTGATATGAACTCTTGTGCTAGCACAATCAGAGGTAAATACAGGGATGAGAGTCACAGGATTATTAGGAACACTGCTGTCAGGCATCAGCCTAAACCAATTCTGAAACAACAAATATTCTTGATCTTTATGTAACAGCCTAAACAATTCTATTGAAAAGCATGCCAAGGAAATGTTTATTTTTTCACACTTATCCACTGTTTGTAAATGCAGCTATGAGACAGAATTTTCCCCTTGCTCTAGGCAGAACAGGTAAAAATAACAGTTCTCAAGAAACCACTTCATGTAAAAGCAAATGTTTTAACAATAGACTCTTAGTGACAGCTATTAAGAGAGGATGATGCAAGCACAAGTAAAGTCTTCTTACCCTCTGATTAAGAAATCCTGCCATCATATCCACAGTCATGCAGGAAGGCTGAGCAACTAAACGGCAACACAGGTTTCCATACAGGGGCAGCCAGAAAGAGGATTCCTCTGGGGGGAGGAAAGACCAGGCAAAAGAAAGATAAACACTTAGTTCTGAACTAGCTTGCCCTAAATATATAGTTTAGCTTTCTACATTCATTTTTACATTATAATCATGAACGCAAATAAGCTTTCTCATATTTAAAGACAAGGATTTCATCCTGTAGCATTAGACTAAAACCTGATTTTTAGTCTTCAGTTTTTTAAATTTAAAAAATAGTAATAATAATTTCCCAAAGAACTTCAAGTAAAAATGGAAATGCTGTTCTGCAAGAACAAGTTCTTCTCACATAAAACATAGCTTTTCAATCTCATTTCACAGCTAGAAACATTTTGAAAGACGAATACATTGGCTATCTCATCTAAGTATGATCTCTGAGCCCATCCCACTGTGGCACACTGCTACAGGTGAGCCTTTTATTCAGGCTTAGATTTGTATCTACTTCCATCTTCAGGACTGGAAGAGCATTTAGGATTCTGCGAAGTTTCTATCATATTGCAATATCCCTCCTCACTCAGATCTGCTATGTAATAGGGTCTCTCTTCTGTAATAAGAAGCAGGTAACACAACATGCCGTTGACATTAATGTGTCTTTGGTCATGTTTTAGAAATGCTTGTAATGAACTAAAATATCCAGGTATGTAATTTCTGAGCAGATAGAATTATCTAAAATAATGACAGAAAAAATAATTTGAAGAAGAAATGGTATAAAGTACTAATAAAGAAAGGCTTACAAATATCAAAGATACTGAGAATTATTCATCCAACCCTTCAAGAAAGAAATGCCCCATAAATCTTAAAATCTGTACATATTCAGAATTAATGAAGTGTAAAGAATCAAATTCTCTTCGAGGTCAAGTTTACCCAAGTACGAAATAAAGTTCCCAGAAGCTTTAGTGAAATACAGTCAAAGTCCCATGTCTCAAATTCATAATTAGAAGGTGGCTTATGGGAAGGACTATCCTTTCAGAAAATAATGGACCAAGTATCAAAAATCATACTCCTGCTACTTAAAACATTCGCTTCAGTTGCAGCATAAACATGTCTCAGCGTCTAAGCTGACTGCTGCCAACTTGTGCCACACTGCAAGCGTGCATGCTTACGTCCTGTTTTAAATCTGGGCCTGAAACAACCCAGTGGAATCAAAGCTATTTTTTCCTACTTTCCTTCCAGCTACAGAGGAAAAGCTTTTCTTCATTCTGACACCCTTCCTTGCTTGTAAGAAAGAGGAAATAATTTGTATATAGCTACAACTCACAGAAGATCGATATGCAAATGACTAAAAAAAAAAATATTCATAGAAGAGTCACATTTTCATCTGGACTTGAAATTTTACTCAACTTATAGTTTGTTCAGCTGTGTACAGATGCCTGTTTTAGAGAGGTTAAATATTTTATTAAAGTTGTTCTATATTAAGTATCAAGAAAAATAATCTCTTTAAGCGCTTTAGTTTACAAGAGAGAGAAATGCAAAATGTTACTGGTTTTTTATTTCCTTAAATTGGTACCATATGTACTCACCATTTCCTGTAATGGTAAGGTTGTGGGTTCTGAAATTGTCCTCAGCATTCTCCAGTCCCAGCGTGGTATATGCTAGCAAACTGTACTTTGCTCCACTAAGTGTGAAAGAAAAGGCATGTTTTAAGACATTTGTACTTCATATTGCTCAGGCAGTAACTAAAATGAGTCTAGACATGCCCGAGGTAACACCACAGAGCAAGGTAGTGCTTGTCAGTGACCACAGATTGCCATCTCGCAACCTCTTCCCACAGAATTCTCCTATCTCAGGTTTTCCTGGAAAACCAACGCTGTCCCAGTCTGTTATCTGCATGCTAAGTATTTATCTCCTGCCTCCACCCTGTGTGTATCTCCAGTTCCTTCCCATTCTACAACTTCCAGGCCAATACCACAAGGCCAGTCAGGTGGGTCTTTCCATACCCACCTCTCTTGGACCTGCCAGCCAAGAAACTTCTCTCATAGAGTCATAGAATGGCTTATGTTGGAAGGGACCTTAGCAATCATAGTATCGTAGTATCAGTCAGGGTTGGAAGGGACCACAAGGATCATCTAGTTCCAACCCCGCTGCCATGGGCAGGGACACTCCACACTAGATCAGGCTGGCCAGAGCCTCATCCAGCCTGGTCTTAAACACTTCCAGGGACGGGGAATCCAGGGACCTTAGCAATCATGGAATCAACAAGGTTGGAAAAGACCTCAGAGATCATCAAGTCCAACCTATTACCTAATAAGAAACACCTTGTGACTAACCAAACCATGGCTTCAAGCACCACATCCAATCCTTCTTTGATCACCTACTCCAACCTCCCTGCCATGGGCAGGAATGGCTCTCAACCACACTCAGCTGCTCAAGGCCTTATCCAGCCTGGCCTTGAACACCCCCAGTGGCAGGCTTCTGCCTAGAATCTGGGCTCCCATTTACTGCTGAGATAGTGGTTGCCAAACCTAGGCATAAAGGCTGTGCTATCCAACCTCTCCTCACCCTAAGGATGCTGAAAGCATCTCTCTCCTCTAGTCAGACACCAAGTAATAATTTTCTAGCTTTTATTACTAGGCCTAAATCATCCAGATTTGGTAATAGGTTCAAAAATTGTAATGGGTAATAGAATTGACAACATAACCTTTATCTGAAAACACAGGTTAAAAATTAAAAGGTTCTGTATTGTTTCTCCATCTTGCTCTGCTCTTCTGCTTTGCTTCAGCAGGCTATACTTTACAAAACAATCTTTTATATATGTATTTTTAAATAGTATCTAATGGTTTTATTTGTCACATGCAGAAACCTGGGCAGTAATCCCACAGTTCTGTAGCATAAAGGACCCTCACACTTATTGTGCTTACAGGTTTCAGAACGTTATGTCTTTGTTTTGGATTTTGCCTCGGGAAAAGAAAATCACATTTACAATTCAGCACAGTGCATCTGGAATGCAAGTCTTGGAATAAACTAGTATAAATTTGGTATATGTTTAACCTTTTCCCCAAAATACTCTTCAGACCAAGTAACAGATTTACAGTCCAGTAATGCAGTAAGAATTTCACCTAGCTAACAGCAGTTTAAACAAAGCTCAAAAGAAAACAAACCCCTTAAAATCACTAACTACTCTCCCCAAGAAGATCAGGCATAAGACCCTTAAAGAACCTTCAGTACAGCACAAGATAGCTCAGTGGTGTAAAAGGTAAGAAAACACTACTGAACTAACATCACTGAAAAATAGTTTTCTATCATAGTATTTTCCAAATATTATTTTTCCTCACATCACAGTGGGAACATAAGGTTTTAAAATCTTTGGCTCTGCAGAGGAATAAGGCAGATGCCTACCTAGCCCTAAACCTCATGAAAGAGGAGGAGGAAAAGCAGCAAGTTTGTTAGCTGGGAAGCCTATTACACATCTGTATCACAGGAATAAAAAGAAAATTAAAAGTGATATAACATTCTGGGTGAGAAATCACTGCTGTGAAACATTTCAAGAGGGCAATCGGAACAAAAACTCATCAGCATTTGTACATATATTCCCTGCTAGACTGTTCCCTAACCAAAGATTCTCCAGTAATGTTTTGCCATGCAGTTGAGCAATACATTACTGTTCTATTTAAACTGCATGCAAAAGTTCAGTTTCTTCTCACAGATAAAACTTCTGCGCTGATTTTAAAGTTATTTTTTTCTAAAGTATGACTAATTACAAGAACCATGCCAAAAAAAATAGCTACTTCACTTTTAAAATATGCCTCACAGTAACATTTTCATTCTAACATACAAGTCAGTACTTACAGCCAGCTGCAATATAATTTAGACGTTTATCTGCAAATATTTTTCACATTTAACTGCCTAATCAGGATTGCTGGCTACGTTTTGCCTCTACATTTCACAGAATTAGCCAACTACCTTAAATGGCAGTGTCTCTGTATAACAAAGAATAATCTGCCTGCTGCATCTTATTTAGTACTTTACATATCCATAATATTTTTCCATGTAATAACTTTATTTTAAAAAATTAATCAGCTCATCTCCACAACATGCCTGTGGCAAAGGCTTGTTGTTACATCTGTTTACTGATCAAAAGACAGATACCAAAGCTGCCACGAAGGTGTAACGATATCGCCCTTTCCATCAATGTATATTAATTAATACAGCTCAGATTTCAGAATCTGTTCTGGAATACTAATGTTAGAAACTCCAAGCTTAGTTCACTCATCCAGATACACAGAATGGAGGATTTGTGAGTTAAAAAAAAAAAAAATCAATCAAATATGCTCCCTTTTCAATCAGACCTTAAATAATAGCAAGTAAAAGCAGACATAAGCTTCACATGTACTTAAAAGAAACCCGCTGTAAAAGTGAGGCCATTAGATTATGTACTTCTAGCAAAATATCACTGTGAATTTACTGATTCAAACATACAACGTGGAAGCTGTGCCTCCAGCCCCAGGGAGAACAATACATAAAAGGCAATAGCAACAAGTCCATGTGCAGTCCAGTTCCGCAAGTGAATAAACATGCACTTCAGGGAGTCTCTCCAATGATTTCTCCCAAAAGCAACCTAGTTTCTCTGGAATTCAATGGTATAACTGCTCTAGTTTCTTTCTATGACAAATGTAAAAAGCAAAAAAAAAAAAAATTAAGAGAGAAAATCTAAGCAGGCAAAAGACCAAAAGCCTGTACCAAAATGAAAAGACAGATAATTAAGTGTAGAGAGAGTATTAGTATAACTGAAGTTAATCAACCTAAGCAACCATTTAAAGCACTTTGTCACTAGGCTTTTGCAAGAAGTTGCAAGGCTGACAGTTTCCTCACTAACCAGCGAGATTTCTAAGCCAAGACATTTGACATAAAGGGATCACAGAGTTTTTGGAAAACTGAGAACTTCACCCTTGTGTGTTCTGAAAAGAAAAAGGCCTGTACAAACGAAATCTACAGAAAAAAGGTGTTCATATAATACAGAAAGTTTCCTTTTTTGTTGCAGTTTAATTTCACCAGCTGGACTGGTAAAATTCGCTGGGAATACTTGAAAGATCTCTTGTAATCTTGCAATCTTTTCCTCTTTATAAGGGCTACATACCAAGGTCTTATTAATATAAATCCTAAGGGGAGCCTATTAAAAAAAAGACCACTTATTTTCTGCCTATAATAACCCATTTCATTCCAAGAATCTTTTTTAATCACCTAGCAAAGCCATCATTAAACACATCATTGTTCATTTAATTCTACTAAGAAAGCAACAGTCACCCTGAGATGCTTATTTACTGTAGAAACAACAAACTTCAGGATGGAGGAAAGCTAAACACGATTACAACGGAGAAACCAAAACCCAAACCCAAACCCAAGGGAAGAGGCAGCTGGTTAGATTGTCTACTGATGCTTCTTCCTTAAAAGACAGGCAATCTATATTCAAGCAAGTGTGACCAGCAAATAAGCTAGTAGTTATATCTGAAGCAACCTGCATCTAATGACAATGTGTCATAGCATAACTGGAGCTTGTGGAAAGCACAGCCACCTGAGATAATGCAGACTGAAAGATACGCTGTCATTAGTGGAAAGACACGGGAAAATTAGCAATAAAATTTGCTCTGCTTCTTCTCCGGCGAAGGTCTCTCGGATGTATGATTTTGATCAAAACAGTAGCATCAGTATATGGTAATATCTGTTTGACAAACACAGAATATGCTTGAATGTTTCCTTTTAAAACCCAGGCTTTAAGGAATCCTACAGAAAGACTGGAGAGGGACTTTTCATACGGGTGTGTAAGTGACAGGACAAGGGGGAATGCTTTTAAGCTGAGGAAGAGTAGGTTGAGACCGAATCTCAGGAAGAAGTTCATCGGTACAAGAGTGGTGAGGCTCTGGAATAGGTTGCTCAGGGAGGTTGAGCACCCTGGGGGTAATTCAAGACCAGGCAGGACAAGGCCTTGAGCAGGCAGGTCTAGTAGATAGCTGTCCCTGCCCATGGCAGGGAGGTTGGATCGCTAAGGCCCCTTCCAACCTAAGCGATTCTATGAAATTAGACTAACACTGCACTCAACACCTGGCAAGACTCAGGCATTGATTCTTTACTGTTCAACTGCCAAAAAGAAACTAATTCCTTGAAAAAAATTGCTTTCTAGAAAAAAAGGATAAAATCAATACGATCAATATTTACAATTTAGGTACTTGGACTGCTTAGATCCAATGGAAGTAAAGTAGATGGGAAATACTAGTAGGCAGTTAGCTTCATTTAAAAACACATGAAAGACTTAGGATCATTTTTTAAAGGAAACAGGTGAATTACTGGGAATAGCTTTTCTTTCCACAAACACCGAGAAGCAGTAAGTCATTTTAAAATGTTCAGTGCTAAAGTCAATTAAGAAAACCCCTGTTTTTAGCTTATAACTGTAAAATGCCATTGACAGTACAGTTTTATAGAAAAGCTAGCAAGTGGAGTAGCCTCTGTAAGAACAGCGAACAGTTCTGCCAGCTTCATTAGTGAAGAGACTACAAGCGAGGTTTCTCCTCTCCACATACCACACTTACTACTTGTACAACCTGTAACTTTCAGACACATCTACCTGTTTGCCAAGTATGAGCAAAATTGGCTAGGAGGAAAAAAAAAAAATGGGGGAGGGAGTAATGGGAATGGGAAGAGCATATGTAGATGGATAGAGGGACACAGACAGACTGATTCTGTGAGCTTGGTTTGCAGCAGAGAGCAAACTAAAATATTCTAGAATTTGTAAGTAAGAGTGGATTTACCAACTAGCTAGCTGGTAGAGCAGAAAGATACAACCTACTTGTGTGTTTTAAGATCAGAACCAGACCCCAGGGCTGAGTGACATGATTGGAATTCACATGTAATTTCTAATTTCTTATTTAAATTATCACTTTCCTGGCAACTTTCCAAAAATCAACAATATATTTGGCTTATTTCTATTTGTAAAAATAGAAATCCAGAATATCAATATATATGGCTTACTGAATTACTGGGTCAGCAGGCAAAAAGGCTTCAGTGCTGTCTTCTTCTAGCACAGCTTTGAGTTTCTTCCCTGTAGCTTTGCTGAGGGATGTTTTAAGCTTCTTTGCTAGTTTCTTAGGAGTGTTTGTTACATATAAAGACTCCTCTGTACAGCAACTATACACTTCAACCTTCACCTGGAAATCTGGTCTTGCTTCATCACTGAAAGGAAGGAGAAAATTTTAGAGCATTTGTTAATAAACTGAGCATGCAGCCAAGGAATGCTGCTGCTACTATACATGTTGAGTAACGTCTATATCTAATCAAGGGAAGAAATTCCATAGGATTCAAGTGAAGACATACATTAATATGGAATTAAAGACTAGAGTACACAACAGTAACTTACTGTTGAAGTCATGAGATGGATGTTATAATTAAACCATAAACAACTGCAAACAGGAAATTCAACGTTTATGTTAAAAACTGGAAAAAACCCTGTGTTATGGAAATACAGAGGCAAGACATTCAAACACACTTCAATCTGCCCTCTGCTGTTACACAAGAATCACATGATTGAAAACCTATCCATGCCTATGGTACTAAATCAGACTGAACTGTTTTAAAGATATCTTATTGCACCCCAACCCCTTCAACATTATCCCACCCCAAAAAACCTCCTAGCTCACTTAAGAACAACAAAATTTGTCATTCATAACTTAACTCCCTAGAGCTGCATTCTTCTGTCCGCAGCCCATGCTTTCCCTGTTTGTTTTCAGTTCTACCATTTCTCTTGTTCTCAAGCTTAGTCATCAAACCAGAAGCCTAACCTAATTTTTCAGGTACAAATATTGTCATCACACACATGCCAATAACAAAATCATCCCAAAGGCTTTTATCTTGGAAGAGACAAGGCAAGTTGCAGTGCCTTGTCTGCTTTTGTTATAGTATTCCACAGAAAATTGTAATGGTCAAGTCTCCTATCTTTGAAGAAGCTGATTTAAAGATTTGCCCCCAAACTTAACTTAAGAAAGTTTAAAATCAGATTTAAAGCACCTTTCTCTCTCAGTCACTCAGTTTTCAGGATCTTGATTTAAAGTTTTCAGTAGTTCTAGCTTTCCAGACAGCTGTCCTCAGGAGACTGAATCTAAATTGCTAATATAAAAAACAAAGCAGTGGAAATAATAATAAAAAAAGCTAAGTACCTCTCAGGGCTCTCTTAAAACTCAGAAAGCAACAAAAAAGTACATGAGCACACCTTTCTAGCTCTTTTCCAGGTTACTTTTAAAGGTAAGTGAATAATTTCCTGTCTAGTATTCTTCAACACTATGGACAGTGGCTGCATATAGATATAACAAAATATGATGCGTGGGAAGAGACAGTACCCTGCTGTGCAGAATAACAGGTAAAGCACTGAGTGCAACATTTGTGACTATACTTTCATAATGCTTTCTGGTTTTAGCATTCATTTAATTCCGTCCTTGAGGTACGTTTGTTTTTATGTAAAGAAAAATGTTTCAGCATAATGAAAATGAAAAGTTCGGGTGGTACATCTACAACCAGCAATATCATGCACATAAAACCCAACATACCAGAGGTGGGAATCCACCAGCCACTAAAACTAACAAGACCTCTACGGATTCCGTTGTCCCCAAACATTCTCCCCAAAACTTTGTTGACCACAGCCAATCTTATTCACAATCTTATGCACTTTCAAAAGAAAAGAGCAACATTTGTACTTCATTAAACAGAAATAAATTATACTCACAATATTGTCACATTTTCAAAGCAAATATCTGTTATTGTTTTATCCACAATAGCCACCTCTGTATCAAAAATCTCAGATCCCATTCTGAACAAACAGAACACTGCATAGCGCTGTGATCCTGGAGAGAGCCAAAGAAATGTCATATTAGCCATTAATACATCACAATACTAAATGCTTCCAGTAAAAACAGCAGAATCATAGAATAGTTTGGGTTGAAAGGGACCTCCAAATCTCATCTAGTTCAACCTCCCTGCAGTGAGCAGGGACATCCTCCACTAGATCAGGTTGCTCAGGGCGTTGTTGAGCTTGACTTTGAATGTCTCCAGGGATAGGGCTTCAACTACCTCCCTGGGCAACCTGCTGCAGTGTTCCACCACCCTCATGGTAAAGAACTTGCTGCTAATATCCAATCTAAACCTACTCATTTAAAACCATTGCTCCTCATCTTATCACTGCAGGCTTTTGTAAACAGTCCCTCTGCAGCCTTCTTGTAGGCCCCCTTTAGGTACTGGAAGAAATGGTAATTCAGATCTCCAAGGAATTACTCTCAAATTCTTCTTATCATAAATTTTCATCCTAGGATTTCATGATAACTGAAATATCAAAACTGAATAGGTAGAACAACATTCACAGAAGGGAAAAAAGCCTACTTTTGCTCAACTTTTTTTTTCCCTCTGATAATCAGGTGTAGTTTGAGCTGGCAACTTCAGCAATGTTGGCAAAAATGTAATTTTGTTTAATAAAACCAAATTTAGGAAAAGAGAAAAACACTAACATTTGATCCAAAGCCTGTATCATTTTATGAATGTACTATATAGGATTAGACTATTTTTGCATGCTTAGCCCCTTTGACCCCATTGAAAATCAAAGTGAAATCAATGCCAGGTGACAGCTGGAACAGATTTAGGGTTAATCTCCGTGATGCAGCAAAATGCATGTACTTGAAGACTATCCAATAATACACTCAACACCAACAGACAACTTTCATTTAAACTTGTCACTGGAAATATCCCCCAATATACTCTCTTAAGCGTAGACAAGACACAGAACAAGGTGTTTAATCAGAAGTTTCTCAGCTATCCATCTAATAACAACAATATTTTGTTGCTTCTGGAATTCCTCCTCAGGAGAGCTTTTTCAAGATTAGGAGTTAGATGTATAGAACCACAGGACTTCAAACAACCAACAGCTTCAGGTTAAGAGCAGCTACACATCAAACAGTAAAGTACAGAGCTACTGAAAGGTCAAAGAAGGGGCTGAAGTAAGTATGGACTTCCCCATCCAGTTTAAAATTACAGGCATAAGCAATTGCTTATCACAGTAGTTTACGGCATCTTACATACTTTCTTTATTGCTGAAGTGATCAGAGCCTTTCCACATTAATGGTATTCGGATATCTAAAGCAAGGGGGAAAAAAAAGGTAGGGAAATTAAGTTAGAGCAAATACTGTAGATCTGTGATCAAAACAAATTATAAACACACTCTTGTTTCTTTTCCTAATGTTCTGGACGTAACAGGACTTCTATCAATAACAGCACAACTATTTCAATTCTATTATCTACCCATGTCAAAACAAAATTCATAATTAGTTCAACTTCAAGTGTCATTTTCTTTCAGAATTCATATTAGGATAAAGAATATTTTACATCTCATTTGAAAGTACCTGAGAGTACATTTCAGAGTGGCAGAGTAACATAGTTCTGAGAGGTACTCTCAGAAGTCAGAGGTTCTGGGCCCTTTATTTTGCAGAGATGTAAACGGAAACTGCTTGCCTTGTACTGGAAACCACTCATCCAACTGCATGAACAGAAACTTCCTGTTTTAATGGAAAGACTGGGATACTTATACTGCAAACACTTAAGTCTTGTTTTGCTAATCACAGAGAAAATATCACTTGTAATCACATTCCCAGTAAGAATTGCCTTAGCTGGCATAAAAAGAGTTTACAAATCTTTTTTGTTTTAAACTCTGAAATATTCTTACCATAGTAAAGAGGCAATTACAGAAACATGATTAAGTCATGCCTGTCATTTTAATAACAGGAAAGTATTTTCTTGAACAAATATTTCAATTTATCTACTCAGTCCAAAACAGCACTGAGTGACATTTTCCTCCAGTTTCAAGGACTCAGCTTTAGACATAATGTTTCTTATTAGCCCCTTGTTAAAAGACAAATGCAGTAAGGGCTTTATAAATCCAAACTTGGTTTCTCAAATACTAGTATTGTTTAAAAGTACATGCAATATATTAAGTGACACATGATGGCAGCAGTGAACAGCACTAGCTCAACAGTCCTTTGATTCAAATCTTCAGTATTTTGTTGAAGGAGCATTGCTGACTCCAGTGTTGATCTCTGTATGAGGCTGATGGAAAAATCCACATATAAAATGCTCAAATGAGGCATTTTGGCAACCTATTGTCATGTATTCCTACAAAGCCTTAGCCACAAAACTTTTTGTTGGTTTAAGTGAAACTGCATAAAGTCACTCTGTTTCAGAATTTATATTACATTAATAAATGTAAATTTAAGTTAATTTTGATTATGTTACGGGACATCTTGTGATACATGCTGTTTCGATGTGAAAACCTGGAAATTTGTCTAAGTGTTCATAAAAAGTACTTTTCAGCAATGAAATATGTCAAGATACAGATTTAGACTGCCACAACTCCCTAAAAATCAATACATCACCATCTTCTGAAACTGTTTTTCACTTCTACAGATGCAGAGTAGGCATTTCTAAGGATAGGTCATCTTTTAAAATAAGGAAACAAACTGTTTCATTCAAACAGTTACAAAAGCCTCTCTCAAAACTGCAATAGCTATGTGTTAAATCTCTGTCAGACATAAAGAACAGAATGTCTCTTTCTTAAAAGACAAAGGTCATAAATGTACATAAATACGCAAAAATAGTTACAATAAAAGCCTTTTTTTCACCTTTAATCATAGCAAACTCTAAGTGACAAGTTTAATGTGCTCAATAGGTCTTGTTAACAATTTGAGAACTAAGATTACTTTGTATGCCCCTCTCAATATCACACTGGCTGAAAAACTTCCATCTTAGTCAGAAAATCATCAGGATAGAGACAGCCAATGGCCTGAACAATTTTAACATGATACTTGTAAATCAGTTCTCAATTCATTCTGGACTGAAAGAGCTTCCATTTAGCAAAAACAAAGATCAATTTTCACACCCCCTATTATCAGTTACCATTAGCTATAAATCTGCACAGATTCAAATTGGATATATTCAAGCAATACAATTAATCAGATTTAAAGGCAATGATTCCTTTATAAAATTACTTTCAATTATGATTATGCTTTGAGAACACTCAATATATTGTCTTCTAGCATAAATGGCAATTTATTCACACACGTAGAGCAGAAGCAAGTAAAAATAATAGAAGTGTGAAAATCTGTGGATTAAGGAATGCACTCCCCAACACAGTCCCTGACATACACTTGCTTTCTGTAGGAGTACATTCCTCAGTACTCCTGCATAGCTCTTCCTGAACTTTTGGTGTTTGCCACATGATCACACTTTTTTTTTGCTAATAGCCTAAGCTTCTGGCATGCACCATACCAGATGATGCACTAATATATTTAGAAGTAGATAGATTACTTTCCCTTAAAAAATCTATTCTGCATCTTCAATTCTTAAATTACATGCCTGTCATATTACACAGACCACTCACTCCTCGTTTCCAGCCTCTTCCAGAGAATTCAGTCACGACATCTCCTGATTCACGCTGCTTGCACTGACAACACATTCTCAAAAAGGCAGGGAACCTGCATATGCACAAGTGCCTCCCAAACATGCAGGGCAACTCCAGAAGCAAATCCACTGATGGCTGGCATACACGACAGAAGAAATGTAGCATACCCAATTTGCTACACAAGGACTGGGAAAGACAGGGGAAGAATAAGAGGACATTTACAGACGTGAACATAGTGCAGCTGTGGAAACAGACAGAACCTGATTTGGCATACTAAATGGACACAGGGGAATAGGTCAGAGGGTAATGCAAGGAGGAACCAGCCTGGCACATATTCATGTCATCTAAGAATCTCCCAATCGTGTATCTTGTCCAAGGGCTCCTGCTCTTGCCCTGCATGAAGAAACCTGTCCCCGCAATCACTTCAGTTGAGGGCATCCCTGCCCATGGCAGATAGGTTGGAGTACATGATCTCTAAGGTCCTTTCCAACCTAAGCAAATCTGATTCTATGTACTCCAGTTCTCTGCTTCTCAAGCACAGAGTGGAAAATAAGGAGCTAATAACAGGTGATCTACAGAAAGCTAAAACCTCTCCGTAGAGGCCAAGAACATTTAAGCTTTCCTGCTGTAAACTGGATCAGGCTCAGCTTCCTCACACCAGTATCTAAAGAGGGGTAAAGCATGGCAGCATCACAGCACTCACAAACAATTCACCATGTGTTCACAGTGAAATAGCTGAAGCCACTTTCTCTTCTTCACCTTGATCTAGATGCCAGATTTCCAAGGATCATAAACCCCAGTTTGAGAAGCACTATGCTAGTAACAGGACAGACTCATTAACAGATAGCACATAATAGGAAGTGGTGTATTTCAACCTTCTATTCCCTTGTCACATCAAAAGAAACGAGCTAAATATTTCATGTCCTAAACAAAATTTTCAAACTAAAAAAAGAGTCCTTACACAATTCTGGTTTTCTAAAGGTAACAAACGTCTTCACTGCAGATAACTATAAATCTGAAGAAAGGTGCAACCACAGCACAGACAGGCAAACAGATGCCTTTCATCCAACTACCATAAGGAGGGAAGACAGATACACATTCTGCAAACAGCTGTGCTGGCAGAAAACATTATTGAACCATGTGCTCATCACTCTTCTACTAGGAGATACCTTGCTTAAATATATGTCAAAACATGCATAATTAACTTAAACAGTTTCAGTAGTGAACCCTTCTACACTATTTTATTTTTAATGAAGTTAGGGAGTACACTAGATCTGTTACCAAACATAGAACAGCCACAATAAATTGCTACAGGATTGCTGAAGATAGTACCATACACCACTAGCAAAGGCAAACAAAAAGATAAATTCAGTGCTTAAGTTTGAGAACAGGCTAGGACACAGTGCACCAGCCCACTGGAAATCACCTTTAAGTAGTCTTGTTACTAGTTTGTACTATCCGTTTGCTGTAGTCATGCAATCTGCATTAACTAAGTAACATTTGAATACTACTTATAATTCTGCTCGCACTTTGTTGCACACAGATTGGATGATCACATCAAAGTTTTCTTTGTGGGGAGAAAAAAGTTATCAGCACATTTACATATATTTAGCTTTGAAATTTATTCAGTGTTTGGTGACAAACAGAAAAAAAAAAAAAAAAAATTTCCCACTGTAAAAGTACCTGAAAGTGAAATGGAAACACTAGCCAGGATCTTCAAAAGCGCATGCCCGACTTAAAAGCACAAGAGGATTTATGTCCTGGAATCAGACACTTTAAAAATACCATCTTATTTGTATAACCTGACTTACAAGTTACTGTCCAGCCAATTAGCTCCTATTATTGATTACCCAGCAGCTTACCTGATATAGCAACCTTTGCTCTGCATGCCACCAGGTCTTTTGTCCCATTTTCTGAAGACCTGCCAAAGGGAAGAAAAATGAAGAGAACAGTGCACTTACAACTTCTAAAACTCAATCTTTTAAACATTAAAAACTGTCAGGATTTTTATATTATAACTAGTTTCAAATGTTTTTCTTGAAAGTTAAATTTGGTATCTCTGGTTTAAGACATGAGTCATTAGATTCTTGTGGATAATCTGGAAAGAAGGTACACCATCAATTTTCTTAATTCTCTAGAAGATTTTACTCAAAGCTTATTTAACCTGGGTATTAAAAGACAAGTAGCTTCATCTTCCTTGTCTTTCCCAGTTCTAACAGGACTAAATACACTATCAACTGTACTCCGTCTATATACAGTGATGAATAATCAACGTAATTACTGGTTCTCTTACTGGTTAGAGACTTGACTCCTCCTCTCTTAATGGACACTAATTACAAAACGTTGCATTGTTAATGATCCAAGGGGAACACCTCTGCTGTGAGGACAGCCTGAGGGAGCTGGGCATTTCAGTCTGGAGAAGAGTCCAGGGGGACCTTAGAACTGCCTTCCGGTACCTGAAGGGATCCTACAGGAAGGCTGCAGAAGGACTTTTCATAAGGGTGTCTAGCAACAGGACAAGGGAAAATTGTTTGAAGCTGAGGGAGAGTATGTTTAGGCTGGATCTTAGGAAGAAGTTCTTCAGTATGAGGGTGGTGTGAGTCTGGAATAGGCTGCACAGGGACGTTGTGAATGTGTCCTCCCGGAGGATGTTCAAGGCCAGACTGGCTGAGGCCTTGAGCAGACAAGTGTAACTGAGGGGCATTCCTGCCCATGGCAGGATGTTGGAATAGATGATCTCTAAGGTCTCTTCCAATCTAAGCCATTCTAGGATTCTATGATAATATTGTGATTTTACACACAGACAGACCGTTTGCTAAACAGCCAGAGTCATCTTCAAACTGAATCAGAACAGTCTGTAGATACTGAGCAACAACAGAATGTTCTCCTTATATCTGCCACTGTCCCTAATCAAATAAGAGCCAAATAAAAATTTCTAGCTGCTGCTAACATCCTGACTTCCAGTGGCAGTCAGAGTATCTTCAGAACTCACAGATTACAGATCTACATAATAACAGGGACAAAATTAATTTGAAAATCCCAGAATTTTCTTTCTCACTCATCATCATTTTATCTGGATTAAGCTTTAACCAACACTGAAAATACTGAAAAAAGAACTGCAAATGCACTATCACCTATCAAAGATGATCTAAATGGTAATGATATGACTTTATAGCATGCATCTCTTTCTAATGGCCTCCACTGACATTTCAAGGGGCCCCTTAAGAGAGAACCCTAAGCAATGCATGATAGACATAAATCAGGTAAACATCACAGCTGACTATAAGAAAGCAATACAGCTCTTCAGGTGTATCTTCAAATCTCTCTGCCCTGTGATGGACATATGCCATCACTATTCTCCAGTCAGTAACATCAAAGTTAATGAGTTAAATAAATCAGCATGTATACGTACTTGATTTTATTGCATCCTTAAAAACATTAATAAAATATGAATCATTGTAAATGTCTTCCATTTTAGTAGAAATACAACTGCAATGATTACAGAATACCACACATTGTGTTAGTTTTCAGAATCAGCTTCTTGCAATAATAACTGATATAGTCAGAAAATGCAGCTCTTCAATGAACTTGTCCTATAAGACCATGCTTCTGAAAGCAAAAAGTAGCAGGAATGCTCCCTACAGGTACAACTAAGTGGAGCTAAGGATGTATTCAAAGAGTTTCTATGCTAAAGTGCAATATAGCATTTCATTAAAGTAACAACCTGAGAGCAATAGATTGACACCGCACCCAAATGTTCCATTAGGTACAAAAAAAATAGCATTACTCAGATAAGCTACCTATATTTTAGCTTGTTCAAGAGTTACAATGTGAGAATACTTTCAACTAAACTGAATTTTCTTCATGTCTACTGTTGTCTTTATTACTTTGCTGTAGTTATCAGAAGTGGCCGGCAGAGGGTACCAATTAACCATGATGATCCCATCATTAAAAAGACCTTAAGAATAGAAGAATGAAAAACAGAAATAGGTGTATTCTGACTTGGAGAGCTTTGTTTTGTGCCTTCAGACTTGGTTAGATACTTTTTCAGTATACTAAAGGTAATCAAGAAAAAATGTTTATTATATTGCCTGATATTCAGACATATCAAAATAGTAAAATCTACCCATAAAAATCTGACTTCTACTTAATTTTCTAAAATGAAAAGAAGATGCTTGAATGGCATTATAAAGTAATGCTTTAAAGCAGCAATAGAGCACATCCATATGGGGGAAGGGTTTAAATCCACTTTCCTAGATGGGCTACTAAGAATCCACATAAGCAAAAGCCCACTTCACAATGCTCCATTTGAATTTGATCTGTAACTCACCGTTCTGCAGTTCTGCATGAAATCAACTCTTCCTTTTGGCTCTGAAGCTCTGCCCTGTATGCAAGTATACGAGCATTACAAACCAACAGGTTTTTAACTGCTTGCAACAGCTGGTCTTTTTGTGTGCTCACTGCAAGTAGTTTGCAGATGCCTTCTCGCATGCGGATTTCAAATTTAATCTTCTCTTGGATGTCACATTCCTAGACATGGGGGAAAAATGAACAAACAAACTGAAAAAAACCCAAATGACTAAACAAAAAGCCCAATAATATCTTGAATTTTTAATGAGCTCTGCTTATTTCACAGTGGGACTAGAAAATCCTAGGCTTTAACTATATGTTGCCATTACATGGTTACTAAATGTAAAATGATTTCTCTCCTCAGGAACAAGAGAAAAAACACAAGATGTAACAGATTCACTATATCCATTATACATGTGAATTCCAAACAAGGCAGTAACATCAACTCATCATAGCATCTGAAAGTTACTAACAATTTAGGTGTGTCAATGTGTCATTCATACAATAGTAACATATGGCCCCCTCATATGGTCACTCAGAGGCCTAACTGAACAAAGTTTATAAATTCACTTGCCAGAAAGTTTACACCTAACCCCACCCAAACAAACTCTAAACTCAGGAAAGTATCTGAAATATTTCAAAACAGAAATTCAATCACATTACTTCTTTGGGCATCTTAAAAAAAGGGTTTAAAAGAAGGCTTTTTTCACTTCTGAGACCTACCTACTAGCGGCCTTCCTGTACCTAAAGGGGGCCTACAAGAAGGCTGCAGAGGGACTGTTGACAAAGGCCTGTAGTGAAAGGACAAGGGGTAATGGTTTGAAACTAGAGATTTAGATTGGATGTTAGGAACAAGTTCTTTACCATGAGGGTGGTGGATACACTGTAACAAGTTGTCCAGGGAGGTAGTTGAGGCCCCACCCCTGGAGATACTCAAGGTCAGGCTCCTCCTGATCTAGTGGAGGATGTCCCTGCTTTTTCAGAGGGTTTGGCCTAGATGACCTTTGGAGGTTCCTTCCAACCCAAACCATTCTATTATTCTATGATATAAACCCCAGAAAAAAAAAAAAAAAAAAAAAAAAAAAAAAAAAAAAAAAGGAGAATATCCTAATACTTTACTGTTACAAGTCATGCACTTGAAAGTCAGACAGCTGTGGTGGCTTCAACACTGCACAAGGATCATGCTCAGCCTGATGGAATTATAAAAGTTCCTGGGAAGTCAGCTTTTTCCTACCTACTTCAGACAAAACATATGTTTAAAAACGTGTACGATTCCTCACTTGACTTCAAAGAAGTCAATCTTTGCCAAGCCACAAGATAATTAAGGTGAAGACCATAGACAGTTTGCTGTCTCCCAGGGGTTTGCTAGGTGCCACTGACTGATATATATTTTATTGTTATGTGGCCATCCCTCACCAAACCATGTATTTCTGACACTTAAAAACCAGTGTTGTCCTTGGTTGCAGGGTTGTATTGCAAATACATACTGCAAGTGGGTGATGACTGATGTTTCTCAAACAGGAGTGTCCAAGTTACCTCCAGAATTAAAGGCATCATGCCATTTTCTGTTTTATAGTCCATCTGAACTCAAAACAAGTGTTTTGGGGATGGATCAATAAACAATTGAGTGAAATTCATGGTACAATAATTTGAATTTACAAGTTCAGTATTTCTGCTGGTAGAAAAGTACTGGCGATGGCCCCGCCTCGAGCCTCTAAGCAGCACATAAAGAAGAGGGAGCTTATTTCTCCACAACTAAAGCACCTGAGAAATCCAGAATGCATGAAAGGGGTAATGAGGATAGTTTTCTTCTTTACTTGGGGCTCACACTATCATTATCTGCCTTTGCCATGAGGAAGCAGTCACAAGAGGCAGGTGGAAGCTCACCACATAGCCACCATCTATTCCTTCCCATCTTTCCAGGAGTAGGTTTGATTGTTTCTAAAGACCTCACACCATAAAATAAAAGACACGTAAAGTTTCCACTACTGTTACATCTGCTTAGAGAACAATTTTCTTCCTAAACCACCCTTCTTTGTTGCCCTAGAGGAAAAGTAGCTCCGGTTCGTAAGCCACTCCCAGCACAGCAACATGGTCAAGTTGCAGTAGTCATCTACACAGCATCTGAAATGGCGCTCAGGCACCTCAGAACACTATTATACAAACCCCAGAGGCTATCAGATTCCTTCAGCAGTACAAGACTCTCATTCTATTTTCCTCCTCTTCTACAACCACATTCTTGCTAAAAGAAGACCTAGAGACATACAAAAGGTTCTTCTGCCCCATGTGAAGAGCCAGAAAGTCACTATGCTCACGTACGCAAACCTAGTCTCATTTTCCTCAGGTTGTAAAGGAGGTGAGTCATCCACCCAAGGTGATAAAAACCCCTAGCCTGTGTGATCAGGCAAAGCAGGGGTAAAACAAAAAATATTCTGTTGTTCTACTGAATTTGCCAGTGTTTAAGACAAGTCAAAACAACATCTGTGAGAACAGAGGCGATGACTAGACACCAATGTGAAGGAGGACACTAATAAGGTGCAGAGGACTCTCCAGAAAATAAAAGCTCTCAACCTGAGGCCCCAAGAGAAACTTTTAGAACATGCACAGGTTACTATAACACAGGCTTTTTAGCACCAGTGAGTTGCTTAGTGGTGAAGAGCTCCCAAAGCTCCTATCAGACATGTTTTTCATAGATGTTCCACTGGCATTCCCTACAGTGGATATACAAAGGCCTGGGACCCAGTACACCACACACTACCCCAGTTTTCCCCCCTCAGGGATTTGCTTTCTAAAATTTCAGCCACAACCAGTGCAGCATAAAGCAGCACACCAACACCCACATCCCCAGCACCTGCTTCTCTATCCATGTTTTTTTTCAGCATGTTTTCTCCTCTCCCTGAAGGCAAGAAAAAGCAAATAGCTTTCATCAATCATCCTTTATTCTGAATCAAATTTTACACAGCTATGAAGAGCTAAGCAAGACCTACACCTGCCCCTAAGAAATAACTACTTATTCTTTGAGCCTAAACTAATATATCAGCTGTTACAAAGCCAAATTTCATCTCAGAAGAGTGAAACAGTACTTCCCCTTAGCATTAGTGTAAGAGTCCTCTGCACTGACCCAGCATAGACCATGGCTCCTCTCCAGCTCTGTCACCTAAGTATATAACCATGGAAAGGAAATAAACTTTCCTAGTTTGGGGCATTTGCATGTATTCATATCAGGACTTTCAGAACTACACAAAGGATTCAGTTTGATGCTATGTCTCAGCCAGGCTCACATGAAATATTCTGGACTAGAATTAAATGGCTGCTGAGTCTATCTTAAATAATCACTGTATAAAACTCATCTGAAGGATATGATTTAAAAGCCTGATTTGGAAGGTATACAGTTCTTTGTGCTTACAAAAAAAAAAAAAAAAAAAAAAAAATCGGTCAGCTTCTTTACTCCCCCTAGTACCTTCTAAAAATACAAACACAGCATCTGGACTTAAAGGAATGACACAGCACTGTTTTGCCATATGGTGTCTACTAACGCACTGTTTCCATTGTGGTCTCCATCCTTCCTGCACCAGTGACAGTGTAACCCAGGCAGGATTACAAACAGCTGCTGAGGTTTTCAGCCTCACACTCAGGAACTGCCTAAACAATCCTTTCAGAAAGAGTCTTTCTATTCCCCACCCAATTATCCCTGGAACATAAGAATTTTTAAAAGATTTTTAGTTTTATACAGGTGATAGAGTCACAATAGGGGGAAAAAAATAAAAAAAAAAAGGCAACACTCCAACAGCAAAGAAAAATGACAGACACTGCTGAGGGTAGAACAGATGGAAGTTTTACTTTAACCGATATTTTAAATACAGGCTTTCAGAAGTTTATTCCTAGGTACATTTCCAATTTATTACTGCATCTAAACCCCATAGGCCTACTTACATGTACAGTAAACATGCAGTCAGGCAGCGAGTATAGTTATAAAACAAAGGCTGTGAAGTCAAGATTGGGGACTTCTTTAGCTAAATACAGGGAGAATGATTTGTTGCAGCTGATGGCAGCAGCTTTAGAGACAGCTGAATTCAACTAGTCCGGGGGTTTAAGTGAGTCAAGGTTTACAGAAACCTCATTAAAAGAAAAAAAAAATAATAATCAACGGCTAAAAGATTAAAGAGCTAGAAAGAATCAGGTCCACGCACTATGACACTGAAGAGAGTGTGCAGGGAGCTCAGCTATCGGAGCACCGTCACCTTTGCGCGGGTAGCTGGGTGGACCAGGTTTCCTCCCACAGCGCGGCCGGAAGGCTGCTCTGCCGCTGAACCGGGCCGGGTCCGGCACGGTAAGCAGCGGGCTGCCGCGGGATCCATTCCCCACCTCCACGGGCACTTCGCATGCGGAACAGACACGCCGAGCTCGGGGTCAGTGCAGGCTGCCGCCCTCCGAGGGCCACCTGAAGCCGGGCAGCGCTCAGCACACTGGCCCCCGAGCAGCTGCAGAACGCTGTCCGCTCGCAGCAAGAGCGGCCGTCAGCGGCGGACACCTGCACTGGGCTGCAAGCGGCCGCATTCCCCGCGGCCGTCTCTACCCCACACCGCCTCCCCATCCGCCCGCGGCTCACCGGCTCCTGGCCATCGTCGCCCGGCACAGGCCGCAGCCGCATCCTCCTCAGGTGCGCCACCGTTCTTTTGAACGGAAATTTTTCCCGCCCCCAGCAACGGCCGCCGCGGCTCCGCCCAATGCCCGCCCCTCTCAGGGCTCGGGAACGCCCGCGGCCTTCGGTCGGGCTGGGACACAGTGGCTTGTGGCGGTGGGAGAGGGGGAGAGGGGGAGAGGCAGCTGTCCTGCTCGTCACTGAAGCCTGCGGATAGCTGTGCAGAAGTGCGGTATTAGCTGTTACTGACAGCATTATTAACTCCACGTTATCTGGCTGGAATAACGAGTGTTGAATCACAACGCCCAACACCTTTCATGGCTCCCGGTTTCTTTGTTCCCGTTCATTTACTTCCCCGCGGTGGCCGATGCCTTTCTCTACGATGACCACTGTCCACAGGAGCTGGAGCAGAGGCCCGGAGCCCTCTTCCAAGGGCTGCACAGTGCACACGGCTGTTCAGAAGCACAGCAACCATCTTTAACAATGTCCTGGGATTTCTGTGGTCCCTTCACTTGCACATCTTTAATACGATGGTACTTCAATACCTGTGCTAGCTATTGTGAAAAATAGACTACTATGCAAGAGCTGTGTTAGCAGCATGTATTGTGAAAAATAAACTGTTATGTATTAAAATTGAATGACACTAATTATTCTTTGGATCGACTTGAGAAGAACTTGAGCCATCTCTCTGCTGCTGATAGTTTTGCAGCTCTGGTTGTCCTCATCAGATCCAACAAATGAGCCAAAATCGTGCCTCCCATCCATCCCTCATCCCTGATTTCTTGGCTTTTCTCTCTGAATTCTTTCTCTGCAGGTGATGGTCACAAGCACAGATCCTCATTACTTTGCACATGCTTGTCAACATTTGAAAGAAGTAAAAAGTGCTGGAAGGAGCGAGATTATATACAGTGTTGCTAACAGCTTTCTACAGAAGACAGAAGTCTCCTGGCTAACATATGCTTATTTAAAATATAAGAAAATGCAGTTAGAAGGGAAAATCAGAAAAGCCTTGTTGCTTCATCAGGATTTCATAGAGGTGCTTGGCTCCTGACATTTACAACTTGGGCACAAATGCAGGGGATTTGCCTTCAAGATAAATCATGAACTTCTGCACCAAAGTGGTGCCTTCCTGGGTGGAAAGCAGAGCCCTGCTTCCCTCCAGAGTTGTCAAGTCTCACCTTAAGGCAGAGACGGCAGTGGGAGTTGTTCAGCAGTTCCTGCCGCCATCTTGGGCCATGTTCCTGAGGCTTTTAGATATTCATGAAATACCTTCAATACCATCCTGAAAGCTTCTGCGTACCATTGTCAGGGCACATGCCTGACAAGCCTCACCCTACATTGTATGTCTATAAACTCAGATTCTGTAGTTACTACCACTTTCTCAAAAGAAGTCTTTCTACACTTCATCCAGTGGATAAATCCCATCAGGGAATCAAGGTGCAATCCTTACAAGCTGCATATGGACAAATGAGATATCTAAGAGTAGGTTTGACAGAGATTGAAAGGAAAAATTCCATGTAATCTTACTGGTTCATGCATCCTGGGGGAGCCTTGTATTCCCATCTCTGCTAGAGAGCTCAGAATTTCAGACATCAAGAGAGATCCACCAAAAGACAATAGAACACAAGATGCGAAATCAAAGTGCCCTTTTGCTTCACAATAAGGCATATGTCTTAAGCTGTGCTCTGGCTGCTCTTGAATCAGTTGGGGATGGGACTAGAGTCTCAAAAATCTCAAAATACTTTTCTAGACTACAGAGAAAACTAGAAACAGGAACATTCATGGAACTGCAACCAAACAAGTGGAAGTCTCAACTGAATTGCATTATCATTGAACCAATGACCAAAGGAAGTGAGGAGGAGATCCAGGCTCAACAAACATCAATGGCTGAAGCTCTTTGATGGAAATGGCAGACTAACCATAGACATAAACAAATAAGGAAAGAATCATTGTCGTTATGCCACATTAAAATTCATTCACCAGCTCACAAGATAGTGTGCTACCACAGAAAACCAATACAATGGGTCACAAGGACACACTGAAATAGTTTCCACCCAACGTCATCCTAAGCAGTTCAGCACCCTAGAACAAATTCACTGTTTCAGGTTTTCCAGAAGCATCCCCTGTAGCACTACCAAGAACAGCTGTTTCAGGTGTGCACCAAAAGGGGTTTGTCAGAAGCTAGGGTGGCTACACAGGTGTGATAAAAATCACTGCAAAAGGACAGGTTATGCCCCAACCTATTTCAGGCAATCCACATCTCTAAAGCCATTTTTGCTTGCGGTGTAGACAGCTCCCAGGAATCCGTGGCAGCTTTCCAAGAATTTTAGATGCTAATTAGCATGGGTTTGCAGTACAGTCTGTTCAGCAAATCCTAGTCTTAATAAGTCCCAGAATGTGACTACTAATAACATACAGAGCCCATGCCTGCAGCCCTTAGATGTTCCTACTGACATTGACTTGAATTGGAACTCTTAAGAAATCAGTGGGAGTTAAATGTGTAGACTCAGCCCTAATTAACATGAAGAGTATCTTCTCAAACTCAGTATATATCTGCTCTTGAGCTGGTTCAAATGCCCATTTTTTCCACTACATTAGAAACACGTTACTGCAAAGTCTGGCTTTTCATGCTCTTGCACCTGCTTCTGCTTTGGTTCCCTTTCCATGCACCTCCCAGAGATGTTAATTTTTTCTTTATAAAATCAAGCTTCATAATTCAGTTGCCCTGTCAGATGCTTAATTAAAAAAAATAAACATTTCACTGAACTTCTAGTTCTTTCTCTAAAGGGAATATGAGACTGAAGCTTTAAACAGCATTTCTGCAGGTGGTATGTGAGATGAGATGTTCTCTCCATGCTCCGAGCCTCATTGAAACTATGCTGTCCTGTGTTGCAGCATGCATACTAACTTGAAGAAGGCTTTATGCCATCTACATTTTCCAGAGATTTAGGATTCAGCTAGCAACTATTCTGATCCCTAATTTAAGAGTAATCCCAGCACACAGCTACAATTAAAAAAAAAGAAAGAAGAAAAAAAAAAAGAAGCACTGTAACTGTGTTTTCTTCTCCAGACAAGGCTCCACTGAAGAGCAAAGAAAGTTAAGGCACAACCCACAAAACAAGAAAAATCCTGCCGAGTCACTGCTGCACTAATGCAGAGGAGCCAGAATAGGGTAGGGTGAACCATACAGGGGATCTATATCCAACCTTCAGTTTCATAAGTGAAACATATTTTTTTTTTCAGATGAATCACACCTTCACATCATCCTTTTATTTGCCAATGTATTTGCATTGCAAAGCATTTGGCTTCCTTGTAGTATTAGGAAGTCTAGATAGCAGAGGAAAACTCATTGTCTATCTAAATCATTCTTCTGCTGAGTGTTACATCAGCATATTATTTTAAATGCTAGGCCCATCATTTTGGTTTAGCAGGTACAAAATGTCTACACCTACTCTTGACAGCACTGCAATATTTTTCTTAATTTCTTAGTTCCCACAGCTTGCTACACCTACTCCTTGAATATCATCAGAGCATACCAGTAGAAATCTATTCAATTCCTATTCAGATTTATACTAAATGGAAATATACAAAGGTTTGTACTGGTCGTATGGAAAAGAATTGTCAAGACTTTTTTATAACTGACTTCCACTTATTTAATTTTAAACTGAAAAGCAAACTGTAGCCATTCATTGCACTGATGTTGGTTACCATGACATGAGATCATTATAGGTTGGATAAAAGGGCAAAGACTATGGAATCTAGAGTGTTTACCTGACCTCTTACTGAATCCAAGGTTAAGTTAAAAGACAGAATTATTAGCCATGGTAGCTCATCATTCCAACCTGCTGAGGTCAGTTGAAGTCTTTCCATTCACTTAGCTGAGCAGAAGGTCAATATTCGGTTCTGCAAAACAAATCAAATACCTTACTGTCATGCACTTCTGCATAAGTTTTGATTGGATAAGGTGAAAATTAATCATCTGGCCAACAACAGTAAGCTGAAGCCTAACCCTATCAAGATGAAAGCAACACCAAGAGAAAAGCTTGTAGGTTCCATTTTACATGACTGAGCAGTGTGAAGTAGGCACCTTCTGAGTTAGCTATGGAGTCAGTCACTGAAGACGTCATCCTAAAACATGAAGGTGCCTAAAATAGATAGGATGGATCAGCCTTCCCTTTCTGTGATAATTAGACACAGAGACCAGAATACCTTATAACAAACTCTTATTATTTTAAGTGTTCTCAGATTAATTTTACCCTTAGAGTTTGCTCATCTGCTCAAGGATTTTTAAGATTCTGCAGTCTTCTTTGAACTGTTCTAATGCTCCAAATGGCACCAAGGCCACCTCTCTGTGCAATGGTATTAATACAACACTGATATCAGGTGCTTTTTCTTAGTTATTTTATAGTCCTGTAGGACTTCTAAAAAGAAATTGTAAAAGGCTGGAAAAACAAAAGGAATTGTTTTTACTTTTTCCAGATAGGAGTCTAGAAATTGGCTCCTCCCAGTAGTCCTGATGTCAACCCTCTCTTGAAATGTCTCCAGGTTACATTACTGTAGCCTCTTTAAATCACCATACATGAGAGAAATGCACTAAATACATAACAGAAATACTACGCTACAAAATCCATCCCCATGTGAATTGGGAAAACAATTTCTGAGATCAAACCTGAAAAACCTTAAAAATTAAATCAAACACTACATGACTTTCAACTGCAGTTTCATGTCTTGAAGTTGCTCATCCACAAGACGAGTTATGAAGTGTGATTAAGTGAGGTAGGCCAGTCACATATTACTCTGTTTCTGTTTGGGAAATTAGGGACATCAGTTTGAAGCCCATTACTCTGCTCTTGTGAGACCCCACCTCAAATACTGCATCCAGTTCTGTTGTCCCCATCATAAGGACTCAGAGCTATTGGAGTGAGTACAAAGGAGGGACACAAAGATGATCCAAAGGCTGGAACACTTCTGCTATGAGGATAGGCTGAGGGAGCTGGGCTTGTTCAGCCTAGAGAAGAGAAGACTCTGGGGGGACCTTAGAGGTGCCTTCCAATATCTAAAGGGATCCTACAGGAAGGCTGCAGAGAGACTTTTCATAATGGTGTCTAGCAATAGGACAAGGGAGAATGGTTTGCAGCTGAGAGAGAGTAGGTTTAGACTGGATCTCAGGAAGAAGTTCTTCAGTACAAGGGTGGTGAGACTCTGTAATAGACTGACTGCCCAGGGAGGTCGTGGATGCCTCCTCCCTGGCAGAGTTCAAAGCCGGGCTGGATGAGGCCTTGAGCAGACAAATAGTTGAGAGGTGTTCCTGCCCATGGGAGGGAGGTTGGAGTAGATGATGTCTAAGGTCTCTCCCAACCTAAGAACATCCTAGGATTCTATGAATCTTGAAAGAGCCCTAATGCGACAAAGCAAAAAGCATTTGCCACAGCACAGCAAATAACGGGACTGTGCTTAGGGATCTAAAAGTGTTCCTGGGAGAAAGTCCAGTGTCAGAAACTACACCTTTTATCTAGGTGATGATTTTTTGCTGAATCACTCCAGTGTTTGATCAAAATTGCACCTTCATACATCAGACAGGAACTAAAATATATTTTTGCTAAGGTGGAATGATCTCAGAGAAACTTGCTTCAAAGGACACTATACCCTGAAAAGGCCCCAGACCTGAGGAGATGGGCAGAATACCTTCTTCAAGTTCAACCCAGTTTTACTGTAGGAAACTAGTCCAGGTTTGCTTTTTACCCCTTGAAGTGAAACATGGGGGGAGAGATGACATGGGATACATCTCTGTTCTCCTCAATAGAAACATTCCTTGATAATTATGATAGTATTTTTTGCTTAATAAGATGACCCATTTTTACTCACCATTATGAAAAAGCAGAGGCTGAGTAGCAAAGATGAGTAACAGTTTACTTGAGGTTGGTTTGTCAAAGATTTCTATCATCCTTCTAACTATTTCATGGCCTGTTAAATGAGCTGAGACAACACTTTATGCCACTCAGCATTTTAAATTATAAATTATGGTAACAATAGAGAGCACCTCCTGTTTTTACAGAGAATTTAATCTGGAAGAATAAAAATAACTAGTTCTGCCTGGATGCATGCATGACTTACACACATGCACATATTTATTTGTTTCTTTTTAAAACCAATTTGAGTTCTAGGAAGCTGTTTCTAGCACTTGATTATAACTGTCTGTTTGTACAGTGTCATCAAAATGTAATCAGGCTCTCTAAAGAAAACCAAACAAAAAGCAAGTAAATTTTTCATAACAGGTTCTCTAAACAGCTAAGACAGACCCAGAGTGGAAGTTACCCAAGTCTGGTCTGGAACAGAGAGGAACACCTTTTTAAAGATAATTCCCAAATCATTTGTGCAAACAGCATTTCACAGTACACGGTATCACCTTTGTGCATTAAGGCCTCCACTACGTAGTTTTAACCAAGTTAAAATATCTGCTTTCTCTCAGAATCATAGAATCATTTAGGTTGGCAAAGATCTTCAAGATCATCAAGTCCAACCATTAACCTTACTCTACCAAGTCCACCACTAAACCATATCCCAAAGCACCACACCTACATGGCTTTTAAACACATCTAGGGATGGTTTAAAAAAATATCCTGTTTCAATGCCTGACAACCCTTTCAGTGAAAACATTTTTCTGTTGTCCCATCTAAACCTTCCCTAGTGCAGTCTGAGGGCATTCCCTCTTGTTCTGTCACTAATTGGAAGAGACCAACATCCATCTCATGACAACCTCCCTTCAGGCTGCTGTAGAGGGTGATGTGGTTTCCCCTCAGCCTCCTTTTCTTCAGAATAAATATCCCCAGTCTCCTCAGCTGCTCCTCTCTAAGACTTGATCTCTGATCTTATTCTCTCCCTTTTCAAGAATGTCTTTCCTGACCCTGCCCAGCAGCAATCTCTGCAACATTGACCATCCTACTTACATATATAAGCACTAGATTTTGTGAGGGAAAATGTGAGCAAAAGCAAGCAACTACCTAATAGGAGGACCATTTTAACTTAATTTATTTCATATTGTGCACACTCACACCACAGCCTTTTTTTTTTTTTTTTTTTCTTAAATACTCCTGCTCTGTCATAGTCTCTTTCAGGCCTGTATCAACTTCCATCTTTAAAATACCAGCCCAGAAGGGAGCTTTGAAAGGCATGAGTGGGTTGTTGCTCCTCAGCTGCCCTTTGTGTCACTCAAAGCCCCTCTTCAAACATACATCTCTCCCCACACTTCTGGTGAGGGGCATGTTCTTTCACACACGTGTTGTTACATCTGCCTGCTACACAGACAAGGACGTGCTCCTGCTGAAGTGATTTAAATGGGTGATTGGCACCAACAGGCACTGAAGCACCCAGAACATTGTTGGCAGCTTTCATGCAGCCAGCACACACATTCCTGATCTGAACAGGTTTTTCTCATCGCTGCTCCAGGCACACAAATTTTTAGGCATTCCTTCTAAATTATCTTACTACGTGGCATTGCTAAGTTGGTGGAGAACAACTACATCTTTGACCATTTCAGAGGTGATAAATTTCATACATAATTGGCACCATACTGCTTTGTGTGCTGCCAACTGAATTTTACTGGAGTCGTCTTGGTAGCTGGCTTAGAAAGCCATCCATAGCAAACAGGCTTCTCCAGGCTACATCTCTGAGCAATCAGATTTTTTTAAAGGGATGAATAGTGTTCTTGTTGCTAATGGTTTCACCTATGGCCATTTATAAACTAAATTTATTGATCTAATCAAATAGTCTGAGTTCAGGATAAAATGGTTCAGCAGAGAAGAGGAAGATGACAACGTGCCCTAAGAAATCCTGAGTGGCACAACAGCTTTCCTATAAGTCTTGGAGAGAAGCATGCTGGGAAGGCCCACCTGAGTTTAACATAGGAATTACTCAGTCTGGAGCTGGGCGCAAGCCTAATTTGGATGGGATCAGTTTGGACTCTGTTCCTCCCTGTGGGAGGATCCTTGGCTGCAAACTATATACAGTTAACAGCCATCTGGGGGCAAGAAATTTAAAGAGAAGACAGAAAGCACCAAGCCACAATACTTTTTTTCCCTCTTCCTTTGGTGAAGACATTCTGCCAGTTTCTAGCCTTATATGGAGCTAGAAGTGTCTAGTCACACAGCCTTCAAGACCTGCCTGAAACACAGTTGTGCATGTGAAAACATCTACTTTCAGGCATCTTTTTACATTATCAATTGTTACTTATCTTTCACACAATAAGTTCCTGTGTTTTCACTGTAGATGTGGCAAGGGCAGAAGCATGATATTTCCCAAGGACTGCACCTTTTACTTATTTAATTTTTCCAAGGATACTTACCTGTTAAAATGGTGTTGTCTGTTTGTTTGCTACCTGTGTATCTTTAGTTCATTGCATTTTTTAGCCCCTGTGAATGAGATTATGTCATTGACTTCAGAGCCACCTTTTGAAAAGAGTCTGCTTGTGTGTAAAACCATTACCTGAAGCTGCTCACATGCTCATATTCAGTACCTTCAAAGGGATAAATATTAAAGAAAGTCCATCAAGGGTAGTGCTCATTAACAGCAAAAATTAAGCTGTCTTTTGAAGAACAATGACTTTATGCCTCACTTTCCACTACAGAAGACATTGTGTTAACACAGATATTCATCATAAAATACTAGATGTAAATAAGGACCCATTTCTGCATCAAGCTAGCACCTATGTCTCCATTAATATGTACCATTTAGACAGGAGCAGGGCTGTGGTACAATGTGGTACTTGCTTTCGTGCTGGCCACACGTGCTCAGGTGAATTTCACCCTCTGTGTCTAACAAATTTGTGTCTTTGAGACATGCAAGTTGTTGTGGAAAAGATAAAGGACTTTGGAATGCCTGTGCAGGCATGTTGCTTCTCTTGCCCAGTTTGATCTGTTGCTTGACTGTAAAATTAATATTGGAACATTGCCAGGAAAGCTAAAACACCAGCGAGAGCCAAGCTCTTTCATCTCACTAGTGCTTAGGAAGAATTAAGTGCTCTGTACATCCCTTCTAAGCCTGTCCCTTTATTGTAGCTTGTGACCTCCTTCACTATATAGAAGACTTAAGTAATCCCCTTTCCAGTCATTTGGAAAGCCCCATTAGTTCCCCCAATTCAGTGTCCTGCCCAGTTGCAGGAATCTCCAGCCTATCAGTAATTCTCCCAGGACAGCAAAGCTGATCCTCCAGACCTTTACACATCATGCAAAATAGAAAATGAACTGTTCCTGTGAATATCAGAAAAGAGGAAAGAGGAGAGACTGTGAAAGAATAGAAGCAAGTTGTCCCTAAACATGCAATAAAATATTCTTTCATACTGCATTAAGGATGCAGGTCTGAAATGTCTTCTGTGTTCCTATGGGATAGTTGGTGTCTGTCTTAGCTATAGTGGGTGGAGGCTTTACCTGATTGGTTTGGTGTTGGTTGTTGGCATGTTCTGCTTTATTTTCATGTTTTGTTGAATTAGGCTATATTTCAAAAGCACATTCCTGACAGCTCTGATGTGAGCTGCTATCACATGGCCTTTAGTGGATCTTTTGTCTATAGAAGAGATGTAACATAGTTCTCCCATATTTTCTTGCTTCTGTGAAAATGCAATTCTCTCTTCCTCAGCATGTGCCTTATAGCAAGACTAAATTTTCACGTAGATGCACCAACATAACATTCCCATCCGGTGGAGTAATTCCCTACTTGCTATTTGCAAACAAATATAAATATACCCTGACATTATTTTCTACCACCCGAGGAACTTTAAACAGGGGTGAAAATGATCCACCCTGGAACATGGTCACTTGCTGTGCTTTCCTTGTGATGCTATACATCTATTCAAAGCCAAATGCAATCTCCAGAAAGGGAATACCTTTGCTTTAAAGGCAACTGGCTCTCACCTCGACAAAAGATCTTGCTGCAAAGTCCCCTCTGCCCCAAAGCACATACCTCAGGGATGTGGCAGAATAGGGAAAGGGCAAGCACAGTTCCACCTCTTCCCACAGGGCCTGGGACTGCTCTCCACACATACTTGGATATGGCAAAGGGATGAATTTGCCACCACAGTTAAACACTTTTCTTTGTATGTCTCTGCTTATGTAAATTAAAAACTTTGAAATCCCAATACATAGAATTAGACATCAAAGCAACTGATTAGTTATAGGTGGCAATTTTCAGTCCTTTTATGACCTTTTTGGTCACTTTTATTCAGTTGGGAAATCAGTGTGATTTATTTCACTTGTAATTCCTCAAACATGGAAGGCATGTGACATGAACTTTAAAAGCAATATTCCTTGCCATCCAGTGTCTGGTGCAGAAAGAAGGCTCTCAGAATGAAACAGTTTGAAATTCTGCTTTGATGGCATGCTTTGTACTCTTCTTTCCTTTGGAGAAAATGTCTATATTTTAGTAAGTCCCAATGAGGAAAAGGCTTTGCTGTAGGGAGAAATCTTTGTTTAAAGATTTTGCTGTCTTTCAGTCCCTTTATTTGAGTGGGGCGCCTTCTTCCAACAACAAATGACCCCCTTTCTGCTGCAGAATGCATCTCATTTCAAAAGAGCTCTAGGAACAGCAGCTGCTGGACACTTCTCTGCTCTATTCTGTCTTTTTGCAGTGCATAAATCTCGTAGCTAATCCCACAACTAATACCTGATCAGGACCTCATGTGCTACACAGAGCTGTCTTACGCCAGGCCAGTTTGTTGCAGCCACACAAAACATTCTGTCCCATTTGAAAGAGTTGTGGTACGTTTGTCCCTTGCTACCATCAGAGATATTCTGACAGTTCTGCTGCTGTAACTTGTCCCAGTGCCAGAGGTGTTGCTACACTGGAAGATTCCAAAAGGCCACCAGTGGGAGGAACAGAAGGAAGACACTTTTGTTGAAAGGCTCCAGCTCATTCTCATACACATTACAACTTGGAGCTTAAGACTATCCCCTGAGGAAAAAGTGTTGAAGTTTGGTATGTACCTTTTCCTATTCACAATAAGCACAGTGAAGAATAACTTGGTTGGAAGGAAGCCCCCTCAGCTTTGCCTCTCTCTCAAGGCATTTGTTATATTTTGTTTATCTTCCTAATTAACCAAAGTTGTTTTGGTTTTTTTTTTAAGGAAAAATGAAGAGAGGGAGAGGGAGAGGGAGAGGGAGAGGGAGAGAGGGAGGGAGGGAGAGGGAGAGGGAGAGGGAGAGGGAGAGGGAGAGGGAGAGGGAGAGGGAGAGGGAGAGGGAGAGGGAGAGGGAGAGGGGAGCTTTGTTGCCCTTCTCTGGACATGTTCCAGCAACTCAACATCATTCCTAAACTGAGGGGCCCAGAACTGGACACAGGACTCTAGGTGGGCCTAACCAGGGCTGAGTACAGGGGCAGAATGACCTCCCTGCTCCTGCTGGCCACACTGTTCCTGATACAGGCCAGGATGCCATTGGCCTTCTTGGCCACCTGGGCACACCGCTGGCTCATGTTCAGCCTACTATCAACCAGTACCCCCAGGTCCCTTTCTGCCTGCTCTCCAGCCACTCTGACCCCAGCCTGTAGCACTGCATGGGGTCATTGTGGCCAATGTGTAGAACCCGGCACCTTAGATGTGTTAAATCTCATGCCCTTGGACTCTGCCCATCTGTCCAGCCTGGCAAGGTCCCTCTGCAGAGGTCTCCTACCCTCTAACAGATCAAAACCTGCCCCCAGCTTGGTGTCATCTGCAAACTTACTGATGTCTGACTCAATCCCCCCATCCAGATCATCAGTAAAGATATTGAACAGGATGGGGCCCAGCACTGATCCCTGGGGGACAGCACTAGTGACTGGCTGCCAGCTGGATGTGGCACCATTCACCACCACTCTCTGGGCTCGGCCCTCCAGCCAGTTCCTAACCCAGGACAGAGTGATGCTGTCCAAGCCACGGGCTGACAGCTTGGCCAGGAGTTTGCTGTGGGGGACAGTATCAAAGGCCTTGCTGAAGTCCAGGTAGACTACATCCACAGCCTTCCCCACATCCACCAGGCAGTCACCTGATCATAGAAGGAGATCAGGTTGGTGAGGCAGGACTTGCCCTTCCTAAATCCATGCTGGCTGGGCCTGATCCCCTGGCCATCCTGTAAGTGCTGAGTGATTGCACTCAAGATGACCTGTTCCATAATCTTGCCTGGCACTGAGGTCAGGCTGAGAGGTCTGTAATTCCCTGGTTCATCCATCCAGCCCTTCTTGTGGATGGGCATCACGTTGGTCAGCTCCCAGTCATCTGGGACCTCTCCGGTGAGCCAGGACTGTTGACAAATGATGGAGAGTAGCTTGGCCAGCTCATCTGCCAGCTCTCTCAGCACCCTAGGATGGATCCCATCTGGTCCCATGGACGTGTAGGGATCCAAGTGGCTGAGCAGGTCTCTAACTACCTCTTCCTGGATTACAGGGGAACTATACTGCTCCCTGGCTCCTTCTGCCAGCTCAGGAGGCCAGTTGTCTGGAAGACAACCTATCTTACTATTAAAAATTAAGGCAAAGAAGGTGTTAAGTACCTCTGCCTTTTCCTCATCTTTAGTTACAATATTCCCCTCTGTGTCCACCAAGGAGTGGAGGTTGTCTTTGCCCCTCCTCTTGCCATTAATATATTTATAAAAGCATTTTTTGTTGTCCTTCACAGCACTGGCCAGCCTAAGCTCTAAATGGGCTTTTGCCTCTCTTAATTTTTTCCCTACATGACCTAGCAACATTCTTAAACATTTCATGGGTAAAATCAAGATGGCTGGAGTGGAAGCCAAACTGACTGCTGATACTCCTCTCCATCTAGTTCTTCTCTTTTGGAAAATATGTTTGCAGCCATCTCACACCTGACATCTCTCTCCAGGCCAAACTGCACAACACAGAACACTTTGTTCATTATTTTTCTCTAAGAGAACATGCAACAGTACAGGTGGAGAAGAGGAAGGGTAAATAACTTTCTGGAGTCAGCTCTAGCAAGGGGTTACTTATGCGAACACGACTGATTTTGGAGGGTCTGCAGAAAGGCTGGAAGCGGACTGCAAACCAGGCAATATAAGCTAATGCAGGATAAAGAACATGTCGCCTCTCTTGTTGCTGTGACAACAGAAGTAATTTGAAAACAATGACTTTTTATTTCATAACATGGTAAACAGGCTTTCAGTGATCTAATTGGAGCTACTCTGAAGGAGAAAAGGCAACAACTAACCAGCACCATTCACACAAACCCAACACCTACAATTCACTCTCTTTGAAAGTGCTACTCAAGCAGCAGGCTAGAAATGCACTGCAAAAAGTCTCTTTCTTTCTGGGTGGGTGTGGGTGCCTGTGGCAGTAAAATAAACTTTGTTGTATGTTTGATGTCTGCTGAATATATCTGCATGCAAAGCTAATACAAATCCAAGTCTAAGGCACCATTTCTGTAAAAGTCACTAAAATACTTCTTTCAAGTTTCTAAAGTCTTTCCTCAGATTTTACTACTCGCTTGTTACTTCTGCTCAATAAACAGAGACAGGTGGATTGTGAACTGGTTGAAGTAGTTTTGGTCAATGGAACAGAGTCTAGATGGAGGCCTGCATCAAGCAGAGTCCCTCAGGAGTAAGTATTTGCACCAGTACTATGCAATATACTCATCAATGACCTGGATGAGGGCACAGAGTGCACTGTCAGCAAATTGGGATGAGCAGCTGACACACTAGAAGGCTGTGCTGCCATTCAGGGAGACCTGGACAGGTTGCAGAGTTGGGTGGGGAGAAATTGAATCAAACACAACAAAGACAAATGTAGTCTGGTATCTGGGAAAGAACAAACCCACAGGCCAGTATAGGTTGGGAATTGGGGGAAAGGGATCTGGAGGTCCTGATGGACAGAAGGATGGCCATGAGCCAGCAATGTGCCCTTGTGGCTAATGAGGCAAATGACATCCTGGGGTGTATTAGAAGGGGCGTGGTTAGTAGGTTAGAGGTTCTTCTCTCCGTCTACTCCACCCTGATGAGGCTGCATCTGGAATATTGTGTCCAGTTCTGGGCCCCTCAGTTAAGGAGGGCCTCAGGGAACTGCTTGAAAGAGTCCAGCACAGAGCCACAAAGATGATGAAGGTTGTGGAACATCTCCCTTATGAGGAAATGCTGAGGGAGCTGAGCCTCTTCAGCTCAGAGGAGACTGAGGGGTGACCTCATCCATTGTTTATAAAGATGTGAAGTGCTACTGTCGGGAGGCTGGAGCCAGGTTCTTGTCAGTGATGTCCAATGATAAGATAAGGGGCAATGGGTGCATGTTCCATGTGAATGTAAGGAAAAACTTTTTCACTGTGAGGGTGACAGAGCACTGCAACAGGCTGCCCAGAGAGGTTGTGGCGTCTCCTTCTCTGGAGACATTTGGGACCCGCCTGGATGTGTTCCTGTGTAACCTCCTCTAGGTGATCCCACTCTGGCAGGGAGGTTGGACTGGATGATCTCTCGAGGTCCCTTACAACCCCTAACATTTTGTGATTCTGTGAAATAATAAACACAGATAAGTTTCAGCAGTTCAAATTATGTGCATTTGTGGTTCATGCTCAAGCACCAAAAAACCCTCATTGCTTCCCAGCATACAAATTAACTGAGCTCAACCGAGGTAGCTATTTTGGGCATAGCTTTTACAGCAGGACCGGGGGAGCCAAACTCACAATCTCATCTGTATCCAGCGGTAACAGGCGTACAGTTCTGTGCATCTATCTTTACATGCCCCTATACAGCTTAGTAAAATGTGCCCAACAGAAGCTCTGTGCAGATTCACATCTATAAACTGGCTAGGTCACATAACAAAAAGCTGGGTGGGGAGCATGGGCCTAAAATTTATGACATACCTTTTCAAAGCAAACCAGTAAACAAACAGAGGAAATCAGAGGCTGCTGAATGCAGCCAAAGCAACAGTAGTGAATCCAGTTCCACGCCACATGAGGAAGGCCCCCACAAACATACCAGCATCATGAACATGAAAGGGAAAGTGGCTGCAAGTACAACAGAAACTGACTCACCTATTTTCTTCGAATGGGATGAAAAAAAAGAAATTAGAAGATAAACAACTAGAGAGCTCTTTGAAAGGAAATTGATCTTACAAAACCCATTTTTCTAGCCACCTTCAGTGAAGCAGAATTACCAGCTAAACAAAATGTTGATATATAATCTTCAGGCTTGTAGGAACTGTCGAAATAGGAAGTGGTCACTACATGACCTAGAAGGGCAGGTAGACATCACTAACTGAAAAATACCCCACTGAATATTATGACTACTCCACCTTCTATGCAGCACCAAGCAGGCTGGTACATGCTGGTTTCTTTTAAGTAACTTCTATCCTTCTGGAAATCTTATTACAAAGTGTTTAAAGGGATCTTGTAAGAAAGAGATGCACACGAACAAACTGAATAATGCCTCCCCAGCACCTGGCAAAATTTCAGAGATGAGTCATACATTATGGCTGTATAAATCTGGGCTTTGTGCAAGTCATAGATTCCACACACTTCAGATTTAAATCATAGGGGATGAAGCTCAGGCCTGTAATGTACATCCTCCACTGTAAAATGCATACTTTCTGATATCCTCTCTGAATGCCAAGAGAATGATTGAACTGCACATCCAAATAGGATCTTGGGAGTGGATAACTGAAGAGATGAGGATTTGGATCCCAGTCCAGCAAAATGAGTATTTATAGCGGAAACACTGAGAAATCCTGAAAGAAGAATTTCTGGGGTTAAATGGTTGCTGGATTTCAGATATAACTGACCAGAACTACATAGTTTAGGCCGTAAATCAATGGGCTCCTTCAAAGCCATCAACATTTTCTGTCTCCAAGACAACAAAGGCTCTCCTTACCATTAGCAGGAGTAGGTAGGTGGGTATCAGCTCTTCTAAATGTGGATGCATTTAAAAGCATTAGCACTGAGGACCATACCCTGACATGGAGAAGAAAACAGAAAGGCAATGGGGCATAACACAGAGAGATAACAGACAATAGTGGACAACAGTCAAGAAAAAGGGGATCAAAACAGGGTCACATCCACACATGTGATTCTTACAACACTGGTCTTCTACAAAGAAATAGTTGAAAACCCCAAATTTGGAGGCAAGCATGGAACTACTCCTTCTTGACCACATTTCTGATTTTGGGTGTTGCTTGCCAAGAAGGGAAAATCACCACATTTAGACAAGGTAATACAGGACAACTAACTCATGCAAAACATTGCAGCCTGGATGGTAGCCCACACACTTTAGAGATTAACTCAAGATTTGAAATACAATTTGAGTAACTTCCTTTGATGTTCCATCTGGTAAATCATTTAGCGGGAATGTCTTAATCACATCAAAGGCATCTATCAGTGCATGCACATTTTCTCAGTTCTTTAGGTCTCTGCCTGTATATTGCACTCAAAGAACAGCTATATTAGTACTGAATTAAACTTTACTGCAGTGCTTTCTTCCACAGTAATAAAATAAAATCTGCAGTGTATTACCACTGTGGCCTCAAGCACCAGATTTTAGAAGAGCAGTATTTCACTATTATCTCAAAAAAGGCTGCTCCTGTACAATGAGCCTTGCTAGTGTTTAAAAAAAAACAAAAAAACCCCAAAAAAACCCAAAAAAAACCCCACAGCTATGCACAACAACAAAAATACAAAATCACCACCCCCACCCCCACCCCCAAAAAAAAAAGCCCCACAACCAAGCAAAAAAAGCCCAAACCAAAACCACCACACAAAAAAACCAAAAACCCCAACTAAACCAAACCCCACAAAAGCACATTCTCCTGTTGAGGGGGCCCACTGGCAGCAGGCTCTAACATCAATTACACTGACATAGATCTAGGATGGATTTAGATCTAAGAGGTTAGATTTAGACTAGCTAAGAGATATAAATTTTTTGGTTTTTTTACAATGAGAGAGTTGAGGCACTAGAAGAGGTTGGCCAGAGAGGTAGCAGAAACTCCATCCCTGGAAACTTTGAAGGTGAGACTGGACAGGGTTCTGAGCAACCTAATGTAATTAAAGTTGTCCCTGCTTACTGCAGGAAGGTTGGACTAGATGACCTCTAAAGGCCCCTTCCAAGCCAAAACATTCTATGGATCTATGACACTTCTTCCTCATACTCAAAACAGAAATCCCATGATGCTGGGAATTAGGGTCATACTTACAGAGAAGAAAAGAAAACAAGGAAAAGGGGGGGGGAGAAGAAGAAGAAGAAGAAATCCTTCTAGCTACTAAAGAGTTTTGTAAAACCTCACAATTATATTCCTAGCAAGCTGTGGCAGGTTATACCTATTTGTACACGTCAATCTTACCTTGTTGCTTAGACACTTTTAATCTACCCTACATACCCCACACTGCTCATTACTTTCTTATGACTGCTCACAGGATCCTGCAGAACCCCACAAAGCCCATATAGCAGGTGCCCAAGGCCCGCAAGGGCAAGAGATGGCTCCCTGGGAGAATAATCTCCCAGGGCATGGTGGTACTGGGTTGACGGCTGGACTTGATGATTTTAGACGTCCTTTCCAACCTTAATGACTCTGTGGGAAATACGAAGAACACAGGACAGGCTCCCCAAGGAAGGGGTGGAGGCCCCATCTCTGGAAACATTCAAGGTCAGGCTTGAGCAACCTGATCTAAGTTGGGGATTCCCTCGTTTACTGCAGGGAGGTTAGATTAATTTACTTTTAAACGCCCCTTTCAACCCAGTGCATTTTATAATTCTATGACCTCGGCTTCCCTTAGCATATACCTCTCGGTCCGATCCCGTCACCCTCATCCACCCCTAGCCACGTAGAAGCGATCACAGCTCGGCCGACCGCTCCCCGCCCCGCCCCAGCCCCGCCCCGCGGCGGCGGCCGGGCGGCGAGAGCGTGTAGCGGCGGCGCCGCGCTCGGCCTGATTTACGGCTGTGCTGCAAACGGCCGCCCTGCCGGGCCGCAACGCCACCGGCAACAAGTCGGGCGAGTGCGGGAGCGGAGACCTTGCGGCCGGCTGAGGCCCGAGCCGCGGCCCGGCCCCTCTCCGCTCCCGCTGGGCCCAGGCGACGGCCAAGGCGAGCGGAGTGGACCCGCGTCGCTGAGGCCCTGCGGCTGGCCGCGCCGGGTGGGTGCTTCCCCGGGCGCCGGGCAGAGATGGCGCAGTACCCCTGGTAGCCCCCGGGAAAGTTTCCCAAGTTTGCCGGCGGGCCTGCCGGGTTGCCCCAGCCCTGGGCGGGCGAGGACGCGGGCTGTTCTCTGCCAGCCAGGGCCCTGCAAGGAATGCAACAGACGGCCCGGGATGAAGGCAGGCACTCCTGGCAGGAGCCGCTCGGGAGCGTCAATCTCCCCTTCCGCTGTCCGCGATGCGGCGACCACACCAGGTTCCGGAGCCTCTCCTCGCTGCGGGTGCACCTGGAATACAGCCACAGCTACGAGGAGAGAAGCCTCTTGAGCAAGAACAGCCTGTTCTCGCCCCCGAAGGACGTAGAGCTGCTCTCCCCGCCGGAGCCCGCCGCCCAGGGCAGCCTGGGGAGCCCTGGCAGCGCTGTACAACAGAAGGGTTCCTACCTGAATTTCTGCGAGGCGACTTGCGAGAGGTCGAAGCGCGGGCAGGTTCTGGAGGTGGAAGCCGAGCGGCCCGGCTCCTATGTTGCGAACTATGTGTCGGCTGAGTCGCCAAGCGAGCACATACCTAAAGCCGGCCTCTCGGGCGCTGACTCCAAAACCTTCTTCGAGGCACACGTTAGAGAAAAGTTTAACAGAATGGTAGAGGCCGTGGACAAAACGATCGAGAAGCGAATCGAGAAGCTTACCAAAGAGCTGGCCCAGAAGACGGCAGAGCTGCTGGAAGTGCGGGCAGCTTTTGTGCAGCTGTCCCAGAAGAAGCAGGAGGTGCAGCGCCGGGAGCGGGCCCTGAGCAGGCAGGTGGACGTGGCGGTGGAGATGATCGCGGCCTTGAAGCAGCGCCTTAGCGAGTCCGAGGAGGAGCTTCACCGCAGAGAGGAGGCGGAGTGGGACGGCAAGGGCCGCTGGCTTTGTGCCGGTGGGCCAGCCCTTCTACGAGGGGCAGAAGAGAGGGCACGGGTCGGTTGCTTGCTGATTATGAAAGGGCCTGGTGCTGACCATGTTCTGATCGCTGTATTTCTAGAGTTGCAGCCCATGTGACTGTGTTCCTCGCAAAGCAAGGGAAGCTCCTCGAACAGCTGGCTTTCGTGCTTGACTACCCCAATGACCAACTTTTACACTCCAATACCAGTGTTGGCTTCCTGGTTTCATGGGTCTAGGGACAAGTATATGCTATCATCAGCATGTAATCTGATTTACATGACACATCTACTCCATTATCTTTTTAAGTACAGGTGGATGGGTAAGTGCTGGAGGAAGTATGTAAGAATAATGAATAGCACTTATTCGCTGAAGCCCTTCCACCATGGTCAGCAGGCTGCCTGTGGAGTGGGATAGTCACTTGTGCAGCAGCAGAGATGTAGCAGAGACAGTACTGAAAAGGCCATGTCCAAGTAGATATTTTGGATGGACATAGAACTGTGAAACCGGGATCATTTATATGGAATAGGAAGCAGATGCTAGAGACATTCTTAGTAATCTAAGCCATCTAAAAATATGTTCATGATGCATTCATTAAAAATGTAGTGATAGCTTATGTATTATTTATATGTGAACTACTTAGTGTACTCAGCACTTGCTGAAACCTTCAGGTTTTTCAGAGCAACATAACTTATTTTTGGGGAATGCAAATAAAGAGCCTTGGTAATGCAGTGCCTCTAAACCAATTCATCAGCTTACAAAGGAAAGATGAGAAGTGCTAGTTGCCATGACACTGATCTTAGAAGAAATAAGTAAGGTCGTGTAGGAGTTCAGTGTAGGAAGTTCGGAGGGCTTTCATCATTCCTTCCTGTAGTCTAAGGACCATAAAGAAAAGATGTCGATGGCTCCTACATCAGTAGGATTCACCTGTCCTGAGGCAGTGCTGTAGATTTCCCAGAAAAGGGAAAACAAAGGTCGTGGTATTTGAGTCTCTGGCGTGTGTACCTTCTTTGAAGGGATATTCAATAGGATCTCTGATTTTTGAAATACCAGGTGATCTTCATGGAAGAGAAGATTTCTGCAGTGTTGATTAAGGGTGTTTGTGGAAAAAGAGTAAGGATGGGATAGAATTATCTGGGTATGATATGGGAATGACAGCAAGGACACTCTTCTCTGAACAGAACACAGCAAAAGCTGCAATTTAACTATATTGGGAAGAGGCTGCCTGCCCCCTTGGCAGACTGATTACTAGCAGCAGTGGCAGGCTATGGGTCTGAGGCCAGAAGAGACTGAACACATTGCTAGGCTCTGAAAAGGGGTGGGAGCTCAAATGATGACTCTTACAACTCTAGCCATCTCTAAAGGAGGAAAATGAATGGGTGAGCAGATGAGATGTCCTAAAATGGTTTTAAAGGGAAGACTGAAGGTTACTTGGTAAGAAATACTAATGAAAAGAGCCAGCTGCACAAGAGACTTCACCTGAGAATCTAGGGTATTATTCTAGGACCATCACTAGCTTGTTTGAGCTTACTTGGAAGTAAAACCAGCAACAGGAATGACTGCACAGTAGTGTGTTAGTTCTAAAGGTAAATGTGACCAATGTATGCTAAAGGTTGAAAGAGATCAGTGCAGAGTACTGAGAAAGAGGAGACTCATGTGTTCTTGCATGTGCCTCTGCCTAGCCCCAAAACTTTGCCTCTTAGAAGTCAATATGAAGGTACTGTGAGGAGACTAGGAGGGTAGGAAGGGTGTAAGAATAGGTAAAGTTAATCTAGAAAAATCTGAAAATCTGTTCCTGTTTCTTCAGACAGTTCTTGTGTTTCCCATCTTAGGGCATAAGAAGGGATAATGCCATAGAAAAATGCACTCTATGGCTTTCCAGTTGAAAGGGAATTATATAACTAGCAAATTGAGAACAAGGGTAGGTATAAACAATGCTTTTTAAAAGCAGAACTAGTACTTCTAAGGGCAGGTGTTCAGATTTGAACCTCTGAAAATGCCTGGGAGACACAGCTAGCAGCAGGGAGGCACTGAATGGTCTGCTTGGCTAGAGGGGAGGGAAGAAAGGATGTTTATGACTTTGGTAACTTGTGTAACTTGTGTTAGTGTGGAGTGTAACTTGTCTGGTTTTCTCACGGACTGGTGGTAAATTCTGAGATCCTGGCTAGATAGTCTTTTATGTGTTCAAATATTTGGTGTACTGAAATTACCTTCTCCTTAAAAAGAGATTAAAAAAAAAAAAAAAAAAAAAAAAAAAAAAGAGGATCTTAACTTTGGCTTTGATTTCTGGAAGTAGTCCAGATGATTAGAAAGCCAAACAAAACTGCTTAATGAAAACTGCAGAAGCAGGAGTTCGCACTGCAGATTGTGGAAAGTCAAACACAGTCCTTAGGGACTGCTTTGGTACTTGCTGACCTTCAGAAAGCAATCTTGTGAATACAGATAACTTTTTCTAAACCCAGAATTGATACTGAGCCCCTGTAGCTGAAAAGTTGTTCCTCCTTCCAGGAAGAAAAATGAAAACATCATCTTCCCTGAAACACTTCCATATCCTATTTCTAAGTAAAGGAAATCAGTCTTCCCTGACTTTATCTGAAAGTCACAAAAACTTTTTTGGAGGCTCTTCCTGAGGAAAAGCTGAAAACTTTATGGGGATCAGTTCAAGTAACTCTTGAAAAATAAGTGTTCTGATAAAGAAGTTACAGATGTTTACACTGAGCTCATATTTGAGTATTTCTCCATGTCCACCTACTGTGTCAGTATTTTACATGAATGGACAATCATTATCAGTGATCAAGTTACTCCATTATACTGAATTTAACAAATTTTCATCTTTATAAAATGTGCCCAGATAAGCCAGGCACCTATCTGGGCTGTTAGGCTAAATCTGCTTGTACATATAAGAGTGAAAGAGTTAACCAGAAATAGAAGGTAAAAGAGGATGTATTTGTGGGCCTAACCATCACTCCTGACCTGTAAATTTGCTATGGAAAAAATATGAGGGGAAAAAAAAAGTTAATATTTCAGAACCTTCCTGTTTAGAAGGGTATACAAGACTGTGATGACATCCAAAGTGCAATTGTACTGTACAGGTCTGATTTTTGCCTCTGATTGTCAAGACAGTCCTGAGAAGACTGAGAGGGGATCTCATCAATGCGTATAAATATCTGAGGGGTGGGTATCAAGTGGAGGGGACCAAGGTCTTTTCAGTGCACACTAATAAGACAAACAACAGGTTCAAGCTTGAACATAGCAGATTTCATCTCAACATGAGGAGAAACTTCTTTACAGTGAGGGTGACAGAGCACTACAACAGGCTGCCCACAGAGGTTGTGGAGTCTCCTTCTCTGGAGACTTTAAAAACCCACCTGAATGCATTCCTGTGCAGACTACCCTAAGTGATCCTGCTTTGGCAGGGGAGTTGGACCCAATGACCTCCTGAGGTCCCTTCCAACCTCGTGACACATAGGAAAGCTAAGGGAAAGGACAAAAAGGGCACTAACAGGAATAATTTTATTAGAAAGCCCTAAGAAGGTTTGAGGAGAGAGTAAAATTCTCTCTTTAAACATCTGGGTTTCCTTAATGAAGAGATGGAGCTCTTCTAGGCTTCGCATCTTCCTTCCTTCCTTCCTAGCCAAGTGAAGATACTGCACTGCTGTGATTGTGCCAGTCCTCAGCAGAGACTGCAGAGATGGCAGACCTGAGGTCACTGTGACTTCATGGAATTTAATTTCTAACTGTCTATTCTACCTGTACCTGTAAAAGCCTCATATGACTTGAGCACTTTCCTGGACCAAGCACGTAAGATGGATGGGTACATAAAAAACTGTGATCTAAGTGGGCTGCATTGTCAGAAGCTGGTTTCTCTGATGGGTTCTCCAAAGCATCAGCAAATCTATAAACCTCATAACTCCATAGGGAGTAAATTCTTTTTGGAGTTGCATTGCTGTTATTAATCAAAGCATCAATTTCACATAACAGCATTGTGAGGCTTTACTGCTGAGCAGTCATTCCTGTGAGAGGGAGGAATGTTGGTTTAGGCCAGCAGCAGGCACAGGGCTGCCCATTTGAAGAGGCTGTAGGGTCAGTAAGGCTATTTCTACAGAAATACTTGGCAGCTGATTATTTTTTATTTATTTTAAATAAAGCCTATAGCAGTCCAACAAAGACAGCAATAAAGTGAAGGTATCTCTTTAGTTACATGTTATTTTTGTCTCCTTTCAAAAATGGCTCCACTAACATACACACAGGTACATGCTGTTATCTTAGTGCAATGTCCTCAAGGAGATGAACTGTATTGAGGGGTAGGACAGGTAGAGATAACATGCTAAATGTGCTAACATATAATTGAAGTACTGTTACTGTAAGCACAGCAAAGTCTTACAGCAGACACTCTTGTGTCACCTTCGCGTTTACAAAGTCAAAAGGCCAAAGCCTTTTTATTATTTTGCCGGGCGTAAGGAGGGTGGGGGGGAGAAGCAGGGAAGAAAAGTGGATGTTCTAGACAAGCAAGCAGTTAACAAAGACAGGTCTTAGTTCATCAACCTGCCTCAGCTGAGCCCTGGACAGTTTTGATGAGTGATGGCTACAGGGTCATGTTCTCAGTGAAGCTGCTGAGGAGAGGCATGATCTAATTTAGAAAATTTGCCCTGAAAGGAATTACTCAATGTTTGATGAAGGAGCATAATATATCAAATGCCACAAAACCCAAAACAGCTTCATTTTGCCTCCTTAATGTGAGCAGGAATTCATCCATCAAGCAATTGCCCCATGTTGAATAGGTGCCAATTATTCTTTGTAATGTGGTGGGTTGAAGTTTCCCCCATCATTAACTTTTTGTCAGACCAACTCAGTTAGAAGCAAATGAAGCTCTATTTACAAGCAAAAACTACACTCCACAATGGATTGCAATGAATATGTACAAAATATACAGTATTTACAATATTATACAGATAGTTAAAATTAATAAGCAGCACAAGGACTCCCCTGGCCAAGGACCAGGGGAAGCTACCAGCTTCTCCCTCCCTGCCTCTCCCCTTACCTTCCTGTACAAAAGGGACAACAGAAAGGAGCAGAGAAGTTAGACTTAGTGAAGGCCAGCCAAAGCGTGCAGATTGTCTCTCCCAAGTTGAAGCAAAACCACCCGAGATCAGAAGAGAAAAACAGGGAAGAATTGTTATGGTACAGCTCATCTTATTCCAGACATTTATCCAATGAATTTGTTTAGAGTAATCTTCTGTTTTCCTTTTTACACCCAATAGTGATTTATTTATATTTTTCTGCTTTTCTTCTTGAAATCTGTAACTACATTTTAAAGACGTAGCCTAAAACCACAGCAAGCATTTGAAATTATGGTACTCATCTGGAAGCCACATTCAGTAGTGTCTTAAACAATTTCACTTTGTCTGCTAATTATAGAGCAACAGCATTAATGTAGTACGCTGCCATATGTCTGACAGTAATTTCTTTAACCAGTCTAATGTCACTGTCAGCTCTGGCATAGTCTGGAAAGCAAGGGCTATTTCAGAATAACTGTGCTGTGTGTAGTTAATCTTGCCAGTGGCTTCACCTTGAATTCGCAATGAATGAATTATCTGTACAAGTAAAATCTCAACAGTGGGATTAAGAGTTGGCTGTTAGAGATCACTGCAATTTATTCTTTAATATTTTAAGGAAAGCTGTTTTAATTTCAGTTGTTTTGATTTTGCTCTAAGTAGAGTATGACCATAATTATACATTATCCTTCCACCCTCAGTTCCAGGTGGTCCCACTCAGTCTTCCCTTTCATCTTCCCACTTGAGATAGGTTCAAGTGTAGCGTGACTATCCCACAGGATGGCTCTGAAATAAAGCATTTTAATATTCACAGTGCCACCCCAGAACATTCAGGGCTCAGCCCACTCAATGGGTGCAACTTGTAGGACAATAACTTTCTCTGAGGAGAGGAGGTGTGAACTTCGTAAATCCAATATGCTCATAGTGGTGTAGGAATGTGAAACCACAAACTAATGAGTAGCATTCTTTAGACAAAACTCTGATGGATAAGGTCAGTGGTGGTAATGAATGCACATATTTTAAATATTTTCACAAGTGAAAAATTTCACTTTAAATTTCATTTTACTAAAATTTCACTAAAATTTCATTTTAAATATTTTCACAAGTGAAAAATTTCACTTGTGAAATTTTCACACAAATTGTTATTGTACTAGGAGTTTGCCCTCTTCAGGAAAATAAGTATTTGATTTTTCTATTGATTTTAAGCAGAGTTATTCTAAATGCTGTTCTCTAAAGGGGTTTGATACTTGGGTGCAGAATCCATGTAGAGCCTCATGCTTGTCTCCACCTACAGAGCAGTTGCAAGTGTTGAACTTGCAGTAAATAGTCCTCGGACCAGTATTATGCCTCTGTAGGAGGGCTTGGTTGCAGTGTGAGAAATCATTAGCCCTTCTTGTCAGTTGTTAAAGAGCTGGAGCTTTCCCAACCTTTCCCTCTATGCTGTGTCACATGCTTAACTGATGAAAGCCATACAAATACTAAGGGTGTCTGCATAGTCCACATGCCAGCAACTGCTCCAGTAAACAAGATCTGCAGTTCACTAGTCCTGCAAGGAGCACTGTATGATCTAGTGGTAAAGGCAGAGGAATAAAGTAAGTAGCCTTTGATTTTGCACATTTTGCTGATCCTTGGCTTTTGTCTGTGTCGTAGCTGTGCATTGAGACAGCAGCACCAAACCAGGTGCATGCTGCAGCTCAAATGTGGCATTGCTGGTTTCACAATCACTTACAGAAGGTTTTGCTCTTCCCAACCAGAGAGAGATGACTGCCACCAAGGCATCAACTCCCTTTTCTCAGAAAGGGTTTGAAGCCCTTGCAATGCTGGAATCTTGACTGGCTGGACAGATGGGCAGAGTCCAACAGGATGGCATTCAACAAGTCCAAGTGCTGGGAGCTGCACTTTGGCCACAACAACCCCATGCAGTGCTACAGGCTGGGGTCGGGTGGCTGGAGAGCTGCCAAACAGAAAGGCACCTGGGGGTGCTGATCGACAGCTGCCTGAACATGAGCCAGCAGTGTGCCCAGGTGGCCAAGAAGGCCAATGGCATCCTGGCCTGCATCAAGAATAGAGTGGCCAGCAGGAACAGGGCAGTCATTGTGCCCCTGTACTCAGCACTGGTTAGGCCACACCTTGAGTGCTGTGTCCAGTTCTGGGCCCCTCAATTTAAGAAGGACGTTGAGACTCTTGAATGTGTCCCAAGAAGGGCAACAAGGCTGGTGAGAGGCCTTGAGCACAAGCCCTGTGAGGAGAGGCTGAGGGAGCTGGGGTTGTTTAGCCTGGAGAAGAGGAGGCTCAGGGAGACCTTATTGCTGTCTACAACTACCTGAAGGGTGGTTGTAGCCAGGTGGGGGTTGGTCTCTTCTCTCTAGCAACCAGCACCAGAACAAGAGGACACAGTCTCAACCTCTCAGGGGAGGTTTAGACTCAAGGTGAGGAGAAAGTTCTTTACCGAGAGAGCTGTTGGCCATTGGAATGTGCTGCCCAGGGAGGTGGTGGAGTCACCGTCTCTGGAGGTGTTCAAGAGGGGATTGGACATGGCACTTGGTACCATGGTTTAGTAGTCATGAGGTCTTGGGTGACAGGTTGGACTTGATGATCTTTGAGGTCTCTTCCAACCTTATTGATTCTGTGATTCTAAATGTTGCCTGGTCAGTCTATGATTTGTCTCATGCTGTTTCATGACAACAGCCTCCATTAAGCCTTCAGGGTAAGCGTCAAGACAGGCTGCAGTTTTTCTGTGGGGGCAGTTAGGCTGCAATTGAAATGCAAAACACCTAACTAGTTAAGTCTGATTAACTACAACAGGTTGACTCCCTGGCTGAGTCCGATTAAAATAAAAGCTTTGGCAGCAAGTCCTCCGTGCCTACAGTGAGTCCTTGCCTCTGCAGTTGTTGGTACTCAGCTGAAAAAAACAAATTGCCTGCTGAACTGTAATAAATTTCCCCTGGACTCTGGCTCTGGGAAGAGCTCTTCTCCAGCATGCTGGAGCAACCTCCTAGGCTGCATACCCCTTGTCTTTCCCACTCGCTTGCCTCACCCTTTTGCCACTTTCTGGGCAACAGCAGTGATCCCTCCTCCTGAAAGCAAGACAAAGCAAGAAACCACACTTTCTCCCTGTTCCCCAATCACATCACTTTAACAGAGTGGTTTACAGCACAGAATACCTCAATATTAGCATAGTAATCTATAAGTAAACAGATGAGATCACTCTACTATCCATTACAGAAGTTTACAGAGATCCGAGCAGCACTGAGCATTATCACAGAACATTAGGGGTTGGAACAGACCTTGAATGATCATCCAGTCCAACCTCCTTACCAGAGCAGGATCACCTAGAGCAGGTCACACAGGAACACATCTAGGCGGGTCCCAAATGTCTCCAGAGAAGGAGACTCCACAGCCCCTCTGGGCAGCCTGTTCCAGTGCCCCATCACTCTCACACAGTTTTTCCTTATGTTCACAGGGAACCTCCTATGCTCCAGCTTGCACCTGTTGCCCCTTGTCCTATCATTGGGCATCACTGACAAGAGCCTGGGTCTCTCCTTCCGCCAGTCACCCATCACATCTTTATAAATATGAATGAGGTCACCCCTCAGTCTCCTCTGAGCTAAAGAGACCCAGCTCCCTCAGCCTTTTCTCACAAGGGAGATGTTCCACTCCATCTTTGTGGCTCTATGCTGGACTCTTTCAAGCAGTTCCCTGAGGCTGTTCTTGAACTGAGAGGCCCAGAAGTGGACACAATATTCCAGATGTTGCATCAGGGCAGAATAGAGGGGGAGGTGGCCACCACCATGAAAAACAGGAGAAGTATCAGAGGTTTTTTGACAGGGGCAAGACCAGGACCCTTCCCACTATTTAAATGTGGCCTCTTTGCAACATTTCTGTATTGCAGAGAAGTTGTTACTTTTAACCACTTCCTGGAGGAAGCAGCAGAAAAAGAGGTGCGGGGAAAGGCCAGGCTCCAGCACTTCATTGAGAACCTGTTGCAGCGCGTGGATCTGGCAGAGAGACAGCTAGAATATTACCAAAGTCATCAGATGGTGTGCAACCACACTGACATCAGCGAGCACGTGGTAAGCCAGCAAAGTCCTTCCCTTCATTGTCACCCACCACCAGAGGGAAGCTACTTATTATTTGAATACAGTGGGTCAGGCTAATTGCTACTCCAGACACATCTGGATTTGTAAATGTTCCTTTAGACATGTTTCATTTATGTTTTATATGGCTACTTCATGAGTGGAAGGAGCAAAGATCATAAAGTAGCAATAGCCAAAGATGGTAAAGGGCGAGCAGAGAATAATGAAATACTTGCCAGATACTTAATCTTTTTCCCCAGCTTTGGTTATTGCTGCTGCTATCATTGCAACAAACACTTTGCTTTATGTCACATAGTGACTTGGAGGTGTTTTAGAAGATTTTCAGGGAAGATGTGGATCCATACAGAGGACATGTCAGCTTGCTGGCAAATTGGCTTGCTTTTTGGAGTTGCCTATGCCAGGATGCTTAAAGATAGTGAATGGATTCCCACAGATTACAAACCAGCCATGTGTGAACACTGTTTTTTTTTAATGCAGTATTTCTTTAAAAGCCTTCATTATTGATACTTAAGCTCTGTATTTTCGCTGCAGTGTGTTATATTTATATGGCAAGGGTTAGCCACATGAGTTCCAATGAACATTTCAGATTAAATGAATACCCCTTGCTGCCTGCACTAAAGAATTGCTCATCCCAGGATGTGAGAGGAAAAGGCATTTGATCATACACAGCACAGAAAAGTATGTGATGGTGGAAAGCGAAGGTTTCCATAGCCGCTTGTAAGACAAAGAGCTTTAGATAAGACCTGAATAAATGTAGATGTGCTGAATAGATTTCAGCACAGGACATCTCAAACAGTGTCTAAGAATACGGAGGGCGAGCTGTAAAGATGGGCCTTAGTATTAAGTCACATTCCCTGGTCTTGATGTGTTTACTGGGCTCCCTGGCTCAGCAGTGTCCCTTAGGGGAAGACACTAATTTTTAAGGCAGATGCCCTGCTTTCTGAGTGAATTCAGCATTCCTCTAAGGTGATCCACAGATTCACATATTGCATCAGGTTGGAAGAGACCCTCAAAGGTCATCTTGTCCAACCCCTCTGCAGTCAGCAGGGACACCTCCAATTAGATCAGGCTGCCCAGGGCCCTGTCAAGTCTCTCCCTCCAAAGCCTGAGCTTCAGGACATAATTACAGAAAAGCACACCATGAGATGGCTCTAGATTCCATCCAAGGCATATGACAAGCAGAGTTAGGCTGCGCAAAAATCTGTCTGCAAAGCGTGGACAATACCAGGGACAGAGGGAACGTTTGCTAGAAAATAACCATTTTCAGCTGCCAGATCTGACTTGCTTGGCTCAATGACTTCATAAAATGGTATTCAAGGGCTCAGTTTTGTAGCACTGATGGGAGATGAGTACAAAGAACCAATTTAGTACCCAGACTGAGGGTACAGAGCTGACCACCCTTTCCTGACCACCTCTACTAAAAGAGGGACTATAAAGTTTTTCCACACTATAAACCAAAGCATTGTAAAAAATGGAGTCATGCAAAGTTGTGCTGGTACTAAGGCTATGCTGTCCCTAGCTGATCTCAGGATTTGGGTTGGAAAGAGAGAAATGTTTGTGTTCCTGCCCTCCACCATTCAGTGCTGCTGTGACCAGAGCCAAGGGCTCTTAGCTGGAGTTTTTGAGCTGCTTGTGTGGGGAAAATGTATCACTGCAAAATTAAAGGCTCTGTTAGAATGTTAATTTAATACAGCTTATTCAGGCACTGTCCTTTATTAATTATCTTGAACACAATCATTACTTTTAATTGTATCTACACTGTTTATTCCAATGTGAAAGATGTCTGTTCAGCCCACACTTCCATAGCAATTTACTGTTGATTATAGTTCCATTAAAAAAATACCAGGGAAAAAAATTCAACCGCTAACAACTCACAAGCTACAAATGTTAAAAACAGATGAATAAGATGGAGGAATAATCTGTAAAAGGGTTGGGGTTTTTTGATTTTCTTCCATGAATAGTCTAGTTTTAACAGCAGGTGAGAATGGAAATATGATTTTGAAGACTTTAATTACTTGATAATGTAATATTAGTAACTTGTTTCTGTTTTCTTTGCAGTTTACAGACATTTCATTAAATAAGAAACCCAGATGCCTGTATGTATATCTCTTTTAATTTTTCTCTCTTAAGTAACTTGACATGCTTTTATTTCTGCTTTTGCATTTCACCTTCTCCAAAAGCCTGAATCAGGTTAGGTTTGGATCAGGTTCTATACCTGAGCATGAGCTGTATTTATGTTATATAATGGTGGAAAGCCATATTTCTGCTAAATCAAGGCTAAAATGCTTTGTCAAATGAATGACCCCCTTGCTGCTGACTATAGTAGCCTATTGCAAAGCTATAGTAGTTGAATCTCTTTAGCAAACACAGGCCAAGTTTCGGCTGAAAATATGTTTAACATTCTGTAGGTAGGAGAGAGACAGTTGTCATTTCCTAACTGACAGTGACACTGTCGACTTCAAAATCACACGTAAGCGAACAAATGCCCTAGCAGAAAATGGGCTCTATCAACATCTCAGGTTACTCAAGCTGAGTAACTGTCCTGGGAGCAGCAGAACAAATTGAGGGGTGGTTTCCCACGTGTTTGTGACTCTCATTAGTCCTAGTGCCTGGCTCAGAGGATGATGCATGCTGCTTGGCCAAGCAACAGACAGTGCATCCTTCCTCAGGGCAACCTTTCTTAGTTGGGACACAATTTTGGGCCTTTTTCCCAGTGCCACAGAAGTTGTTGCATCACCACAGGTCTGGATCTTCTGCATCCCTGCCAAATTTGTTTGTGGGTTCAAGAATTAGGGGAAGACTGAGAGACACATGAACAGATGGATGGGTTGGGAAAGAAACTTATATTACAATGTGTATCCTACTGGCTTAGGAGTGGACCTTTTCGCTCTTTTGGTGGGTTTTGTTTTTCATGCATATTAGTCCTAGCAGGCAACTGGCCATATTTTTACCCTTTTGTTAATAAGCAGTATTTGCATGAGGGGTTAGCATTGTTTTTTCTACTTTTTATAGGTTTGTGGGTTGGTTGGGTTTTTTTTCACCTACTGATTTGAAATTCTGGAAAAACTTGATTGTTCAGAGTAGACTGAGTTATGCACTTTTCAAGCTTCTGGATGTCTTGTTATGATTGGAATCAAGGAAAACAAAATTGAATTATAACTTGTGAAGTCAGTGACTCAAAGAGACGAGTCCTTCCACTGTCAAGTCTTTGGTCTAAATAATAATGCAGTTTGTTGAAACCCATTAATTTCTGGCAAACAGTCAACGTTCAAAGGCATACATCAAATTATTTAAAAGTTTCTGTTTGACTATTGATACACTTCTCCTTTGAAATAACACTGTCAAAATTAGAATTTGATGATAGCTTTTATTTGGAGTAACCAGATAAAAATATCCCAACTTGCCCTATGAAGCAGAGAGAATAGAGAGAGGATGCTTAGAAGGGTAGCAAAGTTTTCTTTTGTTCTGCTTGTTCTCTGGATGAATCCAGCATTTCAATTTACCACACCAGCTGATCTAGCTAGGTTTTAATGATAGATAGCAGTTAAAACAATTTGGTACTATTACTACTCATCCAAAAGGTTGGGTCCACTAATGGCTTATGTTTGGGACCAGTGGCTGCATTTGCAGTCCCTCTTCCTCCAAGGCTTCTGCCTTGCTTCCCAGTTCCTTTTGTCTTGTGTCTCCTGGATGTTTTCAGGAATTGGCCCACTGAGGGCATGACAGAACTTTGCTGATGCTCACTAGCCATCTCTCAAAGGCTCGGAGATGTACTAAAATCAACTTCAGTGCCAGCTTCCATTCTGAAGAAGCTAGGAACTAGGTCTGTGGTGGAGTAGGAAGGTTCCCCCCCACACACACAGAAGAATTCCACAGCTAACTCAGCCGGAGAAGCAGATGAAAGCTGTATTTTACAAGCAGATATGGAATGCAATGAATATGTACAAAAATATACAATATTTACAATTTATACAGAAATATACAGCAATGTATGTAATACAGGAAACCTTTCCCCAACCCCCCCCCCCCCTGCGGCCAGGGGGTTCGGCCTTTTCCCCCTTCTCCCTCCCTACCTCCCCTTTTTTCCCAAAAGGGTTAGAGAGAGAGAGAAAGGAAGGTAATTAAAAGGGGAAAACTTTGTTAAAGCTCAAAGCGAATGCAAAAAGTTAGTTTTCTTATCTGGTTAGAGAGGAATCGTAGAGAGAAACGAGCCAGCTCACAGCACAGGGGGAAGAAGACGACTGCCTCACTGACTCCCGACTGAAAGACTAAACAAAAAAAACTACAACTGGGTCCCGCCAATGAAATTGAATTAGCATATCAATGTTTTCATTCTAATATCAAAATATTCGCCCAGAGTGTTCAGAAAGTGTCCCTTTCTTAAAGGCACAGCCTAAACCGGTCACAAGGTCTCAGAAAATCACGAGACCTATTTGAAAAATACCTTGTTTGTGAAATGCAGCAAGAAGGGGATTGTTCTGAAGTGCCTGTGGTGCATTTAGTTACATTATTTAATTTTCCCCATAATGAGACAGGTTAGACATATTTGAGTAGAATTTCAGCCTCTCACAGCCACTTGTATCACAGAATTGCTGTTTTCATAGAATGCTAGAATGGCATAGGTTGCAAGGGACCTCAGAGTCCTCCAACCTCCCCACCATGGGCAGGAATATCACTGAACTCAACTCAGCTGCTCAAGGCCTTGTCCAGCCTGGCTTTCAACACCCACAGGGAGGAGGCATCCGTAGCCTCCCTGGGCAGCTTATTCCAGAGTCCCACCACCCTCGTATAGAAGAGCTTCTTCCTTCTACCTACTCTTCTTCAGCTTAAAAGCATTCTCCCTTGTCCTGACGCCCTTATGAAAAGTCCCTCTGCAACCTTCCTGTAGAATCCCTTCAGGCACTGGAAGGCAGCTCTAAGGTCTCCGCAGATTCATTTCCCCTAAGCTGAACACCCCCAACTCCCTCAGGCTGTCCTCATAGTAGAGGTATTGTAACATCTTGGGCCTTGGATCATCTTCATGGCCCTCCTCTGGATTCATTCCAACAGTTCTGTGTCCTTCTTATGATGGGGACACCAGAACTGGATGCAGTATTTGAAATAGGCTCTCACCAGAGCAGAGTAAAAGGGAAAAATCACCTCTCTTGACCTGCTGGCATTGCATTTCATGGGCATCTTCATCCATCTTAGATACCTTCTTACCCCAACTGTATATTAGGGACAGACACCCATCTTCTCTACCATAAACTCATTCCATTTAAATACAGTTTAGCTCTTTTAGGCAATCCCCTCTGATCTTAGTAACTTTGACCACATTCTTGTTTCATCATTCAGCAAAGCAGAGTGACTAACATCACCTGCAATAACTCCTGTACAAGCTTTGGGAATAAACGATAAGACTTTTTCAACATAACATCTGAGAAAAAGAGAGCATTACATCTTTTAACAACAACTAATGGACTGCAGGACGTGATCACAAACCAGAGTGGTCAGCACTTGTACATTTAAACCATTTCTAACCCCCAGCAAGTGGTCAGAGCCCAGGCCTGCACAGCACAGTGCCTGCAAGCTCCAGCATGGACTTGCACAGCATTTGCCCCACAAAACTTACCCAAAGTGAAGTCTGATTGGCAAAGCTGCCAACCAGGTAAAACTGTGCTGTAAGTAAGGCTCAGTTCCTGTACCGTTGCCCAGCTCTCTCACTACCTCCCACCAACAAAAGAAGAGGCTTTCTTTCATGACATAAGGAGCAGGACAGGGTTTGCACTGTATGCCCTTGAACAACCACAACTTTCTCCAAAACTGGTTTTATCAAGTGTGCAATACTGTTTAATTCCCCCAAAGTAACACTACAGATATGTAATTTCCAGAAATAACAAGCTATGGAAAATAGCCCTGTGGGAACCCTTAAGAGATAAATTGTACATCAGCACATCTGTTCTCTGCTTCAGTCACAGAAGCAGAGCAGATAAGAGCTGGTGCCTTACATTCAAAGTGCTGCTGTTACACTACGTGAATCTGCTGTAGAATAGTTCAAGATTATGTTAAAAGGGACTGTAATGATCTTACTTAGCTAAACTGTGGAGCTCTGGTTTCAATGACAAATTTCAGAGCAGAAGGCATAGGTCAGCCTTTGCTGCACCAGCCACCATGCTGTCATTCCACTAACCTCACTGGTTTTAGCAAATCCTGCTGGGCTTAAACCATCCCAGAGAGCAAAGAATTCAGCTTACTTTGGCCTTTAAGCTTTTGTACCATTCTTCTTACTGGTTTCTGTATTCCTCTTGCCCAGGGAGGTTGTAGATGCCTCCTCCCTGCGGGTGTTCAAGGCCAGGCTGGATGAGGCCTTGAGCAGCAAAGTCTGGTTGAGAGGTGTCCCTGCCCATAGTGGGGAGGTTGGAGTAGATGATATCCAAGGTCCCTTCCAACCTAAGCTATTCTATGATTCTTTGATCTTGCAACTCTGTTTTTAACTTTCAGCCTGACCCTATAAAACACGGCAATTTCTGTCTTCAAAACTATAGTTTCCTATCACTTTTCCAGATTGGATAACAGTTACTAATAGTCACTATTATGAATTTCAGGAGCCGAGGAAGTCAGCATGCTTCATATAACATCCCTGATGCAAAGCCTCATTCCTTTCAAAAAGGAAGAATTTTGTTGAAAAAAGCAAAGGATGAAAAAACCAGCTTACAGCCAGTGAAATGCTTCCATGAACCAGTTGATTGCCCAAGAGAAATCTGGAGAGCCCAAAAGAAAGGTGAACCAGTCTCCTCTGCCAGGAAAGTGAGCACAAAATCGAAGATAGCTAAAAAGGCAAAACCGCTATAGGAATGGTTAGCAATATATAGGAATGCAGGAGCTTGGCTTCACCAGAATGAATACGGAATGAAGTTAGCCTACTTTTTAGTATCCATCTGGCCATACCAAAACATCTCAGATACAATATATAGAAATATATCCAGTATGGAAGGTTTATATTGTCTAGATGTCATTCCCTCTTTGGGCATTAGGAGCGAAGTGACTTTGTGTTTACATGGAGGATTTTCTATGTATTTATTTGGCTTATTTTAAATTACTGCAGTTATCTTGCTGGGCAGTACTGTGGCTGTATGTTTAATTATTTTGGTGACAGCATGTGGCTTGGTAATTTCTTTTCTGTTGGTGCTGTTGCTGAATTTCAGAAGAATCCATTTAATCGGCACTTAAATATTTAATTTTTCAGCTTAGGTAGGTATAAGATCAACAATTAACTGTTACTTGCACAGACATATTTAGATGCTAAAGGTCTACCTGAGGTGCTTGAAGGCTGTTACAGCAGTAGATTGCTGCTCTGGATTTTCTGCTGGAAGCCCATTTGAGTACATTTCCATATTTCCATGTATTAAACCATTCAGTTCTGCTGGCAGCCACATTGTCTGATGGGACAAGCTTGGGCTGCTCCAGTGTCTCAAGCTCAGCTTTCAAATTCCAGCAGCTTCATGGCTTTGCTATATGTACCAGCCTGCCATGTCACTTAGCAAGGAGACCAGAAGCTGGTTCTCCAGCCCTGACAAGCAGAGAATGCACTGAGTTAGAGGAGAAATTCCAGTTCAAGTAAAAGGCTAAAGCAGCATGTGACATTGCATGCCACCTTGTCCTGTGCCTTTGCCTGGTTTTGGGCCTAAAATGGCTATGATCCTAACCAAAATCCTTCACACTTTTATCTCTGAAGAATATACAGGGCTGGGAGACCTCTGAATTTCAACTGAAAACCTAAGAGCAAGGAAGTTAGAGAATTGCCTGTGTTTACATTGCTTTGTGCCAATTAAAAGGATCCTTATTTATCAGAGTATTTATCAAGATAATTTTTTGTGTGCACAGTTCTTTGGCAACATGAATCCTCATGCCACGTTTACAGATATGAACATCTTGGCAATGCTAATGATAAGATTTTGTTTTCTCAAAGAAAGACTAGGTGAGAGAAGCTTGTGTAATTTATTTTTTAAATGCTCATAACAGATGTAAATTGTTTATGTGGAAGGTGATTTTTACAGTCTGTGTACAAAGATTTGTGAAAAAAGTTTTTTTCATTTTTTATAACTATGACTGTAAGCAGAACTGAGTATTAAAAGACAGTGTATCACAGTATGATTACTGCTGCAATAAGCACCTGAGTTGCAATATTTTTAAAGGAAGAAGATGACTGATGAGTCAGCTAGGATCAGGTAACTACAGATGTCATACATTTGTCAGTGTACAGAGCTCCCAGAAAGTAGCAGAGTGAAGAAAGAGAGTATTATTCCTCAGTTTTATTTTATGTAGTGTATATAGAACAATCAGATCTATGTTTAAAGTTTTTCAACACTGTTTCAGTAGAAAGTCACAGTGTAAAACCAATTCAGGTACTTGGGTTGTAATGACACTTTAATACTATTCAACTATGTCACAAGGCCACACTTGGTCTTATGCTAGGCATTGTGTGTGGTGAAAAGGAGTTGTTAGTTGTGTTGCATGGATTTGGTTCAGACTGTGTTTTACAACAGTTTTCTTAGGCAAGCCACAAAACAGAAACATCCTCAAGTCTTTTCCTTTTACAAGTGTTAAAAAATGACCCTTTTCAAAGATAATAAAACTGAACCTCAGAAAGATAATATGTTCATCCTTTCCTTTATCCACGTGGCACTGAAAGAATATATTTATTTTTAAATGCCTATCTACTCTGTTAATCACCAAAGCTAAGTGCAACTACTAGTTCACAAATGAGATGTTTATTTTATTATTTCTTGCACCAAAATCTCGACTGTAAGTTGTTCTTTTGGGGGAGGAAGTGAAAAAGTAAAGGAAGTTGCATGTTCTTAAACTGTTCAAAGCCTAAGTTACAGTTACTTCCCAAACAAACGTCAGGTTAGTCAATTAGAAAGAAATTGGATTGCACTGTAACCCAGATAAAAGTTTTTAAAATAGAAACATTCTAATAATAAAGATATATTTCTCAGTTACTGTGTCTGTTTAACTCTGTAAAATGCAACATTTCTCACAAAAGCCTACCCAGCCGCAAAGACAAGCAACAGCAGCCCTGCTTGGACTTTGGTTTATTATTTATTTGGTTTATATTGGAGTAGATGATCTCTATGGTCCCTTCCAACCTAAGTCATTCTATGATTCCTCAACTAAAACACTACCAAGTCAGTGAAGTTGGGCTGTGATCGTACAAAACATTACAAATTAACCTGGAAGACAGCTGCAGCTGTCATCTTGCCCACATAGCTTGCACATGTTACCCACTTCTCTCCTACTGTGATAGTGCTCAAAAATGATTCAAAGAACCTGCCCAGAGTGTTCTGACAAAATTTGCCACGCATCTTTGGAAATTAATTTGAAGCACAGTTACCACAGTCTGCCATTTTAGATGGCACCTAGGTAGGTTGCATGCTCACATAAAAGTGAAATTCACTAGGATCTGGATGCCTCATTCCCAGATACATTTTTAAAATCACAGTTCATCCATACACCAAGGGCAAGTCCTGTCTGACCAACCTCGTATCTTTCTATGACGGTGTAAGATGTCATCTATCTATCTTTTGTAAAGCCATTGACACAGTCCCCCACATCCTTCTCTCTCTGAGATACGGATTTGATGGGTGGACTGTCCAGTGAATAAGGAACTGGTTGGATGATCGCATCCAAAGGGGAAACAGCTTGGTGTTCAGATGGAGACAGGGTCAAGAGGTAGCTTTCAAGGCGACCAGGACTGTACTGAGACCAGCACTGTTCAATATCTTCAATGGTATCACCAGTGAGATTGAGGCACCCTCAGCAAGTTTGCAAATGATACCAAACCAAGTGGTGTGGTTGACAAGTATGAATGACAGGATGTCATCCAGAGGGACCTGGACAGGCTGGAGAGGTGGACTGAGGAGACTCTTATGGGGTTCAGTAAAGCAAAATGCAAAGTCCTGCACCTATGCTGATGGAACCCTCCATATCAGTACAGACTGGGGGATGATGAAACTGAGAGCAGCCCTGCAGAAAAGGACTTGAAGGTGCTGGTGAAGGAGAAGCTGAACATGAGCCAATAATGTGCACTTGCAGCCCAGAAAGCCAATGGCATCCTGGGCTGCATCAAAAGTGTGGCCAGCAGGTCGAGAGAGATGATTCTGCCCCTCTGCTCTGGTGAGACCTCACCTGGAGTACTGTGTCCAGCTCTGGGGCCCCCAACACAAGAAGGCCATAGAACTGCTGGAGTGGGTCCAGAGGCGGGCCACAAAGATAATCAGAGGGCTGGAGCACCTCTCTGTGAGGACAGGCTGAAAGAATCTGAGCTGTTCAGCCTAGAGAAGAGAAAGCTCCAGGGAAACCTTAGAGTTGCATGTCAATATATAAAGGGCACCTACAGGAAGGGTGGGTGTTACAGTGTGCTCCAAACCCCCTTTCCCCATCTCCATCAGTGGAGGTTTAAATGGGGAAAGACAAAGGCACAAAATTGCCTTCCAAGGTGCGAAATTGCCTGGGGACAGGTAATTAGTGCCCATTCTTCCCGCCAGGGCAGAGGTTTCTTCCCCGTGGGGGAAGTCCACTGGGTTTGGGAGCTATGATTAAGTGGGGCGCTTTGCACCCATTATACATTGGCCTTGGACACATTGTCTAGAAATGCCTTAAATAGAGTGACCAGAAAGCAATCGGGGCTCTCACCATCTTGCTCCTCACTCATGAGGATGCCCTGCCCTCGCTCCTGCTCTGGCTCCTGCCTTCATCTTGCTCACTCCACTTGGACCTGGCTTCTCCCCAGACCTTGCCTGCCTGAGGTCCTGCTCCCTGCCCGCCATGAAACCTGCGACTTTCTGGCAGTGCTGCTGCTCTTGAGTTTCCCCTCGTAGCAGCCATGTCTACAGACACTTTGATTCTGGCAGGTCCTTTTCCTTTGGATCGTGCTGCATTATCCACAAATTGGATTATAAAACCTGCAGTTCCTGGAGCCTGCCACCAACAACATACCTAGGGACTGTCGCCAAATTCCTGCTCCGTCCTCAAGAGTACAACCTGGCGTTCTCATTGGCTTTCCCCAAGGTTCCTGGCTTGCCTCTGATTATAAGTGGGGTGAGGCTATTTTGTGGCCTAGCCTTTTCCATTTTCTGAATTCTCTAAATGTTACTAAAATTTTGCCCACAAGCGTCCTGGTAGAATTTGCGACCAAACAGAACCTGTAAATAATCAAATAAGTTCTATACCTAATTTTGGGGTGGGGTTGTAAAAGTAAAAAAAAAAAAAAAAAAAGAAAAAGTAAAGATAGCTATATTTTTATAAATCCTGCCTCGTTAATTCAGCCCCTATCAAATCAGTGGGGAAGGACCGTTTAGAAGTGCTTGTGGTGGTAGGACAAGGGGCAATGGTTTGAAACTGGAGCAAGGTAGATTTACGTTGCTCATCAGGAGGAAGTTCTTTACTATGAGAGTGGTAAAAGACTGGGCAGCCTGACTTGAATTGGAGGTGTCCCTACTGACTGCAGGGAGGTTGGACAAAATGATCATTGAAGGTCCCTTCCAACCCAATGCAATCTGTGAATTACTAAAAACATCTGAGAGTAGTATGGGTACTGACTGGGCTCTTACAGGTCAGCTTCCTGCTTGAAACAAAGTGTTCTGACTGACATGGAACATTATAGGCCAGGAAAACAACAGATTAACTGAAACCTGGACCTTTAATTAAAGCTGTACACAGAAAAACACAATCATTTTGAGATGCTCCCACCACTTAAAGAGAGTGTGTTTTCAAAGCACTTATTGGCATCTGATCCCAGGCTTCTACCTCAGCAGTTAAAGCAGTCTCCACCCTCCCACAGGGGACCTGAACACATTTGTTTTGTTTCTAAGACAATTGCTGGAAATATTCAACAGGATATTCATATTCAAAGGGATGGCCATCAATTAGAGCAGTTAGTAGGTCAAAGAAATTACCACTTCTCTCATCCCTAATAATCCTTCCAATGCCACTGGCTCTTTCAAACTACTGGAGCAAAATCCTGCTCTTCTCTCCCTTTATTCTGCGTCACCGGATAGTTGCCTCTATTTGTTCTTACCTCAGACTAATGCTGATTGTTTCCATACAGCCTGTCTGAAGTGGTTGGAGTGGACTATTTTAGTGCTCTCTGCAGTGAGCATGGACATTATTTTGTTAATTTTTTTTTAAGAAAAAAATAATCCCAGAAAATTATTTAATTACATGAAACATACAACAAGCTCTTAAAAATAGATCCTGTTGTGACATGAACAAAATGTCCTTTCCCATGTTGTTGCTAATGCCACCTGCTATCTAGCCATGTTTCTTTTATTCTGATCTCTTGAATTTTCATTTGTACACCTCTTCAAGTAGAGAGAGAAACAAGCAACGCAAGTTAAATGCAGTCATTGGCTTGACAAGCCTTTTCCCCCCTCACTGTCTCTGTCCTAGCACCACCACACACTGCAGGCAGATAAAAGTGGGCTTGAATTTTTCATAAAATTGTGGAAAAAATACATACAACGAGGTTGGGGTTCATTATAGTATTATGAAAGAGGAAGAGGTTTTTGTGAGCTGAAAGGGAGAGAGAAAGAGGAGGAAGTCACTTTAAAAGACAAATGTGATAGGTAGGAGGAATTTGCTGTGTGCTGGTGTGAGATGAGGGAAAACCGGAGTGAGACATAAGGCAGCAGAGAAAGGATGGGGGTGTTGCTGCCTGCTGTTTCTTAGAGGCTTCAACCTACAAAACATCAGGATATACATGGCCTGACACATTCCATCCTTAAATCATGCTTTAGACACATGATTTGAAGCCTAATTACTAATTTTGAAATAATAACCTTCAAGGCCAAGGCTCCCAAGCAATTCTCCAAACTGTCCACAGTATTTGTTCAAACCACAGTAACTGTGCTACAGGGGTGTGTCAGCAAGGGAGATTTCTGTGTGCTTTTGGTACTTGCTCTCTCTGGTCTCTGCTTGGTGACTGGCAGAAGTCAGCCAGGTGCCAGCAGTTCTGCCTGGACTCTACCCCAGCTGACAATCAGGTGGTTCCCACAATAATACTTTCCTTTACACTACTTTGATGATTTTTCTATCTGCTTCCCAATCTCCCTCCTTTCTGCCAATTCAGTACCTTCATGAGCTTCTCTCATGCAACAAGCACCTTTCCTTGGCCCCAACCTGCTAATAAGTCACTGCATTGCACCAGCCACTTGCAAAATGTCTTTCTTTTGGGCTGGGGGTAACTGCTGCATTAAGATGGCAGATGATCCAGCTGTTTCATTTACTCCTCACCAGGTGGGCAGAGAAGATGGAGCATTATACTACACATGCACAATACTGGTATTTACTCACACCCCAGCAAAGCTCAACCTGTCTACTTGAGCTATAGTGCATGTACCTTTCAGCCAGTTTGGGGAGCAGAAGATCAATCAATAGTCTTGTGTTTAGTCCTGCTTCCAGCAGAAGTCAGGAAGTGATCACGTCTCAAGTACAACTTGGCACTGGTGAGGCCACACCTTGAATACTCTGCTCAGTTTTGGGCCCCTTACTACAAGAAAGACATTGAAGCATGTCCAGAGAAGGGCAGTGAAGCTGGTGAAAGGTCTAGAGAACAAGTCTTGTGAGAAACATCTGAGGGAACTGGGATCATTCAGTCTGGAGAAGAGGAGACTGAGGGGAGACCTCATTGCTCTCTACAACTACCTGAGGGGAGGTTGGAGTGAGGTAGGGGGTCAGTCTTTCCTCCCTAGTATCAAGCAATAGGATGAGAGGAAATGGCCTCAAATCACACCAGGGGAGGTTTAGGTTGGGTATTAGGAAAAATTTCTTTACTGAAAGGGTGGTCAGGCATTAGAGCAGGCTGCCCAGTGAGGTGGTGGAGTCACCATTGCTGGAGAGGTTAAAAAATATAGACATGGCCCTTTGGGACATGGTTTAATGGCCATGTTGGTGTTAGGCTGACAGTTGGACTTGATCTTAGAGGTCTTTTCCAACACAAACAAGTCTATGATTCTGTGTTTCTAATTGCACATTTGGGCCATACAGACAAAACACACTGTGTGAATATACAGCTGTGTGCAGTGCGAGAGATCCTGACCTTACAGCATGCAGATTTGCGGTCAGCTTCAATTACCTGAACAATAACCCAAAGCCTCAGAGGAGCTGGCTGTGCTGGGATGAAAAAAGTCTTGTCTTTCACAAGTGTGTGGAGATGGTGCTGTGGTAGTCTCCACTGCAGCCACCTCTCTGGGCCAGTTGGCTGCTGGGGCTTTTGCTCCTGGCATAGCATGCCACTTGTTCAGCTGGCTTTACACTGCCCAGGGGGCAAACTCACCCATCACCATTCCCACTTCTCATGCCTGTTCACAAATGGAGAGTGGACCAATAAGGAAAGGTCAAAGGTCTGTGTTTCTAAGAAGACATCTGCAGCCCATCACCCCTCAGCTGGAGAATGAGGGCAACCTTGGTCAAGCGTTCCACACTTCAGAACAATTTTCACAAGAATATTGCACATATGGCAATTGCCGTTTGTTGAAGTACAGCTTGGGAAGGCATCACAGACCTCTGCTACCAAATGGATTTCTGATCTCCCACCAGCCACCACTGTTCAGGATATTTTTGGAAAAGAGGGAGTGCTGAACATTGGTCATCTGAACACCATGCATACATGGAAACTACATGCACACACACACAGAGGCAAACTACAGCTCAGGTGTGCGCACTAGGATCACTACTAGACAGAAACCTCAATTCAAAATAATCTACCAACAAGATAGTCCCTGAATTGTATATACACCTTCCACTGAAAATCACTTTTGGCATCACTGAACACAAGAAATTCTTCTCCCTTGCGGAAAGCAGTAAGTTCAGAATATATTTTAAAACTTTTCTTAATGAGAAGAAAAAAAGGGCCAGAAAAACTAAAATATTTTGTCACGGACCAGCATCACCTCAAATCTAAAAGGCTTACTCTAAGTAACTCACCCACAAGTGACCCTTTAATTGTTTCTGTGTCAGCCTGCTTGGCCTACCAACCATCCCATCCAGGGTATAAAGGTGACCTCCTAAAAATGAGATGGTTTAATTATCACACCCTCTGAAGCTTTGTGCAGACACCTGTTTAAGAGGAGCACATGAAGTCACCAGTTTTGCATGCCACCAGGGTATGCCATGGTGTTCATGCCAGGCTACATTGAAGCCACCCCCAAGCAGAGGCCCTTTGTAAGGGATTAGCCTGAGGAACCCAGGGATGGAATAGACATCATCCAAAACCTGGTGACAGAAGCAAAAACAATTGGGATTTATAGGAACTAAACCCATTTCTGTGCCAAGAGCCATGACTGTCCAGCTCCTTGTCTCACCTGTGGCTGCCAGCATGGCTGTGCACTTCTGGGCCTGCCTAGGCTCCCTACTGACCCTACAAAAGATTTGCTATAACGGGGATATGTTAAAAAACTCTATTTTACATAGCAGCTTTGAAAACAGAGTTTAAAGGCATGGAGGGACAATCTCAAAGAGCAATTCATGAGCCCATACCACCTCATCCTCCCCTTGTCCAGTCACCTGAAGGCAGAGGAGTACTTCAGCCATGCTGGGAACTGACTAGTTCAGAGAAAGGGTAGAGGGAACCCACTCTACCAGCAAACACCCTGCTGATGTGTCAAATGTTTTATCCATTAGCAAATAATGAAATTAAAAGGATAATCACAACTATAATGAATGGCCCATAACTCCCTTGTCAGTTAATTTAATTGCCACAATAAGCACAGTGAATTGGCAGGAACAAGCTCTCTTGTAGAGTCTGTTTCTAGCTGAAGAAAATATTATCAAGCATTACCTAGATTTCCCTTTTGAAGGGGTGCTGAAGGCTGCAGGCAGAAGGCAAAAACCTCGGTCCAGATGAACTAGCAGGAACATTTCCCAGAGGACAGACAGAAGTTTTACTTTCCAAAAGTATAGATGGGGAGAATAAAAAGCAAGACATAATTGAGGGAGTTGAAACAGATTAACACGGCATGTGCTAATGAAGGGACCAGGACAGCAGTATCATTTCTATTCCTATCTATTCTTCTAGTGGGCTTCAGTAACTTCTTAGTTTTGTTAACCATTTGTTAACAAGGAAATCAAGGTGACAGAAATTGGCAGCTGAACCCAGACGGAACTATTTTGCCACTAGGGGGGATGGCTGATAATGAATTGGTGCAGCATGGTCTCAGTCCCTGTCCCCCGCACCTCAGCAGGTCTCACTCTCCTCAGGATGCGTGTCCCCCTCGGAGTTATGAGTGTTCCACCTAAACACATTCTGTGATTTACCAGAGATAGCCCTCTCCATCTGACCTCAGCTTGAGTTACACGTTAATTAGAAGACTTTACGTCATTTAATTAATTAGAAACAGTGAACGAAGAAGAGACCAACAAACGGTGTGCTACTGCTAGTGGTCACCTGCAACGGGATGGTAGCAATAAAGGTAGTAGCAGCAGCTGAGCCAACCCCAAAAAATAACACAAACAGAACAAAATGAATCAAGTTTCTTTTTCTGACAGAGCCAACTCTTCACAATATTCACCACAGTCCACTCGCAAAGAGCAGTTTTCTGGAGCAGTGGCCAATGAGGCACAAGACAGGCCGGTGGCACAGAGATTTTAGCACATGAAGCATTGCTGCCAGAAGAGGCCAAAGCATGCCCAGCACCCATTCCCCATCCTGTCTCCTTCCATGAGCTTAGCAGCTTCTGCCCTTCTTATCAAGCACATGATACTCTGCTTCTTTGTACCACTAAATAAGGGGGGTTATTCTTATTATAGAAATTAAGTCTACTTAGAACAAAATTGCAATTTTCTATTATAAACCAATGACTTTCTGAAAGACATAAGAGGACTAATGCACTCAGCAGTGGCTAACAACTACATGCCAAATGACCCTTTGCTTTTAGCATGCACCTGTTTCTTGATGCTCTGCCACGGCCTGTATCTTGGATTCTACTGAATACCATCCCAGCTGGTAAGGGTACCTCTAAAAGAGGGACTGCAGAGGGCCCATCCCCTCTGCAGGGAGATGCCATCGCTGTGAAGGTGTGCCCCAGAGCAAAGGGTATTGCTGCCAGGGCAGAAAGGTATGGGCAAAGGAAGGGAGAGAGGACAAATCATGCATGAGTGGGAGCCACAGTGGGGAGATGCTCACTGCAGTCCCATGACTTGCAGGCTCCTGCTCAGGTCCTTGGCAATGCCACAGAATCACAGAATGGCTTAGGTTGGAAGGGATCTTAGAGATCATCCACTCCAACTTTCCTTGGCAGGGAAGCCTCTCAACAGGACTTGGTTGCTGAAGGCCTTATCCAACCTCACCTTGAACACCCACAGAGAGAAGGCATCCACAGCCCCCTGGGCAGCCTATTCCATAGTCCTGCCATCCTTGTACTGAAGTACTTCTTCCTGTGTTTCGGTCTAAACTTACTCTCCCTCAGCTTCAAACCATTCCCCCTCCTTATGAAAAGTCCCTCTCCAGCCTTCCTGTAGGATTCCTTCAGGTACTGGAAGGCAGCTCTAAGGTCGCCTGGAGGTGTTCCAGATGTCCAAAGCTATAGTGACTCCCTTCTAGGTGAGTTATTAATGATGAATTCAATTATGCCCATCATTATTACACTGATCAGTTCAACATGTACACAAGCCAACCATCAGCTGTTCCTGGCCCTGATAAACTTTCAGGGGGCTTTATGGTTGCAAATATATGTTTAAAAGGTTATAAGTTTTTTTCCAAACAACATCAGATGCCCTAAAAGTATTTTAGTCCAGCTGGCATAGCTCCTGCTTCACTCCAGAAATTACTCCCACTCTTTCCTGGAGCATTTCAAGAGCCTTTTCTGTGCCTCAGTCATCAGTGTCTCAGGAAGGAGAATGGCCTGCCTGGCTGATGTGACCAGTTACCCTCGAGCAGCACCATAGAGTGTCACCCTGGCACAAATACAGTACTTACCACTCCCAATGCAATCCAACTGCAGAAATTTGTTTTTATGAAACATTAGTCATTTTAGATAACAACAAATCAGTACATATCCCATATTCACATAAATTACCAGCTCTGAATAGATGACCCACTTTATATATCATTTTGGCACTCAATCTTGTCTATGAAATTTGAGGCAGATCAGTTTCACTTTGGTCAACTTGGAAAGAAAGAAATTAACATGTTAATAAAAGGCTTTTCACTTCAACTCAGGCTGCCTTGCTCTTCTGGCAGCAATACAGGGACTAAAGTCTTCTGCAAGTGTCCTGTTTAAATTATCTACAGTTCAGTTTCCCATGGAAGTAAATTCTGCTGACAGACACAGCTTGAGCCTGTCCTTTACGTGTTGTACTACAAGTGTGACAAGTGCCATTCTCCATGCTACCATACTCCAAAAGCAGTACTGCAGGGCTCCGCCAAGAGATGGTTCTACCCGCCACACTATGGAAGTGTGTATGGGGCAGCACACACATTTCTGAAGACTGTGCTAAGAAAGGTAGCCCCTCCATACTAGGATGTACAGATCTCATAGTAAAATCCCAAAACAGTTCTGATCTGAATTAAACTATCAAATCTCTGTGGCCACAAGCCTTTGCTGCTTACCAAGCTGTTGTGTGGTTGCATGGGCTGTCTTACATTTTCAAGGAGTCGTGGCAAACATGGCTATTGTTGTTTTCTCCTTATAGAATTTGAACTGGAGCCACACATTTTGGCTGCACTCCTCATTTTAATACATGAGGCTTTTAAAATGAAAGTACACCACCACAGGCTAATACAAAAATTAAGTTACACTCTAAGAATTGTTACAGGTGAATCGGAACAGTAAATCTGCATCACAAGTTGGCCAAAAAAAAAAAAATCAGCTGAGCACCTGAACATGGCCTAAACCAACACCAGCTTGCAGCAGCAGTAAATAAAACAACCTCCTGGAGACCAAACGGAGACCAATCTCTAGTCCATCACCCAATCCTTTTCAAGACAGATGCTATGATCTGTGCTCCCCTGTCCTCACTGCATCCTCCTCTCTCACCTCCAGCCTCAGAGTACCTCAGCAGTGTGAGAGTGTCCAAGGGACAGCTTTCCAACCCAGGATCCAGCCTACATTTTAGCTGTATTGAATTTTATTTATTAATATTGACTTTGAACATGCACAGTAGCCTCTGAGGGAATCCATGCTTTAGTTGTAGTACCTTTTTTGTTGTTGTTGCTTTTTGGGTTTTTGTTAGAAAAGGATGTAGGAATTCTTCACCTGGTTTTGATGTCACTTTTAAATGCTGCTAGACTTTACTTCACATGGCTTAGACTGGATAATAGAAAGAAATTCTTTACAGTGAGGGTGGTGAGATAGCAGAACGGGTTGCTGAGGGAGATTGTGCACACTACCTTCCTGGAGGTGTCCAAAGCCAGGTTAGATGAGACCTCGAGCACCTGAGTCTATCTGAGAGGTGTCCCTGCCCATGTCAGAGAACTTGGATGAGATGTCCCTTCCTTCCAGTCTAAGCCATTCTATGATTCTATGATCTTGCAACTATTTTAAACTTTCAGCCTGTTCCTGTAAAGCAAGGCAATTTCTGTCTTCAAAAATGTATGGATTTGGACCTTTGGGAGACCTATAACTTTGCATGTTTGGATAACAGTTATTAACAATCACTACTATTAATTTCAGGAGCCAAGGAAGTCCGTACACCTTGAGCAACCTGGTCTAGTGGGAAGTGTCCCTGCCCATGGCAGGGGGCTGGAACTGGATGATTTTTAAGGTCCCTGCCAACTCAAACCATTCTGTGGTTCTGTGAAGCTACAAGCTGTCAGCAAACCTAACCTTCACTCTTGAGTTGAAGATTCAATTCAAGATCTAACACAAATTTTTAATCAGCAACAGCACTCATTATGTATATGTAGAAAAACTTATTTTTAATAATACACAAAAAGAGGACTGAGAGCAAAGCTTTTGATTCACTGTAACAGAACAGCATGCCTGTTTCACAAGTGTATAATTTCTGGTTGGTAAAGATTTGAGGTGAGGAAATACAAGCAGACAACTGCCAGGTAACCAGAAGGGAGAACTACACACAAGAGACAAGTCTAATATTCAGAATACCTGTGGACATTAACAATGTAATCCTGTCACTAATCACAGCTCGTAATGAACAGTGGCAATGGGGTTCTTGGGAACTGGATGGACTCACATAGCTTGTGATTTAAAATAAATACCATAATCAGTATGAAATCCTCACAAATAAAATATGAAAGCCAGTATGAACTGCCAGTCTTTTATTGGACGGAAAGAATTATCCACAGCTATCCCAAGGCTAGTTTGGCTTTCATATACGTGTATGTAAATCATGACTCACTTTACAGCATCTTGCCTCCAACTCTTTGCAAAACATAGAGGTTTTGTTAGTGGTGTTTAAGCTAACTGCAGGTATTCTAGATTTGGGTTGTGTGGGATGGAAAGAAATACTAGCCTTTTGCTTAAAAGGAGAGAAAATGTAGATTTATATTGATACAAGGAGAACAAGGCAAAGAAGTATATATAGAGCAGCCTGCATTATAAAATTCTTAATATCAAATACTAGAGCAGAGAACAATGGCTATTTCTCTTCTTACAACAACAGACAGAGCCAGCCCAAATTCCACAAGGAGAATATAATTCATCTTACCTGCAGCCCCCTGAGAAGGCTCTGCAGGAGCCGGCCCTGCACACAACCAAGCTGATAGCCTGAAGCTGCGTGCTGCCTACAGACCCACAGTATTTTGAGTTGTATGTTTAGACTCCTGTCTTATGGCAGCACTCCTTCTGCTTACCCTGACTTTGTACCTGATAGCCTGTAGCAGTGACAGAGTGTTGGGGAGCCTGGCTCCTGCCACTCAGCCCCTCTCACAAGTCACAGTGGTTCGCTGTTTCACTTCCCCCACTTGTGTCAGAATGATGATTACTGCTTTGAACACTTTCAGCCCTTCTGAGGGAGGCTGCTACATCACTGTTGCACAATATTAGATAAGCCTCACTGCTCTGTGGCACTGTCCAGGTGAGTAGTTTGTTCATTTTACAGACAAACAGCCACTGAGATGATAATACAGTAAATTAGCACAAGAATGGATAAAGTATATGATTCATTCTCAGTTTCCTCCCTTAGCAGCTACCCAATGCTCATGGGAGTACAGAGGGCCCATCCTAACAGCTGCCTTACATTTTAAGTATGCTCACTCATTTTAAAGACATTTATAACACTCTGTTAAACACCATGTGCATTTTCAACTTCTAAAGCTGACATCAATTCCAGTGCTTCGCAGCAACCCGCCAACAGCTGGCAGCGAGCTGGCTCCTGCCTCTGCCAAAGAGGATTAACACCGAATAATGTTGACTGGAGGTAGGAGACCTAATTCTATTTCTAGCTGCACTGATATAAAATTGGAGTGAGTAATGCTGTCTGCAAAAGATGGATGCTTTTGTACAGGAGCAGCGAGGTATCGTACCCCTGTACTCCACACTGGTGAGGCCACACCTCGAGTATAGTGTTCAGTTCTGGGCCCCTCACTATAGGAAGAACCTTGAGGTGCTGAATCATGTCCAGAGAGGGGGAACAAGGCTAGTGAAGGGCCTGGAACACACAATGTGTGAGGAGTGTCTGAGGGATCTGGGGTTGTTAGTCTAGAGAAGAGAAGGCTGAGGGGAGACTTCATTGCTCTCTACACCTACCTGAAAGGAGGCTGGAGCAAGGAGGGGGCAATCTCTTCTCTGAGATGGCAAGTGACAGGATTAGAAGCTTGGTTACAAGCTGTACCAAGGAAGGTTCAGGCTGGATACTAGGAAATATTTCTTACTGAAAGGGTTACCAAACATTGGAATAGTCTGCCCAGAGCAGTGGCAGTCACCATGCCTGGAGGTGTTCAAGCAGCGTGTAGACCTGGTGCTTAGGGACATGGTTTAGTGTTGACCCTTCAGAGATGGATCAAAGGTTAGACTGGATGATCTTGGAGGCCTCTTCCACCCAGATATACTCTGTGATTGCAGCTGGAGAGCATTTGGCTTAGATGAACTGTTGGTGTATTTTTTTTCAAGGATGTATGTGTTTGGAAACTAATGGAAATGTTAAATTTGCTGTAAAGATTTCCAATGAAAAAGTAACATTGCCTGCAATAATCTTAGCTGCTGTGAATATATGTAATTAGGACAAATTTAAATTTGTTTAATCGTTACTCAAAAAGGTTATTTGCAATCTGTAAAGTAATATGCCTCTAAGTGTTCTGGGTAGCATTTGATTTCATTAGCAGCAAAACAGGCAAAATATATTGCAAGCTGAAATCCCTCTAACAAAAGCTCTCCTAACCCCTTACACCACAATAGTTGCATTAGAAAAAGGCCTCTCAGGGGTTTATTTGGATTATGTTGGTTCTTTTCATTTGTTTTTACAGAACAGGAGACATTTCCCAGTCTACTGTGTATCATTTCTCTTTATGCAAACACACAAAAGGACTTTCACAACTACTGGAGCAATCACAAATGTACCAAAAAGCCTACCCAAAAGCTTGCAGTAGCTATAAGGGCTGCACAGAGCCTCCCTCACCCTCACTTGCTCTCCATCAGCAGAGCCCTTCTTCACACGTTTTCTGAAGTCAAAAGTGCAAGGAGGCCAATCACCCTGAAGCTTCTCCCCACCAAAACCCAGCTGCACAAACCCTATCAGAGGGCAAGAAGGGTATACAGGATGTGGTAAGGAGCAGGACTCTCAGGAGTCTGAGCAGGTCACCCTGGCTTCCCTGGCGCATTCAGACCACAAAGCATCATCTCTCCCCATTTAAAGCATCTCCATTGGACAGAAGAGCTGTGTCAAGAGCAGGGATGAGGCTAGGATGACCAGTTCAGAGGCAGCAGCTTAATGGGGTCAGTATCTCCAGTCACCTGGAATGCTCTCTCCCCTTCAGTATGTTTGTGGGGCTTACAAAAGAAAATACTGCTTTCTGAATTTGCTTAGATTAAACTGCTCCAAATTAAGAGCTGGTCTTCAGTAGTCCCTGGCCTGCTGGGAGAAGCCACATTCCTCCCAAGCACTTCTCTGACCTTCATCTTTTCCCATGGCAGCACAAGGCACCGGTAGCAATGCTGACTCTATGGGCGAGACTGGGACTGTAGGTATGGCCACCAGGTTACAAATTCAGTCTGTTTGCCAGACACACAGCAAGAGAGGAGCTGGTATACAGGCTGATAGTGCAGAGAAAAGGGAGTGCAGTTTCTCCCTCTCCAGGCTCTCTGCTGAGGTAGTGGCTGTCCTCTAGTAGCTCAGCTCTTAGGACAAATCAGAACCAGATGAGCGTCAATCTGGACCTGAAGAGCCAAACTGACTTGCCTGTAGACCAGTGAATTATTTGGTGATACTTCACAGTGACCTTTCACTACTGGTAACCTAAATACTTGCTTCAGTTTCTTTGTACCAGTCACTAGTAGGCTCAAGGATGTAACAGATTATGGGGCAGACTCGGACAGAGTATCCAATGCCAGGACCTCATCACAAGGCCACAGTGCAGCCTCACAGACCTGTCACCAATGCGCTGACCCTGGCACTTTGAGTGTCTACCATGAAGTGTGGGATGTGGAATCTTGTCTTCCCCACCCAAAATACTTTCAGCATCAGGAAATTAATAAAATGACTATAATAAAGGAACACACAAAGGACTACAAATATCCCCTTTGTTGTATCTGATTTGGATCTGGAGTGTTTCCCAGCTTTAGTCTAGCCACTCGATAATCTGAAGTGGGGAATGCTACATAAATTACTCATTATTCCCACCAGATGAGCTGTCAAAGGCTGCGGAAACTAGTTCATGTTCACTTCACCTCTATGCTTACTCTTTGCTGTTACTGACTTTCCACTCTATTAAAGTCTGTGGTTAAACACTTTTGTCTCAAGACTCTAATAGAGAGAAAGGAAGGATGAAATAAATAAAGCAGCTCTCCACCAGCATCCTGGAATTTTAAACAAAAATCCGTAAGGACACAATAAAAGCCAAAGCAATCGTTCTTTCACTGTGAGCTCATCACTACACCCCAGAGCCGTCAAACAGCCTTTGCTGCCTTGCTGACTGCCTACAATTGCTACCAGTACAGATAGAGTTGTCCAGCCCAGGGACTGCAGAAAAAACACAGCATAAACTCCCTCTTCACCTGAGAAGAGTAAAGGCAGCTCTGGGGCAGAGATTATTCATTGCTTGAGCTGCAGCTACTTGCATTTATTTTCAATGCAAACCACAAATGTCTGATTATTGCATAAATACCAAGAGCTTTGTGGCAGCTGCATCATCTGCTTGGTACACCTCGGAGCTCCAGTCTCCAGGTCAGTCAGCTCAGAACTTGGCACCACAACCAAGGTAACACCTCAGACGGATTTTTCTACATTAATCATTAATCCTCAACACTTTCAATTAGTCACTAGATCCTGTATTTCTGTATGACCCTTATTCCTAAGGTTTCCTGATTGTTGTTGCTGCAGTCAGCACAAGTGGCAGAGTGCTACTGCTCTTGAAAAGGATGTTTTTACATATGGCTCTGCCTCAAACACCTGGAAGTACTTGTAGCCCTGGAAAGGCAAGCCCAAATACTGGGTGGCCCTGAAAAGCCAAATGTCATTTCAAGTTTGCAAATGCTTTCTGTCATCGCTTTGGGGCCAGAACAAAGCCCTGGAGCGAGCCACTCCTAGAGCTAGGAGAAACAAAGTTCAAACCCAGAATGAAATCGGGCACCTCAAGTCCCTCTAGCATTATCATGATTTTTCTGGCACAGTGCTACCTGGCACACCTTGGCACAAGATGCTGATAGGTTTATGTGCTGTACAACATCAGGAAACACCTTCCATTCTTCTACATTTGCAGCACAACACAATACTGTCAAATGACATGTTCCAGGCCCTGCAGCAAAGGGCATTTGGCATAGTCAGACACCACAGCAGATCCTTCAGCCAGGAAGCAGCCAGTGTCCCAGGGCTCAACAAGGAGCCTGGAGGCTGGGGAAATCAACCCAGGACTGAATCCCTCAGGACAGTGGGAGGAACAAGAGGACATCTAAACCAAGAGAGAGCCCTGCTTCTCCTTATCTCACCAGCACAACAGTTATAAAAACATCAAGTGAGGGCTGGGGCTGCACTGCTCTGTTTTTCTCAGTACAGAAGCTGCACCCAAGTGTGCTTTAACTCCACCGTGAGCTGGCTGCGTGCATGACAGCTCCCAACTATGCAGGATCGAAGAAAAATAAGGCTGGAAAGGCCCCACAGAGGTCATTTACTCCTGCCCCTCATTCCCAAGGCAGGATAAACTTTCCCCTCGTCATTCTTGGCAGACTTAAAAATAGAGAATAAAGAAACTAAACTTCAGGGACTTGGGGCAGGCTAAGTATAACTACGAAAGCATAGTCTCAACAGGAATAAGGCTGAATGTGGTAATTTCAGAAAACCATGCCACAAAAACAGTGTCAGGAGCTCTTAATTATTTTTTACAATAAACAAATCTGGAAGCTTCAAAATCCAGGGAATGGGTTGAGAACTATTTCATAATCCTTAGTTATCTACATACTCAACCAGAGCGGAAATGCATCATATCACATCCTAATAAACAGTATGCAAATATTTTTGTAATCTAGTGCTAATGACACCAAATATTATTAATATGTCATTTGGCAGACTATTGTAAAAATAATATTTAACAATGTATTAACTGAATTTCTAGCAAATGATGTATTTAGCTAATTGCAGGCAATTAAATTAGAATTAAAAAGGGGATGTTTCATAATCAGCCTTGCTTTTCACTAAAAATCTAAGCAGGGAATTCAATAAATGAAAGCTGCTGGAAAATCACGAGAAGCATCAAGTGCTGGAGGATTAATATAGTGCAAAGCATCATATGTTGCTCATCTAACTTTATTGAACACCATGCCAGATCTAAATCTTTGGACATTTCTTACTGAGCTGAACTTCACCCCTTTATGTTCTTGTTGTCTGCTGGGTTTTTTTTTGTTTGTTTGTTTTTATATTCCCTGCCCTAGCTATTGTACCCCCCAGATACATACAGAGCTGTTCCATCATTATATCTGGAAATGCAGAAAAGAAAAAGGGGGGGTGGGGGGTGGGGCAGCACAGGGGCGGAAATTCATACAAATGTGATGAAATGCATGTGCCTGAACGGTGGAGGGAATATAGGTCCAGTACTGTGCTTCATATCGAATCGCTTCTCCCTGCAGTGCATGTGTGCTCCCTGCACTTCTGTCAGGAACTGGTAACACAGGTGGGCAAAGCACAAGTGCAGCATGGTTTCTGTCAGGAGTTTGTTCTTTGCTGCACTACTGGTGGTTAACCATTTGAGTGAATAATAAATGCCTGGATGTGTTTATGCTTTTGGAGAGAAGCACTGGGAACTCACCCTTGGACAGATCCCTTTTGCAGTTACTCATTTCAAAGATTTCACTGCCAGAATTACTTCAACTGTGCACACAACTGTTCTTGCAGTACTTGTAACTCAATAATATGGACTTGTGCATACAAGTTTGGCCACAAAGGATACAAACGAACTATTTATCTGAACATTAGAAAACAGACAAAACCAGCTCCTCGTACAGCATATCTTCATTTTTTCTATTGTTTTGGGAAACATGCAGACCTCTCTGAATGCAGAATATGTATCTGACCCTGTCTACAGGGGCTGAGCTTTGTAGTTCACTTTCTCACACACAAGCTCCTGCTGCAGTCACAAGAGGTATCAGTGCTGACTGCAAAGGAAGCCAGAACAACCCTACACACCACACATTTTAGATTGTATACATTCAACATAAAGGTATGGCAACAGGTCAGGACTCTTTCCTGGTGACTCCAGCTGTTATGGCTGTCCTTTGCATCTACAGAGACTGAGATCTGCAGTGATCCACAGCCTTCCCTTACCCCTGAACTAACTGCTGAAGAAGCTGAGTTTGCTGGTATTTGATAACCCAGCTTCTGCCCCCCCCCAAGATTCCTCCTCAGACCTAAGGAACAGCAGAAATATATGCCAAATGATCTGCTTATCTGCTTACAAATCCTTAATTCCACCCCAAAGTCACTGAAGACCTTCTCCCACTTGCTATCTGCCAAAGGAATGGATAGTGATAAGGAGGTGGGACAGGCATTTACAGAGCAGGAGTCTGCAGAGGAGGTGTTTTGCTACCCCTGTTTCCATCCATGTCTGCCAAGACAGGGGGCTCAGGACTGTGGATGTGGGATCCCATGGTGCCAGGAAATTAATAAAGATGGGGACGACCTCTCAGGCATTGTCCTGCACTGCAAGGAGAGCTTGAGGATCCTTTATTTCTAGTAGTAAAATCTTTATCTGGACATCAGGGACCTGCACCTGCACTTTGATGCTCATAGCCAGGCTGTTTTAATTTCTAGCCTAGTGGGCATACCAGAGAGTGAAAGTTAAAGAACAGATTTCCTACTTAAAACAGAGAAATTTTGCTGTCATACACAGTTACAGACCAGGACCTGCTGCAGACAGAGGAAAGCTCCCATTTGCCTTACTGGTGCTGGCTAGAGTTCTCAGCACCTCCTGCCATCCCCCAACTCACTAGTGCATTCTTCAACATCTTTCCACTCAACAGTGGCAACTCAATGAAGTACTGCCACAATTTAAATAGTTATTTGCATTTCATTAACAATGACAACATTTATTTTAATACAGTTAAATCAGAGTAGCATTTAATTTAATTTTAACAAGATAGTTATTAAGCTAACCAAATATCAATTGATTGTTGAAGAAACCACATTGTGAAACAAATAAGTTGCTAAATAAATCTTGTTGCCAGGCCATTAATGTAAAATCACATAAATAATAAATGTCTAATTAGGTTCTCTCTAATGAAGAGCTCCAACTGTTCATTGACATACTCTGGGAAGACCTTCCCAGGCTGGCTGCTAGGGGAGAGGGGCCTGATAAAAGTGCTCAGACTGGCCGAGGCTGAGCAGTTTGGTTTAAGGAAGAGCTCAGCCTTCCATGTATTGCCCAGGTGGGACAGCTTTGCTCCACACCCTTCTGGGTGCTGGGTGCTCAGAGACTCAAAGCTCCTCACACTCGTGCATGGGTGCGATGCCACAAGTCAGAGACCAGGGATACGCCACCAGCAGCTGCTCCTGTCAATACCATGGGATTGCACGGTGTGGGGGCCCAGCTCCCCAGAAAGGGCCATATCTTACCTCTGTCCTTTTCACCACAAGCAGTTAACTATGCTTGCCTGCAAATCACCCTGTGTCTGCAGTACCAAAAAACAGTCACTTACAACAGGGATACATTTCCATTTCTAGTACTGCTAAGGACTTGTAATTCTCATCCATTTGTATGCGTGGATATAATTTTTAAGGGGTTTATTTGTTTGCTTATTTGACACAGATCTCTTAGGAGGACTTATTTTCATAGCTTTCCTGACCATCTGCTCTGTCCAGCTGCACAAAAAATCTCACCAAGGCAACTCAGAATCAAGCTACAAGTTCTGCTTAACACATATTATATGCAGGCTTGATTTAAAGCAAAAAAGTGATGGAAAATCCACTGAATCCCTACACAAGTTGCCCTGATAGTTAACTGCCCACTGTGAAAAATGTATGCAGCCTTCAGAGCCTGAATTGGTCTTGCTTTAATGTTTATTCATTGACTATTCTCATGCCTTCTTCTGATAGGTAAAAAAAAAAATAAAAAATCACCAAGAATCAGAAATAAATTATTTGGTCCTGAAAGGGCCAGAGGATGAAGGTATAAATGAACTGAGAACAAACAAAAGAGGTTTGGTGGCCCTTTTTTGCCAGCCCCAGCAATCCCCCAGGCTCTGCCCCCAGGGGCAGAAGCAGAGCCTGCCAATGAAGAATCACAGAATCCATAAGGTTGGAAAAGACTTCAAAGATCATCAAGTCCAACCTGTCACCCAAGACCTCATGACTAAGCTATGGCACCAAATGCCACGTCCAATCCCCTCTTGAACACCTCCAGGGATGGTGACTCCACCACCTCTCTGGGAGCGCATTCCAGAGGCTAACAACTCCCTGTGAGGAACTTTCTCCTCACCTCAAGCCTAAATATCCTCTGGCACAGCTTGAGACTGTGGTGTCTTGTTCTGGTGCTGGTTGCCAGGGAGAAGAGACCAACCCCCTCCTGGCTACAACCTCCCTTCAGATAGTTGCAGACAGCAATAAGGTCTCCCCTGAGCCTCCTCTTCTCCAGGCTAAAAAATTCCAGCTCCCTCAGCCTCTCCTTATAGGCTTGTGCTCAAGGCCTCTCCCCAGCTTCGGCGCCCTTCTCTGGACACATTCAAGAGTCTAAATGTCCTTCCTAAGTTGAGGGGCCCAAAACTGGACACAGTACTCAAGGTGTGGCCTAACCAGTGCTGAAATGTAAGGGTTCTTCTCTTTACCAGCATGATTTTTGGAGGGACATCACAATTTCAAGGGAACAGGGTCAGAAAGGCAGTCTATTAAATGGTAAATGAGCCTAGGCAGTGAGGGAAACGTCCCTTTTTTTAAACCAATCTACATTTAGCTACATTCAGTATGCCACTCACCCTTTAAAAACAAAACAACAAAAACACAAACAACAAACAAACACCAAAAGAAGAGCCTATGCCCTCAGATAACCCCCACAAAACTGCACTTTCCCCAGAATTTCCCATAGAGGCCCATACCACCCCCTCCCACAACTGGAGTGCTGAAGGCAGGGGGAGTTCCCTTCTGTTTTGGCTGTGCATGTTAAAATCTGGTGAGTGCCCAGTGAGAAGATGCCATCTCACTACAGCTGGGAAAGCCTCCAGAAAGCACCTCCACCTGAATCGAATTGCGGAGGTGGCACCAAAGGACTCTCACTTCCTTTGAATGGGCACTGGCAGCAGGGGACAAGAGGTGGGAAGGGACATACGGAAGCCTGGACTCAGACATGCACACCCCCTTGCCCCCTCCAACCCCTGGGGAAGCTTTTCTGGATGAACTGCGATCCAAAGTAAACCATATTGCATTAGCCATGCCCATTAGATAACCTGGATCTGCACAACTAAATTCTTGCAGCAAATGTGGCTATAGTTCACATCAAGACATGAGGGCTCATACAGCTACAAGCACACTTCTACTAAGTCAAAACGACCTGTCCAGGGGATCAGACAATGATATAGGCTGATTTTGCACAATTTTTACTGTATTATGCTGAGGCAACAAAGCCACTACAGCCCATGACAGCAGTATCCCATCTCTGCATGACCCTGCCACGTGGTGTTCAGCAACAAACCTGACTCTCTCCACCCCGCTTGCTTGCATAGATGAAGCAGGCCTTGAGCAGAGCTGTCAGCAACACAGCGTACACACCCCTACTCACAATAAAAGCAGTGACCTGGATTTGTGGTGTTACACAGATCAGAAGCTGTAATCTCTAAGAGGGAAGCAGGTGTTTTCGGACATGATCTGTTTTTCCACGAGAATGTGATAAATACTCTTCCACTAATTATTTTGCATCAAACCATAAGGAAATCATCTCTAAAGAGAACTTCTCAACTTGAAAGATCTTCAGGACTTACAGCAAACTTCAGGCTTGATGGTGATCATAGGGTAGGATGGGTGATGGCAGCAAGGGATCCATCCTGCCTCAGATGAATCCCTGCAGCTTCACTTGTAGCCAGCATGTGATGAACCACACTTTTTTCACCTATCTTTCCATTGCTGTTTTCCAAACAAAACAACTTAAACACATCTGGGAAGAAAACTAAGCAATTGGTTTATAGTGCTCAATACCTTGAGCAGTATAAGCAAAATAGCTGGTGAAGACTACCTAAAATATTGAGAGGATGCACATAGGGACAGACACTACTGCACACTGGGGAGAAAAGGTTCAGCCACTGAGCCAAAGGACATATGTGAATCCTTTCACAACCAGAAGGTCCTCCTTTTCTTAGGCCTCAGATAGCCATTACCCCTGAAATGACCAGCATGCAACAGGTTAAAGCAATTATGCTGAAAGGGGAGAGCACCTGCACTGCAAATATTGTTAGCACATCACAAAAGGATAAATTATTAACTCCTCCTAATTTGGTGCCACTCCCATCGCACCTCAAAGCCGAGCCATCCGGCACAGAAGTGTAACAATGCAAACTCCTCACCACATGACTAAGCAGGCCCCTACTAACACCACCCATCCACCTGATTTTTTGGCCACAGCAGATGAAAATTCACTTTCCCTGTTTACCATGTTGTGATAAAATTCCAACGGAAATATTTTTTCTTGTGAGTGACAGCATTTCGTGGAAACACCCACAAACCCCTGCCCAGGCCTCTGTGCCAGCCACAGGAGATCCCTGCCAATGCCAATCTGTGAGGGCTCATGCTGTCCCTCAGAACTGCAGTTACAGAGGGACTATGGTAAATAGCCACCACCAGCACATGAACCATCTTCTTTCTCACAAGGAAACAAAAAAGCAAAAGCCTGAGTTGATGGTAACACATAATCCCCTCCTATCTCATCTGCTCTCCTTTGCTTGCATGTGCTTCTCTGCTGTATGACCATCTCTATTATCTAGCACTCAGGAGCAATGTGCCAGACAGCACAAGGACTTGCCTATTCCTTCCCATCCCTGGCACAGGCACACCTCTTCTCCCTGCCCCAAAGGGCACAGGAGCCACCACACAGGGGAAAGGCCAGATCCTGCTCAAGGCAGAGCAGGAGTGAGGTGAGACCCTCAGCCTTGGCAGGAAATGCACCCTGCCCTTGTACACAGCAGGAGGCAAGTCTGTGTTTTTAGGAGCCATAACCGATAACCACCTTACCATTTAATAACTGATGGTGTGTCACGAAAGAAACTCTGTAAGCTGATGGCACCACATCATGACTTAGAATCTTCTTTCCCAGGTTCTCCTTTACAGAGCTTACTAAAACCTGCTTGGCACAGCATTTCAGCTTCCAGGTACAAATAGTTTGGAAAAAGGGGGAAAGTAAAGCAAAGCACAGCAAGTGTGCAACAACGTTATTGTGAGCTCAGAAGATGTTAAATGAATTAATTTCATTCATTCTTAAATTTGACTGGCAAGATTTAATGGTTCACATTGAAAGCATGAATAACTATTTTGTTCTGTGAATGACTATAGTTTAGTGACTCTTGATGTCAGTGTATCTTGCCCAGGGTAAAGCTCACTATATGAATAATTCACTGCTGGGTGGATGGAATGAATGGGGTCATGCTCACAGACAGGATGCCAACTATGGTTATTTGACGTGACAGGGCACATTCAATGCTGACAAAGGACAATAGCTAATTTACAGTGTGGTACTGAGGCTCAGTCATTCTCCTTAAGATCTTTATAGAAAGCGTGGCACTTTTTGTCATGTACTCCACATTAAGATGGATTCTGTGTGCCAAAAAACACTGAAGCATAGCTCATTTTTTTAAACGTTCAGAAGTTTAAGGGGGGGGGGGGCAGAATCTACCTTCCTGTCTTGTTTGGCTGAAACATTGCTCCAAAGAAAACGTGTTTAAGAGTAACTTAAAAACAATTGGAGGAATGCATCTATATATCACTTGAGCATCTTGTCATAGATGCAGTAGTTGATAGCTGATAGGACCTCTCCTTGATAGGAATGGATCTGGCAGCTTCTCACAGAACGGGGTCTTGGACTGGACACAGCAGCTCTTTTACCTAAGCCTTTATTTCCAAAGCCAAGAGAGAAGAGTCTGGGCAAAGTTTCTGCACCAAATTATTTACAAAGAGCAATCGGAGCAGGACATTTTCCCAGCCTTCTTAAAAAGCTGTTGCTTTAATGCAAGCCATTTGTAATCTGGAAAGACAGGATGCAGTTCAGCTTGATCTGACAAATGGGCCACAAAAGTTTACTTATGCATAATAATGATACATTCATCTTCATTTTACACTTCTCAACTGCATGCTTATTGCAAACATCTGTGTTGCTGAACAGACTGGCATTACAACTCATTTATATGGTTTAAAAATAGCGATAGACAAAAGATGGGAAGCGGAGAGGTGCAAGGCGTTTTTTCTTTCCAAATGTCATAAATACTGAGTTTCATCTTTGAGCGCTTTTCTGTACCCTGCTGTGTGCAGAAGTAACTTCATGGGTAACTTCCAAACCATTGACACAGCACAAACCTTGTGTGCATCCATACTTCACTGAAGATACACCTAATACTTAGAAGAAAAGGCTAAAGGAAAGATGACTAAAAGGCAGCTTCAATTTTCCCTCCATGTCACACAAGCCCTACCCTCAAGTTGTGGGAAAGGCCACTTCTCCATAGGCCAGTAACTTCCTTCAGACAGCAGCTGCCTGGCTGTCCTCAGATCACCAGGAAAGCATCTCAGTTCTGAATACCATCTCCCCAAATTCAAACATTTTCTCACCTTATAAAAAAAATGGCATGCTTTTTCTCAAACCGTAGTGTGCTGGAGACTGTGCCTACCTCTGAAATGAGCCTGCCTGAATTTGCCTGGGTTTCATCCCTCCCGGTGCTGGATGATTTGGCATAACTCCTGCCCGAAATGCAGTTTGCATGGTTAGCAGTGAATTGAGATATTTCTCCTTGGCTCCCAGATCTGTCAGGTATTGCATGTATTTGCTTTTTAACCAGATGGCACTTCTGCTTTGTAGCTGCACATGAAATATTGAATTTCTGCGCTCGCATTTGCCAAGCATATAACATCCCTGAGGATCCTGGATCAAGGTTAGCATCCTAAAAAAATCTCCAAAGCAGTCTTAAGATGGTTTCTCTCCTTGGCCATCCAGGTATTGTTTGACTGCCGTTATTTATACTATGACATTAAGTAGTCTTCACAGTCATGTGGAACATACCACTGACACTCCAGACAGGCTGAGGGACAGCAGGGCGTGAGTATTTGAAGCCTTTGGCACAAAATGCTTCATATCTAAGCTCTGTAATCTTGCTCATGGTTGGCGGTTTTAGTGTATCTCAATATTTACAGTAAAATTAGCATGACTGTGTATTCATGCCAAGCTAGCAGGAGACAAGAAATCATATTTAATCTCAGTGCATCTCTCTTTCTAATAGTGCTCATGTGCTGCCCTGACATAGTACTCTCAGTAACATGCACCGAGACGGCTGAGATCACAAGGTAAGCAACGTAAAATATCCCCAATAGCCTACAAATGCTTCCACTGACATGATTCCCTATTTCAAAAACACTGGTCAGACTTTTCACATCAACCTTTCTGCAAAGCATTTCATTTCATCACCTCTTTGTTTAACTGTTTCTAAGAATTTAGCACCAAACTAAGGGTCATCTCTGCCTGGAAGAGCAATGTTTCGAGTCTCACAACATTGTGCTGCTCACTGCAGAAGTTACCTGCCAAATAACAGTCCCGCTTTGTACCTGCCTCATGCTGATGTAGTCCCTTCTCCTCTTCCTCTACTAGCACCATGTGAATCACCAAGAAACTTGGATAAATTTGGCCAAGTGAATTTCAAATCCCAAGAGCTGCCAAACGGAATTCATATTTTTCACCTGCGGGTACTCTGGAGATTGCTTTTGTGCTTTGATGCTCAGCTCACAGACAGGGGAAATCTGAGTACCACACAGAAGCTACTGCAGCCATTTCCTCCCTATACATCTGCTCCAGAGGTGTCAAGAACCTTCTCTCAGGCTGGACCCATGACCATCCCAGCTGCACACTTGTGTTTGACATGACTACATTATGCTCACATATTTCAATTAAAACTACAAGAATAAAGAAATAGATTAATTATTAGGAAAGGTAAAAAGTGGGAGCCTACTTTTCAGATACCCATTTCAGCATCTTCACACATCTCAGGCATAGGGTCAGAAAAAGGAGTAATCCATTCCCACACTTGGAATATCATTGCCCACTCTTCTGGCTCCAGCTCTGGGTGTGGCAAGATGGGTGCCTGGTCATGCGTACCACACCATGGGGAGAAGCACAGAGAGAGGCACCATGCAGGAGCACACCAAGGACTGCAGGCACCTGTCGTAGCCAAGGGGCTAGCTCTGTGTACACCACAAAGGTTGAATGGTGCAGCAAAGTAGGGTATGTGACTGCACTGGGAAGAACAACTGAATGACATTTGCCCACTGTAACCTCCCTATAAACATGCTCTGCCAATATGACCCACATGTGAAACAGCTGAACAAGGGCAGCACATTGTGGCATTTATGCAATGGCATAACAGGGTACACAAGAAGAATCAACTTCTCTTTAGATATTTCAAAAAGAAAAGCCTGCACTGCCATGAACCCTACAATTGAGAATCTATTAGCCTGAGGTATGTTTTCCATCCCAGTTAGCTGCTACAGACTAAAGAATACTTGCTAAATGTTTTTTTCTTTTGCATGTTCTGAATGTTTGTTTTGTGTAGACATTTGCCCCATTTCAGATAATTTCATGTCTGGAATGTCTACATAAGTCAGTGTGTAGGACTATGACAAGATAAAAATAAACAGTGTTGCAGGAATTGCTTTGTAACCTGGAGGACATTCCATGGAGAAGACTTGTGCCTTGGTGCTATCGACAAAGATTTACCGCAAGCAACAGATCTGGATTTTGTTTGTTACGATTTCTATTAGGTGTACAACCCGTCATGCACAGAAAATCCCTTTCATTGGGAAAAATGAGAGCTACAGAGCTCTTTGCTGCTTTCTTTGTCATCTCTCTGATTTCAGGTACATTACTGATGAATAAGATCCTATAATAAAATACAAAGATTACAGTAATTGGGCATGTTAAATATTGGCGATGCAGTGGGCCTCTGGATTGCTAAGCAGTAATTCAACAGCACCCTCTTGAAGGAGCAGCACGCTGAACTATGCTATTCCCTGCTGCTTCCAACTCCTACTGACACTCATAACTATCTCCTAGGAAGCACAGTTGGATGAAATGTAAAGAAAAAGGTAGGAGAATGCACCTTGCCATCCATGCACTCTCAAGAGCCAATCAGCTAAAGGCCATTTGGGAACAGAAAAGCACAGCTATTATCTTATTTCATAGTCCATACTGTCACGGGTGGGTTGACATTTTTTGAAAACACACATGCAAAGTGCATGCTCTTATTTAAGCTGGGGCTTTTTTCATCAAATTACCAAAGAACACCACCTTTTCCATATGTGGCTTCATCAGGTCTATGCAAATAGATAGACAAACTTGAACTGGCTTAGTTTGGAAGCTTGATGATGGACAGAGCAAGCTCAGAGCTGGTTACCACCTGTCTCACTCATAGCAAAATGCTTCAGGAGGTAATATCAGCAGCCACTTGGCCCTCTGGCATAGCTACACCAAATAATTGTTGGCAAAACCAGCTGGTGCCTTCCTAACTCCAGCTCACAGCTTATTCATTTGTTGGAAATTCAAGTCCAGCTACAATCACTGCAATAGTATCAGGCTCCAATCTGGGGATCAGACAAGATCTTTTAGAGTTTCCAATACACTCAGAAGGTCCTCTAAGTAATAAAGGACAGAATATCTGACATGTGCTGCCTGTTTTACTCAAGAGAAAACTCACAGGGTGGCTAAATTAAAAACACAGTACTCTGAGAGTTCTTCCTCTTTGATGCTTGCGTGACATTGACCTGTTAACTGTATCATTGCGCACATCAAGGGAAAGATCCCAGACTAAGCAGGAGCCACGTACCTGGGTTTGGACAGAGTGATCCCCAGGCAACCTGCAGCATCCCCTCCTTGGTGCCAAGCCCCTAGGAGGAGTTTGGCTTTAGCTGTTTGTGTGCTTTACTAAGATGTGCCTTTTTGCGCATCCCTATCCTGGCACTAGGATGCCTCCAGTGGCCAGGGCTGCAATTATGAGGTCTCTTCCAACCTTGGTGATTCTGTGATAATCATCCTCCTCCTGCTTTAGGCCCTTCTGCCTGAAGCACAAATGCCAAAACAAACATGCTAGATAGAGAGGCGTTTCTCAGACTATTACAGAGTCTATTTTAACAGATGACTTATCTCTGTGGAGTAAGGTATGTGGGATACAGAGACATACTTCACACTTTTAGGAAGCTTAGAAAATTGTGATACTTCTAGGAATACAAATGACATTGGATTAAGTATATTGAAGGATCTCTATTACCACCCCCTTTAATTTCCTTGCACCTGGATTTCAACCCAGTTTCTATATTAAGTACCGTTTACACAACTGAAAGAAACCTTCAATTATGTTCATGAATATGGATAGCTTCTGGTTTCTGTTGTACAGGATTTTGTTTGCATAGGCAATGGGAAGTTTGTTGTGGTTCACATACAGAGAAAATATTTCAGCTGTAAACACCAGTTGGTGAAGTTGTGCATCACTCATTCAGTACAGTCTTTGGGTGCAATGGTTATGTTTAAGCACCCGCAAGCTCTCTCAGGCAAGTCTACCAGCCAGATTCCCATTATTTTTTCTATTGAACAGGAGGTAAGCGATCAGCTGTAGAAGGAACATTTGCAAGTGTGAAAGCAAAGGAAACTGTGGGGGAGGCAGAAGGCGGGAGGATGACAAGCGCTGCGCTGAAGATCTCGGCAAAATATTGTTACTAGACAGGATTTCTCGCAACAAAATGATTCAAACAGAAGGGACACATCAGAGAGGACAGTGGCAAAGCTGCAATCTACAGGAGTGGAGCACAAAGATGTTATTTGGACTATTCAGAAATACCACATGATGGACGATCCTGAAGATCATAGTCTATTTTTCAACAGACACCCACACATCAAAATACAGCCTACATTTGATGAAATCTTAAAATCTAATTCTTGTCACTTGTAACTATTGAAGTTCAGGAGCTCAAATAAGATTTGGTTAACTAAGTGCTACTTATTCCTACAAAAATCCATTCAGAATTTTGCCACTTTCAGAGCAAAATTCGAGGTCTGCAAACACAGACAGATGACACTAAACTCTGCTGCATCTTACAGCCATAGGCAGAGATCAACTATACTGAAAATAGAACAAGCCTCTGGAAAAGACTGAAAGAGAAAAGGCAGCCAGCATTGTTGCCTCCTACAAAGGAGGGATGAAACATTAAGAAAGAAGTTGGAATGTTACATGAGTTGAAATTTGTGGAAGGTGGGAAAAAGTATTCTCCAAAGGATGTATTTTTGGAGCTGCTGTGGGAAATCTCTCTGCAGGCAAATCTTGCTGTGGGGGAAGCTCACACCCTGCTGTGAGGGAGGACTGGCCCATTTGGAGCTCAGGATAAACACTTGGCAGGAAAACAAGCTCCATCAAGGATCTGTACAGGACTGGGCATGTCAGTCCTGCAAAGTTTAACACATATGCTAAGCTTTCCGCACATGAATGTTCCCACTCTAATTCATGGGTGTAAGCATATGCGTGTGCATAGAATCAGGACCTCAGTGCCTTTCTTCTCTGGATCATATGGAAGTTTTTCTGACTGTAAACGTGCAGGAAGGGTTTTGAACAGAGTTAACTGAACAGCCTGTGATGCAGGCCAGAGCATTTTGAGACCAGTACATAGTCAGAAATACGTCTGTTCCATATGCCTTACTGCTATGAGACACCCTCAACAGCAGTGTCCTGACAACCAGAACTACTGGTTTAGTTTTTTAATTTTTTTCTTTTTAATTACTGCTAAATCCGTTTCTCATCTGCTTAAATGTACCTTTATATGATGGTGAATTACCATTCAGCTACAGGTTAGGTTGAGGTATATGAAAGCCACGTAAAACTAAACTGAATTATTACTTATTTTATTATCATTTTCTCTAGATTACTTAAGATTGTCCACACTTTCAAGGGAGTTTTTGCCTATGTGTTCTTTACTAAGTCTGGTTCACTAAAGAGTTGATCAGATTTATGTCATTATCAGTGCTCTCATCAAGGGGATTCAGGATTTTTAAAATCAGCGGATCATTACATGTATTATGGGGTTTGTATTAGAATTCTTCCAATAATGACATTAGCTTGTCTAATCCCATTTTGCTATACCCTGCATGATCTGCTGGAACTTGAATTTTGAAGCAAAATTAATAAGTGAAGTGTGATTAGAGCAGTCAGCTCTTCAAGCAATGATGGTCTTGATAATCAGATCAAATATTTGTTTGTAGCTCACCAACAATTTAGCATGCAAAGTATCCTTTGATAAAGGTATATGACCAATGTGGTGTTTGCAATCATGAACAGAAAAGCTGTTCAACATAGAGCTGGAATTAGTCTTTCTAGGTCTCGACTGACTGCCTTAATCAAGAACATTTCTCCTGTGTTGGGAAACTGAAGTCTCTTCACAAGTTACTGTTGCCTTTTCCTAATCAAAGAGAGTAGGGGAAGAGAAATTTGAGGCTTGGTTTCTAATGATGATTTGATCGAACCAAGAGTAAATCAAAGGGAAGATGAAAAGAATTCCTGAGAAAGCATTTATAAACCCACAGGACTGAATGACAAGCGTCCAAGATTGCTAACAGAGCTGAGAGAGGGAAGTGTGATACCTCGAGCAGTGATTTTTGAAAGTTCATGGTGAACAGATGAGGTGCCAGAGGATTTCAGAGCCACAAAATACAGCACTCAACTGAGTTATAAAAGGGGCATCCAGGAATTTACTAACCAATTCATTTAACTTCAATAGTGAGTAAACTGTGTAAGGAGTCATAAAGGAGCCATTATGAAAACTTAGAGCAACTCAGAACCATACATAATAGGTTGGGAAAGGGCTTTAAGAGGTCATCTAGTAATCTCATCAGAAATCTCATAAGAGTAAACATTCAGAAAAATATGGTATTTGGATATACACATTTCAGATGGCCCTCTCTATACATCCAAGGAGAGTATTCAGCTGTTGCTTAGGGAGGGGGAACATTCCTTGAACAGAGCCCATTTTAAATGAGGGACTTTCTTGCCTGTTCTGCAGTTTTGCCTCAGTATTGAGCAAAAATCCCCAGAGGTGACAGGAGAAATCAGAGCAGCTGGCACAGGAAAGGAAAGCTGTTAAACCCGATGATCCTCTTTTTCAAATCAATATACCCTGGACAGAGACCCAAGTAACAGATCATCGTGTCAGGATGAACCCTGATAACACAAGCAGCCTGGAAGGAGCTGGGAGGGAAAGTGCTCTGGTGAAGGGGAACTGGAGAAGAAAGCCTCTCCTGCTGACCACCGCAAGGCAACAGAGAGTTCAGCCTGCCTTGCTTGAGAAGCAGGAGAGGCTGTGGACAGCAACAGGGGGAAAGGAGCCTGGGTGTCTCTGAAACTCCCACCCGAGCCCCAGGCAGGTGCGAGGAGCTGGACATAGAGGGGCACATTCAGAGGTCACCACTCCCTTGCCTTGAACTAGGCATTTCCTAAGCTACCTGGAACAATGGCTGGATGTCCTCACAGGTCTGATAGTGAAGACAGTGCCCATCACCTAGGGATGGGCATCATAGAAGCATCTAGGGCACTCACCAGCAACCATCCAAGATCTAACGCCACCTTGGGGTAGGCAGCAAGGGGAGGTCTGCCACTGATGGGGATGCAGGCAAAAGCTACTTTTCTTTAAGCCTTGAAAGGGTCTTTATCCTTTAATTTGAAATCTTTATGACCTTTATTTCAACTCTTGCTTCTGTGAATTTTTGGATAGTTTAAATCCTTCAGTGCAATGTTAAGTGATAACTTTTAGGTGCCAAATACTGTATGGAGTTTAGTGGAGTAATTCAAGAGATCCAGTGAAACACTAAATGACACTGCTTCAATTAGGAATCCAGGGTGGGGCTTCTGTCAGTCACCCTAAAATGCTGAATTGCAACCTGACCTTGACTGAAAACCACCAACCCTGAAACACCAGACTGATGGTGTGGTACAAGAGCTTTATCTCTGAGGTGAAATCCTGCATCTTTCCTTCTTCTCGGACACAGCTGCTGACCAAATCCAACCAGACAACCTGCCTGAATTCCAAATAAAACAGGCATCTGTGATTGCAAAACTTATCTAGGACTCTGCCCAGACAGACACATGTGCATTTTCCCCTTAAATATAAAACTACATGAAACCATTTTCAAAGGAATGAGAAGAAGGAAAAAAAAGAAGAGAAGTTTACTCATCACTAGCTGCAGATAGTAATAACCAAAAGCACAATAACCAAACGGTGTGAGGAAACCGAATACAGACAAACTCCGATGCTAAATGAGAGGAGCACCAATTATGTGCAACGGAGCTCTTATAATTTAAGGTAATCGGAATGCCATATAATATTTTTTAACAGACATCCATTTTTTATTTTTGCTTCTAAAACAGGTGAAGTTCTTTTCAAGTATTGACGTCAGCTAGCCTCATCAATTGTTCCTATAATAGCTCAACTACCACTACAGCCTCAGACACTATGAAAGAGCTAAGTACTCTGTGCACAAAGGGGATTCAGTTTGGTCATTGCTGCCACATGTATGCATGGCCTAGCCTTTTACAGCATAGTAATTGATATTGATTTTGTGTGGTAGATGGCCCTCTCTCCAGGTACTGGTATTTAAAAAAAAAAAAAAAAAAAAAGACACCATGATCCAGCTTGAAAATAAATATTTATTTTTTTTTTTCCCCCTCTTTAAAAAAACATAGTAAATTTAGTACTCAATTAGATGCACTGGATGGAACCCATGGCAGACATCCAGAACAGTCCACAGGAGAGCAAGCCTCCACGTGGGCCTGCCTGTGCTTTTGGAGTGTCCCACTGGACCAGCACAATATGCAACTCTGTTCGGTGTAAGAGACCCCACCACTCAGAGTCCAGGCAACAAGAGTTGGACAACTTGGACTAGAAGCCACCACCTCTTTCAGCCACCTGCTGGCAATATGGCTAGCAGATAGAGGCCTCCAGTCACAGCCAACCCCTGCTGTGTCCCAGACCACCCTCCCCCATTATTTCCTGTTTGGTCTTTCTTTTATGTTTTGACCTTTAATTATTACTGAGGCTGCACCATTCTCTCTCACAGGAGTCCTGGATTGCACAATTTATTTATTGTTACTATTGTTTTGGGTTTTAAAAGACAGCCACAACTTGGGTATGTGTTGGGAGGGTGAACATTATCATGAATGCGTGGTGACAGTTCGGTGGAAAACTTCAGGCTATGCCAGGTTAAACAAGGAAGGCCACAAGAGGCCATCAGAGTCCACGGGAGCACTTGAACTCCCTAGAGAGGGCAAGGGACATCTACTGAAAAACTAAAATGATGCTTTTGCTTCTTTCCTGTTTATCTGATAAAGCCAACTAGGGTTTTACTTCCAGGTGCAAAGAGGGTTTTTACCAACAGGAACTTTCACATGGCATTACAGAGGAAAGACTGAACGCGGTTGGTGAGTTGGCCATCCTCAAAGTCTCAAACACCAGCAGTGTGGGGAGCTAAGGCCCCACAGCATTGTGCAGCCCAGCAGCTTCCCAAGGCTGTGCCGAAACCTAAACCTTTGGATTCATTCACTCCTCCTCTGTGCCTTGAGAAGGATTTCAGGTTCTCTGAAACATCTTCCCTGGCTGCAGATTTCAAGTGCCCTTGACTCAGTCTTTGTTTAGACATTGTATTCATTCATGACAAGTACCTTTCAAGAGCACAAGCATACCTGTTTTAGCTAACTGATGGATGAACACCTATGTCAGAGACTCAGATGGCAGCTGACTTCTACCCAAGTCTTGTGAATAACATTAGGAACAAGTGTTTTTTAAGTTTCATGGAAACACACTCTCCTATATAATGTCCAGCAACTCTTACTGCAGCCTGGGCTAAAAATACTGCAAGTACAGTTTCAGGCTTTTGTCATTCCTACTGCCCACAGGATCAGGATGTGCAGAGGCAGAAGATCAGAGCATATAAAAAGTTCATTCTGTAGTCTGTCTTTTTTACATTCTTAAAGTGACCCCAAACAGCATAAGCTTTGCCTTTTTCTGACCCTCCTCTGCCTGACAGGAAGCAGGACTCAGAGCCCAGACTGTCGTTTTGATGTTCCTTCCCTGTGACTCTGACAGCAGTCCTGGTTCCTGGGACAACAAATTGGCCATGCCCCCCATTCCTGCCCAACAATCCTAGAGTATTTGTGTACCAAGCTCAGCAGCAGGGTCACTGGCAGCTGAGGCCCATGGCAGCCCTCACCCAACTCCTGCTGGTTACCTTGTCTTCTGCCAGAGTGAGGCCAATGCAAAACAGACTCCCAGCTTGCCCTGGTGGCACCAACATAAACTGTGTCCCACAGCATGAAGACTAGGGCAAACTGGACCTCTTGCATATTTCCAGGGTCATTCAGATTTAGATCTAGATATTAACTGAGCCTATCTCCTCTGAAAGGGCTCTAAAGGGAGATTTTACATCTTTCTGCTAATTTTACTAATTTAAAGATTAAAAGCATTTATTTCTGAAATCTTGTTGATAACCTCAAAGCCCTAACCTAAGTGGTGGTGCAATGTGGAATGAAGTGGTGACCATATATAAAAGATGAAGAAGATACAGAGGTTTCATTTCCTACACATTAATTCTCTACAAGCTGTGTAAGCTTTCCTTAGTATAAACACTGTCTTTACAAACAAAGATGTCAGGGTTTTCCCCCTTTCAATTATTTAGAGACAAAACAGCAATGTCATTTTGCTGTCTAGGCACTCCAGCCAGCACCAGCAGATCGAGAGCTCTCTTGCTGCCTTCCGCAGTGCACTTCCTCATGCTTCTGACTATAAAACAAATGTAAATAAACTTGCAGAGAAACAAGCTTGTGCAGTCGGATATTACTAAGCAGTTTCAAGTTTCTACACTAGATTGACACCAGTTTGTAGTTACTCCCAATTAAATGCCACACTCTCTCACTACAAATGGCCAACACACTGTAAAGCCAACAACTGCCTATGGCAATACTACAGTGTCATCGTTACTCCCATCACTTTCCCATGCCCTGACTTTGTGAAGGCTCAAAATTCAGCTCTAAAAATGTGTCAAACTAATTCTGAAAGAGATATTTCCACATAACCAGTTTGGTGGACCATCTCTGGTTTATGTGTTTGCTCTCTGCTGCCTGCATGTGTACTGTGCCCTAGTCTACTACAGAGGCAGGGAGAGGAGCTGCTGATTTGCTTTATTCTTGCTGCTGCCTTTTAGGTCTGATAGAGCCTCCTGGGAGGAGAGTAGAGTCACCCCTTCTTGAAGATCTCAGGGCACCCTCAGTTTGGAGAGGGAGCCAAGATGACTGCAATGCCCAGCAGGGCTTGGCATGCCTCCCAATAGGAGCAGGGAGAACCCTGGAGCCAGATTTGGTGGCAATAGAGAGAGGGTAGCTTGGCTGGAGACACAGGGCAAGTAGGCTGGAACACACAAGACTCAGTAAGAAGACTAGGAGAAGGACCTGCCCTCCAGGGACACCAGAAAAAAAGTGGGTTATTTTAACCCGAGATTTTTTTATGCTTCAGAAAGTTACCCTGCTGGAGTCTGTCTTCTGAGAAAATGTGGTACCAGAGAGTGTCTGGGAGTCTCCTCATGTGCTCACTTTGGGGGTCCACCAAAGGGCCTGGTTCAAAGGTCCATTAGGCATGGCTTAGCCAAATAGACAAACAAGTAATTAGGGACAAATATAAAAGTACCATGAGAAAGTACTAGCATCATCCTTTAAATATATTCCAGAGCACCTAATTCCCACTCTCAGTGAGCTGCACAGAAGAAAAATTTGAAGTTTTGAATTTGAAAATTTGAATTTGCTGTTATTTGTTTTAGAATAGAATAAACCAGGTTGGAAGAGACCTTCAAGATCATTGTGTCCAACCCATCATCCAACACGACCTAATCAACTAAACCATGCAACCAAGCACCCTATCAAGTCTCCTCCTAAACACCTCCAATGATGGTGACTCCACCACCTCCCCAGGCAGCCCATTCCAATGGCAATCACTCCCTCTGTGTAGAATTTCTTCCTAACATCCAGTCTGAACCTCCTCTGGCACAGCTTGAGACGGTGTCCTCTTGTTCTGGTGCTGGTTGCCTGGGAGAAGAGACCAGCCCCCACCTGTCTACAACGTCCCTTCAGGCAGTTGTAGAGAGCAATAAGGTCTCCCCTGGGCCTCTTCTTCTCCAGGCTAATCAACCCCAGCTCCCTCAGCCTCTCCTCATAGGGCTTGTGCTCCAAACCCCCTCACCAACTTTGTTGCCCTTCTCTGGACACGTTCCAGCAAGTCAAGATCTTCTTTCATTATATTATTTCATATCAATACATTGCATATAATTTATTAGAAAAAGAGTGCTTTCATACATCAGGAAGACCTTTTTTTTCCTCATTAATGCCATATCCCTAAAAATAAAGGGAAGGACCTTAGAGATCATCTACTCCAATCCCTTGCCCAGGCAGGGATGCCTCTCAACTAGACTCAGCTAATTAAGGCCTCATCCAGCCTGGCCTTGAACACCCACAGGGAGGAGGCAACCACAACCTCCATGAGAAACCTGTTCCAGAACCTCACCACCCTCATACCAAAGAGGTTATTCCTAAGATCCAGTCTAAACCTACTCTCCCTCAGCTTCAAACCATTCTTCCTCATCCTGTTGTTAGGCATCCTTTTGCAAAGTCCCTCTGCAGCCTTCCTGTAGGATCCCTTCAGGTATTGGAAAGCAGCTCCATGCTCCCCCCAGAGTCTTCTCTTCTCTAAGCTGAACACCCCAGCTCCTTCAGCCTATCCTCATAGCACAGGTGTTCCAGCCCTTGGATCATCTGTGTGTCTCTCCACTGGACTCACTCCAACAGCACCATGTCCCTGCTATGATGGGGACACCAGAACTGGATGCAGTATTCAAGGTGGATCTCACAAGAGCAGAGTAAAGAGGAAGAATCACCTCTCTTGTCCTGCTGGCCATACACTTCTTAATGGAGCCCAGGATACAATTTGCCTTCTGGGCTGCATGAGTGCACTTCCAACTCATGGTGAGCTTCTCAATCAACATCCCCAACTCTCTTTCTTCAGAGCTGCTCTCAACCCACTGTCTTGGTCCAGAGCGGGAAAGAGACTTAGTTCTTTTGAATATTTCCATGTTATGAAATTAGAGACACAAACAAGGCCAAAATATCAACAGTGAGGCTAATTTTTAACAGAATAAAGTGGATGGATCAGAAGGAGAGAGAGAGAGAACAGGGAGAGAGAAAAGGAAAGGAATTATATTACCATACCCCTCACCCCCAAGACAGTTTGGGTCTGTGGAGGAAGAGTGCTGCCGCTCTGGCATGGAGGAGAGGTCATCCTTGTTGGGTGTGCTGTCCTCCACTGAAGGAGGGGAGGGAGAGATCCCAAAGTCCAAGTCCTTCTCCAAGCAGCCTCTTCAGCTCTATGAGTTGCAGCAGGTAGAACTTAGGACATGGAGAGAGGGTTCTTCCTGGTCTGCTGCCTCCAGGCTACATGGGGATGTCTTTTCTCCTGTGTCTGTCCTTTTGCCTTCTGGTATTCTGTTTGTTTTTCTTCAGAGCGGCATTGTCCTGGTCTTTTCCTTCTTCTGAGCCAGTAGTTGCTCAGATCTTTTATACAGTTTTTTAGGCATGTGTCCAGGTGTGAAATCATTGTCCTTTGCACATCCTCCCTTTCCAGGGCAGCTGATGGGTAGAGATGATCTAGTCTATGCACGTTCCAGTGAGCCGTTATCCAGTGGTGTCTGCCTAATACACACCAGCTATTGTCCGGGCAAGGAGCAAAGGTGATTTTATCTTTGTTGAGTCACATCAAGAGAGAAGATTTAGTCACCCACTCTTCACACACCCTGGATTTGTGCCTGGGACTGGCCCAACCCAGATCCAGGGACTTTGTTGAATCTCATGCAGTTGGCATTGGCCCACTTCTCAAGCCTGTCAAGATCCTTCTGGATATCTAGATCCCTTTCCTGTAGTGACTCCACCACACCAGACAGCTTGGTGTCAGCTGCAAACTTGCTGAGACAATATAGTTTGCATTGGTAATAAAATAACTAGAAAAATATTCTGTCAGTACAGCCTTCTGTACTTAACCAAAACCAACCTCATTGGAAAATACTGTTATCCAGTTCTCTCTCCGTTGATGGTGTGTGTTTGTCACTCCTGACAGCCTCAGGTGAGGGCAGGGCTACCTCCTGTCTCACCACTCTCTGCAGCCATTGCTTCCCAGAACAGATACAAACAATACACAACTAAGAATCCACGACTCAGCTCGTTGGGTTTTTTCCTCTCCTCATCTCTCCCCAGTGACTAATACCTGTTTCTGACAGTACCAGTGCTCTGACTTTCCAGCTTTCACCAGGAAAAAAAAAAAAAAAAAAAAAAAAAAGAGCCAGCAGCAGTGAGAATAGATGCCTTAATACTGCTGCTCCTTAAGTTAATAAAAGCAAATATGTATTGAAACCTGATTTCTCTTTTTTTTGTTATTTGGTACTTTATCATTTGAGTTCTGTTTTCCATCCTGATTTGTTACTACAAGACAAAGCAATTATGTGCTCAAACATGACTGCACTGTAAAACTCCAGCCTGTGAAACCACAGACAGGGCTCTGCTGCTGATACAGTGGCTAAAAAACAGATCTATTGTGTGATACTTGATGAGAGAAGTGATCTCTGTTCTGCTGCTTCCAAAATCTCCCCAGAGTGGTAGAGCACCTAAACCACAGACACACCACTACCAGGTCTGCTGCAGAGGGCAGGGAGCCATCCAGCATCATGGGGATAAATGCAATCCAGACCAAAGAGGGGCCGCAGGCAAGAATAGGAAGGTGATGGTAACCTGTAAGGAAACCAGGTGAGAAAAAGGACAGCAAATCTTTTTCTCAGGAGCTGCGGAGAGTTTTTGCTTGAGAAATGGAGAAGCAAAATCACTACTCAGATGTGCCACATGGTCCCAACTTGCAGCTGACCTGGTGCTGGGATGCAGTACTTGGGATTCCATCATCCTCCAGGGAGCCCTGCCTGCAGCAGGTTACTACGGAGATAGCACCCTGCCACCCACAAGCTACTTACCCATAGTGCTGGGGCCAGCCAGGAGGAGAGTCGGCCAGTGGCCACTCACCAGCACATCTCATATTGCCTTAAATAATATGTTCCTACACAATGTTTGTTCACTATGAAACAAACCTACTGGAGGAAATGAACAGGATTTTGCTTTTAAAAGCATTGTGTCAGGTAAATTAAAAGTTCTACCACACATGTTACTCAGCTCTTCAGAGAGTGCTTGGATTTTATTTCTGCTATAATTGTATCAGCATCTTAATTCAAACCTCTCCTTGGCTCTCCTGCTACTTAATTTATTATCCTTTGCAGTCATACATTGACCCATGTACAGTGCTCTGCTGGCTGGTGAACCTCTGGAAACACATCACAAAGTGTGAGAGTCACCTACGGTTCTTGTTTTCAATTTTTACTTGCATAGCAAATACTGTGTTTAGGATCCGTTACTTCAGTGATTGCTCTTTTTCAGCTTAGTTGCTGAGCACAGATAGTAGAACTGAAGACTTCTCTGGTGGAAAAGCAGACATTTGTCAAGTTTTAACAAAATCTGACTCAAAGGTGGCTTGCAGAAAGCAAGGAACTATTGTCTAGTTATTAGTACAATAAAGGCAAATATAAACCTGATTGTCATTCAGGAAGCAGCAAGTCATTAGGTGCTGCAGCAACCCAGTGAGTGGTATCAGATCAGCTCCCCTAGCACTGGTGCTGGGGTGAAAGTTGTTCAGCCTATTTGTCATTGACATTCTTTATTCTGTGTCATTTATTGATGGAATATGTGAATTTGACAGCAATCTGTGAGTGACAAGAAACTAAGAGATATATCGAATGCAGAAGCCACACATGATAAACGTAGATGATTTAAACAACTCAGATTTCTCAGAACAAAGAGAGATACAATTTCATGATAGGAGGGAGCAGATGTCACACTACACCTGGGGCAGATATTTGCAGAGGGCAAGTAAGCAAGGCTCACTTCTACAGGGCAGGACTGGAAGGAGGAGATTGGTGGCCTGTGAGTGTTGTTACAGCCATCACATTCTCACAGATACACCAACTTCAAGAGGATGGTTCTTGACTGGAGCTGAAGTTATGAAAAGACAAAGAAAACCGAGGGTGAGTATCTTCCCCTACTCATAGCCACTGTCATGTGCACCCTGAGCCCATCTCACATGGCAGCTGATACCCTGGCTCTCTACAGTGAAAGCACTAAGTGGGCAGCCAAACTACAGCTCTTCCACTTGGGCATTTCTCTGTACTCACTGGTGTTTAAACCCAGACATAAACATACTCTGAAAAGTAATTATTGACCCCACAGTCTCACTGTAGCTGCCCTTACTCCCCCTGCAGCGACTATGAGCAGATAGAGTGTTTTAAACAGCAGGGTTGTGTCTATATGTCTGCTAAGTGACATTTAAATGAGTTAACTAGTACATGCAAGGAGATGCATTTTCCAGCAGTGGCTTCCCCTCCCAGCTTCTTCTTAGTATCACAGTATCAGTCAGGGTTGGAAGGGACCACAAGGATCATCTAGTTCCAAACCCCCTGCCATGGGCAGGGACACTCCATACTAGATCAGGCTGGCCAGAGCCTCATCCTCCCTCTTCAGCACAGAGAAGGACAGCAGGCAGAAAAGAGCTCTTGCCTCCAGCACAGGCAGGCTGGGAGAAATTCCAAATCTCCTCTCTGATGGACCTCCCCTGCATCTCATTCTTTTCCATACCTCCTCCTGCCTCCTCAACCTTGGCATGCTCCATCTGTGTGGAAGCCCCTACACAGTGGGAAGGGCTGCAGTGGTCAGGATAAATATTTTGTTTTCCTCAATACCTGAGAGAGTTTTTTCTGGCATGGGATAATACTGGGATCTCTGGAGGGTGAACTATCCCTGAATCCAAGTGCCGGGTTCTGCACATTGGCCACAACAACCCCAGGCAGTGCTACAGGCTGGGGTCAGAGTGGCTGGAGAGTGGCCAGACAGAGAGGGACCTGGGGGTACTGGTTGATTGTAGGCTGAACATGAGCCTGCAGTGTGCCCAGGCAGCCAAGAAGGCCAATGGCATCCTGGCCTGCATCAGGAACAGTGTGGCCAGCAGGAGCAGGGAGGTCATTCTGCCCCTGTACACTGCACTGGTTAGGCCACACCTTGAGTCCTGTGTCCAGTTCTGGGCCCCTCAGTTTAGGAAGGATGTCGTCTTGCTAGAACGTGTCCAGAGAAGGGCAACAACGCTGGTGAGGGGTTTGGAACACAAGCCCTATGAGGAGAGGCTGAAGGAGCTGGGGTTGCTTAGCCTGGAGAAGAGGAGACTCAGGGGTGACCTTATTGCTCTCTCCAACTCCCTGAAGGGAGGTTGTAGCCAGGCAGAGGTTGGTCTCTTCTCCCAGGCAGCCAGCACCAGAACAAGAGGACACAGTCTCAGGCTTCACCAGGGCAGGTTTAGGCTGGAGGTTAGGAAGAAGTTCTATACAGAGAGAGTGACTGTCCATTGCAATCGGCTACCTGTGGAGGTGGTGGAGTCACCTTCATTGGAGGTGCTCAGGAGGAGACTTGATGGGGTGCTTGGTTGCATGGTTTAGTTGTTTAGGTGGGTTGGATTGTTTGATGGGTTGGACGCGATGATCTTGAAGGTCTCTTTCAACCTGGTGTATTGTATTGTATTACAAAATTCAGAACAACTTCAACATAGCTTACATTTGGAATCAAAACTGGCTACCCAAAAATCAGTCTTCATCCTTTTAAATATACAACTGGCCAAAGCTGGGGGAGCTGTCACAAGAAGATCAGAAGCATCCTCCATTTAAATACTTTGAGAGACCTGGTTGTCACAACTGAAATAAAAAAGGCTCCCAAGAGCCAGAGTTGTGCCATAAAACCAGCCATCTCACAAAATGCACAGGGAGATATTAAAAGTCAACTGCTCCAGGGAGCCAACAGATGTTAAAGACAGTAATTAATTCAGTCTGAAATAGGAGAGCCCTAGTCAGAGAACTCCTGTCCTGTAAGCAGGGGACAGAGATTGCCCTGATGAGGTGTCCAAGAAAACACTTTTCATCAAGAGGACACGCACAAGAATTAAGAGTGGGTGAGAATATCATTCAGGAAAGAAGGTCATCTCTAACTGATTTGCAACCACTTACAGGTGAAAATCACAACTGGAAAGAGATAAATGTAGTCTCAGGTCAAACAACTGTGAGGGACCCAGCACTGAGGTTTTACAAAGGATACAAGCCCAAATAACAAAGAGGCTAGGGGGCAATGTCTTCAGCAGTGATCCTTAGGGCCTGAGGCAGGAAGACAAAGGGCCCCAGTAGACTGCCCACAGCACAGGCAGGCACTGCCTACAGCTGCCCATCATCTGGTGTCAAAATGGCTATTGCTCCAACTCAATCTTGTCCACAAGATTAGAGTCATGCCCTGAACTAACCTGTGCCAATGTCACTGACCATGGGGAAAGCAGGCAGGAAAGTTCCCAGGGGTCTGTGCTGAAAGGCAGGTGGGAAAACTGGGAACAGACCCTATGCAAGTTCTTGAGGGCAAATTCACAGTAACAAAAGATCTCAAGAGGATCTTGTGGAAAAAAAATAAGGAGCCCTTCCAGGAGCCCTTCCCCCTCAATTCCGGCAGTTTCCAGATGGGAAACTGAAATGAAACTTTTTCTGAAATGTTCAGAAACCTTTTGAACCTCATTAGTTTTCATTTCATATGGCTCTGCACAGAAAAAGTATATAAACCTGCAGCTCTTTTAGATGAAATGATGTAACATCCAGATTTTATCTATTGGAGTAGGGAGGGGAACATTCATCTCAGTAATATTTTAACAAAAGAAGTCATTTTATGCAGCCTTCACAATACTTTCTTATTTCAGGGGTCATGGGAGCTGCATAACACCAGGTCTTCACAGCCTCAGAAACCGAATTACTTAATTTTGAGGAAACAATACCTGCATGCAATTAAGCTCTTAACTTTACTCATGCAAGTAGTTTGAATTAGCGCATGGAGAATACTTACAGACTTTCAATTGCACATGTGTAAGTTTTGGCAGGGCTTAGCTCTTAACCATGTTAATCACAAAGCCTTGCTTGCTTTGTTTTCAGCAGCAAACCTAGAAAAACTATAAATACACTACCCACTTTGAAAATCCTGTAAAATCAATTTTGGAGACTTCAAGGAAATCAAAGGAAATGTGGTAAAATTAAAATGCTCCCACTTAAATAAAATTTTATTTCCCTTCCAGTAACATACAATATTTAACTAAGAGTTTTAATACATTCAGTAAAATATGAACATATTATTAACCTCTTCAAAATGATACAATTTACTGTAAAGTCATTACCATTCTGTTCACTCATGTCTGGCCTCTTTGTTTCAAGTCTGTTTTCCCAGCTTGTAGTATCAGGTCAACAGACTAACATAAATGAGTAATGCGTCTGGAATTTTTCCTTGCAACACCAAACCTCAGACCAAATGCAAGCAGAAAGGCCATGCTGTGAATAGGATGGGAAGCAGCTTCAGTTGTACCTCTTCTCTCCAGTCTCTGTCCCGTCCCACTTTTCTTTGCAAGAGACTCCTACAGGGGTTGCTGTCTGTCTCTGACTTCATTTCCTCCTCTCCTAGATCTCACAAACAGCATCTGGACTTTTGGAAGTCCAAACCCATCCTTTCTCAGGGTCTAGTAGACAAAAACATTGCCATGCTTCCTGTGTCCTTTTTCAAAATCTGAAATAGTGACATTGGAAGTCCTAAGGCAAATGTGTTTCTGCAAGGTGGGACAGATGTACCGAGATAAAAGCAGAATAGAATAGTATTAACCAGGTTGGAAAAGACCTTTGAGATCATTGAGTCCAAACTATCATCCAACACTATCTAGTCAACTAAACCATGGCACCAAGCACCCCATCCAGTCTCTTCTTAAACACCTCCAGTGATGGTGACTCCACCACCTCCTTGGGCAGCCCACTCCAATGGTCAATCACTTTTTCTATGAAGAACTTCTTCCCAACATCCAGTCTGAACCTCCCTGGCACAGCTTGAGACTGTGTCCTCTTGTTCTGCTGCTGGTTGCCTGGGAGACCAACCCCCACCTGGCTACAACCTCCCTTCAGGTAGTTGTAGATGGCAATAAGGTCTCCCCTGAGCCATCTCTTCTCTTGACTAAGTAACCCCAGCTCCCTCAGCCTCTCCTCATAGAGGTTGTGCTCTAAACCCCTCACCACCTTTGTTGCCCTCCTCTGGACATGTTTCAGCAACTCAACATCTTTCCTAAACTGAGGGGCCCAGAACTGGACACAGTACTCAAGGTGTGGCCTAACCAAAGCTGAGTACAGGGGCAGAAATAGCCATGGTAATTTCTGAGGTGCTGTCTGAGGTTAACTGGGTGAGGCAATGATGTGTCCTGCTTCTCGCTATTGCCCAAGATGGAAGTGAGCACTCTGCAATCAGCAGGCCTTTATTGATGGTGCTGAAGGTGTCAGGGTGCACAAGAGGAATGTTGGTCACTTTAAATTTCTGTAGCCTTCAGGTTTGGGGGGAAATTCTGAGAATTTCTGTTAGTAAATGTAGAGTTTTTTTATAGATATTAGCAAATAAAACCCAAGTTGTGTGAAAAAAATGTCAGTTCTATTTTTGCCAACTAAAATATAACAGGAAATTGTATGCTTAACATGTGGCAAACTGCAAAACTGAACCACAGAAATTTAACCACTATTATTAAGAACGGTAAATAAGGCTGTGAAGGTGAAAGGGATTATGCTGCTGGATATTTCCTTTTATGTGAATTCCAGTGATGGTGTTGCTTTGCATTTGAAAGGGAATAGAAGATCCTCACAAAAACCTCAAAGAACAGAACTGCATTCTTACAACTCAGTCATGTTTTTATCTAGTCCCTAAATACACTGATGGGGAAACAAATGTATTATGGTACTCAACCTAAACAAATAGTCTCTGAATACATTAATTTCAGAAATGTACAAATAGCTTTGATAGAAAGGACATGAATGTGTCTCACAAACAAAAAAAAAAAAAAGAAAACAACCAACAACATCAAAAAAGCACCACAAGCTATTTTAAGTAATGTCTGGAATCTGGATAAGCCAAAGCCTGTCCCACCCCAGATCTGAATCATAGGCACAGGTCTCCTTTAGGATGCTCTGGAAAGCCCTGTGCAGTAATGCCAGCTCTGCTGAGGTGTAAGCCAGGGGAGAGTGCTGTGAAGGGTGTTTGGTCACCATCATGCTGAGAAGGTGGGACACTGCTGATTCCAAAGAAGTCTGCCCAGCTGCCTCCTTTGTCAGAGTAACTATACAAGCTGGAAGTCTTAAATAAAAATATTTGCATCAGTGTTTTTATCAGAAGAGAAGGGTGTTGGAAGCTTTCTGTTTGTTCTTAAAAAGCACTCATTTTCATAAACAGCCTGTCTTCTTTCAAAAACTCTGAAGCTCAGGCTAAATATTTTTTGTACTATTTTTTTCCGCAGAAAATGGTGCAGTTACTCCAGTGGCTAAATCTCCCCTATCCAGTCACCAGTCCTGCTAACACCTCTGTGGAACATATCACACCCCACACCCCTGAGAGAGCACCCAGACACTCAACCCTTCCACTGTACTTCACAAATGGAACAAATTAAGAGCATATACTATTTGTACTTAACAGTTCAATCAACCCAGTGTCCCAAATGAAGAGAGTTCCACTCTTAGATCCTCTGCCAAAAAGTCATGGTATGATGTAGAGCAACAGAGGAGAATTTCTTTAAGAGTTTCCGTTCTCTAAGAAAAGAATTCTCAGCAAAAACAGGGTTTCAGGCAGCAACCTTAAGAGGAGGCAGATGGGAGAAAGTACATACCTATAGTCATATATAAAGATTTTCCCTTCAGACCTCTATTACCATAACCATTGCAGGGGGATGGAGTGATGCTGACTGCCAACAGTACACAGGTGGTAACCATGAGGGGGAATGTGGCTGCCCCTCACAGCCAGCCTCCAGCCTTTGCTGGTTTGGCATTAAGCTCAGATTCAAAGCAACAATCATACAAAAGAACTTACAGTGAGAAAAAAACGAGTGCCTAGAAACCTGTCAGCCACCACTGATGCCAGCACTCCAGCTAGCCCCCAGCCCATGGTGTTGCCAGGCCTGCAGATACCTGTGCCTGGCTGGGATAGTGGCTCTCTCCCCAAAATACATCTGGGGAAAGTCTCCCAACATACTTAGGGTTGAAGGCTACTTATCTAATTTCTTTTCAGACTCAGAATTTGTGACTCACAGACAGGCATCTATTTTTAGGGAAGACTTTAGCCAGTTCCAGATGGAAGCACAACAGACTGTGGCCTCCCACAATCACAGCCACTTTTACAGCCCAGCCCCTGATATGGGCTCAAAGCTTTGCCTGGTGCAACTCATACTCAGGCTATTACCATGTAGTACTGCCATTACATATTACAACCTGCATGTCCCCTGTCACACAGGTTATTTAGACCTATGTCAGAAGTGCACCTTGGCTTTGCATTCTTTTCTCTCTCCTTGCCCCCTCAAAAACAAGCTGGGAATCTTTCCCAAACCATCCTGTCACCATGCACAACGTCTTCCAAAGGGGACTGTCTGATATCCTCTGAGTCAGCTACATCGGATGAGCCAGAGCTGGCCTGGAGCTGGGCCAAAACTTTTCCCTTCAGTTTTGTTGCACAACCTGATCTAAATAACTGGTCCCATCTAATTTGTTTCCTTCGTGTGTCTAAGGAAACTGTATTTCACTTCATGAGGTCTCAAGTTAGGAAAACATGGTAAGGTCAGTGTCCAAAACCAATTCAGACAGCAACACAAATAAACATTGATTGGAAAAAGAGACACATTCAAGAAAATAAATTTTAAAAAACCCACAAAAGCAAGAAACAACACAATAAAAAAAAAAATCCAACCCTGAACTTCTGTGAATAGACTTGCTACCACTTTCATTAGCATCATGCTCTGGAATTTAAGTTTCATCTGTTTCCATGAAAAATATGTACAAAGCAATGTATAACCAAGGAATGAGTTCTTACTTGACTCTGTAACCTTCTCCTTCTTGCAAACTTGTTAAGATAGTCTTTTACAACAACTGTTTTTAAAAAAATTCAATATTTTAACTGAAATTAAACCACTGAAAGTATTTAAAGTGAACATAGCTAAAATGTTTGGCAGTCATAGCAGAGATGACATTAAGAAGTGGTCCAATATGTGATTTTTGTTATCTAAACAGACAACACTTCTTTAGCAAAGTCAGTGTATTTCAAGAATTTCTGGTTTACAGCGTTAAAGAGCTATAGTGTGGCCTAAAAATGAAATTTGATTATCCAATGACAAACACTTTTGATTAAAAAATAAAGTTTTCTCTCTAGGGTCGGATTTTAAGACACCAAATTCATTTTCTTTTTTGGCTCAAAACTGAGTTAAAAGGGTTTTTACATGCATGCATGTATGCATACATGTGTATGTTTACTTTCTAGAATTCTCTTCATATTCTAGCCACATTTTGCACTCGGGGAGGACAACAAATAATGTCTTTGTTTTATATTATATTAGAAGGGGGGATCTATGGTGCAATTCTGGTAATGAGAGGAACAACTTACACTTTTTAAAGCCGCTTCTGTGTTTGCAAGCATCCCTGAAATCACTCCCAAACACAGGTTTGTTTTCTAACAGAAGGCCTCAGCTGTGCCATGTGCATCTGCTAGGGGTGAGTAGACCTATCTCCAGTATCACAGTATAACCAAGGTTGGAAGAGACCCCAAGGATCATCAAGTCCAACCCGTCCCAACAGACCTCACAACTAGACCATGGCACCAAGTGCCATGTCCAGTCTCCTCTTGAACACCTCCAGGGATGGCGACTCCACCACCTCCCCGGGCAGCCCATTCCAATGACGAATGACTCGCTCAGTGAAGAACTTCCTCCTCACCTCGAGTCTAAACCTCCCCTGGCACAGCTTGAGACTGTGTCCCCTTGTTCTGGTGCTGGTTGCCTGGGAGAAGAGACCAACCCCCTCCTGTCCACAACCACCCTTCAGGTAGTTGTAGAGGGCAATGAGGTCACCCCTGGTCCTTCTCCTCTCCAGGCTAAACAACCCCAGCTCCCTCAGCCTCTCCTCATAGGGCTTGTGCTCAAGGCCTCTCACCAGCCTTGTTGCCCTCCTCTGGACACGTTCAAGTGTCTCGATGTCCTTCTTAAACTGAGGGGCCCAGAACTGGACACAGTACTCAAGGTGTGGCCTAACCAATGCAGAGTACAGGGGCACAATGACCTCCCTGCTCCTGCTGGCCACACTATTCCTAATACAGGCCAGGATGCCATTGGCCCTCTTGGCCACCTGGACACACTGCTGGCTCATGTTTAGGCGGGTGTCGATCAGCACCCCCAGGTCCCTCTCTGTTTGGCAGCTCTCCAGCCACTCTGACCCCAGCCTGTAGCTCTGCATGGGGTTGCTGTGGCCAAAGTGCAGCACCCGGCACTTGGACTTGTTGAATGTCATCCCATTGGACTCCGCCCATCTGTCCAGTCGGTCGAGGTCCCTCTGCAGAGCCTTTCTACCCTCTAACTGACTAACATCTATTCCCAACTTGGTGTCATCTGCAAACTTGCTGATGACTGACTCAATTCCCTCATCCATATCATCAATGAAGATGTTAAAGAGGATGGGGCCCAGCACTGATCCCTGGGGGACACCACTGGTGACTGGCCGCCAGCTGGATGTGGCACCATTCACCACCACTCTCTGGGCTCGGCCCTCCAGCCAGTTCCTAACCCAGCGCAGAGTGTTACTGTCCAAACCATGAGCTGACAACTTAGCCAGCAGTTTACTGTGGGGGACGGTGTCAAAGGCCTTGCTGAAGTCCAGGTAGACCACATCCACAGGCCTCCCCACGTCCACCAGACGGGTCACCTGATCATAGAAGGAGATCAGGTTGGAGAGGCAGGACCTGCCCTTCCTAAATCCATGTTGGCTGGACCTGAGCCCTTGGCCATCCTGCAGGTGTGCAGTTATTGCCGCCAGGATAATCTGTTCCATCACTTTCCCTGGCACTGAGGTCAGGCTGACTGGCCTGTAGTTTCCGGGTTCCTCCATCCATCCCTTCTTGTGGATGGGGACCACATTGGCCAGTTTCCAGTCATCTGGGACCTCTCCAGTGAGCCAGGACTGGAGGAAAATGATGGAGAGCGGCTTGGCCAGCTCATCTGCCAGCTCTCTCAGCACCCTAGGATGGATCCCATCCGGTCCCATGGACTTGTGGATGTCCAAGTGGCTCAGCGGGTCCCGAACTAATTCCTCATGGATTTCTGGGGTACTACACTGCTCCCCAACCCTACTACCCAGCTCAGGAGGCCACTCGTCCTGGACTCCTACCTTGCTGTTAAACATCGAGGCAAAGAAGGCGTTCAGGACCTCAGCCTTTTCCTGATCTTCGGTCACCGTGTTCCCCTCCAGGTCCAGTAAGGAGTGGAGATTCTTCTTGTCCTTCTTTTTAGCATTGATATATTTGTAAAATTGCTTTTTATTTTCTTTCACAGAGGTGGCCAGTTTCAGTTCCAACTGGGCCTTTGCTTCTCTAATTTTATTCCTACATAATCTAACCACTTCCTTGAACATACCTCGAGAAGCCTTCCCCTCCTTCCAAAGGTGATACAGCCTCTTTTTTTCCCTTAATTCCTCCAGGAGCTGCTTGCTCATCCAGGCCGGTCGCCTTCCCCGCCAGCTCATCTTTCGGCAGATGGGAACCGCCAGTTCCTGTGCCTTCAAGAGCTCCTTTTTGAAGTAGGTCCAACCCTCCTGGACCCCTTGGTTCATGAGGGTTGGTACCCAGGGAACTTTACAAATAAGTTTCTTAAAGAGGCTGAAGTTTGCCCTCCGGAAGTCCAAGGTGAAGGTTCTGTTGGTACTCCTCCCTATCTCCCTGCATATTGAAAACTTCACTATCTCGTGGTCACTGCACCCTAGGCAGCCTCCCACGGTCACATCTCCCACCAGCCAGTAGCAAAAACTAGCGTCCAGCTAACAAAAACACAGAGAAACACCAGTTTGCTGCCAGCACACCTGGCATCTCTTAAGACTTTCTTGAGTGTTTTCCTCTGATTTTTGGCTCTTCAGTCCTGCCCAGTACACAACTGCTCCATGATGTGGCAGGAGAAGCATGTTACAGACCCACACATGGGGACACAATGCTGCTGCTTGATGGAGGCACCATGTACATTGTCCCCATGCTACATTCCAGGCTACAGGGTAGCTCAGCTCTGCCGCAGAGGACCTGACAATAGCCTCTTAAATTGCCTTTTCATATTTTATGCTCCTTTTCAGGACACCCTTTGGAAACTGCTAATCAAGGGACAGATTTTGGTCCTAAGCTGTTGTCACTGGTGGGAGGAAGATGGCATAGCCAAGGAGAGATGCTCTATTGGTACAGAGCTGGATTAGTACCTTCTGTGAAACCTTTCTGATGCACAATGATGTGCACAGGTGGAGCACACCTTCCTCATCTAGACCAGCCTTGTGATGACTCACATGGAGTCAGTGAGAGCCACTATTACTTTATCAAGGCTTCAGACCACCTTATGTTATCAGCCAGGCAACAGTCCAGGCTGATGCAACAGAGGCTTCCTGCTTGTCCCCCTTTTTCTGTGCTGACTCGACAGCTCTCACGTTGGCTGCCCTAGGAGGAGCAGGTATGATCCTCATTGAGACATAGAAAGTTCCATGTAAACATGAGGAAAATTTTTTTACTGTGAGGGTGCCAGAACACTGGAACAGGTTACCCAGGAGGGTTGTGGATTCTCCCTCTCTGGAGATATTCAAAACTAGCTCTCCACCCTGGTGTGGAGTCTGTTGGCTTGGAAGGGACCTCAAAAGATCATCAAGTCCAGATCCAGTGTGATCTGGTATAGGTGATCCTGCTCTGGCAGGGTGGTTGGACTTGATGATCTTTTGAGGTCCCTTCCAAGCCCTAACATTCTTCAATTCTGTGATTCATTCTCCAAGATTACAGCTGCACCCCAAGCACCAGGGTAAGAGGCTTCCATCCAACACAGATCTTCCACTGGTGACCAGAAAGGGAAGAAAGTCTAGCAGCAAATCATGTGACCAGGAATTTCAAAACCAAACAGATTCCACACCAGGGTGGAGAGCTAGTTTTCAGTCTGACTAGTCCTCTTATTTATTTGTTTAAGGGCTACCTCGGCAGCAAGTGGGGAACAATTCCTTCCCCATGCAGGAGTGTGCTGCCAAGCGCCTCTAACTTGCAACAAGAGTCACAAACATTTCCTGGTTCCCTCCATCCTCGAACACTAGCAAGAGGCCTATTCAATGTCTCACAGGAAACAGCAAGATCTTTCATACCTCAAAGGCATAATTTAAATATAGGAAATAAATTTACCTTTTCATTGAAAACTCCGCTTTGAATATAGCCAATGGAACATATTTCCACATAAACTGGTGATAAATGGAGAGGAGGAACTCACAAAGAAAGAGAAGTGCTAATTTGCCTGTGCCCAAATCAAAGCAGTTGCCAGCTGCAAGCGCTGGGGCAGCAGCACGCGCAGAAGCACATTGTTCAGATGGAGTTCCTATCGCAAAAATAAAAGCTTGCACATGGCGAAAATGAGGTACGAAATCTTACCTTCTCTTCCTCATTAGCACAGTGGGACAATAATATCAGAGGTGTTAACTGGCAGGTGTGTTCGTAGATAATCACTCTAGCCTGTTGCACATTGCAGCAGAGCGAACAGAAATCAGGCTTAAAAGCTATCATGCACCAGGTTGCCTTTCACTGAGATTGGGACCTATGGCCATAATGTATTAATGTGGATAATACGTATTGTTCAACAGCTCTGTAATGCCTTTTCTCTTGCAGAGGCACAATATGATTTCTAGAGGTCAGGTTCAGTCCAGAATAAGGGGCAGGACTGGTAAAGTCACTACAACTTGAAGTATCAGGTTCACTGTACATGGCAGCAATCAGTACTAGTGGGCAGCAGGTCTGGCTTGGACCCTCAGGGATTCCTAACATCTCCAACTACACTGAAAGCACACATGTATGCTGCCAGGTCCAGGACCTTGTGCCCCAACAACAGAAGTGAAGCAAGAAACAGTTTCCAAGAGGTTCCTGGAGACCTTTTCAGGATTGCAGTCTTTCAAAACCTTAGCCTCCAACAGATCTATGAGGATCCAGTGCAATCAAGGGAGGTGACCACTGATCTACCTGTTCTTGGTAATCTGTCTCAAAAGCTGACCCATTTGTTTTACCTCTGGATGAATCACTTTTCAGACAGCTCCTGAAACACTAATTTGTCTTGTTTACACATACAAGCCTGGAATTTACCAATTTATAACAATAACAAGAAACTAACATGTTCAGTGATCAGCCCTAGAAATAATCACCTACACCAATAATCAGCTACATCAACCATGGCTTTTCCTCTGACACCCATTTGTGGCCAAAATGTGTCTACTCCAAGTAGTAAATACCAGCCTGGTAGACACTGCCATGATCAGGCTTAATTCAAACTATCTTTTTTACAAGAAATCCCTTTTTGTTCTTCCTTTCTTAAAATATCGTTTGTTTGCTTTTCTTTAAACAGGCAATAATCCACAATACTCATAATAAATCAAAGACTATTGCTCCTATAACCTACATGCACACCATAAAGGGTGCTGAGTGCTTCACCTAAGAGATCTCTTGCTGGTGGTGTTTTTTGTTACACAGATCTGCAATAAACCAGGTCGTCACATGGTGTAAAAGAAGTTATTGCCAAACTGGCAGGCCCCTACACCAGTACCAGAAGAGAATCTGAATCCAGAGCTTTAAAGAAAATTGGAGGAGACAGAGGACATTACCCTGGATTTCTAAAAGCCAGAATCGGATCAAATTGATGCAGCAGGCTGCTGCTCTGGCTGAGATTGGTCACTGCTCTCAACAGGAGCTGAACTGAAGCCTTTGCTCTCTCCTTCAGATTTTGACTGAATGAGGTATGTTTTCAATCAGGGTGGGATGGGAAAAATTAAGAGCCTTTTAGGAATGGCATATCCTGAGTTTCCAGAAGCTGTCTAGGTCAGCCCAAAGTCTAGTCAGTTAGTGTGCACAGCCCCAGTATTTACACTGATAGTGGAAGCAGCCCTGGAACAGCTGCAAGCCGTTAGGGCTCTGACCCTCTCACATCAAAGCCCTGTAGTGCAGGATGCTCCCCCATTTATGCGGCACAATATTGCAGCAAATACTTCCATAAGAAAACAGAAGACGGAGTAAGCTATTTAATTATGGCTAATTAATATCCTACCAAACTCTTTTTTTAAAGGTGTGCTTTGCAATATCTGTCATCTGAAAGCTTCCCTTTCAGGGAAGCTGGAACAGGAGGAAACATCTACCTTCCCTGCGGCATGATGAATGCAAAGGCTTTCTGTACACATATATTTTCTATACACTGTTAAAGCAGAGTAAAACAAGGCTTGGAAAAAAACATACTGTGCTGGGCTACTGCCCTCAGCTATGAGATCCGTCACCAACATCTCCCATTCATCTTCATGCTCTATTCTCTGCACTCTTACCCTCACAAAAGAAGTGGCCCCTAAGACTGTGTTCACTCTCACTAAGTGTCTGCCCAGACCAAAACTCCAGCCTCAACTCAACCACACACTGGGACCTCTGCCTCCTTCCCTATCCTCACTGTGGCTTTCTTTCCACAAACCTTACCCTTGTGTTACCAAAACAGGACACTCAGTACAGCCTGGCCAGCCACAGCCCAGACTTGCTCCTGCCCCAGGGCCAGGTAACTCATACCTTGCCACTGACCACAAGCCAAGCTGTGGCCAGCAGCAAGAGCTCCTCATGACCACACCACTACAAAAAAGCCTACATGCCTCTACACACTGCATGATGTAGCTCTGGAGTAAAACCTATGAACCAGGCCTGGCATTCACCCACGATCTTTCTCCCTCCTCTAGCTGTGCAAAGCAAGGGAAGTATTGTAATGAATTCTCTAAGCATGAGTGGATCCTGGGCTGACACAGAAAGGATTTGAGGTTATTGCCTCATCATAATCCTGGCACAAGGAGTGTACAGCAAGGTGTTTTAGGAACAGAAACATTAGAAGGAAAATAGAAACCAGCAACCCTGCTGGCACAACAGAAGGCATCAAATGCCAAGTTTCTTCACATTTACAGATACAGGCAGTTTATGGGTCAATGAGAGAAAAAGAATAAATAGCAAAGTCATTAATTTATAATCTTTGAGACTAATGGAAAGAATGATTAGACCGTAATAGTGAAACCACGCTTTACTCTTCTTGGCCTTATTTTAAGATTTCTTTTCCCACCTTCTCTCACTTACAGACTTTTTAACCAACATTTACATCTAAACTCTCTCACACAGAGAAAATCTGAAACATAAGTTAATAAAAACACACCAAGTTGAACAATACAACAGCCCTGGACTCTGGCTGAGCCAGCAATCAGTCAGTCTACAATTTGCTGTGTTCCTTGATGGGCTGAGAATAGACACCCATACAGGTGTTATTCTTTGCCCTTCCTGATACAGACTTGGGTAATGAAAATGGAAACAGCACATAAAGCAACTCTGGCTATTCTGATGACTGAATTGAAAAATTTTCCTCCAAGGGATTTGATAATTAAAAAAGCAGATTAGAAAAACAAGTGGCATAAAATATAATTGTAATCTCTCTGAGACCAGAAAATGTATTACGTTGACTAATAAGCAACAGGAAGAGACTTTACATTTCCCTTTACACTTACATTTCCAGTTATATAGTTACAGACAAAATTACTAGGAGGTTATTTTATTTCTGGACTCCAAATTGAGAAGACAGAAGACAAAAGAATGTACAGAGCTTGAACAGGAGGCTAAAATACAGGCATTGTTCAGGAAAAGATGCCCACTTGCAAATGGCAGGAAAGGCCAAGATCATCATCTGATGGAAGCTGTTGCAGAGGCACTCAGAAAAACAGGCAGCAAGAGCCACCTGAAAATGTGGATTTATGGTAACTACTTAGCACTCTCTTTTCCACATAGTAAAAATAGAGGTTCAGATACCAGCTGGGAGTATACTGCTGCATAACCAGTCAAGATACCTAGAGAGAGATGAACCAAAACATGCTGTCTAGAGAGAGATTAATCAAAATTGTACTCACTCAGAAAGGGAGTATCTCCCACTTGGGGGATGGTGAAGGTTCCTTAGATGACATCCCAGCCCAAAGGGAGAGAACACAACTGCCAGCCCACTTGCTGTGTGAAGATCAACTCCAAGCGTCTCCGTAACAAAACTTCATTTATACCCTAAGTGGAGAGTGCACTGTGGTCAGTTTCCAACTAGCTGGAGGGCTAAGTCTTCTCCAAACAACCTAAAAGCAGGGTAGGCGTTTCTGGGCCCTGACTTGACAATTAATACCTGTGAGCTGTCCAGCTGATCTTTATCAGCTCCTAGCAAGCCTCAGCCCTGTGTCAGGTGTCTATGTTTGTCAGGATGGCTGTACCTGAAGCTCCTTGTAATTTGTTATTCCCCTTCAAGGACACAATGTGTGATGTTACCAGCACAGAGGCACAGCTTGTGTAACACATGAGCAGGAGAGCTATGTAATACATAGGTCACACCTGCTGGAGTTATTTATCCTTTGACCTTTGGTTTTCTGAACTTCCCCAAGTCTCTGAAAGGACCTGGATCCCTGCTCAGTTTTACCCAAAAATACAAATCTCCTCTTAAAACAACATACATCTCACCCAAATGTCACTGAAACAACAAGTAGTAAGTGCCCCAGCTAAGCAGCTCATTCTGGTACTGAAATAGCAAAAGGCAACACCTAAAAAGCCAACAAAAGCACTCATGCAGCTGGGGAAAAATACTATCATGAGCACTTGGGAGTCTGAGTTGCCCCCAGTGCTAATTGGAGCTATAGCTGCTCTCAATGAATTACTCACCACCAAATGCCAGTGGAAATAGTGTGAGGTCAACACTAGTGGGTAAGCAGCATATGGTGTGTCACACAGGAGGAGTGCTGAACTGGATCCTTCCAGCCTAGCTTGTGTGTTCAGTGTGAATTCCTTGTACATTACATGGCAGGCTTTCTCTGAGCCCAGCAGGATCAGAGGAAAGTGGAAAATGCTGTAATCGATTTTTTTAATTAATTGTATTAATTTCATGCAATAGATTGAAAAGAATAAATGTCACTGTGTCACATGTCTGCAAAGTGAAAGCTGGTTTCAGATTCAAACCAGACCGCCTGTCTGAATCAAAACCCATCTCTAGTTTCAGTATTAGTGAAAAGGACAACTGATTTGTCACTTGGTAGATTATTCTAGTGTTTTACAGTTGAAATGGGGATTTTACATGCCAGTGATGGACTGTTTAGGTCCTGCTGCTCACGAAGTTTGAGATTTTGGATGTATTAAGCAGGAAATTGCTGAGTCTTGATTATTTCCACCCATTATTCACCAAAACAAATGATAACCAGATCAATATTACTTGGTTTGACACTGTCATAGGCAAACCACATTCAGGATGCAGTTTGCCCGTTTGAGCTTTGCATGAAGGATAGAAAAATACAAACAGGTAGAAACAAAGGGACCATAGCTTTTCAATCTGGGAGGCAAGACAGGTGGGGCTGACAGTACCTTGGAGGACAGGTCTTGAAATATTAAGCCACCCTTTCACTTCTGGTAGAACACATATACTAGGAGCAGAACACAGGTGACACTCAACAGGTGAGCACTAACCCCAGGAGATGCCACTTGGCTCTCTGAACTGTTTTTTCTCTGCATACCTAACCAGCATGCACAAGAATCACAGAATCATAGAATGGTTTGGGTTGGAAGTGACCTCCAAAGGTCATATAGTCCAACCCCCTGCAGTGAAAAGGAACATCCATTAGATCAGGTTGCCCAGCGACCTGTCAAACCTGATCTTGAATATCTCCAAGGACGGGGCCTCAACTATGTCCCTGGGTAACCTGTTCCAGTGTTCCACTACCCTCATGGTAAAGAACTTCCTCCTAAAGTTCAGCCTAAATTTACTTTTCTCTAATTGCCTCTCAGTCTATCCCTACAGGCCTTTGTAAACAGTCTCTTGAATCTTCTTGTAGGCCCCCTTCAGGTACTGGAAGGCCGCAATTAGGTCTCCCTGGAGCCTTCTCTTCTCCAGGCTGCACAACCCCAGCTCCCTCAGCCTGTCCGCATAGCAGAGGTGTTCCAGCCCCCTGATCATTTTCATGGCCCTCTTCTGGACATACTCCATCAGGTCCATGTCCTTCTTCTGCTCAGGGCACCAGAGCTGGACACAGTACTCCAGGTGAGGTCTTACCAGAGCAGAGTAGGGTGGTAGAATCACCTCTCTCTCAGGCATTCCCACCATGGACTTCTGCATCAGTGCAAGGTTATTGCTTTGGTTTTGATGCAAAGATGTTTCCATTTTTCCCACACACTTCACTTTGATGTCTTGTATATATATACCTTGAGCTTGTACTTGACAAAACAATAAATACAGCCACCTTTTCCTTCACATATCAGTAGTGAAGCATTTAGTTCAGGACCCTTTGCAATATGACTTAGCAAGAGATAAGTGTAAGTAATAAGGAAAACACTGAACATGTTAAAAGTGCATATTGTTGTCTTGCACAGAGCCATTTCCCTTAGTAGAATTCTGTGTTACGTTGAAAGAAACAGAGCTGAATTATAGTCTCTTACAGTGTTATCTTCTACACACACACCACTTATGTCCCCTTATGTTCCTACAGTGTGAGCTCAGAGAAAGGTAGAAATGGCTGAATTATTATCCTGCTTTTGACTGGACTGAAAGTAAGACAGTGACACTGGTGACTGACAGCAGTCAATATATCTGGATCCACTTCTGTGGATCAGGTTTAGTGACCACCTCCCCCTATGTTATACTAACACCTCTCTTCATATTGGCAACTTGTTACATACCCTACAAACTAGAGGATCCCACGTCAGAAAAAATTACTTAGTGCCACAAGACAGAGCTACTCAAGGCATTTTGGCCCACTTTGTGTCACTAAACTCATTAATTTTATTTATTTATTAAAGAGTCTCATCTCAAGTGTATCACCAACACAATAATGCATAGCCACCAGTAATGGGCAGGCCTACTCCATGTGCTTTCTTAACTCAGTTTGGCCATTTAGAAATGGTTCCATGTACAGTATGCATGGTCTCAGCTCTAAGTCTTTCTTTTTTTCCTCAAAACACAAATGCCCGTGTTTGAAAAATGAAAATAAGTAACATAACAAAGCTGTGTTAATATTAGAAGGAGCTGTGCATCAGCAGTTCATATTGAATGGATATCAGCATTATGTTCACTGGTGCTAGGATACCATGGTGATGGGCCCTGAAGAATTACCAAAAATAGATTAAATGCATGTGGCAAGTGATAATAAGCACAAAATGTTTTCCATACAGAAAGAATGCCGCAGGAAAGCAGAATAACACATTCTATAAATCAGCTCAACAGATCAACAACTTCCAGGCAGAATACTCAGGGATCTGAATGCACTGTCAGAGTTGAACTCCTAAGCCCCAAATTGCCAAGAAACCAAATTTGGCAATAGTGTCTGCACCTAAAGAAATTCATACCGAGGAGACTGGCACAGGATCTGCTGTTGCTAGCAAAAAATGTATGAAAGGAGCTGAGAGGTTCAGATTTAAAGTAAGAGACATTAATCACTGGGTAACACCTACCACAGTAACTGTGTCTTTCCAAGCTGCCAGCGTCTCATCCCTTTTTCTATTGAGTCTAAATATTAAAAATGTCATTCTCTGAAGCTGTGCTGAGCCAGGCTGCTTGTTCGCTGCTGAACACAACAAATCACTCGAAAGAGTCTCACTGAAGCTGCCCACTGATTCAGCAGGGTACTTGCACATGGAATTAGAGACATGTGCAAGCAACAACAGCTCTCGTGCACGAATCACAGGCAATGGCACACCTCATTTTCTCATTAGCAGCCTCTGTGTTGCCTTACCACAAAGCATGTGACATCAAAGGGCCATGACATATCTGAAATGGCACCACTACTTGCTCACAACTGTCACCAGCACTTTGCCCAAACCATCCCTTATGGAGAAATATGCACAGCAAAACCATTTGTTTATGAAAACAACATTAACTGAGATGATTTACCACTACCAAGGTGACTCACTGGATATAGACATGCATATAAATATTTAGTTTGATGCTTCAGATGTTAAAATGACATCAATACGAAGTGATGAGAGTTTCTGAAGCAAAATTTCTTATGCTTCACAGCTTGCAAGTGCTCCCACTGAAGGGTGGGTCACCAGAAACACGTGCCAGAAAGCCATATCCCATCACACAGCAACACACCAGAGGCATTCAGAGGAAAGCAGGAGGAGCTGCCGGACAAGCACTGGAACAAAAGATGTTGAGTGTGGCTGTTTGAGAAGGACACGTGCCAGATTTCCATGGCTTTGGAACATTAGTGTTACTGGAGTCAGTACAAAATACTGAGTGCCACCCAACCAGAGCAGCTCTTCTGAGGCAAACAGCAGCAGAGTCCTCCTGAGGTTGGTAGATTTTTTTAATATGCAGGAACAACAGAGAGATCTAATTGCCAAGTCTGTTACTAGGTGACACACCAAGTCCTGACAAATTATACTGGGTGGTATTTTGATATATCGGTCTATGCCACAAATTCCGCACCAAAAATCCACCTTCCAACATCTCCTCTGCATCCTTGGATGCCTGAGAAACAGGGCCTCTAGTGCATGTACACTGAAAGAAATCTTCTGAAGACCAACAGATTAAGGACTGACCCTCTCAGGCTTTTCTGTAGGAAATTAAGAAGAAACGTGAAAATTGCTAAGGTGTTTTCTCCAAAATTCTTGCCACCTCCTACTAGCAAACAGGAGAAGAGACTAAAGGATGTATAGCAAAAAACCAAGACAAACAAACAAAAAGCACAAAAAAACCTACAAAAAAACAAAAAACAAACCCCAAACAAACCCACAAAACAAAAACAAACCAACAACAAAAGAACAAAGCCAAACAACCCATAAACTATGCCAAAGCCAGGGAATCATTTGGAAAATTAATCTGTCCCAGTAAAAAAATACACTGCACGTATCTTTTTGAAGCATGGAAACATTGAGAGGGTAACCATCTCCACTCCTTGTGCTTTGCTTAAGCACTTCAGCTGTTAGCCAGAAGAGAGAGGTTTTATTTGCTTTTAAGTAGTTTAAAACCAAAAGCTGATTGGGATAATGGTGCAAAGCTTTTGCACAGTTTACAGATCCCACTCGGTCCTGAGGACAGTGTCTTTCCCAATAGCCCTCATACCTCAGTGTAACCAGGTATTAGAATATCAGCATGAGATCTCAGACCTTGTGGCCACCAGAGAGCTGCTGGGATTGGTCTGGCTTCAGTAGTGTTCAGAGGACCCCTACAAGAGCAAATGCCCACTGCAACACTGGACAGCTTTACTGGGCAATAAGTGTGGACTGGATACCTGTGAACTCGAGCCACACTGCAGAAATTCTCAGGTGACTTCTTAAACCAACTTCATGGTCCCTTAATGGCATAGGAACAGCAGGATGGATGCTGGATATTTAACAACACGAAAAACTACAGCAGAAACATATATGTGGTATTAAAGATAAGAAATGAGCAAAGAGGAGGACTGACTTTACTGTTCATCTCCATCTTAGCTATAACATAAAGCACAAAAGAGCTTAGTTTAGATAGAGTTAAAAAGCACAAAATATTGTTAATTATTAAAATACTGCACATTTCAACCTGGAAGTGTGCTGACAAACCAAACTGCTGATGCTTGCTGAGCTTTCCCTCAAAGAACAAGGCAAGAGCCTGCCACTGTGCTTCAGTGGCCCCCAGGCCTGCATTGTGCCCTTGGCAAGGGCTGGCAGACAGCTATCCTACTCAGAACAACACCTTCCACGCCTTGTCTTTGAAAGCTGTGTGTTGACTAAAAACTTCCACAAATACTGAAATATATCACAATACCATCAAACAAGACAGGACTGCATCTAGGTCAAGGCTCCTAGCTCTATCACCAGCTGTTCAGGATCTCTTTTCTTTCCTCAGCCCGGCTGACCCAGTGCTGCCACACTTGTCTCAGACAGAGATACAATACCAGGACACATTACTGCAGAACTGCATATCATGAGTGATGTGCCTACTTTCAAGCCTTCTTTGGTGCCTGCAACTTACCTCTGTGTGCTGGCATAGTAATGATCTGTTCACAGGACTGACGTTCATGTAATACAACAAGTTCAGTGTCAAGTACAAGTGCCCAACAGATCAGCCTGGTGGCTGTGATTTCAGATGATCAGAAGGTGTGGAAAGGTGTCTGACCAATGATAACCACAGCACAGAGCTACAAAGACACACAAATACCTTTACAGTAAGGTCTGAAGGGCATGTCTGACTTCTGCTTTGAAATTCTCCAGTGCTTGGGCCTAATATGCTCACCAAGGTGTTCAAGAAATCTTTTTACTTCTGTTATCACAGAATACTACTCTGAGATAACACGACTCCATTTCACTTTCTCACAATCTTCAGGAACACAGCAAGATTTCACATGCCAATTCCAGTATTCAACATTAAATGTGGAGACAGTAACATGAGGAATATATTTTCTGAAATTCACACAAACAATGCTCCCAACCACATGCTACTCAAAAAATTAGCAAACTCAAAAATTTCAGACTAGGTGGAAGAGTGGTTTGCAGTAGAGAATTTACATCACATTCAGCTAAACATGATCTGCTCACTATTGGTATCTGATGTCTCCTGGTCTATCTTTACATGAATTTGAGAGGTTCCAGGGTGCTGATAAATTGTTTCCTTATTGGCAGGAAAGACCTCCTCTGAAAGGACTTAGTAATGAGGAAGTAATGGGAAACGGAGCCATCTAGCAAAGGGTTTGCAAGGAAAATCCCACTACCTACTTTCCAGCAGCGGCCTCTCTTTGGTGCCCAGAGCAACTAAACCAAGACCTAAAATTTCAGGTTTATATTCTTTCTAGTATATCAGATCCCACAACGTTTAGGGATCCAAAAGCAAAGAGCTTTCTCAGGCTGAGCTACTGCGTGTACAAGCAGGAAACGTTGTCCTTTGGCATTACTGTGAATGTTATACCCGTCCTGACCCTTCCGCAGCTGAAAGCAGCCCGTCCCTTGCACCCAGGCTGACGCCGTGAGCCGGTGGGGGGTGGAGGGGGTAAGGGGGACGGGGGTGGGGGGTAAGGAGGTGGCGGGATGGGTAAGCGTTACGCTGGAGCACTGCCCGCCGCTGCCTTAACGGGGCTGCCGGGGTTGAGTAAGTACGTGCCGCGGTCCCGGCAGCCAACCCGGCGCGGCGGGTCCGCCTGCGAGGGGCCGAGAGAGGGCGCTGGCGCTTCAGGCAGTGCTGAGCTGGGGCTCCGCAGGCATCTCTGGGGACACCCGACGGCCCCGCGAGGAGGAGGGATGTCGACTGGCCTCGTCCGGCAGCACTCTGCCCGCTCCGGACACAGAGAGGCCCGAGGTCAGGCGCGGTGCGCACAGCTCCTAAGCTTTAGATGAAGAGCAAGATCCCTGTGGAAGGAGCTAGAGGTGGGAAAGTGGAAGTCAGAGAAGCAGCTTTGCTTTTTTAAAAAGTAGTTATATACACAAATGTCTTTCAGGCCTTTGAAGGGCTAAATTCTCATAGGAAATTGCACATATTGTGAAAAAAAAAATTAAGTAAACATCGAAGATGTATAGGAAAACATAACCAAAATTAAAGCCATTTTCAAAGCACAGTAGTTCACCACGTGTTTACATCTAGTCTGGAGACACTGAAAACGGCTTCAGAAATGTCTCATCTTTTCTGACATGCTCTCCCATGACAGGAAAGCTGTTGGCCAGCTTGACCTGGCCAAAGCTCTTGCTCTAGCCAAGAGGATTCAGAGAAAGCAGCTCCTCTGGCAGTACCTCCTGCCACCATAGCTCAGAGTCATTGGGTTCCAAACTACACTCCATTGACATCATCACGCATATGGAGACAAGGGACACCCCACTAGAGATTTCCAAGCCATGTTGCAGAGTTTATAAAAGATTCACCTTTTATATTGGGTTGGTCTCTTTGGTTTCACATGAAGCAAAGTTAATTAGTTTCTATTCCACCTAGTCCTGAAATGCACCTCTCCTCTCTCACCCAAGCAATTACTCTGGAACAATTCAGCACATAAAAAAACCTGATTTTGTAAAGTCCTGCTAACTAAAGAGAAATCTTGTCCCCATACACTGACATTACTACTTCTTGGTATTTCATATAAAGAGCATTGTTCTACTGTGTTGTCCATTTTGCAGTTAGGGCTTCTCCTGAATGTAGACCACAGAGGCAAGACTGTATCTCACATTAGCAAATACTGTGCAGATGAACTGAGGGTCACTAATAGTTCCTTCTAAGCTTTTCCAGCAAACATCTTTAGACCACAGCCTAAACAAAATGGTATGATGGGTTTCAAGTTCATTTTGGCCTGAAATATATTGCTGATGTGGTTACCAGAGCAGGGTCAGGTTTATACCTCAGTTTCAAAAATTAAGGCTTCTGTCACCAGAAGTTGCAAGACCAAAATCATTGAATAGTCTTGAATATCCCCCAAGGTGAGCCTGTACTCATCTCCTGACTCTACGGCCTGAGACATATTCCTAAAATTATTCCAGATTAGGCATAGTGCTGGAATTTGGTCAAGGAGAGCCAGCACTCTTACCAAATTTTATATGTCCTCATGGAAAAGTGGAGGATGGGTGTCAGTAAACTTTCCCTCAAATGTTTGGCCTGAAACACATTTCTACTTCACTGCCTACATTAGCATGAGGGATCCCAGAAGTAGAGGCTGAAGGAGCATGATCAACTTGACAGTTATTAGTAGAATCTAACATCTTGCACTTCGTTTTGGCATCAGATGCACTCCTCACCTACCAGGATAAGACTCAGGTCCCCCACCTTACAGACAAGCTGGACATCTGAAATTGTTCCTGAGCTTCCCATGCCCTGAAAAGGTAACCTCAGTGAAATAACAGTCAACTCCAGGTATCAGTGGCTTCTACTAAAGCAGAGATACTTTGCCAGCCTGTGGGCCTCCTCTAGGTAGGCAGAAGTTGAAAGGATCATACAAAGCTGAAGATGGCCTTCAGTGGACTAAAACACTTTCCACCTAATATTGGCCTGAAATGAAGTCCTATCTGTTGTCAGTCTCTCAGATTTACACCTCCTGATGAACACATGCAGCAGAGCCATGATTGTTCCTCCAAGACCTCGGAAGTAAGCTAAATTTTCCAGTAAAGATGAGCTCATAATCTTCCATCCACATAAGGCTTAAGTTCAGCAGAAAAGAAACCATGGAACTCAAATTATAAAATATTTTGGCAAGCTAGATGATTGGCTCATGGCCATCACCTGCAAATTCAAAGGACTTCTTAACTGTAAGGACGTCTTAACTGTGGTCGGAAGCAAGTTTCAGGGTGATGTTCAGAAGTGTACAACTATGGGTAGCCAGAAGAGAAGTTGTAGAGTCAGGGTCACTACAGACTATAGGAAAAGCTGAGGGAGTTACATTGATAATGGTACATGGAGACTACAGTTATTATTAACTTTGACGGGAAGGGCATTTTGCCCTGTAGTTCAGTCCAAAAGACTAAGCAGAGTCAGGAGGCAGAATCAGGACTGCAAGTATCACAGTATCACAGTATTACTAAGGTTGGAAGAGACCCCAAGGATCATCAAGTCCAACCTGTAACCCCAGACCTCACGACTAGACCATGGCACCAAGTGCCACATCCAGTCCCCTCTTGAACGCCTCCAGGGACGGCGACTCAACCACCTCCCCAGGCAGCCCATTCCAATGGCAAATGACTCTCTCGGTGAAGAACTTTCTCCTCACCTCCAGCCTAAACTTCCCCTGGTGCAGCTTGAGACTGTGTCCCCTTGTTCTGGTGCTGGTTGCTAGGGAGGAGAGGCCAACCCTTTCCTGGCTACAACCACCCTTCAGGTAGTTGTAGAGAGCAATGAGGTCGCCCCTGAGCCTCCTCTTCTCCAGGCTAAACAGCCCCAGCTCCCTCAGCCTCTCCTCACAGGGCTTGTGCTCAAGGCCTCTCACCAGCCTTGTTGCCCTTCTCTGGACACGCTCAAGTGTCTCGATGTCCTTCTTAAACTGAGGGGCCCAGAACTGGACACAGTACTCAAGGTGCGGCCTAACCAAAGCAGAGTACAGGGGCACAATGACCTCCCTGCTCCTGCTGGCCACACCATTCCTAATGCAGGCCAGGATGCGGTTGGCCCTCTTGGCTGTCTGGGCACACTGCTGGCTCATGTTCAGGTGGCTTTCAATCAGCACCCCCAGGTCCCTCTCTGTTTGGCCGCTCTCCAGCCACTCCGACCCCAGCCTGTAGCTCTGCCTGGGGTTGTTGTGGCCAATGTGCAGCACCCGGCACTTGGACTTGTTGAATTCCATCCCACTGGACTCTGCCCATCTGTCCAGCCGATCGAGGTCCCTCTGCAGAGCCCTTCTACCCTCTAACTGACCAAATAGTCTTTTACACCTGTAGAGACAGTAGAGGGCTGTCCCTCTGCATATAATGAAACACCTTCCCTGTTCCTAGTTGTCCTAACTCTGAGTCTGTGATTCATGCTGGGTCAGCCATCTCTAGGCTAGAGGCTGCAGAAACAGAGGGTTTCACTCTAGGCTCCATGGGGTTTGCTAATCATTGACAGGAATAAACATCAGTTGCTGCTTCTTAGCCTTGAGGCAGAGGGACCTTGTGAAAACAAGGCCATGGGGCAGAATTAAGAATATTTCCACACTAGTGGGCCTTGCCATTGTCTTACTCCATTATCACTCCTTATCCCATCGATGGAGGACCCAAAGATGAAGCAGCTCCTACACAGCCAGGTTGCCCCTAATCTTTTACTCCAGCCTGAACCATAGACTATATGCAGCCCAGACTATACAAAACTCAATTTCTGCTGGCAGCAGAGTTTATTATAGCAGTGCAGGCTCAGTAAGATAACTGCAGAGGAGGGGAGGATGTAAAGAGGTTTGATCTGGAGAGTAGAAAAGTACCAGTAAGGGGGAAAGCCCAGGAGGGAATGAGCTCAGTATTTCCCAGGCATTATCAGCAGGCCTACTGGTAGGGAAAAAAGGAAAGTAAGATTTGATTCCAGGACATGCATGAAAGACTGGATATGAGGACTGAAAGGAACAGAAAATGCAGGAGCAGGTTGATTTGTTTAAAAAAAAAGGCAAGAGGAAGGGCAAGAACAAGGACTATATCTGTCACTTGTCTCTCCCCGCCCACTCTGAGATGCTTCAAAAGTGATCTGCAAAAAGAGAGAGGAAAAAAATGACTGTCAGATATTACTGTTCCAGCCACTGAGTCACGGCAGGAAACTACTGATACTGTAAACCAGTGCTGTAAGGTCAGAGACTAGATGAGTTTTACCAAGGCTTGATGCAAAAGGAACAAATACTCAGTGGTGAGGATTGGTCCCTTTTGTAACTCTTGATGTTACCATAGAACAATTTCACCAAGCATGTTCAAAAAAGCTGCCTTTGTTTTAACATTTCATGCCAGTGCAGACAGTTGTTTCATTCCTCTCTTCCTGCTTTTATTGCAATAGATGCTTATTAAGAGAAAGACATGGAGAAAGAGCAGAGAAATCCACCAGTCTTTAGGGTGCTACTGGATGCTTGGGCTACTCTAGCTCTTACACCATCAATCGGTCACTGACATGTCACCATCTCTGCAGTCCTTTAAGACAGTCACAACCATTCTCATGAGTGAAGTACATGTGGAATTACTTCCACCAGGTTGGCACAGCCATCCTTATTCCCACAGGAACACAGCAAAGAAAAAGAAAGGATCAGCTATTGTGGACAGTCTCCCCCAGACTCCTAGGAGAGCACCCTTACACTCCCTGCACAGCTCAGACCCAGCAGCCCAGACAGAAAGACTCAGCCATGTTTCAGGGATTTTTATTCCCCACCAGGAGCTGACCAGGAAAAGCAGCATAGGATTCCCAGCTACCAACCCAGAAGCAGGTGCTGGCCATACAGAGTAATTAAATTTGTAAATTGATAAGCCTTTGGGAAATGCCACCCAGCCACAAAGTGCTGGAGAAAGGGAAACAGCAGACACTGGGGATTCAGAGGTAATAGGGGAAGGAGCAACATAGCACAGGACATGGATTCTTGGGGAACTGTTAGCTGGGTCCTACTATTTGTTAATTTTTAATTACCTGCTTCAGTTTTGCTTCTGTTGGCAAGGCATACTTGCTATGGCTTTGGAACCACCCATCACAGTGGGCACAGCTTGTCCCACTTCAAGGGCTAAGGCATGGGATGATTTTGTGCATCTGCTACAATAACCCACTATGCAGCCCATTCAGTAACTTTCCATCTTGGTCATCTTAAGCTAATTGCTTCCATAAGTTCCAAAGGTCTCCATCCAGCTCATATGAGTCAGAGCACCAAGCCTCATACAGCCTCAGTTGAGTATAGGTCAGCAGAAGGACATGTTCTCAAGAGCAATGCAATGCTAGTGATTCCTGCCAAATTAAGGAAGTCAGTCACACCAGGGAAAGACAGTGGTGACCCTGGCAACCTGTTCCCTTCTTCCTTCACCAAGAAAACAAAGCAAAACAGAACTTGACACATCAGGAAGGAGGCATTTAGTCCAGTAATGCATAGATTCACTGAATGGTTTGAGTTGGAGGGGACCTTGATGATCATTTAGGTCCAATCCCCCTGCCCATAGCAGGGACACATTCCACTAGACCAGATTGCTCAAGGCCTCATCCAGCCTAGCCTTGAATATCTCCAGGGAGCACGAACAAGGGGATGCAGCAAAGCTGTAGGGCAACACCCTGCAGTCCTGTAATAAACTGGGAAGTCATGGCTGGAGGGTATACACCTTGTGGCAAGCTATGGGCAAGTACAGACAGGCACCTGCTGTTGACAGAAGCTCTGAAGAGCCTCAAGTGTGGAATCCCTCCACCTTTTCCTGACAGTAGCTTTAAAGGCTGCTTAATAGCTTTGCTGTTTTAACAAATAAAATACTGTATGATGTCACAGAAATTAGCTAGATGCTATATGCAGTGTGTCACCGTAACATACAGTATGGCTGAACTCCAGAACATTCCTGTCAGAGATCACTGGCGTAAGTAACGAACTAAATACTATCTATTCCCTTCTCATCTGGGCTAGCAAGTACCAATAAATTTGATGACAAGATAACGATTTCCAGCAGGGTAATGATACTTTTCTCAGTTTCCACACCAAAAGCAGACATGGAAAAGGGCAAAGAATATAATGACTCAGTATCACAGGGCAGAGACTAATTAGGTGCAGATCAGGAGCAAGCAGTGGTCTCTGGAAGAAGGTGCTTTCATGAGCAGAGCATAATCTTACTCATCATCTGTCTTGATCAACTGCAAAGGTTTCCATGAAACAAAAACTAAGGCTGCCTTACTGTCACAAACTGAAAAGAAAAGAGAGAAAGAAAAACAACTTTGAAGGTTTTTTGTTTGTCTTAAAAGAAATACCTCTCTTTGGGACGTTCTGTATTCTTTTCTTCCAGCATCCAGTTTATCCTGGCAGGGAGGAAGCCCCACATAGTAACCAAAATTTCACTGTACAGCAGGGATGCTTATCAGTCAGTGCCTCCAACAGCTCTCTCAGTTCACTGAGGACAGATAATAAAAATATTAAGAATATGAAGCCAGCGGCATCAATACAAAGGAGATACAGGGTCATTTCAGCAACTGCTTCTTTCAAGACATGCTGTTAACCTTGGTGCTTTCAAGCACCTGTCTTTTCACTGGGCAAAAACACTACCAAAACATTTTATCTAATTAGTTATTACTTAATTCAGAAGACTATTTATTAGTTATTGACTAGTCCAGCGGAGGGCCACAAAGACGATCCAAAGGCTGGAACACTTCTATTGTGAGGACAGGCTGAGGGAGCTGGAGCTTTTCAGCCCTAGAGAAGAGAAGACTCTCAGGATACCTTAGAGCTGTCTTCCAATACCTGAAGGGATCCTACAGGAAGGCTGCAGAGGGACTTTTTGTAAGTCTGTCTTGCAACAGGACAAGGCAGAATGGTTTGGATCTGAGAGGGAGCAGGTTTAGACTGGGTCTTAGAAAGAAGTTTTTCAGTATGAGGGTACTGAGACTCTGGTACAGGCTGCCCTGGGAGGTTGTGGATGCCTCCTGCCTGGGGGTGTTCAAGGCCAAGCTGGATGAGGCCTTGAGCAGCCAAGTCCAGTTGAAAGGCATCCCTGTCCGTGGTGGGGAGGTTAGAAGAGATGATCTTTATGATCCCTTCCAGCCTAAGCCATTCTATCATTTTGTGATTACCACATTATCCCACCAGCACAGTGAATTTTATTCCTGCTGCAACAAACCTGACATTGTTCTGGGTTTATCAGAAAAGTACACAGTGAATACACTGAAAGATAATTCTTGTCTGATCAATTATTTAGCTGATTTTTCTAGGAGTGTATTGGGAAATGCTGACAAAACCAAAATCTGAGACTTCTAGTAAACCTGCCTGTTCTTAATGGGACTCACTGGCTTGCCTCCTAGCAATTTTTTATTTGTTTTTTTCTTCTGAAAAATCTATTGTTGCTTAAGGAAACTTAAATGCTCGAAAGCCCCAAAATTGATTTGTTTATTTTTTAACTAAAATAGCAAGTGCATTTTTCAGGAGCTGATGTATGCCCATTCATATTGGGAAAGGCTTCACATTTATCTTTAGTTTTGCAGGGCTGATGGAATGCACTTATTTTCTGATTTTGAAAGTCTTCATTCCTCAGGATAAAATGAAAGTTGGAGAGAGCAGACTGGGACTCCTCCTGCTATACTCTGCTCTCAGCTGGGCTGGGACTGCAGCAGGGTCTGTCAGGCTGCCCTAAACTGAGACAGACTGGTCTGTCTGTTGAGCATTAACCTCACCACTGGCACAGGTGCCTCAGCACAGCTCCCTGATCTCACACGGACTAGGAGGAACTCCGTCCTGAGATAACAGGCACTTGAGTGAGCACTGCTGCTTTTAAAAAACACGACAAACAGAAGTAAATGTGTGCCCTGTAAAATATTTCAAGGGGTTTCAAAAATCATCTCATTATTTGGTGACCACAGGTGATAGACACCCCCACTCACCCTAGCTGAGATCTGGGCCATGCCATCAAGGTGAAAGAGTGATGTGGCCCTTTGTCTCTCTTCTTGCCTTGCTGGCCTGTTATTACAGCATTTCCTTAAGGCAGTAGGAACCCTGGCATCCCACAAATCCTCCTCTCCTAGGCAACAAGCTGATTGACTCTCTATTTCCTACATTTCTTAGTTTTTTCCCATTCATTCTTAACTGCATAACTGGTAGTTCCATCCTCCAGTTTTCTGCTTCTGCAGCTTATGATCTTTTGAAGCAGCCAAATAGATTTAGGAACTTAAATCTCCCTGCAGCAGTGGTTGGCCAGGCTTTTGCCAAAATCAGTCAGGCTAGGGAAGGCACAGAAAGCTGTGTCACTCTGACACAGCAGTCTGGATGACCCTCATGAGTGTTCACCCAAGATGAGAAGGTGTGTGGCAGTCTGGCAGCATGAAAATAGGGATGAATAGGGACTTCCTTTGAAGATATCATTCATGGTCAGTTAAACTTGTTTCACAGCATGTCTAATACAATGTGATGACTCTATGAATGCTGTCCCCACTGGTGACCTCAGCCTCTTGTCTAGGGCATGAAATCTACCAGCTAACTCCCAAACATCACCTCAGAGTCAGACACAACTCCACAATCTCCAAGCTCATTCCACTCTTGTGGCAGCCACAGAAATTACTATGGGGAAAACCAAGAAAACCAGTAAGTGTGAGAGGCACGTTCTTTCTCTACGGTTCTTCATCAGAAACGAGAGACATAAGATACCAAGGGGCTTTCTTGGGTCTTGCACCAACCTCCCACAACCCACCCCTGCTAGCCAAGCTGTAGCCCACACACCTCTGAACTACTCACTGATCTTAGGCATGATACCTCTATGAGGCTCCAACCAATGGATACAGTTGAATTACACAAATATACTTCAAAACCCTCAAATTCATTACAACTTAAAGAATGGCAGTTCTAACTTCAAATTTCCAGGCTTTTCTCTATCTTCCACTGGCAAGGCCACTGTATTCTACTTGTACACACAAGGGAATTTTCCCAAATAGTATCTGGGGAAAAGAGTATCTACAGCCTCTCTGTGGGCTGCCCAGATCACCAGGCTTGCACCAGGCTTGTCTTAGTCTGCGATGAGACAAACTGTTCTCTGTTTTCTTGTTTCCTGGTTTTCTTGGACTTTTGAATCATCTACATCTGAGAACAGCCAGAATGGACTGTGAACTTTACTTACAAACTGTAGATATTGTTTTAGGTTACAGGGACAGTACTAACAGCCAATAGAATGGGTGGATTGTGACAGTTTAGGCTGTGCATTTAAAAAATTCTGAGCAAATCTACAGTCAGGTGTAAAAAGGAAAACAAAGATTAATTCTAAATGAATTTCATTGGTCAGATGTGAGATGTACCATAGCGATATCTCTCACATTCCTTTCTCTCAGTTTCACTCCATCTCTTTCTGCTGGCATGTCTGCTTTGCAAGGGAGTTATCTACAACTTTGAGATAAGCAATACTAACTTCTTAACAATGCTTTGAGCTAACTGAAATTCCCCTAACATTTTTCTCCTTTTCTCTTTTCTTGTGATTAACTAGAGGAAAAAGGGAGGGAAGAGACACTGGGGGGAGGTGAGGTGGAATCCTCCTGCCCAGGGAGGATTTCTGTAGGGTTTTTTTCTCTTTGTAAATACTGTATATTCTGTACATATTCATCGCATTCCATTATTGCTTATAAAATACAGCTTCATTTTGCTTCTCCAGCTGGGCTCAGCTGAGCTTTTTGTTGATGTGGGTAGGCTAAACCATCACACTACAACAAATGCAGTAGCTAGGGAATAGCTAAGAAGATTGAGCCTGTGCCTGCTCAGCGAGAGGCATGAGAATCACCTTGCAATGTGTCAGCAGATGTCTATATGCTGAAGGCACCTCCCTAGTGACATCCATGGGAAACAGCTAGCAGAAACCCAGGATGAGGGTTAGTTGCCTGCACAATTTGTCCAACACAATTTAGCTACCTCTGGACATCTGCAATGCCTGCATAGGGCTGAGACCATGGCACAGGACACTTGGGAGACTGTTGCTCCTCGGCAGCCAGAGCTGATGTTTAGGCACCACATATGTGGGCACCTCAAATTACACTAGTCCTCTACATTTATGCACCTGATTTGTTCCTGTGCAAACTGAAATAAAAGCAACTGGAAAAGCTGCTAACCACAAGAACTCAAGTCATAGCTCTCCTGTCTGCATTCTTACAATTACAGTTTAGGGTTTGACATGTGAATATCATGATCTGATAACAATTACCAGGGAAATGCCAACCTAAAGGGCAGTGACACACCCTCCCTGCTATGTTTACAAATGTCATGGTCATATGAGACACTAGTCAAGCTCATCAGCAGACTAAAAATAAACCATAATAGGATATGTTGATAAATATTTACTTCAAAACTGTATAGCCTTTTACATGACTAATTTTAATGTGATTTCAGACTGAGAAGAAAACAACCAGTGCTGATTGCATGCTAACTGTATTGGGCAGAGTGAAACAGGTAACTGGCATCAACTCTGGCATTTCATTCTCCTGGTAGAAAATGTTACAAGGTACTTCAGTCAATGCCATTATTGTTTTAATACACTAGCAAGTACTAGCTGAGGACACAATTATAAGGTCCACATGTATCATCCTGGAAGAGGAGCAGCTATTTGCAAGCAACACAGTTCATCCTTTCAGGTCTGTGTGGGCTGGTTTCATGCACCAGCCAACAGAGCCCATACCACAGAGAGATTACAAAACATCTGCCTGGACCTTTAAGAGGATTTTATTCCCAGTTAGATCACCATCAAGCCATTTTCACAATAGCATCTGCCACTGAGTTGTTGCTAATTAGTCAGTCCCCCACTACAGCGAGGGAGGAAGATGTGGCAGCGAAGATGGCATTCTTTTTTTTTTTATGGCCCAAAAAGCCCCAGTAAGGATTGCAGCACTTTGTGGCCTACATCATGCTTGTCACAGGGCAGAGGCAGGGAATCTGCATATCACAGTGTGTTGCAATCACTGTGGACACTTTTCTTGCTTCCTCTCCACTCTTGTCCAGAGAGTTAAGGTAAGGTGGGAAAGCAGCTGAAGTTTTTAGGACAACCCATTTGGGGACCCAGGTGCAATGCTCCTTCCATGTGCTCAATGGCCTCAGTTGGTCTTTGGGTGCTTTAATGCTTTCTCTGCAGGTATCACTTCTCTAACTGTTGTGAGTGGCATAAAGGAAAATCATTGAAGAACCTAAACAGTTTGGATGGCATCATAATAAGGACCACACAACAGACAATGTAGTCAAGGATCTACTGAAGTAAATGGCTTTGTGCTGGGAGAGAGAGAATACTGGGAGAAATCACTTGACTTGGGGAAGTGGATTCACAGCTCTATGAAAGTTTATGGAATGACTCTATGGAAAGCCTCAGATCCCTATTAATTCCACTTTATTGGCTTTTGCCTGGAAATGAGAGGAAATGGTGTACAGATGTGAAGAGCTGGGTCAACGATAATTGTTACCTCTGCTCTCCTAGAAAAAAGCTCACAAATCTATTCCAAAGTATAAAAATGGCAGCTCCATTTTTCAGGAGAGCATGTCTGGTAGCAAGTAACACTGAGGGTGAAGTACTGTTCCACTTTCTTGGTGAGTTCAACCACTATCTGCTTCCTTTCCATGTCTTGCAAGGTAGCTGTGTTTCCTAAGGCAGTAAGGCACTAAGTACGCAGAAAGAACCATAAGGGTCAGACAGAAAGTACCTCATTCTTACCACAATTGATAGGAATTACGAAACTAATGTTTTGGGGTTTGAGAACCCTGCTGAATTTAATGCCTATATTGCTCTTAAGTCCATATATTTATGGTCTTGGTTGACTGCAAACTTCCAAAGTCAGCAGGAAACACTGGCCAGAGTTTAAACTACCTGAGCAGAGTCCCATGTGCCCGCATGTATTTTAGACACATAAAATAACCTTTAAAAATCTGGTCCATTCCTTGAACTGAAGGCTCATGAGTCCCATAACCAAAACGGCCATTGTAACAAATGCACAAGCATTTCCTTTCCTTGATGTGGGTGGTTTTGATGCCTGCTCTGAATATAAGAAGCAATGTCCTGTAGAACTTGAAATTTAGGAAGATGAGTAATGTATGAAGTGTGGAGGCAGTGACAGATGATCCGCATATTATGTGCTTTTATTTAATAATTTATAATTAGATATCAGGTCCCCCCAAACGGCCCCTCAGCCTAACAATTACATGTTGGCTAATTTCTTGTTAGTGCCATTCTTTTATAATAACAAACTGTTCCCAAAGCCTCACATACACAGAATTAGACAATCAAAGTACTGTGTGCAATTTTCCACTTAATTCATTCAGTTTGCTGCAATTAAAACAATACAATTCAAGGCCTTGTGTGTTTCTCTGAAAAAATACAAAACTGTAGTTGTTACTATTAATATATACAACCTACCGCAAAGAGTTAACAAAGTCCCTTTGTCTGCCCTGTTGTAGTAGAGTAATTATCTTATCCTTTTCTGTAGATGCCCTGGCAGTCATCAATATTTCTTTCAGTCACTGTGCTTCAAAAGACACACACTTCTCATTCAGCTGCACAGAGAGAAAAGGAATTCAGTGGGCCAGATTCCCTCAGTGGTCCGATCCATTCACTGCAGCTACCCAGGAAGGAATCTAGGTGAAGGTGCAGAAGTCTCATCAAGAACAGAATCAAGCCTATTTAGAAGAGATTGCCATTTTTTTGTCAGTAATCAGATTTCTGTTCAGATTTTACCTAGATATTTTACCTAATACTTCAGATTTCTAGAAAAGCAGTGTCTTCCTGACTTCTGATCTCTACTCACCCACTTAATATAAACAACATAAGTTTTCACAACACATTGTTTTGTGGGACTTCACCGATTAAACCTGATGACAATCTAATCAACATTATACCAGTTTCGGAGGTGCAAAAGAGAACAAAGGCTGTATCATGCTCCACCAGAAAGAGACCTAAAGCCATCTTATCAGATCAGCTGTGACTGCCTCCCATACTATCAAGCTGCACCAATACTGGGCAGATTTCCATCAGTCAAGAACTCAAAAGTCTGCAGTGCTCAGAGAAAAGCAACATCCCTGTAGTCCCAGGATGCACTGTGTTTGTGCAAGTCTCAGAATGTTTCTTGAGCTTTGGGGAGCAAGGTACACCTCAACACTGTCCCAAGGCTATACTCCTGATGTGTAACTACTTGGTATGCTAATATGGTATTTCAGGCTTTGATTCAGCCTAGTCCTGCAACAGAATAACAGACTGCTGTTCTGGATCTGTAGTCTTTATTACTATTCCACCACCATAAATGGGCATTGCATTTAAGCTCAGTTTCCCCAAGAAAGAACCAAGATGGTGTGAAATGTATCCAAATATTTATCAAACTATGTGAAATCTTATTTGAAGAATATGTTCTGAGATTTCATCAATTAAATTCCCCAGGGAACCCAGCTTCCATTATAGAAAAACTATCCAGTATTTTCCTTCCTTGTTTCTAGTTACTGCAGTTCTACAAAGATGTTACATAGTGCTGAATGGTAAAGAAGGCAATACAATAAACAAGGTACTTACTCAATTATAGAATCATAGGATGGCTTAGGTTGGAAGGGACCTTAGAGATCATCTACTCCAATCTCCCTGCCATAGGCAGGGACGCCTCATCCATCCTGACCTTGAACACCCCCAGGCAGGAGGCATCTACAACCTCCCAGGGCAGCCTATACCAGTCTCAGTACCCTCATACTGAAAAACTTCTTTCTAAGACCCAGTCTAACCCTACTCTCCCTCATCTTAAAACCATTCTGCCTTGTCCTATTGCTAGACACCCTTATGAAAAGTCCCTCTACAGCCTTCCTGTAGGATCCCTTCAGGTATTGGAAGGCAGCTCTAAGGTCTCCCCGGAGTCTTCTCTTCTCTAGGCTGAAAAGCTGCAGCTCCTCAGCCACCTCACAGTAGAGGTGTTCCAGCCCTTGGATTGTCTTTATGGCCCTCTCCTCTGGACTTGCTACAATAGCTCTGTGTCCTTATGATGGAGACACCAGAATTGGACATGGCATTCAAGGTGAGGCCTCACAAGAGCAGAGTTATTCCAGAGTTATTAAAAGAAATGCTAATATCATGCTCCTGGCATATGACTTTATGCTTGAAGAATCTTGTAGTTTGCATATAATCTGGGTAAAAGAAATGTAGCTGAAAGACCACATCTCCAATTACTGATGAATGTTTCCAGTAAGTATATAAAAAAACCCCAGCCATCTCTGCTTGGCACATGTTCTTTCCAAATGTGTTTTCTTAGCTTAGGACACTATAATGGAGATGACCCTAGGCATATAGCAACTATATGTGCTCTGTAATAAATGTACTTCCATAAGGCATTTCAGGGAAATTAGATTGCTAACAAACATTCTATAAACTTACCATCAGTATATATCTGGGATCATATTATTACAGTAAACTATATACAGTAAGGCACTGTCCATGAAAGCAAAGAGATCTTTCGTATCACTTCAGTAAACTGACATTATTAACTGACCCATAAATACCAGTAACATTTTCATTATCATCTACACTTAACCTTCTTTATGCTTTCAAATACCCTTATGTCCAACACCTGAAAACATGCAATTCAGTTCCACAGAGTAACTCCAAAAATCACATCAAGGAAGTTCTTTATTGGTTTCTCTCAATGACTTCCAGATTAAATCTGCTTTTCTATAAACACAGTAAAGGCTTTCTGTGTCTAGTCTAAAAACACACAGTTGAAGTTAGTAGTTCTTTTCAATCCAGCAACAAAGGACCATGCAACTGGAACACAGCTAATAACTCTGTTGATGACACATATACCAGAACAAAAAGCAGCACCAAGACCCTTAGTATCAGAATGATAAAACCATATTTAAGAACTAAAAGATTATGGAGCACACAAAAGGAATAGGTTTGTATATGAAAGTATCTACCTTTTACCTCATCACCTTCCAGACATTTGGCTTCATTAAACTTCCAAGCATCAGCACAAGAATGAGCACAAATGCCAGAATGCCAAGGTAAGGAAGAGGCAGACATTGTAAATCTGTTTACAGTAGCATTCCAGGTTGGTGCTAAAATAAGAGTTATGAGCTCCGGTTATTGCAAGTAAATATAAGAATACCTATACTCAGCTCAGGCCTTCTTTAGTCATCATCTACTTGAGAAGAAAGGAAGAAACTATAGCTTGTGTGGAACGTTCATCTTTCTCAGCAAAAGTGAACAAACTCTGGCTTTTCTCCAGTTCAAATCAAGGAGAGCTAGATGTGCAAATCCCTGTGGTGACATTTATTCATCCTAACATGGCTGCACTTACCCACACTAAAAGCTGCCAGATCAAAAGCAGCTGGCTCAAGCCTCTGCAAGAACAAAGGTTTCACAACAAAATACTCTTCAAATAGAGGTGCACAAAGTTACTATCTCTCCTTGTAACAAAATCTTTCTTTCTTAAGAGTTTTCTAGAAGACATGATCTATACCAGTCACACCAGAACAGCAATAGAAACTTATAGTGACTTTTCAGGCCTGTGAATAGTTTGTTACGATTGAGTAAGTATTCTCCAGGCCCTCTAGAACAGGGAAACAAAGAAGAGCAAAAGAAACCCTAGAGTTCTCCATAACCTCAGCATTTCCATCTAGTGTTTCTAACCTTGGTTACTGATCATAGAATCACAGAATGTTGGGGTTTGGAAGGGACATTGAAAGATCACCAAGTCCAACCCTTGTGCTAGAGCAGGACCATCTAGAGCATGTCACACAGGAACACATCTAGGTGGGTTTTGAACGTCTCCAGTGAACTACACAGAGATGCACTGAATAGTAACAAATCAGAGCAGCTAATGAAATTAAACTAAGCTGGACAACATTTCTATATTGAACAAAATAGATTCTTCCCTCAAATAGCAATGACAAGACAAGAGCAGACAGAACAGCAGATGTGTGGCAACACAGACCTTCATCTGGGAAGGCAAATGGGCAGGCCTTGGCAGTTGTGTAATCTCTGTGGTTTGGTCCTGGAGGTTGTGGCTTCAGCCCCAGGTCCCAGCTCCTTACCACAAACCACCAGAGACCTGTCTGAGTAAACTAAATGCAAGACCAGCTCCTTCTCAGTTAGGCTCAGATGTAAGTATCATCCATGCAAAAGGCCTCCAGCTTAAGCATCCTGCCATATACATGGTTATTCACCACAGCACTACATTGCCACAAATCAGCTGGAGCATGAGATAGCTGAGACCCATTCAGCTTGACAACCAGGGAAAATCCCCTGACCACCTCCCATCCCCACAGTCTGTCTGTCTTGTCAGACACTCCCTTGGGAATGCAGCTCAACTCCCTTCTCTGAATCAGACCCAGAGGACAGTAGATTACTTAATATTGCCTGTATTCCAGGAGTATCTTGGGAACCCTAATCATGGTCTTTGGCCATGCTCTGCTAGGCACTTTCCATGTACTAGGCAATAGGCAGCCTCTGCACATCAGGGATATTCTAAGGAATGCCTGTCCACTTGCAGCAGTTCCTGCAGAGCAGTAGCTTTTTATTCACTCCATGGTCTAGGATGCCATTCCTAACACCTGAATGTAGCTAACTCAGCCTCTGCTTCTGAGCACTAGGAATGAAGCAAACCTTCATGAGCACCAGTGGTCAGAGCCAACCAACTTGTTGATGCTGGAGTTAGATAGATGAAAGCCACATGTGGGGCAGCCCCTGCTTTGCATTTTGGTGCAGATGTACACAGGGAAAGGAGCAAGGGCACAGCTGAGACAGTAGGAAGCTTGGAGAGGAGGGTGTCTGTTACTTGAAATCACTCTAAAGCACATTACAAATCTGTTAAATCATTGTAGCTTACCCTGTATTTCAGAGTAAATTAGTAACTTTTCAGAGGGAGTAAAGAAACTACCACTCCACTTTTAAATAATGAAAATGCTAAAAAACCTACACTTAACAGCTCTCAAACTGCAGCAAGTCACCCACCAACACCCACTCCTCTTGTCAGCAGGCTTTTTCAGCTTTGCCTATTATGTGTGTCAAGCCTGCAATGTTTAATGTTTGCTGTGTTTATCTGTTCAACTTTGAGGAACCCCAAGTGTTACATTATGTACATGTGCCACTGACCTCCTTCCCTGTGGCATTTTGATCTAAATAAGTAACAAACACAGAGTTTCCAAAATTATTTGGATTCACTGTCTCTGAGTGCATAGCTGTAAAAAATCTGCTTTAAGATTAACATCCAATTTTATTCATGCCTGAGGCTTCACCACAGCATCTATTTTTGTAAGACTAACAGCAAGATCCCAGTTCTCCAGAAATGTAAAGAGTAACAGCCAATTGTAAAAGGAAGATGTTTCCTAACTTGCCCTGCTCACATCCAGGAAGGTACATTTTTCTCCTAGCCCTTTCTGTGGTGGGTGAAATTTCTATTTGCATTTTAGCACCCACAATATGCAGCATGTGTATTAGTTCTTCTGCCTCCCATTAGATGAAATGCATTTCTGATGAAACTGTGGGTGCGAAGAAATACTAACACGAATCTCGCATGTGCAAAGCATCCCCTGAAAGACAGCTTTTACTTTGGAAGAGTTAAGAAACCGCCATCTTCCTCTGCTTTGCACAACAGCATTTTCAATCGTCTAACTTGAAAATACAAGGTTAGAAAATGAGCACTTGATATTTCAGCTAATCCATTTGAAATTAATATAGATAAAAAGACTTCTTTCTGAATATGGCAAATGGGAGGACAAAATAAAGGCTATTTTTAACCTAAACAGCAGAATAAAGGTTGCTGTAAATAGTGCCTTTGGTATTTGTCAATTAAACTTATTGCATTGCTGTCAACTTTGACTCCTTTAGTTCGAAACAGTTTTGCTCCACCCTAGTCAGATCTGTACAAATCAATTATGTCTCGCAAACATGCACTAACCACTGGAAAGGGAAATTAATAAAGTGTGAGAAAAGCTGATTCATAAAACTGATACTCCTGTGCCCAACAACTCTGGGTTTCTCCCCTCCAGCTAGCTGTTTGAGATAGGCAGGCAAAGTGGTAGAAGATTATCAAATTGCAACTGTCATTCCTGACAAAATGCATCTCAATACTGGAAGGAATTTTAGGTTTTAAGCTAAAATACCACCCCAAAGGGTTCCTCAGAGCCTGTCAATATCTGTACCTTGGATGGAAAGCTACCACTGAGTGCAGTGTGTCCAACATATAGAACCTGCCACGAAATGAAGTTCTTCATAAGAAAGCTCATCTCAGTCATGGTTGGTAACAATAACAGGGAGACAAGATGAGACCATCAGTCTCAATTGTGAAGACAATGTTTTCCTCCCATATTATTCTGTCTGTCATGTTCCCTTCAGGTTCCAAAGGAATCCCTGTCTCATACATCATTATTTCCCACAAAGCTTGAAAGCCTTCAGGGGGGTTTCTTCCTGCCCACTGTACCAGCCTTGATGTCTGAGTACCTTCAGATCAGTGACAGAGGCCTCTGCCACCAATAAAGGGGAGCATCTGCATACCAATTAAACTGCTGAGCGCTGAAGAGTTAAAAAAAAAAAAAAAAAAAAAGGAGGAGAGGGGAAAGCCTTGAAAGTAAATCTGAGCCAAGTTCTAATTAATGCCCTGGGCCCTGATTCACCACAGCACTTAGGCATGTATTTAACTTTAAGCATGTATTTAGTTCCATTGAAGTCAGAAAACAGCATTGAAGAGGCAAACTACATTAGCACAATTTAATACTCTTTGGGCTAATTAATTAGCCATAAAAATTAACTATGAGAACTGTATTCCTTATTTCCCTTGCTGTGATATTCACAGATAAAAATACTTGGATGTGGCTGGAATAAACAAAAAGCACTATCTTGTTTGGCTGTTATGGGTTTCTTGGCCCTACAACTGTGAAGGCCAGTCCCTAAGAGAAGCTAAAGCAAATGAGCTCTCTCCACATCACAGCCTAGTGTCTGTATCTTCTATGTGGTGGCAGCATGCAGGCATAAAATCACAGCCCTTGTCCTGAGAAGTAGTAATCTAAGAAACTAAAAGCATTGTCAACAGATGAGCAAAGCCAGCAGGCAATGGATGGCACATGAGAAATATCTTAGTATCTTTCCTTTTCTCTATAAAGAGGCATTTGTTCACTGCAGTGCATCAGTGTTAGCTGTGATTAGAAGCAGCAAGGAAGGGCAGCTAACAGGCCTAGGTAAGTGAGAGGTGCTGAGGGCAGAGGTGAGCTTGGAGACAGAACAGGTAAGGTTACCAAGAAAGATACTGACAGGCAGAGCTGGGATGAGAGGAGCAGTGCTAGTGTCTAAATGGTAGACAAACTGGAATCTGGTCCAGCCCCAAATGTGGGTGAGGGTTAAATTCTCCTCAGTTTCATTTCAGTGAGACCAAGCACTGTAACAAAAAACAAACAAAAAAGCTCAGAGTGCAATCTCCAAATAGCTGAGTAGTCCCAGATACATAAAAACCTTTTCTCCACTTGGTAAGCACAGCATGGTGAGCAGCTACCAAAACTGCACCAACAATGTGCAGGCTAGATTTGGTCTGAACTTTGGTTTCCAAAGTCCCAATACAACCAATTTTTGAGCTCCTGTTGATTTCACAAAGGCATGTGTATGACTAACCATTCCATACATCAGGATGCAAGGAGAAAAGCTGTTTGAGAAGGGTCTTCTTGCTAGGGCTTCTGCAAAAATGAAACCACAGCAAGTATGCCAAAATATCACTAATACTGTACGTGCACCTATAAAAGCCAGGAAATCGATGCAGGGGATGTAAACTCCTGGCTAACAATGCTTCTTTATCTCATCCACTATGAAAACAAAAAGGAACAATACCACCCCCCAAATTAAAATACCAGGAGCATAAAAGAAAGTACCAGTGCAGCTCTTCATATTAACTTTGAATTTCCTTGCTTTCATTGATTTAAGAGCTATGTTGTTACTCTTTTGGGTTTTTTAATTGCAGATACTAAAAATTCTTTTATCTTTCAAAGTCCTCAAAGTCTGTTATATAAATACGTAATTACAGCCTCTTTCAACTGGGTATAATTTACTCTATAGTTTACAACAGCTGCACTAGAGCTATTACAGTTTATCATTTAAAAGCCTAATTAGAGGCTTCTTAATTAGTGGATCCTTCAGTTACTAGACTGTGACTGTGTTAAAGATGCTTGGCAGCTATCACATGTAACAAATTGGCATGAGATGTTTGTGTGAAAACAGGGTGTGCACAAGTCCAAAAACATTTCATTGTGCCTGCTACAGGTCAGTCCAGCTGAACATACAGACCTCCATGATACACCTGCACTCTCCTCTCTTAAGTGCTTTGTTGGCCTGCATGCAGCTTCTTCACACACACATTGCTGGGAGCTGCCAGCACATCTCAAAGCAAACTCCCAGCCTAGATGAGCTGACCTGCTACAGCAGTCCACCCTGGTGTGACCATTCTTGTGTCACACAATCAAAATAGAGGATGGGCCTGTGCTCACTGACTGCTCAGCCTGGCTCTCACACAGCTTGTCAACCACTTTCTCCAACCAACAGCTCCTTGCTGCTGCAGCTCTCTCCCTCAGGAGCTCTGCACCAGGCTGGATTCAGTGAGCAGTTCCTCTGAGGAACCAAAAGCACTTGCATCACTAGAAGGAAGAAGGGAGCCAATGACTGCCTCTCTTTTTATAGTCACTGACACGTATTTCTTGTTAATCACCACTGACTTAGCAGTCAGTTACTGAGACTTTATGTACAATATTTGCCCAGAGAAAGTACTGTAACTCCTTCATCCTTCCACCTAGAATGGCAGAGTGCTGGGGAGCAACTGGTGGAGCTATAGCTAGTCTTAAGAATTGCTCACTGAAATGAGCCTCATACCAGCATGGGGCTCACAGGACTCACTGCTCACCAAGCAAAGAGCTTGTCCAGACCATACTCTGGAGGACTGGCGGGATTTTGTGAAGTTTTCACCAACTTGTAACACAGTAGCTGTGTTACACAGGGTGAGATTCAGGGCCTGACAGCATTTGGGAGCATTGCTTTGAAGGATGCAATGACAAAATCATGAGTTTTTATTGACTGCAGGATAATATAAATCAGGTATTGAAAACCTGTATCATTAGTGCTATTGCTTTCCAGTGGTAGATGGCTGCAGTAATGGATTGGCCTCTTCATCTCATCTTCCCACTGGAAAGCAACATATACAGGACTGATCAATAACCTGATCTAAGTTACTTGTAGACATGTCAGGTGCAAATATCTACCCTTTTTTCAAAGGTTTTAAAGATCAACCCTTTTTGCAGAATTTAGGTCAAGCAACAAATTGGTCTGGCTAAATTTTCACTGTGGCAGAGAACAGCATCACCAGACCCACCTACCTTGTTACAAGGAAGTAAAACAGGAATAGACAGGAAATAACTTTGTTATATGTATGTATTACTTTGCAGGGTCAATATCTCGAGATGTTCCTTTGCAACAGGATACATTTCCATTTGCAAGGCTTTTTCTGTAGCATCTACATTTCTGAGGGCCCTCTGTTTGACAGGAAATAACTAGATTATTTCATTGTGGGGTCTTGCCACTACTTTCTACAACTGAAATCCTAAAATATCTTCAAAATAAATACCAAAATCCACTGCCATTACTAGGGCCAGGATTTCATCCTATTGTGTTACAACATATTACCCATTTAATTTAGTGTTGCCAAATCTGAAGTCAATAGAAGCCCTAAAGATCACAGTCTTGTCTCCACACAGATCAGTGAAGAGGCTAGAGAGGCATTTAAGGGGCTACTCTGTATAAAGATGACATCACTTTCAGTCCATCATGTGTTTCTTCCTCTTGGCCCATTCTGCATAGCTTGCATACACACAGAGAGGATATATAAAAGAAGATTTTAAAGCAGGTCAGAGGGGAGCTGATGCACAGTTATTTCACAGTATTTTGTTACAGCCTCCAAGGATATCCATGGACACACAAAGAAGTAGATGTACACTGAGTCAGAGAATCCTAGAATACCGGGTTGGAAGGGACCTCAAGGATCGTCTGTTCCAACCTTTCCTGGGAAAAGCAGAGTCTAGGCAAGATGTCCCAGCACCCTGTCCAGCTGAAGCATAGAAGTGTTTAGTGTTGGTGAATCCACCACTCCCCTGTGGTATCCAGAGAAGGGCAACAAGGCTGGTGAGAGGCCTTGAGCACAAGCCCTATGAGGAGAGGCTGAGGGAGCTGGGGTTGTTTAGCCTGGAGAAGAGGAGGCTCAGGGGCGACCTCATTGCTCTCTACAACTACCTAAAGGGCGGTTGTAGCCAGGAAGGGGTTGGCCTCTCCTCCCTAGCAACCAGCACCAGAACAAGGGGACACAGTCTCCAGCTGCACCAGGGGAAGTTTAGGCTCGAGGTGAGGAGAAAGTTCTTCACTGAGAGAGTCATTCGCCATTGGAATGGGCTGCCCGGGGAGGTGGTTGAGTCACCATCCCTAGAGGCGTTCAAGAGGGGACTGGACATGGCACTTGGTGCCATGGTCTAGTCGTGAGGTCTGGGGTTACAGGTTGGACTCGATGATCTTCGAGGTCTCTTCCAACCTTAGTAATACTGTGATACTGTGAGATTATTCCAATGTCTGATTGTCCATGTTGTGAAAATTTTTCCTCATGTCTTATTAGAATCACCCCAGGAGTAACTTGTGCCCAGGATGACAGTTGAGTTGAGGGAGCTGTACACCAAGTCACGCTGTGCCACTGACATCAAGGTAGTCTTTTGGGCGAAGAACAGACCAACATTACCCAGAGCTTTCTGACAGGCAAAATGTCATCTTCCAAAAACCCTTATGGCAAGCTGCCCACAGATTCAACTGAGAGCTTCACAGGGACATCATATTTCCTTGAGCTGACCTTCCTAGAAAATTTTGCACTCCAAGTTCTTGAAATCTTTGCACCCAAAATCAAGCACCAAGGTTGTTGTTGTACAACACTTACATCATATGGCCTTCATGGTACTAATTTCTACTTTCTTCAGTAAATTCAGTGGCATCCAAAGTGATGTCATGGAAATTATCTGATTTTGTTTTGGACTGACTTCTGTGGCACAAGAGCAGGGATGGACTTTCAGAGTATTGGCTGGGTACACCCACAGAGGTGGTGAAGGCTGAAGACAGAGAAAATATACCAATATGCTTTCTTTTTAATTACTTCCACACAATTTATCTGCTGGCTGCAAACTAGCACCATGAATCTTGTCTTTGCGGTGGAGCAGAGCTGCTGCATCCCACCGTGGAAAACACAGGGAGAGCAGAGTGGCCAGAGCAGCCAGCTGCTGAGTGAGGGGAAGGACCCTCTGGAGCACAGGGCCTGCAGAAGCTGGAAGACCATGGCACTGTCATAGCTCTCACCACCACAGGTCCTTCAGCACTGGGGCACCATAGTGAGGGATTCAATCACCCATGCTCAGCTCACCACCATCTCAGCTGTACAGGCTGGCAGCTGACCTGCTCCAGCCCTGGGGCTGCTGCCAAAACTCTTGGGTTCAGAAGAAAGAAATAGATTCCTCTGGCAATCAAGAGATCCCTTTGCATGGAGCCAGGATCATGGTTTATAATTCTGTGTAGTCCTCTGCTGTGCTCCATATTTTAAAAAAAAAAAAAAAAAAAGAGAGACAGACAGAGAAAAGAAAACACACCAGAAGAGCTCGGTGTCTTCCTTCAAAACTTCTCTATTTCACTAACTTACTCTAACCTTCATCACAGCTCTTTCCTTGTCAGCAACTCTAACGCTGCACTATAGCCCTGCCCACGCACAAATGCACTGGTTGAAGGTAGGAACTGGAACCTCTCCGTTAAAGGAACAAGCAGGCATCCCAGAGACTGACACAGCTGCTATTTGCATGTAAAAGGGGAAAAGACAGTGCATGACTGAGCCCAAATTAGCATGAGCAAAACCTCCCACTGCATTTGCAAACTACAGCTAGCACAGTGGTGCTAATAGAGGTGCACACTTTCCTCAGCTACAAGGGAACTTGGCTAACGGTGGTTCAAGAATTTAGCATCATATGAACTTTTCCCCGTTTCCCTAAAATTTACAGAGGGCTAAAAAAAGGGAACCATTGTGGATGCAGGATGAACTGAATGTGCCCAGGTTTAATTTCACCTCTACTTCCGTCTTGATTCCTGAAGCTAGCTCAGCAAAAGCCGTATTTTCTAAGGTCTCCATCACTCCTATACCCCTAGATTTTTCATATCCAGAAATACTCACTGTGCTCAGCCATCTAAAAAGAAAAACCAAACCCTGCATTTGCCCTGCAAAATGCAGATCTAACACTCTATGTATCATTCCCATCTTTAGAGAAATGAGGACCATTAACCTCTTTTGCACCATCAACTCTTTCTAAGGGATACTGTGGGGATTCATGTCTTCAAAGTCTTCCTGAAGACACACACTTCATAAACTGTAAGATTTCCAGATTTTAACACAATTTTTGTCCTTTTCTCTGGCTATGTACACACATACCTAAGCATCCACGCTTGTGCACATGTTTACTGAGTCATAAAAAGAGGATTAGATGTCTCAGTAGACTATTTAAGGAGTGTAATTTTATTTAGAACGGTCCCTCAAACCAAACTGTATTTTGAGGTCTTGTTGCAGAAAAGTTATAAACTCTTTTTACTTTATCACCATACTTTCATGGCAGCTGTTGGAACAATCCAGTGCCTCTGCTATTTCTGCAATAGGTTTAGCTCATCTAAGAGATGAGAAAGAACAGTAGATGCAGACATTAATGGTAATAAAAATCAAATCTAAGCCCTACATGAAGGGAAACAAATTCCAAAATGAAAAATTTGATTACACAGTACCTGTCTCCTGTCTTGACTTCCTCATTATACGTAGAAATTAACCCTGTCATTAAGTTCTTTGATCAGGCTGTACATAAACAGCTTATAATGGCATGAAATCTACCAGAGCAAGCAGGCAAATGAACAAGGGGAGAAATACTGACATTTGGGGCTGCTGTCAGACATCAAGTGCTCTTACGCCCCCCAGGGCCAAACTGCTAGAGTAAATGGGGTTATTCCAAGGATTAATTGCCCCTCCTGGTTTGTACTACTTCCAGAAAGTTTCAGTAATACCATCTAAGAGACAATTGGTAGAACTGGTTTAAGATCTACAGAAATTTTTAAGCTGGGCTGTTGCTTTAACTGTGTGCTGGGTTACACCCATGGGGGTGGGGGTGGGTGTGTGGAGGTGGTGAGAGCCCTGCTTCCCCCAGGGGACAAAAGAAACCTGATCCAGGTGGATGTGGTTTCTCCCTTCTGGGAGGAGGGTTCCCCAGATCTAAGTTGGTCTGTTCTGCTCCCACTTCCTGTCCAGCAAGGCTAGCGGGGGACAGGCATGGCAGCCATCTTTTTCTTTGCTCCTGCCTTGCCCGTTTGGAAGGACCCACCACTGCTGCCAGCCTCCTGGTTCTGCTACACAGTCAGCCCTGATCTTCCCCCTGCCACATCCATGCTTCTCTAAAGGACTGAAATCCACATACATCCTTATTCCTTACCCTTGTAAATCCTCCCTGTTATTGCTGTATATATGTATTTTGTTAAAAAATTTACTTCTCCTATTTCCAAACCAACTCCAGATTATTTTTTTGGTAGATTAAACTCCAGTTAAGGCTTAAACCACCACAAACTGCTCTGAAGCTAAAACTCGGTACAGAAATTCCCAGTCCACACCAGAGCTGAAGCAGTACTGCCTTTTTAAAGTATTCTGAGGTCAAATGAGGAAAAGCAGAAGTTAAATAGGAATAGTTGCTATTATAATCTATCTACCCAGAATTAAGGCACCTGAGGAGAGATTCCTGTGGTCAAATTGATCCAGGTGTGAATTGCTCAGAAATGAGGAATGGCACCATTTCACATATCCGGCTCCAAACATTTGTCACTTACATTTGGAGAATTTCTGTCTACTAATGTATATTATAAGCAAGATTTTTGGGCAACCAAGAGACAGGGTTTTTTTCTAGTTTGCTTGTTTGGCAAGATTTTGGAGCAGAAGTTGCTTTCTTCTGGGATGCATTTAATGCAACCTAACTTTACTTGTCATACTATCTAAATTTCTTGCATGTAGAGTCTGCTGCACAATCAGAGGTAGTCAGGCCAACAGGGTCTCTTCCCAGCACCATCCCAGGCCTGTCTTGAGTACTCTGCAATATTTGAGTCCCGTTTGCAAGCAGTTGTGTGTCCTGTTAACCCTTTCTACACCTTTGCTCAGGAGACTAGCAGAAGATTAAACAAGGGTGCCAGGTACATGTGCCCCTGAGCATTGCCTGAGGACACTCCATTTTATTTAAAAAGTACAGCTCAGATCCTTGCTCCTCTTTTCTATCCTATATTAGTTGCAGTGGGGTTTCTGGTGGTTTGCAAAGTACAGCAGGCACAGGCATAAGGAAGAAATCCTGACCCAAGAGAGACAAAGGCAGTTCCCAGTATCTTCAAGATGGCTAAGATTTTACCTTTAGCATCCTAATGAAAGCTTGGAAAAACACTATGCAGCCCCACACATTGTTTCTGTGTTCATTGCTAAACATGTTGCAGCAAAACCATGTTATTACTCCTAGAGGCACTAAAATCGAGTTATTTCCAGCTCCAGAACACTATGGCAAGACACTGTTCAAAACCAGCTCTCATCACAAATCAGACAAACTCCATCCTAGACCAAAACAGCTCAGCCAAAGGATCACAGGCACCATTCCCAGCACACTGCTCTCGCTCTATACAACTGCTTAGCCATTCTTTCTCGTGGCCCACATATCAGTTGTGTGCTCACAAAAATGGTCCTCTCCAGATCCACAAGTACTCAGACACTCCTTTCTGTACAGTCATGCAAAGAATGCAACCATACCACACAAATATGGGGATACACACCACAAATAATATTGTAGAATTGGAGACTTTGACTTCAGCTACAGAGGGAGTGGGCTCTTTGAGGTAAAGGTCTGTAACACTGAGAAGGATGAGCAGTCACTCACCAGCCTGGCAGAGATTAGAAGACTCACAGGAGTTGGGCAGCAGGGAGGAAAGACACCCACAGGAGGCAGTCACAGGGAATAGTTAGCTGAAGGCAGCATTTTTACATCTGGTTGTAACAAATCAGAACCAAGCACATGTGTGGTCCCCAGTAATAAAGCAAATCAGATATTTCTTTTCAATTTGCAATTCATGTTCCAATTCATCTACTTAAGTACTGCTGGGTATTTTGCCTACACTAAAAGTTGCAGTAAGAGTGTACCTGAATTTTCTAGCAAACCTAGAAGCACCTAACAATTCAGGCTGCAAATGCACATTACACATACCAGCTACTATATCATTATCATTTGACACTTTTACAATACGTCAGCTTCCTTTCTAAAAATAATCTACTGTTAAATAGCAATTTTACGTGACTAGCAGCATGCCAGGCTTTTCTCACAGATCCCATCCCCAAAGAATCCCCAGATTCAGCAAGGCAATCAGATCTCATCTGCAAAGTCTTCCAGTGATTACTCTCTCTCATTCACCTTTTCAGTGGTCTGGAGTTTGTTCTTGCTCCTGCTGAACTGAATCCAGCCTTGCTGGTGAACTGAAGTATTCTGGTAGATATAGGGCTCCAGTCCTGACCAAGCAAGACATTTTTCAGTATGTTCTACCCGTAAGTTTATGCATTGCTTCAGCATCACCTAAATATACAGTCAAGCAGGTTGATAAACACCTCTCTGTACAGCTCGTGGCATGAACCAGGAAAACTCCCTGGCACAGCTTTGGAGCTGCTCTAGAATAACTCAGGGATAATGCACATTGGCACTGAAACGTAGCCGTCAGGAAAAGCATAAACAAGAGGAGCAGAAGCAGCTCCAGTGGCACTGCTTTTCAAAACACACTTAATGGCTGTTGGGGACACGAGGCCTGAGCCTTGTTTTATCTTTAAAACTGAACTTGGGGAGGAAAGCAGCTGCTCAGGGGCCCAGCTGAGTCACAGTGGGTATGTGAAGGAGCCAGCCTACTGAAACAACTTTCAGGGGATGGTAAAAATTGTAGTTAAGATAAACAAAGTTGTATTAAATGTTTGGGTTTACTGGATCTTTGTCACTGATGTTAAAATGGCTTTAAAGCAGAGTGGTAACTTTATTCCATCAGTGACAAATCCCAGCCAAGGAGAACAGCATGTTTCCAGATGCAGTTGGATCTGTCCGGTAGGAACACCTGGCTATAGAAGTAAGGAATTCCAGCACATCCCTCCTTTGCACTGCAGGAGGTGAGGCTTGGGGCCAGTCTCACAGATGTGACCAGGACACTCAGCACCTGCAGCTGCCATTGAGCTAATGGGAAATGTTGTTACTTAGGACTACCAAGGCTTTGCCTCTGGGAGAGGAATCTATGATTTACAGTGAGGTCATTGATTACAGGAGTCCACCACAAAAACACACCCTTGAAAGGACCTTAAGTTTTCAGTCCTCCCCTTGGAGTACACATACACCTATGGCCTTTCCTGTATAAGATGATATATGAGCCCCAGTCACACATCTGAGAAACTGGTAACTCAGTTCACCTGCAGCATTCACATCAGGGAAAGCCTCTCCAGACAGCTGCAGATTAAACTCAGGTCACACATCAGGAGAGCATCGCTTTGATAGGTTTCCTGACAGCAGGCTGAAGCTTGTGCCTGGAAGGCTCAGGCCTATTGAAAAGTATGCCAAATGCTCTTGCCTTCAGGAGGTAATAAATGCCAGAAAAGATGTACACAAAGCATTGCTAGACCTGAATCAGAGAACGAAAGCAAGAAGCTCCTTAGTACAAGGTGTAACTCCCTTTCCATTTGCAGGCCTCGGAGGTGCTGTCAGTTAATGAGGATGAGTCATGGGTATCTACATCATCTCTTCTCAGCAGTCTTTATCCTATCATTCTGCCATTGCTCCTCTGCTAGACAGACAGAAAGCCATAGAGAAATATTTCTTCTCCATTTTATCTGCACTTGCTCTCCAGAGATGAACGATAAAGAAAGCAGCAAGGAAAATACTACCATTTTCAGAGGCAATCCACACTTCATGGTGCACCTGCCACAACTGCTTCCATTCTGTGCTGAGGTGCCTATTCAAACATGCAGGAATCCTTTGGAAATAGGGCCTGTTTGCCCTCTCATTTTCTCTGCAGTCTGTATTTGCATTTAGACTCCATAACTTCTGATTGCTGGCTAGGAAGAGCTGATAATGGCATGCACAGGGGTCTTCCCAAAATAAGACAATTGTGCCTTTTGGAGGTCTCTCCCAGTTCTCTTTTGCTCCAAACAGACCTTGTTGGTGCTAGCAAAGAGCAATCTCCAGTCACTGCAAACGGCCAGTACTCTGTTGAATTTCTTGGTCTGGGAGCTATTTTACACCAAAGATCTTGCATACTTCTCAAGCCACTGCTTTACTTATTATGCATGCTCTTCCTCAACAAGACCATGACTTAGAGGACAGAATCAATAAGAATCATTTTAAACTGGCTTCCAAAGTGTACAAATTATTTGTTGCTTGGGCCCTAGGTTCTCAAGTAAACAGCCTGAAGAGGCCATGGAAGTTGAAAACCAGAAAATGATATTCCTTTCTGTGGAAAGGCAGAAGAAACAGCTGTGTCTTTAGAAAAGGTTCACTTCATAATACTCTTTCTTCATTACCAGCTGTTACAACAAGATGAACACAAAGGACAGCTCTTGCAATCCTTTTGGATTACTTGTGAAAAACATATTAGTAAATTACACCAAATTACTATGTTTGTGGTCTTTGCTACTAAGTGCATTTGTTTCTCATAATCATAAACTCAAGCAAAACGAATAATGGCAGTAACACACTGGGGTGTCAAAGATAACAGTGGAACAATTATTGTTGGCTGCCAACAGCCTCAGTCGAGTCAGTACAGCACAAGCATCTTTTGCCCAGCCGCTGCACCAGCAGCAGCAGTTCCTACAGAGCATCACTTTATGTAGCAGACAACTCTCTTCTCATCTGCCATTTAAATCTGGCCTAAGTGAATCAGAGTAGTTGCATGTGCCATGACCAATAGTGGTCACTCATGAGGTTTTCTGTTGGTAAGATTTCCTCTGAATTAGGATTTTGAATATCCTGTTACTACATCTGAATGGACTGTTTCCCAGCAGACAGGATGATTATTTCTGCTCCCAGGCAGCTGCCACAAAGCTGGTGCTATAAAAGGAACAATTGTCCAGATTACACTGTACTAATTCAAATAGTCAATGCATGGGAGAGTAACTCCACACAGAGCTCAACCTGTCCCTGCTTCATCATCACCACTAATCAAAAACACATCGAGGTAATTTTTATCATTGTTCCAAGTCAAAAGAGAAACTGAAGACTTTGCTGATTTGAAATTGCTAGCACTTGGCATTAAAAAAGTTCTTCTGAAGGCACCTGAAAACCAAATTACTTAATCTTTGAAGAAAATGTCTTTTGAGGGGAGTCAGGGGAGTATTTTTCAAGTAGTGGGTAGAACAGAGATGCTCACGATTTTCCTAGGAAATATGTGAAAATTAATCAAATATCTGCAGGTTCCTTTTTATCTGTTTCCAAAGGTTGGATTCCTTGGTACCAAGAAGGCGCAAGCCATGGCTGAAATTTCTCTGTACCTGGGACTATCATGGCATCTCTCTCCCAAGCCTCTCCTCTCCTAGGGCTCTTTGCATTTTCTTCCCCACCTCCATGTATGCAATTGTATTGAATTTGGTCCAAAAAATCTATTTCCAACCATGTGCCAAACATGGACACCCTGATACACAGGAGGAAGCACACACTTGCTCTGGAGGCTGGATGTTAGTGGCACACGGAAAATTCCCCTAATTGTTCAGTACCTGCATTGCTGTAAGCCTGAAGAAGAGCTTCATCACACCTCCACAGTACCAGGCACTCTAGGGTGGGACCTCACAGAAAGGAGCAGAGTCCTGGTAAATCCTGTGCCTTAGAGACTGCCTTAGCCCCAGCCCAGCACTCCAGAGGCAGCTACTCCAAGCAGTAGTGCAGGAACATCCATCTCCTGCAAATAGAGGCCCACCTCTCGCTGCAGCAATGGGCTGCAAGCAAGGCACAGGGCACTTTCATATAGATAAAGGTAGGGTTGGTACTCCCATCCTTCCTTTTAATGCCAGTATGTAAAACCCGGCTACCTGTCCGAAGATTAGACACATTATCCAATAGGCCACTTACTTTATGTAGTGGCTAAGCTTCCATTGTACATCCAGCACATTAAACGAGATTTCAGTGTGGGCAAGCAGGAGGCCAGACACAGGTCTGGGGTTTATTTCTCACTGACCAGCTTGATAGCAGAAGTGCCATGGTCATTCTTCCTAATTTCAGGGACCTTTTAAATAAAGTTCCACTCCAGAAGCCAAGCATGAAAGGAGAAGAATGAAAACTCTTTGATAGATAAGATATTACGAGAGACTGTCAGAAGCTTGGTAGGAGAATGAAATAACACTCTGGATACTGTCATTGAAAACAATAATGAAAGAGTACACCATTTTCTTAACTGAAGTACTATCAAATCTATGTTACTGCCACACAACATATTTTTCCTCCAAAGGTGCCAATTTCAAGCTATGACTATTGATCTCTATCTAACACTCAAAATTAACTGCACAACTAAGGAAAAGTGGCACCAAATCGTTTGAGAACATCAAACAGTAAAAAGCCAATGGGGTCAAATCAAGGTCAGAATTTGATGAGTAGGGTGTCAGAAATTTAATCCATTTTGTCTAAGATAATGTATAGAGCCAGTATTTGGTTTGTGTTGGTTTGGGGGCTTTTTTTTCCGTTCTTTTCTGTATTTTTTTTTAAGCTACTTTCTCTCAAAAATATCACAAAACCAGACCTCAACTTTTTTTTATGAACTTTTTTCCATGACTGGAGAGAGAAAAGATTAAATGGACTGAAACACAGATGGCAATTATGCCTCTGTTTATTTCCTAATGAGTCACAAGATTATTTTTTGCCTTCTGCCACATCATTTCAGAATACTAGAAAACCTTATCTTGAAAAAGGCTTGATGAGACAAAGTAATACTGTTAAAAGTTCCAGTTCAGTAAGATACTTAAGTGTATTTAAAAACAAACAAACAAACAAAAAAACAGCAAACAAACAATATCCAAACCTTTAACCACAGGTGAAGTCCTATTCACTAAAACTCAAATTCAGAAATGATAGGTAAATCTGTTCCACCAACTGGCAGATGTGATGGATATTAAATTCATTAGTGGTCTCATGACAAAATATTCAACAGCTCTCATAGTGACATGTTTCATTTACATCTCAGCCTTTGGAGAAAACTATGTCCAGAACTATGGCTTGAAACAGCTTCCCCTCTCTCTTCTCACCAGAAACTGCAATGGCCTCTAACCACTTCCCATTTGGGTCCCTATCCCTCACTGCCTGCCCAGGATACTCTCTAGCCTCAGAGATTTGACCCAACTCATATCCAGACTGAGACCCGCACCCAGAAAGCCTGGCTGCCTCCCTCACTAGAGGCAGCAGAGCTGTGAGCACACTGACCCCATGCAGGCTGTGGCCACTTTCTTCTAAAACCCATGCTGATAACTGATTTGATAGTGGCAACACTGTCTGCTTCTGATACCACAGTCTAGTCATTAGCATACTCTTGAAAGCAAGTAGAAAATATGTATTCATTATTTCAAACCCATGTCTCTCACCTTCTCAGATGGTGCTTTAACCACAAGTCTTTGGAAAGGGGACTCCCCTGTTATCCTACAAAAAACATGTAAGAAAAAAAATCAGGCTTTGATCCCAAAAGGGCTGAATCTTCAGCTCAATGTTTAGGACATGACAGGAAGAGATGAATCCATTATCTGAGGACTTTTAATGTGTTTTAGGCAGTAACTGGGGGTGGATAACATGAATTTGGATCTTGTCAGGAAAAGTCTGAGTGTGACCTCCCACCTCCTACCAGAACTCACAATATGCAAAAAAGGATTCATTTTAAAGGGAGAGAAAGACATACGCTCCTCTCTTAAACAGTGCTATCTCCATGCTGGAACACATTGCTTTCTGCAGTAGTAGGTAAAGACATCTCTACTCAGGAGGTGGATGGTGCTTCAGAATATTCTATCAAAATATATGTCCTCAGGATACTTCTGTTTCTTGGCTCTAGAGTTTCCTTCTTCAGCATCTGGGGATTCCTGCAGGAATTAGGAAGCCTCAAGTTTACCTGGCCTAAGGAACTTCAAAGACACACACAACTGCTGCGGCAAAGATAGGGCACAGTTAGGTTGAACAATTTGTTACCTAAAACTGTTTCTGACAGATGGCAAGGTGGTTCTGGAACACTGTGAACATAACAGATTTTGGGACAGGGTGCTGAAAAGAACTGATTTCAGTGAAAAGTTGGATTTTTATCAAAATGACCTTTTCCACTCCCGGCGCCTGCTCTACACATAAAAATTGCAAAGAAATTTCCCAAATTTGATAATATGGACTCCACATCCAACCGTCATCATTGCCAGATGTTCCTATGATGTATCACAACAGCACAAGATGACAGAAAATGATCACTCACATTTAAAAAGTCCTGAGTTCAAGGAAGATAATGTGTTATTTTCCCTGAAGACTTTCAAGTTCCTGAGTCTCATGTGGAAATCAGTCACATCTACTCTGCTTTTCTTTCCTGCCATTGAATAAGCCTGCAGTTTTCCACAAGAAATAAAATCCACCCATTTCAATTACCAAGGCGTTTCCAGGCTCCATTCCTAACAAAATGAGGCTTAGTTGTTGTCACTACGTGTCCATTTATCTGCCCAACAGTTCTTCCCCTTTCTGCCTCCTTAGCACATTCAGAAACTACCCGACAGACAGGGAAGGGGGAAGGAGCTGTGAGCACTGGGTGGGAAGAGTAGATATAAAAAATCCTTAGTTCTGTTTTGATACTTTGCAATCACAGTACAGATCTAGACAGCAGATCAGCAAGTCTCTGAGGTTTGAGAGGAAACACTGTCAAAGGATGGTGTTTCTTTTCCTTTAAAAAAAAAAAAAGCCTCAAACAGTTTATTACTAGGTGTTGCATTGCATCTGAAACTTTCAGTTTCAGCGCTTACTTAAGTGACGTATATACCAAGTGGAGAAGGAGCTTACTAAAACCTTCCAGGATGAATATCTTCACACTAGCCAGTCTAGACATTTTCTAGCAAATATAAAAGTGGGATTAGATGCTGCTGCTGCTGTGCTATTCTGGAGTCCATTTCTGGTGACTTCATCATAAGAACAATACAGAGCTGTTGTAGCAAGTCCAGAGAAGGGCCACAAAAATGATGCAGAGGCTGGAACACCTCTGCTATGAAGATAGGCTGAGGGAGCTGGAGCTGTTCAGCCTAGAGAAGAGAAAATTCCAAGGAGACCTTAGAGCTGCCTTCCAATACCTGAAAGGATCCTACAGGATGGCTGCAGAGGCACTTTTCATAAGGGTGTCTAGCAATAGGATGAGGGAGAATGGTTTGAAGCTGAGGAACAATAGGTTTAGACTGGATCTTAGGAAGAAGTGCTTCAGTACAAGGGTGGAGAGACTGTAATAGGCTACCCCAGGAGGCTGTGGATGCCTCCTGCCTAGGGGTGTTCAAGGCCAGGGTGGCTGAGACCTTGAGCACCCAAATCTAGTTGAGAAGTGTCTCTGCCCGCGGCAGGGAGTTTGGAGTAGATTATCTCTAAGGTTCCTTCCAACCTAAGCCATTCTATGACTCAAATAAACAGAAAAATTAAAGGGAAAAAACCCTCTTAAACAAAACCAGGTAAACATTAGCTAAAAATAATAAGGTTACTTTGAGGTGAATTTATCAAGATAAATCCATTAAAATTCCAAACACTGAAAACCTGATGTTTAAAGCATGTATTGAAGTGTATATTTGCATGTCTTATGAGTATGTGAAACCTTTTTTTTTTTTAATCTAAGAACCTAGTTTAGTATTCTAAATTAGTGTGGAAACCAGTGTTGTTGGCCTCTACTTGGTAGTTTGCCACATATGTGGCTAACTCATGTAAGGGCCTACTGAATTTTTAGTGTTTTTAGTGTCCGAACTCTTATCTTACTTTACCCTCCTTTTCTAAAATGTTTCACTTACATGAGATGAAAATGAGATGAGATTTCTGACACTTTACTGCATAGTTAGGAAAAAGGATCATGGGGCATGTGGCATGTGGCACAGCCTTATGGGGATACTTGAGGTAAATTGTACATATCTGCCTTCCCAAGGAAAGGTTTTCTATTTGTATTGGAATGGGTTTTAATAGATTTTATTTTTCCCCAATTCCTGGTAATTCTTCTGGCTTAGTTTCTACATATATATTCCACAGAAGAGGTAAAGGTTACCGATGTACTAATATTGCTTCTGTATGATGCTGTATGTTTTCAATCAGGCTCACTCCCACTGTGATTTCCATATCTAGCCACTTGCTCTTCTACTTCTTGATAAGTGATGGTCCCTATAAGGAAGTCGGGGGCGAGACTGTTACTGCTTTGAGTAAACAGCCTAAAGGTCAATTTTAGATGTTGGCTTTGACACTCTTGGTTCAATAGCCACCCACCGTAGCTGTCACCAGTAAGCTGAAATTAACCTCATGAAAAAATAGCCTTTCAGTAGGTCCTATTGCCTCCTGAACAGAGCAACCCACCAGTGAGCACTTAATGGTGGACTGAAGAAAATCCTATCAAATTCCCCTCGTGGACACCTGACAGAGGCATTTGGTCTGATATTAGGATCCAAGTGTTACATGTCTTCCCTAAGCTTTGCTAAGCCTATGGGAAAGCCAATGAGTTAAGGGGGTCACTGAGTCCCAGTGGGTCTGTCCATATGGGTGCTACAGTTCTCCTCGCCAGTGCTCAAGGACCTTTTTAATGAGATTTCCCACAGCAGAAATGGAAGTGGCAGAAGATATCCCATCTACATGCACACAACTAACTTCTGCAGCCATGGCTATGTGCACTAGAATGTGAAGGGGTAAAATCCATGGTTAGCACTGGACCCCACTTAGGGTGTCCAGCAGCATAGCTGTTACACACGCAAAACCATTGCCCAACCTAGACTCTTGCAAGAAGTTTCTTTCCTCCTTTTCTCACAAGACTCATCAGCAGGAAGCACAGCTTTGCAGAATTAGATGCATCCACTGCTGGAGCATGTTGCCAGTACACAACACCAGTGTGCCTCCATTGCTAAAGGATCATTACACTACTGACATGCCTGGCCACCTTCTCCCACACACCTCTTCAGCATGAAAGCAGGAAGAACCCAGCAGACAGATCTAAAGATACTATCTTCTTGCAAAAGAAGAGTTGCATGACTAGTTCTAAGATCCAGAGCAAAAGCCAAAGTACCCAGTGAACTTATAAAGCAAATATGCCTTGCATTGACCCCTCTACAGATTGAGCTATGCATAACCCACAAGGGACACCATCACCCATGGCAGAATCCAAAGTTCATTACAGATGACCACTATAGGCCTTTTAGTAAATTTCCTATTAAAAAAGGTCATTTCCTTCTCAAAGTTAGGTACTTCAGGCTTGTAGGCTCTTATTCTAGGCATCTTCCCCACCCTGAACACAGTACCGGAAGATGAGCCGCCGGGGCAGACAGCCAGCCTGGTTGGGTAATGAACTTCTAAAGGAACTAAGGGAAAAAAAGAGGGTGTATTATCTTTGGAAAAAAGGGGAGGCAACCCATGGAATGTTTAGGGATGTTGCTAGGTCTTGTAGGAAGAAAATTAGGGAGGCAAAAGCACATTTGGAGCTCAGACTGGCCTCTGCTGTGGAGGACAACAAAAAGTCCTTCTATAAATATATTAATAGCAAGAGGAAGGGCAAGGACAAGCTCCACTCCTTGGTGGGCATGGAGGGGAATATTGTAACAAAGGATGAGGAAAAGGCAGAGGTGCTTAACACCTTCTTTACCTCAATTTTTACTAGCAGGACAGAACGGCTTCCAGACAGCTGGCCTGCAGAGCAGGCAGAAGGAGCCAGGGAGCAGCATAGTTTTCCCCTGTTCCAGAATGGGACAGTTAGAGATCTTCTCAGCCGCTTGGACCCCCACAAGTCCATGGGACCGGATGGGATCCATCCTAGGGTGCTGAGGGAGCGGGCGGATGAGCTGTCCAGGCTGCTCTCCATCATTTTTCAGCATTCCTGGCTCACTGGAGCGGTCCCAGAGGACTGGAAGCTGGCCAACGTGGTGCCCATCCATAAGAAGGGCCGGTTGGAAGAGCCAGGGAATTATAGGCCTGTCAGCCTGACCTCAGTGCCAGGCAAGATTATGGAACGGGTCATCTCGAGTGCGATCACACAGCACTTACAGGATGGCCAGGGGCTCAGGCCTAGCCAGCATGGATTTAGGAGGGGCAGGTCCTGCCTGACCAACCTGATCTCCTTCTATGATCAGGTGACCCGCCTGGTGGATGTGGGGAGGCCTGTGGATGTGGTCTACCTGGACCTCAGCAAGGCCTTTGACACCGTCCCCCACAGCAAACTCCTGGCCAAGCTGGCAGCCCATGGCTTGGACAGGAGCACACTGCGTTGGGTTAGGAACTGGCTGGAGGGCCGAGCCCAGAGAGTGGTGGTGAATGGTGCCACATCCAGCTGGCGGCCTGTCACTAGTGGTGTGCCCCAAGGATCAGTGCTGGGCCCCATGCTTTTCAACATCTTTATTGATGATCTGGATGAGGGCATTGAGTCCATCATCAGTAAATTTGCAGATGACACCAAGGTGGGGGCAGGAGTTGATCTGCTGGAGGGCAGAGAGGCTTTGCAGAGGGACCTCGACAGGCTGGACAGATGGGCAGAATCTAATGGCATGAGATTTAACACATCCAAGTGCCGGGTTCTGCACATTGGCCACAACAACCCCATGCAGCGCTACAGGCTGGGGTCAGAGTGGCTGGAGAGCGGCCAAACAGAGAGGGACCTGGGGGTGCTGGTTGATTGGAAGCTGAACATGAGCCTGCAGTGTGCCCAGGCAGCCAAGAGGGCCAACCGCATCCTGGCCTGCATTAGGAATAGTATGGCCAGCAGGAGCAGGGAGGTCATTGTGCCCCTGTACTCTGCTTTGGTTAGGCCGCACCTTGAGTACTGTGTCCAGTTCTGGGCCCCTCAGTTTAAGAAGGACATTGAGACACTTGAACGTGTCCAGAGAAGGGCAACAAGGCTGGTGAGAGGCCTTGAGCACAAGCCCTATGAGGAGAGGCTGAGGGAGCTGGGGCTGTTTAGCCTGGAGAAGAGGAGGCTCAGGGGCGACCTCATTGCTCTCTACAACTACCTGAAGGGTGGTTGTAGCCAGGAAGGGGTTGGCCTCTTCTCCCTAGCAACCAGCACCAGAACAAGGGGACACAGTCTCAAGCTGCACCAGGGGAAGTTTAGGCTCGAGGTGAGGAGAAAGTTCTTCACCGAGAGAGTGATTCGTCATTGGAATGGGCTTCCCGGGGAGGTGGTGGAGTCTCCGTCCCTGGAGGCGTTCAGGAGGGGACTGGATGTGGCACTTGGTGCCATGGTCTAGTTGTGAGGTTGTGATTACAGGTTGGACTCAATGATCTTCAAGGTCTCTTCCAACCTTGGTAATTCTATTCTATTCTATTCTATTCTATTCTATTCTATTCTATTCTATTCTATTCTATTCTATTCTATTCTACCTCCAGTAACTGAGGCACTGTTTGGTCTTGCAGTGTCAAATTGTACACTCTGCTGGAAGACACAGTCTTTACAAAACTGGAAAAGACATGGCGCAGCCCAACCTGGAGAGAGAGATCTGAGACTCTCCCATACAAAAATGTTGACTGTTAAGAAAAAAAAAAAATATATACCCAAGTGAGGGCACAGGTTGTGCTGATAAACTATCTCCACTTTTCTGGTGAGATGTACATGCAAGTACATTTGCACTTAAATTTCACCATGAGGTGCACCTTGCATTGTCTTTTTCTCACCTCTGTAGCTAGAAGAAGAGCCAGAACCCTGAATAACAGTTAAGGGAGACAGCAAAAATATGTACATTCTTCAAAGATGCTGCTGTCTTTTCAGAGCCAGACACCTAGACTATTGCATCCACCATTCCCTTTGCTTCGAGACATACATGACAGTAGCTACCAAAACATCCTGTTCTTTTCCACCATGGTTTGTGGAATACGGCTGTCTCTGGCACTTCCCTCACATCCAGCATGGGCTGCTCTGCTGCCCCTAGAGATGAAACTTCTGGATTTTAGAAATTCCTAGCACAATTCACTCAGGGTGGCATTATCATGCAGGTGCTAATAGGTAAAAACTACTGAGCACACACCTCATTGCTCTTTTTCCCTCCCTCCCCTACAGAGGGCAAAGAGAACTCAGGGCTTCAGACCTCTGCAAAAGCAGTCAAGCCCAGCTTCCAGAGTGCCCTATAAGGTTTTGTATAGGCACAGTCAGGTGTTTTCTCCAGATACAGGCTTCATTTTCTAGTACATAATTTTCACTTTGTGCTAAACAGACAACAGAGTGCGAAAACTCCCATTTTTGGGTTTGACATTATCAAACATACAAGAAAACCATCTGCAGTTTTCAGCTTCAGCTTTTGCTCCAAGTTAGGATCTTTCAATTACTTTTCCAAATACGTTTTCCAGCTCAGACACTAATTCAGTCCACTTCCTACTCTAGCTGCTCTCCTGCTCAGCAATGTCTGCTTTCCAGCCTGATGCAGAAGTCACTGCACCTGAGCAGAGTGCTTATAACCCCAGGAAGCCATACAACAAAGCAGGGTCCTTGAGTCCAGTACTTACTCAAAAATGGCATCTGCATGACAGTTGCACAGCCCCAGCACTCCTCCCTCATGGATGGTAGATTAGCACAGGTGGGACCTCACTGTAGTCCGTTACCACAACCTGTCGTGTTTTTCTAGCTGAAGGAATCTGGGTAAAGAAAACACAAGCTGTATTTAAGCAATAATACCTTCTGGGAATGTCTAGCAACAAGTGTTCCAAGAAAGGAGCTGTGTCTCTGGCCCTTACCCTCACCAGTCAACAACTCCCAGGCTGAGTTAAAATAGCTAACTTAAAAGTCATAATCGCTATTCTCAGCAGTTGGTTTGGGGTTTTTTGTTTGGTTGGGTTTTTTTGTTTTGTTTTTTAATGTACCTTTTAACATGATGCAAATTTAAACAGGGCTTGCATGTTACCATGGATATAATTTCATGTTTATAAGACTGGTCTTTCCTGGCAGCTAAATGCCTGCATGGGAACAAACAGCAGAGCAGGATTTTGTTTGGCATTTTGTTCTGTTTATGATAAGAGCTAATTACTTTGTCTATTAACAAGCTTTTGATTTTACTAGAGTTTCTGTAGGAACAGAGTTCATCTCATCGGCATTAACCACATTACAACTGATCCTCCAGTTTGTGTGAACAGATCCCTGAACTCACTGGCACTACTCATGAGAATCAGGGCCACAGGATAAAGTCCTAGCATGCTTACATATCTGCCATGGTTGATATCACACAGTATACAATGTATGAATACATGCTACATCTCTGCCTGATGAAGAGTCCACTCCAAACCCTGAGTGCAGGGGTTGAACTAGAACTTTTTAGTAGAATAAAACCAAGATCAATTTTGACCAAATCCAGGCAGTGAAGTTAGATTTTCATTTGAGGAGAGGAGCAGTTTATTCCACAGTGTGCGAGGAAAATTCTCCACTATGGAATAGCAAATTCATCCCTATCAACTTGAAATCAACTGCATTCAAGCAGAGAGGCTAATAGAGTAAGAATACAGACTGGAAAGAAGGTAAATGCTACCAGTTTAGAACAAGTCCAAACGCCTCCTTCACATCTACACCTAATTACTTATGCCCATATCTGTTTCACAGACTGTTTTCCTAGCCCTACTGAATAAATTCTATGGCAAAAGCCACCTGGTCTTCAGTGGGACAACATTTCATCCTTCAGCGAATAAGGCTAGAGATAGCTTCTGGCTGCTGGTTGGTAATGTGTAGGATTTTAACAACTTAGTTGCTATTGCTAGAAGATCTGAAAATAAGATGTAATTGCACAGACAAATACAGGGATTACACCACACCATGTCCCTCCAGATCATGCAGCCAGAGTGTTTACCTGTGTCTGCTTGTTCCTGTCATTAGAAGTTAAGTATCTATTTCAGTATCAGATATACCTATCAGTCAAACTTGACTCCAGCTTTTGAAGTGGGTGGAGAGCAACGCCACCCCTTTCCTGTACCAAAGTCTGCTACAAAACTGCATTTTACTCACAAACATATCTGTAGCTCTGTTGTGTTCTGACTTTTAAACAAAATAATCTCATTGGACAGATACCACCAGCAAATTTCTCCACTCTGTGGAGTGTCTTCACAACCCTCCTACACTGTGACAATGACTCAGGCAAAACTACTAAATTTAGGGCACTGGTATTCTGTGTGTTACGCTGGTGTTCATACAAGTAATGCCTTAAACAGTAAATTTCTGAATTAAGCATTCAAGCATCTTTTCTGTGCTGCATCTGTCACTGAAACAGAACGGCAGTGAAAGTGGGCTGAGGAGGAGGTTATTTGGACCATGATTCGGGTTGTGTTTTGGCTAGAGCTAAGTGCAAATTCGAATGAGATTTACATGTACTTTTAGAAGCATCTATTGACCTGGTATCAGGATGTTTGATCTCAAGTGATGAGATCGTGCAAGATTAGCTGCCCTGGGGAGATTCCCTTCATCTCAGGCAAGAGACTGCAGGCTTTGACTCAGAAAGTGGGATGATTTCTCTTGGGATGACTAATGCAATTCCCATTTCTCAGCATTCAATTCACCCATCTCTCTGAGGTTCCCCTCCTGCAAGGATGGCTCATGAAGTATCTGCTGAACTGTTGGTTGCAAATCCATGCAGTAAATCAACACTTCTGTAATTCAATACAGAAGTACCTAGAATTACTGCAATTTTATAATTTTCAAACCACCCCCTGCTTCACAAGTAACAGCCATCCCTGTAGCAAGGGCAAGGTACTCTGGAAGAAAGCAGCGGTGATAAATTAAAGGCAAAAAGTTTTGCAGCTATCACTCACAAGCCAGGTCTTTGCAGAGAGATTGGCTATGTGGTCACCACCCAGAAAAGGGACAGCAAGTCCCTTGCCATAAGTGGAGCAGAAGAAGTGAAGAGTGAGGTGGAACAAGAAGGGAGAAAAGAGGAGTGGTTAATCTATCTCCTTTGTTAAGGAAGTCTTTCCTATTTACTTGCCTAAAATTGCCAACAAATCAGCATGAGATCAAAGTCAGGCCAGGAGACCACGCTGTCCTTCAGGCTGACCACACCACCTGCTGAAGCCAGCTAGAATTTTGTGTGGATATCTCAGGGCAGGACACAGAAACAATGACTCACCTATTTTATATGTTTGCCAGATGTCTCTAGAAGGGCATGGTTTTCTTAAATGTTTTTGGGGTTTGAAACTGCTGAATAATCTTTACAAATATAGTTCATGATCTGTTACCTAATTAAAACCATGCAATTGCTAAGAGTAATCTAAGCTGTTTGCACTGCACATTTCCATCACATACCCTTCCTTTGTTAGAATAGAATAGAATTACCAAGGTTGGAAGAGACCTTGAAGATCATCGAGTCCAACCTGTAACAACAAACCTCACAACTAGACCATGGCACCAAGTGCCACATCCAGTCCCCTCTTGAATGCCTCCAGGGACAGAGACTCAACCACCTCCCGGGCAGCCCATTCCAATGGCGAATGACTCTCTCGGTGAAGAACTTTCTCCTCACCTCGAGCCTAAACTTCCCCTGGTGCAGCTTGAGACTGTGTCCCCTTGTTCTGGTGCTGGTTGCTAGGGAGGAGAGGCCAACCCCTTCCTGGCTACAACCACCCTTCAGGTAGTTGTAGAGAGCAATGAGGTCGCCCCTGAGCCTCCTCTTCTCCAGGCTAAACAGCCCCAGCTCCCTCAGCCTCTCCTCATAGGGCTTGTGCTCAAGGCCTCTCACCAGCCTTGTTGCCCTTCTCTGGACACGTTCAAGTGTCTCAATGTCCTTCTTAAACTGAGGGGCCCAGAACTGGACACAGTACTCAAGGTGCGGCCTAACCAAAGCAGAGTACAGGGGCACAATGACCTCCCTGCTCCTGCTGGCCACACTGTTCCTGATGCAGGCCAGGATGCCATTGGCCCTCTTGGCTGTCTGGGCACACTGCAGGCTCATGTTCAGCCTACCATCAACCAGCACCCCCAGGTCCCTCTCTGCCTGGCCACTCTCCAGCCACTCCGACCCCAGCCTGTAGCGCTGCCTGGGGTTGTTGTGGCCAATGTGCAGAACCCGGCACTTGGATGTGTTAAATCTCATGCCGTTAGATTCTGCCCATCTGTCCAGCCTGTCGAGGTCCCTCTGCAAAGCCTCTCTGCCCTCCAGCAGATCAACTCCTGCCCCCACCTTGGTGTCATCTGCAAATTTACTGATGATGGACTCAATGCCCTCATCCAGATCATCAATAAAGATGTTGAAAAGCATGGGGCCCAGCACTGATCCTTGGGGCACACCACTAGTGACTGGCTGCCAGCTGGATGTGGCACCATTCACCACCACTCTCTGGGCTCGGCCCTCCAGCCAGTTCCTAACCCAACGCAGTGTGCTCCTGTCCAAGCCATGGGCTGCCAGCTTGGCCAGGAGTTTGCTGTGGGGACGGTGTCAAAGGCCTTGCTGAGGTCCAGGTACACCACATCCACAGGCCTGCCCACATCCACCAGGCAGGTCACCTGATCATAGAAGGAGTTCAGGTTGGTCAGGCAGGACCTGCCCCTCCTAAATCCATGCTGGCTAGGCCTGAGCCCTTCGCCATCCTGTAAGTGCTGTGTGATCGCACTCGAGATGACCCGCTCCATAATCTTGCCTGGCACTGAGGTCAGGCTGACAGGCCTATAATTCCCTGGCTCATCCAACCGGCCCTTCTTATGGATGGGCACCACGTTGGCCAGCTTCCAGTCCTCTGGGACCTCTCCAGTGAGCCAGGAATGATGAAAAATGATGGAGAGCGGCTTGGACAGCTCATCTGCCAGCTCCCTCAGCACCCTAGGATGGATCCCATCTGGTCCCATGGATTTGTGGGGGTCCAAGCAGCTGAGAAGAGCTCTAACTATCCCATCCTGGAACAGAGGAAAACTATGCTGCTCCCTGGCTCCTTCTGCCAGCTCTGCAGGCCAGCTGTCTGGAAGACATTCTGTCCTGCTAGTAAAAATTGAGGCAAAGAAGGTGTTAAGTACCTCTGCCTTTTCCTCATCCTTTGTTACAATATTCCCCTCCATGCCCACCAAGGAGTGGAGCTTGTCCTTGCCCTTCCTCTTGCTATTAATATATTTATAGAAGGACTTTTTGTTGTCCTCCACAGCAGAGGCCAGTCTGAGCTCCAAATGTGCTTTTGCCTCCCTAATTTTCTTCCTACAAGACCTAGCAACATCCCTAAACATTCCATGGGTTGCCTCCCCTTTTTCCAAAGATAATACACCCTCTTTTTTTCCCTTAGTTCCTTTAGAAGTTCATTACCCATCCAGGCTGGCCATCTGCCCCAGCGGCTCATCTTCCGGCACACTGGCACAGCCTGTTCCTGCGCCTTCAAGAGTTCTTCCTTGAAGCAGCTCCAGCTCTCCTGGAGCCCTTTATTTTTAAGGGCTGTTTCCCAAGGAACCTTCTGAGTTAGTTCCTTGAGTAGCCTGAAGTCTGCCCTCCTGAAGTCCAGAGTGGTAGTCTTCTTGCTCCCTCTCTTGGCTTGGCTGAATACCGAAAACTCAATTATCTCGTGGTCACTGGTGCCTAAACACCCTCCGACCACCACATCACCCACCAGCCCTTCCCTGTTGGTGAAGAGGAGGTCAAGCATAGCCTTACCCCTGGTAGGCTCACGCAGCACCTGGGATAAGAAGCTGTCCTCCATGCACTCTAAGAACCTCTTAGATTGCCTCCTCCCTGCTATGTTGTGATCCCAGCAGATATCAGGCAGGTTGAAGTCACCCATGAGAACAAGGTTAGGCGATCTTGAGACAGCCTTAAGCTGCCTATAGAATGCTTCATCAAGATCATCCTCCTGGTTGGGTGGTCTATAACAGACTCCAACCAGGATGTCTGCCCTCCTGGTCTTCCCTCTAATTCTCACCCACACGCACTCAACCCCATCGTCCCTGATCTCTAGCTCAATGGCATCAAGAGCCTCCCTGATGTACAGGGCCACCCCTCCACCCCTTCTTCCTTGCCTGTCTCTCCTGAAGAGCCTGTAGCCATCAATTGCAGTGCTCCAGTCATGTGAGTCATCCCACCACGTCTCCGTGATGGCAACTACATCATATCTTTCCTGCTGCAACAAGGCTTCCAGCTCCTCATGTTTGTTGCCCATACTTCGTGCATTAGTATACATGCACTTCAGCTGGGCTGCTGGTTTTGTCCCTGACTCCAGCTTACCACCCTCAGACTCCTGTATGGGGGGACTGGTTTCAACCCCTTCCCCCTTCAAAGCTAGTTTAAAGCCCTGTCAATGAGACCTGCTAATTCCCTTCCCAGAATCTTTTTACCTTTGGGGGACAGGCCATTCTCGTGTACTGCGACCTTTCCCCTCCTCTGGGACAGATGTACTCCATCTTATTGTTCCTCATCATGGGAACATAACTCTTTAATAAAATTAGGTTCATACAAAATTCATTTTCAGATAATCTGCTGTAGCCTCCTGAAGTGCTTATGTTGGTCTGATGTGCAGTATTCAGCCCAGGAAGTTGGACATCCTTGCCTAAGGTTCTGCAGAGAAGGTAAAGAATAAGTCTTTTCAGTTCAACCCAAAAGCCATACTTCTATGTATGCTTGCCCCCAGGAAAATGTCCATAGTACAATGTCTTTATGCTCATCCTGGCTCCATCTGAGAAGAAGGGACCTTAAAAATCCACAAGGCACCTACTTAAAAGAAGCTTTAAAATCCATGCTTAGTGGTGATCTGTAGGGATTATTTAATGTCCTCCTTGCTCTAGGGCAGAACAACAGACCATCTCTGAAAAAATTTGTCACCCTTGTTCTTTCAAAAGTTCAGTCAAGAAGATTCTAGTTTCTCCCTAAGTAATCTGTGTCATGATTGTAATACTCATCCCATTAGAACACTTTTCCTAACGTTCAAGCCTTGTCTCTTTATCACCTCATTAGGACATTCATTCAACCAGGGAACTTTGACTGGGTCAGATCACTCAGATCACCCAGATTTAACTTGTAGTCAGAGACTATAATGATGGATGATCTTGAAAGCCAAGATCAATTGATATATCAAGATCAAAATAATATCTGTGTGGTATCTACTGCATATTCTTTTTCCCTTAGTTGCCCTTTAAACTGGGAAATTATATTTGTTAATATTGATTACTCCTGGCATTTTTATTTTTTAATCATTTTACAGTCCAGGTTTGTATGGACTGTATGATAGTCTGTTCCACTACCTGTCCAGGAATACAAACCTCTTTCTTAATTACAATACAATACAATACAATACAATACACCAGGTTGAAAGAGACCTTCAAGATCATCGTGTCCAACCCATCAACCAATCCAATAACGTTACAATAAACCAGGTTGGAAGAGACCTTCAAGATCATCGTGTCCAACCCATCAAACAACTAGATCATGTCACCAAGCACCCCATCAAGTCTCCTCCTGAACACCTCCAATGACGGTGACTCCACCACCTCCCCAGGCAGCCCATTCCAATGGAGAATCACTCTCTCTGTATGGAACTTCCTCCTAATGTCCAGTCTAAACCTGCCCTGGCACAGCTTGAGACTGTGTCCTCTTGTTCTGGTGCTGGCTGCCTGGGAGAAGAGACCAACCTCTGCCTGGCTACAACCTATTTTCAGCTTCATTAGCATTCCCTTTTTTTGAATACTTAAAGGGGGCCTGTAAGAAAGATGAGGGCAAATGGTTGCAACAGGAGAAGGTGTGATGGTTTTAAACTAAAAGAGGGGAGATTTAAACTAGACAGAAGAAAGACTTTTTTTTTACACAGAAGATGGTGAAACACTGGCACAGGTTGCCCAGAGAGATGGCAGATGCCCACCCCTCCAAGCATTCCAGGCCAGGATGTTTGGGGTTCTGAGCAATCTGCTCTAGTTGCAGATGTCCCTGCTCCCTGCAGAGGGGTTGAACTAGATGACCTTTAAAGATCCCTTTCAACCCAAACCATTCTGTCATTCTATGAACAGGCAAACCCTCTTAGATAAAAGAGCTAAAATAACTCCATAAGAACCTCTACCCTTTGAAAGAGAGTTGCCTCAACATATCCCAAAATAGTCATGCACTGAGGGGACTTTTGCCACAGTGCCTTTCCAAGCAACATCCAGATAAAGCATCCATAGCCACTAAGGCTACTGAGTGTTTCCAAGGATCACTCAAAAATATATTTCCGCTCCTCCCAGGGATGTGGCTTAAACTACACCCACCAAGAGTCATTGTTCTTTCTCTAACTTCACCCAAACAAGTCTGTCCTTCATTTATTCCACAACTTCAGAACAAGCATGGATAATGCTTCTCCGTTTCTCTAGGTCTGTCCTTCCAGAATGAGCTGTACGAATACTCCAGTCCTGTGACTTACTCTGGCAAATTTCTGACATGCCCATGAAGTATTGAATTTGATTCTACACTACAGTATCAGGTCCTTTCCATTTTTCCTATGATTGTACTGACATTGCCCTCTTAACCTTCCAAAGGGGCTACTGTAATATTTGCTCTTTAAAACTTTCCAGTGTTTTTCTTCTATGTTTTTCTTAATTTTTACTTGCATAGGTAACTTGCACTAGGCTCTTTCAAACCTAGCATAAAACTCTCTTCTCACTAGGCTGGTCTGCAGTGAAATGTGATGGGTTCCCATTTCTTTGTCACCTAAGTGCCACATCTCACTGCCAGGCCTGTGTAAGAACATCTGCTCTTACGTGGGAGGCTCTTCTGCCAACAACACATGGGAAGCTCATACACTTACCTTCAGAATTTGACATTAGCAAGTGCCAAATATTTCATTTCCACTCTCCTGATGGAAAAAGAAAAAAAAAGAAGAAGAAAAAAAAAATAAAACAAAAAAGTAGTTTGGTAGTCCTCTGAATAGAAGCACTTTACTTCAGTGAGTTCAACCAAAGCAAAATATTTTGGTTTGCCCCAATTTAACATGAATTTGCCTCATGCATCCAGTGAGATGTTGTCTGATCAAGCCTTTTCCCATGATTCAGCACTATGACAGGTAAGATAGGAGACTGCAATGCCCCCCTTGGTTAGGTAATGCAGAGGTGGGGGTGGCTGTCAGGATGCAATGCTACCTGCTCCAAGAAAACCAGAGCAGTTTGGGCTGATAGCTGACACTTAAGTAACACACAGCAATCTAGCTTAACAACTGTTTTGAAATGGATCAAACTGACTCCAAGCAAAATATTTCAGTTATACCTTCCTGGTGAACCCTCCTTAAAGCTCAGCTTCACAGAAAGTTTGCATGAAAGTCACTTGAACACCAATTACTTTTGGACATAATTTAATTAGCAACTGTAGAAATAGATCAGTCATCATGACTTGCTGCACAGGAAGATCAGCATACTGATTCATATATACTTCATATACTTGCTTCAGGATTGCTTCAGGAGCCCAGTACTTTTACATTTTCTTCATACAATGACAGATCCAGAGCAGGCCTTTACTCTCCAATGCCTTGCACATGATGGGAAGTGATGATAATCATGAGTAAACCCAGAGAGTTCTTTTGAGCCAATTAGATGGCACCAGTCACAATGACATTAGTCATCCACTCCTCAGTCTGAGGAGAAGGAACCAAAACTATCATTCATCTACTCCTGAAGCTGCAAAAGACACGAGGGAAGTGTACTATTTCCCATTGTTATTGCAACCATCCTCACACAAAGTGACACAAGCTGCTATTTTCTGCTCCTGTTCCAGGAGAATGTTGGTGACTCTGTGCAGGTTTCAAAAGAGAAACTTTGATCATAGTATCATAGTATCAGTCAGGGTAGGAAGGGACCACAAGAGTCATCTAGTTCCAACCCCCTGCCATGGGCAGGGACACCCCACACTAGATCAGGCTGGCCAGAGCCTCATCCAGCCTGGTCTTAAACACCTCCAGTGACAGGGCCTCAACCACCTTCTGAGAGTACCTTCTGGGTACTCTCAACAACACAAAGCCCAGGCTCTGGGTTAGAGCACGGGATGTATGGAGGTGTGGGAGCAAATTCATTCAGTCCAAAAGGCATAGCCTAAAACTACCACAGGACAGCAGTTTTGCAGATGCTGGTCAAAGCCGTCAGACATGAAGTTGTTTGCAAAGAGCTGTGAAGATGAAAGCCCTGAGGGTTAAGATTTCCTTGATCTCATTTAACTGATTAATTTTTGTTCTCCTTCTCCTGTCCTTGTCTGACCAACACATGACAAACTATGGGAAACAAAACGGGATCAGAAAATGCTATACAGAAGGGATATATGCAGCCTGATGACATTAGCCTCTGCAGCTTTTAAGGGTAAGATGACCGAGATATGACTGTTGGTTAACAGTAACAGAGAAGAGAGTTGTCATATATGGTGCCATGACTGTGCACCAGTGAGAATAACAAAAAAAAGCATGAAAAACAGTAAATGATGTGTGGAAAAGTGCACACACAAGGAAAATCTCCTCAGAAGTTGCTAGTGAAGCATCAGGAGAGTTTGACTGCAGAGGGTTCAAAGTCTTTAAGACTTTAAGAGCAGATCTAGGAATAACACTGAAACAGAGAGACACTGCCATGGAGTAGTCAGTCTAACAAACCACACACCAAAGTCTTCACACACTGAGATCAATGACATACCACATCTCAGAGAGCTGAGAGGTGGGGGAAGTCCAGGAGGAAGCAACAGTCAAGAAAGGCTGATCAGACCTGTCTCCAAGGCAAGGTGGTTTGGATATCTGAAAGATGCTGATGTAGCAGTCTAGCTCACTTCCATCCACACTCAGGAGAGCAGGCTATTTGGTAGTCCTGCTGAGCAGAGAGACCTTTGTTTATGATGTCCCAACATAAGAGGCACCCTTGAAACACTTAACAGCTACATGTATCTATCTCCAAGGCACTGGTTGGCCAGCTCTGGACATACCACCTCTTGCAGTCTCATCAACACTTTGTATTTAGAAGACAGATGTAGTGAAAAAGATTAAAAGTCAGAAACATGAACCCTTCTGAAAGAGGGGTAAACAGATCAAGTTAAAGTAATATTATAGAGGAGTCAAGGAAAGACCTATGGCTTGGGAAGCCCAGGCACCTCCAACACATCTAGGGAAACTCTGCCAGGATTTTCATGGCAATTGCTCCTCTGGAGTGACATTTTGGTTCACTGCCCAATTAGAGTTCACCCTTGATGGACTATGTGGAGTAGATCCTCAGCTGAATAGTGTCACTGTTTTCTAGAAGCATGACTTTGATCATGAGACAATTATGCCTCAGACCTCAGACTGGCAGGAAGGTGTTCTCAGAGGAGCTACATTTGACAGCTTCACAATGAAGGGAAATGTTACACACAGCATGAAACTCCAATTCAACAAACAAATTTGAAACTGACTTTAGAAGTGGTGTTAACAGATGGTACCAAATCCAAGTGGCAAAGATCACAATTACTTCTTTACATTTCTTATTTTGTCTTTGTGTGTGTGTGTGCTTCAGCCCCAGAGAAAAAGATTATGACTCAAGATGTGGAACTAATTAAACTATATTATACTAAAAGGAGATTTGGCCGTGTTGATAAATCTGGAGTGTGGTACAGCAAGATACCCCTCTGTAAACATTGAGACACCCCAGGATTTCTCATAATTATGAAACAATTCGCATTATCTCCATAAACAATCTTAGATTTAAATGAAACTGGAACTAAAGCATGCCTGCACTCGATAAATCAGATAATCTAAGACCATATTTATGTGTATGTATAAAAAGATGACAGAGGGACAACCAGAATAGCAAATGGGTGCTGCAGCTGTTGTTAGAACTTACCTTTCTATAGACAGCTGTGCTGAATTGTTTCATTCTCTTCAAAAGACAATATGTAAAATTTCCTGAGTTGTCTTTCATACTGTGCACTAGAAATAACTTGACTATGGTGGAATAGGACTCACAGCACCTCTCTTTTTCTCAGAGAAAGAAAAATCTTTCTGTAAAGATACATTTTATGTTCCTGTGCTCCTTTATAACAAATGCCTGTCTGCACAATGTAAGAAGGCTAACTCTGAGGTGGCCACTGCCTTGCTTGGTATGAATAAAACAACACTGATCTAAGAAGTGCTGGTGTGTCCCACGGGAAGGGAAAAAACCTTCCATTTGCACATCCAATAGGAAAAGTGTTTTAGTAAAGAAAACTCTAACTAACCTAGATATGCTACTGGCACAAGGAAACCAAGAGTGAGATTTCTGACATAAACTCAGTCCACCTTCTACTAAACTACCTCCAGCCTAGCAGTCTATATACAACCTTCAGAAGTTACAGTGGTCCTTGCACAGGTAGCAAAAGGGAATTTCTATCTGTGTTTCACCATGCAGAAAAGAGGAGCTCTGGGCCTATAGTGGTGCTGAAGCATCTGCAATACATTGATCTGTCTGTGGGCAACAACTGCCTTTGCAGACATGCAGCACCCCAGGCTCTTTTTATGTCATTTGCACCCAAATACTGCTAATTGGAAATTAAATTCACACTTCCCTGGTTCTGAGCAAGAAAACTATGCCCCTTTACTTGAAAGTTAATGCCTAGTCTGGACTAGTCATCCTGCCTCTATCAAAAGCAGAGACAGTATTGCAGATGAATCACTCTGGATTCCATCAATGATGGAGAAAAAGAGAGCACCCATACATTTTGCTTAGACTAGACACCTAGCCTTCAGACAGCTCAGGTAGGATACCTGAATGGTGTTTGCTTTTTAATGTGTCCAAGGGTCAAAACAAATAGCACCATTGCCAGGAAGCAGAAATCGTGCAATGGACCCACAACATCAAGCAGGGGTACAATATTTGCATGCAGTGACCCTTGGACACTAGTGATCTTGGAGATTTTGCAGTGAGGGTTTCTGCCATGCCTGAGGACAGCTGAAAGCACAGTGGAATAGACCCAGGAACTGGATTGAGTTCAGCTGGCTCTGAAATGCTCAGCTGTGTGGTGTGACATGGCCCTGTGATGTCTCCTGAGGTGAATGGAATTTTGTGCATTTTCATTATAAACACATAAAGCAGGTAACTAGATGAAATACGGTCTCTGAAAAAGCTTCTTGTAGATGTGAAGACTGCAAGAGGCACACATCATTCTTCATTTAATGCTTTGTTGATCATGGACTTGTGGATAATTTTCTCTCTGAAAAATTCTAACTATTCTTTTTAAATGTGAGTTTTAATAAGAGTATTTGAGATGTCTTTACACACAGATTTGACAGAGACTGCAATGGCAGCGAGATGCTGATCTGGCTGGGCTTGTGCTGGCCCTGTGGCTGAGGCACAACAGCAAACACCTGTCAGCTTCCACTGGGAAGAAAAAGGCTTTCTTTTGAGTGAGCACACAGCATCAGGCAGCCAAGCATTGGGCTCTCCAACCTTAGGAGAGTATCCCTCCTCAGCCAGCTTTTATGAGATCACATTCAAGCGTATGCCACCAACTTATTATGATGCCATACAAAGTGAACGCTTTGAAAGCACTACTTAACAGCACTTTGTCCTTACAGGACCCTATTACCAAGGCTTATAAACTAGCTAGGCTGTTCTAAAGCAAGTTCTGTATATGTTATGAATAGACACACCACATACCAAGAGCAGCAGGAGGACATTGTTTCTTCCCTGCAAGTATTTCATAAATAATCAAAATCACTGTATGAAAGACGGGAGAAGACTATGAAATATATATAACATTCCTGGTTTACAACTAGCACATGTGTGCAAGCACATGTATCACTTTTCTTTTCACTTGGTCCATATTTGACCTTGCAATGTTCATTCAAGAAATGGCTTCAACTACAAAGTCATCTTTCAAATAATAATTTTTTAATTGATAATATGCTCCCACACTTAAATCAACCTTCTTACTACCTTTAACCTGTTTTTTTTATAGAGGTATAATACCAGAATGGTAGGGAAAAGAAAATATTATGTATCTAGTATAAATATGTATTTTAACAATTGACAGCACGTCTCAAAACCCACAAATCATAGAGGTCAGGCAAGGCAGTGCAGTGTGTGTTTTCATTCCATGTTATTGGTTTCTTAATTTAGCAAACAGATTTTTGACTGCATTTAAAAAAGGAAATCAGCAAATCAATACTACATTTTCTGTAAAAAGGAGAAGCGTTAAATTACTCAGGTTACCACAGAAACAGGTTTAAGCATAGTGCTGCCACAGATCAAGTAATTAGGTACAAAGAAGAATTAAATATCTCAAAAAAAAATATTGATTTATGATGCTATGTCAAGTTTAGGACATAAATATTTATTATCTTGCAACACCTATTCCTTCAACATTTAGATTAATTGTATTCATGTCCTTTTAATACAGGGCAACTCAGCTAAGCTGAAGTAGCCAACAGTACGACAATACTCTGTTACATTTGATTCTTCCCTGAGAAATAGAGAGCACATTTTATGTCAAATTATTCCATGTACAGGGAATGCTCAATGCTGGGAACAGACAGCCTCTCTATGGATTACAGGATTAGACTCCTGCCTTTACTATGGAGCAGTCTAGTAAATGTAAATTAAACCACCATCAAGTAGACAGGGACAGCATCTTCAGTCTTAGGCCTAGAGTACAGCAAGAAACATAGTGCACTATGTATTTGCCTTATTACTGAGCTCTTCCTGACAAGAAGCAAGTTTGCCTAAATAGCAGAATCATAGAATTGTAGAATGGCTTAGGTTGGAAGGGAGCATCTTAGAGATCATCTACTCCAACCTCCTTGCCATGGGCCAGGACACCTCTCAACTAGATTCAGCTGCTCCAGGCCTCAGCCAGTCTGGCCTTGAACACTCCCAGGGAGGAGGCATCCACAACCTCTCTAGGCAACCTGTTCCAGAATCTCACCACCCTCATGCCAAAGAACTTCTTCCTAAGATTCAATCTAAACTTAACTCTGGCTCAGCTTAAAACCATCCCGCCTTGTCCTGTTGCTGGGCACCCTTATGAAAAGTCCCTCTGCAGCCTTCCTGTAGGATCCCTTCAGGCACTAGAAGGCAGCTCTAAGGTCCCCCCAGAGTCTTCTCTTCTCTAGGATGAACAACCCCAGCTCCCTCAGCCTATTCTCATAGCAAAGGTGTTCCAAGGGCTGGAATCAGAATCAGACAGAGAACTTTGAAGGTTTAAAACCCTACGTTCTTTTAGCTGGACAACAGCAACATCCATTTCTCCTATAATGCACACTGTAGCAGGCTGGTTATTTTCACTCCAAGACTCTAACCTGATAAGGAGGCAAGACTCAAACCAAATCTCAGCAAAAACAGGAAGATGAAATAGTAAGTCTTCCTCTTTTTTTTTTTTTTTTCCCTTTTTCCTTCCTCTATACAAAACATTACCAAACTGGCCTTTAGTATAAATTCAGCTCACAGAAATAATTCTTGAAAGCCCATTCGTGGAGAGTCCATTTCCTTCTCCTTTCATGCTGAGAAGGAAACTTTCTGTGAGTTTACTGTAATGGAGTGTTTGTCTGTATCAGAAACAGCCTGACCTCTCCAGCCACAAGATGAAATACCAGCAGCCCACTCTGTCACTAGTTCACTATTAGGAAATTACATGGGAGGAAAGACACAACACAGAATTCACAGGGGGAAAAAACCAAAACCAAACAAACAAACAAAACCCCACAAAAACAGAAAGGAGAAAAAAAAAAAAAGATAGCAGCAGTGGTGGGAGTGAATGAACAAGTTTAACAATGAAGCCAGTAAAAAGGAAATACCCTCTGGGTAATTGATAATAACAGATTAGTTGAGGCAAAGGGTCAGATCCTGAGCAGTTTAAATGGCCCAGCTTCTCCAAATGCAGCAAAGCCACGGTGACTTGTAGCAGCTGCAAAAGCCCCAGGAGACAGAAAAACCCAGCTATAAATATGGAATTGGAGGCGCACATTTTGAGAAGCTACCACTCACTTTTAGACTGAGGTACAGAGGTGACTCTGAGGGTTTGTTTCTGCGGGGGAGTTCCTGTGAAGCAAGCTGAAGTGTGAATTCACACTGCATTTGCTGCTGGGTCTTTATGTAGGCTGTAAATTCATACCCTAGCCTATTTTACAGGGATTTCCCCAAGCAGATAAGCCTTAAATTGGCCTCCTAATCACCAAGGCAGACAAAAAAATAGGTGTTTTTAAAATGGCAGACCCACACAAGAATCTCTGTATTGTGTGCAGGAACAACTGGGTACTGGGTAATATATATTCTACTGTAGTCCGGCACCTACAGGAGTGCGGTGCCCTTCTTCCCTCTGTTGACTCCTAAAGCCCCCTTCAACCATCTCAACATTCCTCCACTGTAAGAAACATCTTCAAAACCCCCAGCCCTGTCCCAGCTTCATTTTTCTATATTAGCTCCTGACTCTTCTCTTCCCCATTCCAGTTCCACATCTGGAGGTCCATGTTCTCCTTACCTACTTTCCTCTGACCCTCAGAATGAACAACAAAACTGATCTGGTGCAAAGGTGTCTTCTCGCCTCTGAACCAACCCAACCATGTCCTGCCCATTCATGCCTCACCCATTCCCTAAAGCACTGAATCCTTGGGTTAATGGATGTCCCTTAAAACCTAAGCAGACAAATCCCAAGAAGTTTGGCAAGTCACTCAAGCTTTCTTGGCTGAAAGATTCTTTTACCTGCAGCCTAATGGGAGGCCAGAGGTCTTCAGCAGAAGACAAAGGAAGCAGCTAATCTGGTTAACTCTTCACCAGGGTCCTAGGCTGGGCAGCTTGGTCTTCAGCAAAGTAGGATGAGCAGCTTGAACCACAAACGGTCTGTGCTGTTTCCGTGGGAGATGCAATGAGACTGTAATAGAGCAAAGGATTTATGCCTTAGCTCATCTAGGACCTTGCACTGCTTCAAGAGCTGCCTGTGATTCTCTGCTGTGCTGGCTCTGGCTACAATACTGTCAGCTGAGTCCCACCTGTGGCCATACCATACTAGCACAGCATTGTAGCACTTAACAGCACTGTATCCTGAAGGATCCTTTTCAAGAAGTCAGTTTAATAATATCCTCTTTTTCATGGTGCCCTGTGATAGGACACAAAATGGAACACAGGAGGTTCCACCTAAACATGAGGAAAAGCTTTGCTGTAAGGGTGACAGAGCACTGGAACAGGCTGCCCAGTAAGGCTGCAATGTCTCCTTCCTTAGAGACTTTCAAGATCCACCTGGAAGCATTCCTGTCTGACCTGCCCTAGATGATGCTGCTTTAGCAGGGGGATTGGACTTCATCTCCAGAGGTCACTTCCAAACCCCTGCCATTCTGTGATTCTCTGTCACCTGATGCAAACATCAGGTTTCTCAAAAGCAGTTGGGAACACTGTCCTTCAATAGAATCCCTGATTTTGCAAAGGATGTCAGTTGACACTTAGACGTCTGAGCCCTAAGATCAATGAGGGAAGCAAGACCCTCTATGCCCTGCATTTTGGATGCCTTGTACCATTTTAAAAGTACTGGCATTTGAAAAGGACGGCCTCACACAGCTAGCTTACCTCAGCCCACAGCCAAAGGCAACTCTTGCAGAATCCGAGACAGACAACAAATTACTGGAGCACAGGTAGAAAATTATGGAGATGTAGGGGAGCAGTGCAAAAGAGAAAGCAGAGAATGGGGGTTGCTGCATAATGGTGACTCTGAAATAAACCTGAACATAACAATACTTCTCTCTGATGAACAAGAAGACCCAACACGTGGAGTAACGCTGTAGTAAACTGTAATAGGTTTCCATCTTAAGTCTCAAGCCTATTATAATAATATTTTCTTTACCCATTTTTGGGGTACAATTCCTTTCATTTGTAGCTTTTGCTGGGTATAGATTTCCTGTCTACCATCTGTCTCTTGGTGTTTACAACTCCAAAGTCAAGCTACCTTACTAAGCCCACCGCTTACACAATAACTGGAATAATCATCAGCATATTCCATAAAAAGGGCACCCCAGAGAATTCAGGCATTAAAAAAAATCCAACATGACTATTCACATTAATTTAACAGCCTGCTATCCCCTGAAATCATTGTCAATACTAATGTATTTATCTAGCAACTAAACAAATGTATATGACTTTCCTAAGCAATACCACACTAACCCTCACAAAATTTCAGGCAAGGCACATTTCTCAAATAAAAATCAGACCTTATTAAACCTCAAACAACATCCCACAGAAACACAGCATCAAAAATACAGGCCCTTTTGGACAATTAGGTCTTAGTTTTAGTCAAAATTCAATGATTCCTTTTCAATTGCTTCAGTTGCAATGTCTTCAGAAGCAGGAAGAACCATCCTATGAGAGTTAACCAGTAGAAAGAGATGGCTCTCCTTATGCTTTATGCCTTTTTGCCCCACTAAATGTAAAATATTTTAAAAAACAAAATCAGGAAACAAACAGGGATTTGGTCAAGAGGTCATGCTGTCTGAATCACTGTGGTACGGAAACCACCAGCTCTAAAGAAGGAAAGTCCAGAGCCATTCATTCCCTCAAAGAAACAAAACCAAACCAAACAAACCAAACCAACTAACAAATAAAAAAGGGCATTAAAGACAATTTGACTTGCTGGTAGTCTCCCCCGCATCTGAAACACAGGAAAGGCTACCTGTAGATGGTGCCTTGACCTTCTTCCTCCTCATCTCTCTCTGAGCACAGACAGGAATTTGATCTGCATCACAGTTTTTCATATTGGGTGCAGTAAGAATTGTTTAAATGTCACTCCCTGACTCAACATGCAGAAATGCAGGGTCATGGCACTGCTTCTTCCCTCCACATCCTGCACCTATTGACCTCTTCTGCTTTTCCCTAGGAAAAAAAAAATTAAAACAAATTCTACCTACTTTACAGATTGAGCATGGCTAGTTTCTAGTAGAGATTCGTTCAGACTTCTCTGGATTGCCTTTTGTTACCTGAGAGTTTCCAAGCAAATACTGCTCAGAAGCAATTAAGACCAACTGTTCTTGGTCACACAAAAATCAGCTTATTTAGCAAGGCAACACAGTAATTTTGAAAGAGATCTGGAAAATCCTATCATTGTTAAAATTGCTGACAAGATCTAGTAAAGATCTAGTGTTCTGCTTGTGCATTTTGTTATTTTTATAGATTTACAGAATTGTTTGGGTTGGAAGGCATCTTAAAGGTTATCCATTTAAGGTTATTAAAGGTTAAAGGTTATCCAACCCCCTTGCCAGGGGCTGGGACACCTTCCACTAGATCTGGTTGCTCAAGGCCTCATCCAATCCAGTCTTTGAACACCTCCAGGAAAGGGGCATCCATGACCTCCCTGGGCAACCTGTTCCAGTGTCTCACCACCCTCACTGTAAAGAATTTCTTTCTAATATTCAATCTAAATCTACTCTCCTCAAGATTCAATCCATTTCTTCTCATGCCATCACTACAAGTCCTTGTAGAAAGTCCCTTCCTGGCTTTCTTGTAGGCTCAGTTCAGGTACTGGAGGGCCACTATTAGGTGTCCCTGAAGCCTTCTTTTTTCCAGGCTGAACAACTCCAGCTCTCTCAGCATGTCCCCATAGGGGAGGTGCTCCAGCCCTCCCATCATGTTCATGACCCTTCTCTGGACCCAGTCCGGCAGTTTCATGTCCTTCTTATGCTGGAGACACCAGAACTGGACACAGCACTCCAGGTGGGGTATGTCCAGGTGGTGTCTCTCCAGGCAGCATTTCATAAGACAAAATATTATTAGCAAAACATTTTAGCAAAGTTCAAAGGACAAACTGTTAGGTACACCTATTGCTCACAGCAAAGGTAACAGCTCTTGACAACAATAATCTATTGTCCAGACATTCTTTGCTTTCATATTTTCAAAGCATTGGCATACATAAACATGTTATACTTTGGTACTAAACACACATGACTCAGCTAATCATCCCCATACTTGACATAATCATGTTACTAAAGCTACAAATCCTATTCTGATAGTGTTCAGATTCACCTTACTGCTGCATCTGCAGCAGCCTTGTGGCATGCTGGGTTAATGACCAAGAGCTGCAGCAGGACAGTAACTGTGGTGCAGAACTAGAGGAGAACTAGCCCAGTGGCTAAACACCATAAGGTGAAGAAACCCCAGATCAGTTCTGCAACATATTTCCTTACACAGACTTTTCTACATCATTTATTCTCTCTGTGCCTCCACTCTGTAAAACTGTACTTTTATATAACAAGCTCTGTGAGAATAAATACAGTATGAAGTGGCACACTGACAAGGAACATGGAAATACTCTGAATCTATAACTCTCCATTACCAACCAGTCATTTTTAACACTCAAAAATGAATTATTCCAAAGAATGTTACAGTGAAAGTGACTCACAAAAGACTGAAGAATCAACACTGTTTCATGAACCAAATTCCGTTTTGTAAGCATAAGTTTGAAAGGGTTCATTTACCATAGTGATTCCATTTGGTAAGCAGTCATTGAAAACCATAAGCAGCTTTCTACAGAGCAAACCAACTAAGCAGCAATATTATTTCATAGCACTGGTCACAATGACCAAGGAAGCCTTTCAACACAGCAAACCATGTTCCAGGATGTCTTTGGAAAGAGCTATCAAAACTCTGCATCAGAAACCTCCGAATATTGTGCATTAGTTCTGCAAACTTCTTAATGGAGCTGCTTTTAGCCCTTCAAAATTTCACAGACAGTATGTTGGGAGGGCATCTATCCTGAAATATGAAATTCCAGTAACATTATGATAGGCACCAATTTTCCCAAAGAGTTCTTTATGCTGAGGGTAAGGTAGACAATGCAAAGCTTCAGCTAACTTCACAGCTACCTAAAAGGCATTTTATCCTTTCTGGAGGCAACTGACTCACTGAATAATATTGTTTCATTGGACAAAACCATCCCACAATCCTCCTTTTAAGATGTATGCTTTTTTTTTTTTTTTTTTTTTTTTCTTCCCCCCCTTTTATACACCTACACAGCCTTGCATCAATCATTCTCCCTTTCTCTTTCATGGAGGGCTTACCCTGGACTACAGCTCCTGATGACCTCTTCAGGTGTGGCACTCCTTTGGGTTTTGACTGTTCCCAGTGCATTCTGAATATTCCTTCTGCCCTGTCCCACGTCACCACTCCCACTCTAAAGTTTGACATGGTGCACCTACATCAGTGTTCAAGCTGGGAGCAGCGCTGTGCTTTTGAAACCAGTCCTTCAAATGCCCCACTTACCGCGCACTAATTTGTGTCACCAAGCAATCCCTGAGTGCACAGACCACATTCCTCTCAGCTGAAACTAAGCTGGAAGAGGTACCTGAGCAGCACAGGCATAGCACACTAGCTGCACACAGCATGCAGTCCAAGGGACCTGACCAGAGCTGCAGCTGTCCACATCCTCTCCCAGATAGTACTATACTTGATTGTGGAGAAATTGCCGTGGAGTATCAGACATTCCTTCTCCTTCAGAGAAACTGAACATACCCTTGCGACCCTGTACAACCACCCAAAACTCACATTGCTCCCTTCCATCCTTAAAAAACAACCAACCAACCAAAAAAACAACAAAAAAAGCACCAACCAAAACCCACCACACAAAACAAAAAAAACCAAACAACTTGATGACTGTCTTATCAGATATCTACCCGAGCGGCATCTCCAGTGGATCATAACATTTGAGCTGTTACCATCTGGAACTAATCTTTGATAAAACTGTCATTCTTGAGGTCCTTGCTCACCTGCCTGTATACTGACACCCACCACTTACCCCATCTCTACTATTCCTACAGATCTTTTGGAGTCTCTTGCTCTATTTTATGATTTTAACTAAGAATAAAGCTCTACCTCACCAAATTAATCTGAAACAAGTCCTTCATCTTCTGTGATTTCTTTGATTTCATGTGACTGAATTTCTATGCAAGTTCTACCAGTGCAATCTGGAACTTCACGCCATCTATTGAGAAATCATCTCTTATTTCTTAGCTCGCTTCAGCATGGTCTTTTTCTTTGTGGGCCAAACCAGGACCTGTGGAACTGAATGGAAGGACCTCAGATGACTGCAGCAGGCAGTCCTCTAAATGCATTTAATTAAGTCATTCAAACAACAGACGCCACTTACTTTAAACTTCAGGACTACGTGACATTCCGAGACAACCATGTATGTTCTGTGTCTTTCACGAGGACATTTTTCCCATTTACAACCTGAAAAAATAGTGGGTTTGTTCTAATGTAATTTTAACAATCAAATTTATATACAAGACCTTTAGAAAACAGAGACCCACCTCTAAATGCAAAGAACAAACATTTGCATTACCTATTTATATTAAAATATGCAGACATTTCCAAAGTATTCAGTCAACTTATAAATTTTTATAACTTCTTCAAATTGTTAACATTTTTTTAACACACAGCATTATTTCAGCTTTGTGGAAGGCTCAATAACAATCTTTCTGGTCTGTAAAAAAAAAGGAAAGAACATTATAATAAAGAATGCAGAATAAATAAAAACAAAACAGTACAAGCCGTACATCCACACATACAAAGACAACTTTCATGGTGAGCTATAAGCAATTATAATAACACAATGTGCTGCATGTTGATTTCACCAGTGAAAAGAATTTCTCCAGTTATTGAAGACTTTCCTGGCAGAATTTCAGAAAAAAAAAAAAATTCTGACATTCTCCCAATCTGACTTCTGTGCAATGCAAGTCATGCACATTTTAAACACCGACAAATAATACTCCCTTTCTTCTGCGAACTGTTAACAGCTGTAGAAACTATTATAGCCTGCTTAAAATCATTTCTCTGTAGTCAATAATCTCCAGACACTTAGCAATACTAAAGCTATTCCTGGGGCTAAACAAGAATTGCTGTGTGAGTACAAAGTTTGATTTATGTGGAAATGAAGCAACAAACATCTGATCTTTCTTTTTTTAAATAGCCATTCATATAAACATGAGTATCAGCTGCATAACTAGAAAGTGATGTACCGAGTTTACAGAAATCAGACAAAGGAAGACCACCCACAGCCATCTTCAAGATGAAAAGATTTGTCAGAGGGTGAAAGATTGCTGATGAAGATACTCTCTACATACATTGCTGCTCTCATGTCCCCATGGTGAGGCTTTGGTTTATGAGAGTGATGTTTCATAAATCTAAGTTTTCAAGTCTTGTGAAAGACACAAAAGGGATCAACAGCCCAGTACCATAACTTGGCAAGGCTCACTATCATAGAATCATAGAATCAATAAGGTTGGAAAATACCTCAGAGATCATCAAGTCCAACCTGTCACCCAAAACCTCATGACTAAGTCAGTCATGGCTTCAAGTGCCACGTCCAGTCCCCACTTGAACACCTCCAGGGACGGTGACTCCACCACCTCCCTGGTCCAATGGCCAACAACTCTCTGTGAAGAACTTTCTCCTCACCTCGAGCCTAAACTTCCCCTGGCACAGCTTGAGACTGTGTCCTCTGTGCTGGTGCTGGTTGCCTGGGAGAAGAGATCAACCCCCTCCTGGCTACAACCTCCCTTCAAGTAGTTGTAGACAGCAATAAGGTCTCCCCTGAGCCTCCTCTTCTCCAGGCTAAACAATCCCAGCTCCCTTAGCCTCTCCTCGTAGGGCTTGTGCTCAAGACCTCTCACCAGCCTCACTGCCCTTCTCTGGACATGTTCAAGAGTCTCAATATCCTTCTTAAATTGAGGGGCCCAGAACTGGACACAGGACTCAAGGTGTGGCCTAACCAGTGCTGAGTACAGGGGCACAATGACTCCCCTGCTCCTCCTGGCTACACTATTTCTGATACAGGCCTTCTTGGCCACCTGGGCACACTGGTGGCTCATGTTCAGCCAGCTGTCAACCAGTACTCCCAGGTCCCTTTCTGCCTGGCTGCTCTCCAGCTGCTCCAACCCCAGCCTGTAGTGCTGCATGGGGTTGTTGTGGCCAAAGTGCAGCACCCAGAACTTGGGACTTGTTGAATGCCATCATGTTGGACTCTGCCCATTTGTCCAACCTGTCAACGTCCCTCTGGAGAGCCCTTCTACCCTCTAACAGATCAACACCTGCCCCCAACTTGGTGTCACCTGCAAATTTACTGATGATGGACTCAATCCCCGTGTCCAGATCATCAATAAAGATATTGAACGGGATGGGGCCCAGAAATGATCCCTGGGGCACACCACTAGTGACTGGCTTCCAGCTGGATGTGGCACCATTCACCACCACTCTCTGGGCTCAGCCCTCCAGCCAGTTCCTAACCCAGCACAGAGTGCTGCTGTCCAAGCCACGGGCTGACAGCTTGGCCAGGAGTTTGCTACGGGGCACAGCATCAAAGGCCTTGCTGAAGTGGAGGTAGACTACATCCACAGCCTTCCCCACATCCACCAGGCAGGTCACCTGATCATAGAAGGAAATCAGATTGGTGAGGCAGGACCTGCCCTTCCTAAATCCATGTTGGCTAGGCTTGATCCCTTGGCCATCCTTCAGGTGCGCTGTGATTGCCCCCAAGATGATCTACTCCATATTTTTTCCTGGCACTGAGGTCAGGCTCACAGGCCTGTAGTTTGCAGGTTCATCCATACAGCCCTTCTTGTGGATGGGCATCACACTGGCCAGTTTCCAGTCATCAGACTCTCAGGCTGATCACAGGTACAGCAGACTGCCTAATAAAATCATGCAGATGCATCCAAGAGGAAGTTGAGGTCTCTGTGTGCTAACGTAATTCTTTCACACCCCAAAGCAGAGGTGGGAGCAGAAGAAATGCACAGTTGTGCTTCATCTGACATGTTTTAAATGATTGGGAAGAGAGGAAAAGACATGAGTGGAAAAAGAACAAATCTTAAAATACATACAAAATTTCAGATACATTGTATGGATTCATGTACCTTAAGATGTGCTGAAAATACAGTTTTGATTTGTCACTCCAACAAACTACCACGGAAGTTCCTTTGTCTTTTTATACATCTTCACCTTTCAAGAGACGAAAAAGCATAAGTAAATGCAAAAGATTTGTGGAGGTTTTGTGAACTTTGATAAAGTGTTGCAGCTGTTGTCCTGCAACACTAATAAAGTGAGGGTTAAGTTAATTTGAAGTCTTCTTGGAGAAAAGAAGCCTCCAAGGAGATATTAAGCAGCCTTCTAGTACCTGAAGTGGACCTACAAGAAAGCTGGGGAGGGACTATATACAAAGGCAGGTAGCAACAGGACAAGGGGAAATGGTTTGGGACTAGAGCAGGGCAGATTTACACTGGGCATTAGGAAGAAGTTCTTTACTATGAGGGTGATGGAAGAGCCTCAAATTAACGCTCCAGCTTCTTCTGGATTGATTTTAAATCTTTAGTTGTTAAAATACCTGGAAAGAAGAAAGATAAGCTAATGGTTCAGCTTACTTCTGTCAGCAAAAGCTTTTCTTTAAAGCATCACATATGCACCTTCTAATTGGAGCTCTTAGAGAAGTTTCAGCATGCACCAGCATTTTGCCATGTTGCACAGGTACACCTCCATCTTCTCCAGCAGACAAGAAAGCATCAAGATAGTCCCAGTACTTGCCTGGGGAAAATGCTACCAGGTCATGCCTACGGCAGATACAGTATCGACAGTGTTGCTTTCCAAAACGCTGCTGTTGTTATTTCCAACAGGTAACCTTCTCTCTGGAGACAGCCTTGACTAAATGCACATTACCAGTGCAGCTGCCCAAGGACATTGTGAGACTGAGGACTCCAGAGATGAAACATTCTAAAGGCACATCTAACACACATCAGAACTCCTGTGACTCTCTCCACCCTTGGGTCAAACTCAAATTCCTGTGCTGAGATTGAGAACACTGTTATTTATTGAAAATCCACTTTGACTTTGCTCAAGACCCCACATTCCTATCCCAGGCTGCTTCCAATTCCTCTGCATTTCTTCCTATGCACTCTCTCGCTCTACTTTTCTTATTCCTTTTGCTCTTGTGTGTCTCCTCCATGCTTTGAGCCATATTCTGTGCTGCCCTCTGAGCTAAGATCTCTCACCCTGGGGGAGGGCTTTGGATGCCCTATCTCTATAAATCTGGGATAACACTCAGATTTAGTAGGAGTAAAGCCAACCTGTAAGATTGTCTCTCTCTTGCCAAGGAAACTCTGTCCTTCCTCCTGCCTCTTTCAACAATCTCATCCTGTCTTTATTTAGCATCTGTAACTTTGCTCCCTTCTTTTCCTTAGCTGTTGGCCTACATTTCATACTTGCCAATTTTGCCATACTTGGAGCTTGTATAGGCAAAGTACAAAGTGGTTGTATTTTTCCTTCCTTTGTCTATAAAATGGTGTGATATTTCAGTGTTTTCCCATAAGGATGGAAAGACACAATCAGTTTACAAGACAAAAGCATATGGAAGGAGAACGTATGCACATAAGGGGAAAAAAGACCCGCTATTTGTCTAAATTTTAATAGGTACCTAAGAAATAATTTTTTTTTTTTCTTTTTCTCCAAAAACACTACCCATATACAATACAAAAAGATAAAGCTTAGGAAAAGGCACCAAGGTCAGTAGTAGCCATTGAATCCTTTTGTCTGGGAATTTCAGCTAGGCTCTGATTCTTAATTCAGCATAGTCACAAGGCAAGGCTGCAAATACAGTCCTCTGGGGACTGCAAATGAAAAAAGAAAAGAAGTTAAATTCAAATCAACTATTTCCAGTTGATTCAATCAGGGCAGCATGGAACTAAGCAGCCCCACAAAACCCATAAAATAAGTACAAATTATTCAACTAGAAAATTCTCACAGGTATTCTCTTAACACCAACCCCACTTGCTAAACTCAGTGGCCAGTAGTTCTACTGAACACAGTAAGAAAAATTAGATTGTGGGTTACAAGGACAGGTAATTTACAAGGAGAGGCTGTCGGTGGGCCACATGGAAAATTAAGGGGCTTGGACTGCAAACTTAGAGGGTGAAGCAATGCCTGTTTGGAGAATTTCTGCTGAGCATAAACAAGCATTTTGCCATGGAGCGCTAATTACACACATAAAATGTACTAACGGCTGCAGTGCCAGTAGAAAAAGTCAAATAAACTTTTGATAGAAAAAAGCAGATTTCAAGTGATTTCATCACAAAAGAGAAACAAAGTCTCAAGCTGTGCCAGGGGAAGTTTAGGCTCAAGGTGAGGAGAAAGTTCTTCACAGAAAGAGTAACTGGCCTTTGGAATGGGCTGTCCAGGGAGGTGGTAGAGTCACCGGCCCTGGAGGTGCTCAAAAAATGATTGGACATGGCACTTGAAGCCATGGTTGAGTTAGTCATCAGGTGTTAGGTAATAGGTTGGACTTGATGATCTCTGAGGTCTTTTCCAACCTGATTGATTCTATGAAACACACTATTGATGTGAGAACAGAGCTTCCCAGCAATGGTTCAGGAATATCTGATCCTTGGCACTAATTCAGGAATGAGAAATCTTTTAGACAGGTTACTTCCTTACCTGTCTACATGTAGAAAAGTCACAGATGACTAAAAAACTCTTAATCAACCTTCTGTGCTGCTTTTCTAGTTACACATGGGCTGCTCAAAACTGAATAGTATGTGGTAGCATCATCCTAACACATCTAACCATCCACCCAGGCATTCACACTGTGTCTTTCATAGTGGGGAAGGACTATGAATATGAACACATGGGGCAAACAATAACATTAACACTTCCCGTTTTGGCTGGTATTGCTGTGTTAGTGCAGTCCACAGGCAGGTGCTGTCATTTCTGACAAGCCTGTTGGGTAACAGCGACAAGAATCTGTCAGATGCTGCCCACACACAGGCCATGTCCCGCATGGCATTCTGACCTCCTCCAGGGAAGTCTCATTTTAAAATTCTGCAGAAGATGTTACAAATATCAGTGTGCAGCGTATGGCAGAGAAAAGGAAGGGAAGACAAAACAATAGAGAAATACCCTCCAAGGGCAGCAGTGGGTTTGCCAGAGCACACATCGTGCTTGGGCTGAGAAATGGGCTGGATCTTTGTAACCGAGAAATGCTTGGCCCTTCAAATGAAGTAATGAACAAAGACACCTATGCCCTTCTTGTGCAGTTCCCTGACCCTGCCATTGCAAGATTAGTGCTGTCATAAAGATGACTTTAAAGCAGCCTCAGCCTTTGCCAAGAATAAACCACAAGTGCCTTTACCCTCGCAAGATCATATTCACACTGTGTGCAACTCCTTTTTCCCCAGGAAAAAGCTCTGTGCCAATGCGTAAGAAGACACACGTCATAGACCTTTGCCATTGCCATGACAGCCTACTGTCTGTTCTCCCCTTGGACAAGAAAATTCTAAGGGACCTGCTTACTCCTGCTTCCTGTCTTCTTCACACCACTTGAGGTGTAAAGCTGATGGAGATAACCAGTTACAATTGCTAGGCAGGAAACATTGAAGGCTCTCAACTAGCAGAAGAGCCTTTGCACACCTAGTCATGACAGCTTCTGCTCCCATGCAAGAGGTTATCAGACCCACAGCAGAGCTTTAAATTTTAAGCTGTAATTGGGATACCCACCAGAGCCTGAGATAAATGTGTGCACTCCCTCTCCCTGATCTGCTGCAAGCAAGCTCTCCACTGCTGGGGAGGGATAGACTGGATAGGTGACAATAGTTCCAGCTACACCAACATATTTGGGAGAGCTCTTCAGCAGCACACTTGGATCTTGGGTTCAGTATGCAATGAGATAATTCTAGTATTGTCTCTTTAACAAAAAGTAAAAGGTCTCTGAAAAGATCTTTTTTGCATTTGGAAATTATATTAAGACCAGTGCAGAAACGGGTAGCAAAAAAGTGACTCATGAACACCAACAAAGTGATTCACCAGCCCCTCACTAGGAGTGACATCATCACACCACATCTCCATGAGAATGGCAGAAAAGAAAGATTGTTTAACAGGACAGGGAAGTGCTGTATTCTCCAAAAGAAAAGTATTCTATCTGCAGTTGTGGGACAAGAAGAGAAAAATTTTTAGTGCTCTGGGCAAGGAGTTGAGTGCCCAGCACGGTGACTATCGGATGCTTGCAAACACTACTGAAGGATACTAGAACATTTCCAGTTTGGTCTGAGAGAAGTTGCAAGCCCTAGGTATGCTGTAAAATTACCCCACAGTGCCACCATACTCTTCTCCTTCTGATCCATCACTCCTCGCTCCATCCCTTAAGCCACAAACAGTTAAAATCCTTTCTTGCTACCTGCTTAGCAGCCATATAGTCAGCATGCTCTTGCATTCTGACACTCAGTTCCATACTCTCTGACCCACAGGATTGCTTCCACATCCCCAAATGGGCTCTCAGTCTTGCCAAGGATCTACACACCATAGCAGTATGCCTGCTCACCTCTTTGTTCCACCTTACACTGTTACCCGGGTGCTCCAGCTCTTTTCAGGTCAAAAGGCACAGGACTGCTGTTATGTCCGGCCTAGGGAGCACCAAAGCTCTTCCCCATCCCTGTACTACACTGATTTTCACCTTGTAGCTAATATTAAGGAGAAGCTGAATACACATATAAGGGAGTTCTAAGTTTCAGCATGTATGCCACATGTTGTCTTCAAGGGTAACTTACTGGACAATACATTTTCTCAGTTCTTAGAACAGTACCTTGTATTGGACATGGCCATGCTGCTCTCTGCAGTTATCCTGGGCAGTACCAGCTTGTCAGCACCTCAAAGCCATGCCTCATAATTAATGATCTGCTCTTTGCAGAGTAGGCAGCAGTAAGCTCGCAGCTACATGACTACTGAACTGACAATGACAAGCTGACAGTGCCCAAAAAGGACTTTCTAGTAACCTACTCCTTATTGCACACACCTTGCCCTGTGTGCCAAGAGGCCAGAGTACTAGCCCTCCATTTGACCTGATAGCCATGCTTCTTCCTCACCTACAACTCTCCTCTCAAAATACCAACACTTAAAGCACTTATCAGCAGCCCCAAACATCTGAAAGACAATAAACCCAGTGCTTCTCTCTTCCCCAGCCTGCTGCCCAGCTCTGCCAGAGATGAGGGACACTCTGAATCCAGGGAACTGCCAGAGAACAGAGTAGTGAATTTTTTAATCCCTCAATTTCTCCAAAACTCTTTCAACTATGCAGATGTGCCGGCACAGAGCACCCCAGGGGCTACTGTCAAACCAAGGCTTTAGAGGCAATCACAGAGCAGCAGGCATGTCCAAGCAGCACTGGAAAAGTCATCTGCAAGGAAGAAAAAGTCCCATGCAATGTAACATAATGCAAGTTGTAAGTAGTTATTCTGCTATCACTCCTAAACCTTCATGGACTTGTCTTTTAATGCAACTCATATCCTTCATTCTAGCAACCTCAGTTCTCGGGAGACTGGTACTGTAGACATGTAGACAGCACTTTATGCAGCTCTGGGATTTCTGATGTATCCAAGCACACTTGGTGCCAGCTAGAGTGACACTGGACACCTCATACAATCCACCTGCTTCACCAGGTTCACCTAGAAAAACAAGCCAGCCACCTACCAGCCTCCCAGCTCAGCCCTCAGTCACACCCCAACAGCAGAGAGGAAAGCTGCTGTCTGTTCCAGCAGTGCTGACAGGCTTTGGCACAGTGATTGACAGTGCCTGTCCAAGAGATCTGCATCCAAAGGGCAAACAGTCCAAAGAAGGAGACACACAAAAATGCAAAATCTGGTTGTGTGAGTTTTCTGTCTGGTAGGGCACAGGAGAGACCATACTAAAACAATATCAACAATATTTCTAGATATTAGACAAGATCATAGGGGAACACAGCAACAGAAAGTGGAGGTGCCTTGGCTTTTGGTCAAAAACACATTAAAAAACCCCAAAAATGGACCTGATTTTCCATTGGTAACACTTACTTAACATCCATGTAACCCCAAAAAACATTTACAGTTGCTCTTCATATACTTAAATAAGAAGAAAATCTAATTTTCTTCTTAGGGGCTTAGGGGGAAAGGTAAGTGTTTTTGGAGTAAACAAGCAACAGTAACCTGTTGGCAAGCATTTAGAGAACAAATTCTCTCAAGTTATTTCTATCATCTACATAAGCAGCAACTGTTATACTCATTTCTCTTAAAATTATCATTATTTAATATGACCTGCATTACAGTGTGTCCACCCAGAGAGCCTCCTTGTTGTGCATATGCAGCACTCCATTGAAGTCATGGAGGCATACCCCAGGCAGAGCAGAAGAGATCATAGGTACCCATTTTATATCAATTACCCAGAAAAGTGAATAGTTCCATTTTTCCATGCACTATAAAACCTCATGTACCACAGGAACAGAAGCTCCAAGGCCACACAGGACTTTCACTTTGTGTGTGCATGTTCCAATGATGTCAGCTGGAAGCGAGCTTCTGATTCTTGGCCAGTACAAATTTTGCCAGGAAGTATTTTCAAACATACCCCATCAGCTCTGGGCTCACACTTTTATCCCAATAAAATCTGATGTCTCTCTACACCATCCACATTCATACTGTCAATTTTACAGGACAGAAGCAAAGAAAAAAAAAACAGCTTGCAAAAGTAAAATTTACTTTGTCAAATTCTGAAGCCTCTTTGAAAGGTGAAAGCACTTTTAAGTCTTGGTCTCAGGAGAAACATTCCCGGCTCTCAGGAGTTTGATCGCCTTTCTAGGCATAAGGACAGCTGATAACTTGTGGTGAGATTACTACAGGTTAAGAATTTAACAACATGACAATGGCTTAAGCCAACAGGTATCATTTCACCACAGGGTGTGAGAGCAGAGTTCCTGAAGTTCAGCTGGCTCCTGAAGCACAGCTGAGGAGTGACAGTATGTTAAGCTACAGCAACGTGATTGCTTCTAATTGTCTCTTTTATATTCTAAGAGCTAAACTATCTTTGTTCCAAGGCATGAGTCAAAAGAGCAGGAAAAAGGTTATTTTCAACTTGCTCAGCTTTCCAGTTTTCAGACTCTGAAAATAGATTTAACCTGTTTTATCAATTTGGTTACATCAAAGCATCTTTATATCAAAACAATCAACTTCTTGTTACCAAACCCTTTAAAAAGAATTCTACTTATATATCACCCCCTGATGTAAAATAGCTTAGATTCACATGTAATGATTGAGATGAGATAATGGAAATAAAAGATAATCAACTGGTTTTGTACACAAAATAAGCATCTGTAATTACAAATCAGCCATGCACTGACTCTGCCTTGAGTTTATGTTACACACTGGCCCCTTGAATCCCAGGACTTAAAGTAACCTTTGCTCCCTCTGTCACGGGTCAAGTACAGCTCAGCCAAACCAGGAGATTTGTGCCAAACAGTTTGTATTTCCAACAATTAAATATTGAATTCTCCTTTTATAAGTCACTGAGGAGTCACACTTGCACAATTATTTGCATACACAGCCACTTTATTTCAGCCTCAAATACAAAAAGCTATTAACAGCTGCCCAGATTCTGCTCTCATTTGCCCTAGTGCAAAATCACGTCACTTCCACCAGCATCAGTGGAGCTGGAGGTCCATACCACACACAGGAGAGCAGAACTTTTCCACTGAGCAAATTCCCATTGCCAGTGGGTTGCTGTGCCCACGGCACAGGCGGCCTTAAGGTTTCCCTCCTGCTACCTGCACTGCCTCCTATGCTCACTGTCCTTCTAACCCCTCTGCAGTCCCATCATATCCCTCCTGGGTAATTATCTTAACGGGACTTTGTTTCACAGACAGACCAGAGCAGGTTACGTATTCATCTTCACCAGATTTACATGAAGCACACCAGCTGAATAACACTAAACAAAATACAAAATAGTTTCTACAGCGTTTTTACACGCAATAAAACAAACCAATCAAGGAAACAAACTGTACATAATGTGCCATTATTAACTGAAACCAGAAGAAACTCTCTTCAGTACTTGCAGTGCTTATAAATGCATGCTTATGTCCTAAGTAACCTAGAGCTTCCAGCTATTGCTTAGTCCTCAAAGCTTTGAGCCAAGTTTTCTCAACACTCCCTGGGGCTCACTGGAGGTAAGAGATAACTGGTCTCCAGCCCCGTTTCTTCAGAGCCCTCTGTGGGCTGATTTTGCTCATTTTCCTGGCCAGACAGATCACCTGTTTTAACTTCTCCTGGGCTCCTCTAATTTTTTTATGTCACAGCCACTGTCACACTCCTAGACATAGTACCATTCCCAGTGCAACAACTGGGCAGTAAGGGACAGGCAGCTAGGTGCCAGAGGACACCAGGAACTGTGGCACTAGGAAGAAAGCATTCTGCTGCCAGTCAGGAGGCAATTACAAGTGCAAAAGTACATACAGAACCAGTCTGAGAGAACAGAAGTCTTAATCTCACTGTCCTTGTATGCCCACAACAGCTGGGTGAGGAGTTACTGGTCTGCTTTTCTACAGAAGTTCGCAACCATTGCTTTGTGCTTTTATTTCTTTCTGGTAATGTAATAAAGCAATTTCAAGTTACATAAACTGTGATGGTGAAGTATGTCCAGAGGTACAGTCCTTGGTGCTAAAACACAGAGAGCTCTGGCCAAACAAGCTCTTGTTCCTCCTGGCAGGCAGTCTGATGGGATTCACACGCCACCCCATGCAGCACCATCCCACAGGATTATGTGTCCTTCTGCAGAACAGCTTCCTCACATTTTGTGTGACCACATCAACAGCCCAAGATGCAAACTCCCTCAACTCCCCTTGCATACAGGGAAAAGTAATTTCACAGAATCAACCAGTTTGGAAGAAAACTCCAATTGTTACAAACACAGAAGATACAGGGAATCACCCCAGACTTATTACTGATCCATGTCAAAAAACAGTGCTAGTTTCAAGGCCCTCCTCTTGCCACAATGCCACTGAATAATTTGAGGGGAAAATGGACATGTCACAGCACAGTACTTCTGATGCTAATTCATGTTCCTTTTCCTCCCTACTAGAATTCATAAAAGCAGAAGTTTGTCACATTTTTCAAGTAGGAGATGCTGAGAACTGGGTTTCGACTTAACCTGGAAAACAAGGCAAGGGGCCAGCTCCTCCATGCGCAAATCCCCGGTGACTCAGCTGAAGGGTGTGCAGATGAGGCAAGAACCAAGAGAAGAATGGGATAATCCTATTCCAGCTGCATGCAGCCAGATTTGTACAGAGAATCTGGTCACTGTTTTGGGAGTATTAGGATCCATAAAGCAGCAGTATGACTCTATGCATTCATCAGTTTAATTCTTAGACCAAGCTAGGGTAAAAGCACATTAAACAGTTTTTCACCACTTGGAAAGGACAAGTGTAAGGCTGCCTGGGCAATCTTGCTTGCACCTTCTTGTATAAGCAATGAGTGGCTGGACAATATAACATACTATTTCCCTATGGTGGAGTTTAATTTCACCTTCAGATCCTTCTGTTCCACCTAAAATAGCCATATGCTGACACAGCATATATATGGTTTGTATGTATCTTTTATTTAGCACAGAACAAGGAATAGCACTGCATTTAGCATTCAGTTCTGACACTGTATACATACAAGCAAAGAGGGATGCAGATAACCTTGAAAAATCAGGTACACGTCACAAGGTTTTTTTAATACTCTCCCAAGTATTTTTCACCATTACTGGAATCCCTTCTGAAGTGCCCCTAGTAGCATCAGTACACATCCAAAATGTCACACAAATGAGGCCCTTGCTCCTGCACACCAAGAAGAAACTGCCCCAGCACTCTGTAATAAGGATACAGTTTTTAGCTTTAACTCAAAAGTCACAAAGGCTACAGTCTACCACAGGAACACAGCAGAAGAGATCAAGGGCATCCCCAGAGACTGTTAAGTGGGAAAAAGTGCACAAAGTTTCTCAGCTGTTTTGTGGACTGTAGAATCCATTGGCATCCTCTTATGGCATCATAAATTTCTGTATCAAAAATACAAATGCAGTTGCAACCCTGCCAGGAGTTGCATGTGAACAACTCTCTGTAAGCAATGTCAACTTCTATGTGCAAGGCCTTGCCTATACAGGGCTCTCTGCAGGATAAGGACTATAAACTATGTACATAAATGCTGGCAAAGTGTGTTTACATAATATGTAAATAGATAAAGAAAAGTACATTCACAGCAACTACTGAGGAAAGAAAACAAACCATTTTTCTATCATTAAAAGTACTGAATCACTTACCATCTGGTTTGGGAGGCAAAAAAGACACAGTCCAATTCAGCTACAAAGAAAATCCAGTCTAAAAAAAGTAATCACATGCTGTATCTCCCTAAGTTCAATTTCCAAACAATTTAACATGGGGAATTGTATTCCTGGAGGGGGGGGATCCAAAACCAAAACCAAACCAAAACAGTAAGAAGTATGTGTGGCTTTTTAGGCCCTGATCCTTCAAGCCCTAAATTCTAAGCAATGGGGAATAGTAGAAGCTAGTTTTCAGGAAAAAGCTGAGCGTCTGCATCAGTTTCTGCTGGAACACATCCTAGTTTTCCAAGAAAAATCTGCCACAGTTTTGCTACCATGCTATGAAATGCAAAAGTAAAACCAAGATACTAAATAAGTGAACTAATTTCCCTTTATATCTTGGTAACATTTGGGGTTTTTCCTCAGTCATCTGAAGACACGCCTATGCACACTGCAGCAGAGTGCACAAGTGGTATGCTACTGGCAAGTATACTATTCCAAGTGAAAAAGGGTATGTGGACATGTAAATACTCTGAGTACTAGAGAAGGACCAGCGAAGGTCACATTTATAGCTCTGGCAAGTGTTTGTAATTTCCAAACTTGGACTTTTTACTGTGTTCTCAAACACATTATTAAAATTACTTTCTTCAAAATCCCAAAAATTTTGCTATCATTTCAACCCACACTCCAAAACCTACCCTACATATAGCACTGACTTTTCAAATGCCTTTATAAGTTCTGTTTAGCAGTTTATCATACAACTGTATGTCATGGAACCAAGCTGCCTCATTCTCTCCTTGCCTCATTCACTGCTTGTCCAAGCACCAAGTCACCTCTGTGTGCTGCTTCTCCGGAACACTCTCCTGACCTCATTCACTGGCATTTCATCCACACTGGCATCTCTTCCTCAATTCTCTTTTTCCTCACTTCTGTGATTTCATGTACAGTCAAATCCTGGCTAGTAACTACAACTCATAGAGATCAATACTGCTGTGTAGGCAGCTCTAACAGTTCTGTGGGCCTTTTTCTTATGCTTCCCCTAATCCACCTCCCTTGTTCAAACAATTGCACAAAATTTCCTTCTTCCTAAGGCTTCAAATTTAATAAGGACTCTCTACTTGTGGGGGGGGAAGAAGAGATTTTACTGGATTTACTGATTTACCTAAGCACTATGAATACCTGAAAACACTGAAATTTCCCCGTACCACTAAATACCTTACCCACTAAATTCTACCATTCACCTCTTTTCCTGCTGAGCACCAAGTCCTTCCATGAAAAAAATGTATCTATTATTTATTTAAAATAGAAAAATCATAGAATCGGAGAATGGTTTGGGTTGGAAGGGACCTCCAAAGGTCCTCTGGTCCAACCCCCTGCAGTCAGCAGGGACATCCTCCACTAGATCAGGCTGCTCAGAGCTTTGTCAAGCCTGATCTTCAATATGTCCAGGGATGGGGCCTCAACTATCTCTCTAGGCAACCTGTGCCAGTGTTCCACCACTGTTATAGTAAAGAACTTGTTCCTAACATCCAATCTAAATCTCTTGATCTCTAATTTCAAACCATTACCCCTTGTCCTCTCACTACAGACCTTTGTAATCAGCTCCTCTCCACCCTTCCTGTAGGCCCCCTTCAGGTATTGGAAGGCTGCTATTAGGTCTCAGCAGAGTCTTCTCAGGGCTGAACAATGCCATCTCCCTCAGCCTGCCCTCACAGCAGAGATGTTCCAGACCCCTGATCAAAAAATGTTCCTTATCTGTTTATTAAAAATTACTTATTTGTACTTATAAAAATTACTTACTTAACATTTTTTATTAACCCCATATAAATTTCCATCTTTACTAATTTGGATAAATTTGATCCCAAATCATTAAGAAATAAAACAGCTCTCTCTAGCTGGTAAGAGATTCTTAAAATAATGTGTTACACATATAACCAAAGCAAATCAAGTTATTATGGCTTCATGCATTACTGCTTACCACCTGCGTGACAACCATACCCAGTCCTCACTCACAATTGTGAAAAATAAAGGTTTAGCTTAAACGTAGTGGTGTGTGGTAAAGCATTTTTGGCAGTGAGGGAAGACTATGAGTGAGCACCAAGCGGGATACAGTGACTCAGCTACACAGCAGCAACTCTTTAAGCCACTGAAGTAGAATTATTTTAGGCCTTCCTGGTAAGGTTGCCTAAAAGTCAGCATATGATCACTTCTTAGCGTAGCACAAGCCCTGGTAAATTTCTGGGACCCCAGAGTTAGCAAGCTATCTGCTTCAAACCCTCAGCCCCGACAGAGCAGAATGGCACCCTATGCTAGTACAGAAGTGCTTATATACCACACCTATCTCAAAGCAGGCAAAAGTAAATATGGCACTGAAGCCAGTGATAACAGGAGAATAAACATGCACAGACACATAAGGCTTCCCTGCAAGGGAGCCACTTTCCTCATCACTGTCTGACAACAAGGATTCTACTGTAAAGCCTTGGTACGCTAAGGAAGCCTTTCCCCTGGGTTGTATTAGCAAACCCTTCCCTTGCCATTTGAACGCCAGCTGCTGAGGGGTGGGCTGAAGGCCAAGGGAACTGCTTCCAAACAGAGGTGACCTTGCAAGCCTTCTCCCACCTTTTGCTCTCCCACTGATCGACCAAATGGAACCCTCAGGATTCTCTGAAAAAATAACAGAGAGAGAGAAAAAACAAGTGGAGTTTGGTACTGATGTAATAGAGACTAGGTGGACTTCATGGGTCTGGCAGCCAGTGACAGCCCTACATGACACTGGTTTCAAAAATGATGGAGTGGGCCACACTCTGAGCCCAAGGAACTGCGCAGAGCCAGTGGCAAGGAGCACCAGGTGGCTCCTCCTCAGTACAGCAGCAGTGGGGTACGACACAGCAGGATGGACTTTGGGTGCTCTGCTTTACTGCCATCCAGGACCTGTCAGCAAGGAGACAAACCCCTTGTGCTAACACAGCATCAGGACTACAGCCAAGAACAACTTTCATTCTGTACCAGCTATCCCAGGAAACGTTTCAACTTTCCCAAAAGGTAGTGTCAGCATTTAAATTAACAGCAATTTATCTCAATAAAATGGTAAATTACTTCTATGCATTTTGATGCTTTTGAATGCACTTATGTAAAACACCAGATCATTTTAATACAACAGATCAAGACATACAGGAAAGAAACCACAAATAAACATACCACATCTTTAACTGTGAGTTTTCTGCTGTCAGTTAAAAGACCAAGTGTGATGGTCCAAATTAGTGCTCCATACAGTAGAAGATCAACCAGTTTAATCAACAATTCCCATTTATTTCTGATTACATTCTTCATAACATAGTATCCATACACATACCTGATGATATTTTAAAAGTTATGCCAGTAATAAAAAAGACTGATAATACAGCTTCTTGTGCACTTAGAATTAGATTTGCAAATTGAGCTGTGGGTTTCTTTCATCTCAGTAATTGTAAAAAAAATCTTCCTTTACCTTCTGCCTATTTGAGCTCAGGTCTGTGGATACTTCAACAATATTCTTGAATTTATTTTAACTTTTAGACATAGAAGTTGTATTTTTCCTAGATTATATAATCAGATTATCCGTAGAAAACATTAAAGATAAGTCAAGCAATAACTCTTTCCACAATTGTTAGGGGATTTCTCCCTCCCTCTCTCTCTCTCTCTTTTTTTGTCACTGCTGCATACAACTGGCAAAAGTATCATGCAGCTCCATAGCTGCAGTGGCTGAGTGACACCATACAAGTGGCCAGAGATGCCTTCCTGCAAACCACATGCTGAGAAAGAAGGACAGTTTCTAACTATGCTGTTAAACTTCACCTTTCCCACATTCAGCATCAGTCCTAGGCAGTCAGAGAGTTCAGAAGGAATAAGGCCACCACCAATTCACAGCACCTACCGCTACAGTCTAACATGGGCAGCATCAGAGACATAAACACAGATGTGATGGAAAGCAAGAAATCAGTGGGGCTAAACTAAGATGAGAATGAGGCTCATTATCTCCTCAAATACATGCATAGGGAATTGCATGCCTGCACTGAGTCACTCCAACTTCTGCTCTAGGCTGTTCAGTAGCAAACTGTCACTAAAACTTATTAATGATGTGCTTTATATATACTGCATTTAACTGAGAGGCCACAATAAATGAAGAATGAGGCATGGGGTGAATTACATGGTTAATGGAATACAGGATGTGTGTCAGTAAAGAAGTGGCAAAGGTGGGTGGGAGCCTTAATGTTACATAGACCTACTTGAAGTTTGGTATATACATGAACCTAATTCCCCTCTTGATATTAGTATGGTTCTAGCTTCTCTGTGTTTCTAGCGATATATACATTCTCTGATGAATAAATGATAAACAACTTTTTTTTACGTAAGCCATTACTGGAGAGCCAGCAAGTATTTCAGACATGCTGTTTGTCTCCTCTCCTTTTAGTCTTGTTCCCATCTGAATCATGTTTGGCTAGCATCCATATCTATCGTCTTGATTGTTGGTAGCTATAAAAAAAATAAATACAACACATATACACCCTTACAGAGCCAGTGACAGGAACAGTGCAGGGGGAGGGAAAGACATTCTTTGACAGAGATTCTTATTTTTTGTTCTAAGTAAACACACATTTGCAGCCATTGGCAATATTGTAACAGAGGACGGTTTCTGTATGGCTCTCCAAGTTGTAAAATATGTCACCACCCTGACAAAACATTTAATTACAGCTAAAAACTGACCTTCTAAGCAGGCAACTGTCATTTTTGTCTATTCAAGACTGTAGTTTTACCTGATGGCTACAAGTAATTCTCAAACCAAATTAAGAGGATCTGGAAATCAACCCCTACAATAAAGTGAAAATGAGCAAGGGGGATTTCACAAACTTGGGAGGCATTATAACAAAAAAGAGAGAAGCTGAAAAATTGTCAAGCCCATAGGAGAGAGTGCAGGTAGAAAGGAGAGAAACCTAGAAGTAGGGGTGGTTGAGCAGCAGAGAATAGCTGTAACACTTCTCAACATACTCTCTTTTTGCGGGGAGGGGGAACAAACACAGCAGGAGACCAAAACTATAACCTGAACCTGACCTCCCTCACACTGGCTGTATCATAAAAACACCAACATGAACTTTGATCGTTGTGTCACCCCCAGAAAGCTGCCTCAAACCCTAGGCAAGCAACTACACTGTGATTATTTTTTCCCCCTTCATGAGCACAGAAGATGCCAGAGGTTAGCAAAGAATATGGCCTTAGAGAGAGAAAATTATGTCAATTTAATTATCAGTTGGCTGAACCATTTGCTTTTCTTTTGGCATTGGCTTTAGATTTTTTTAGTATTACTGCACTGAAAAATGTGGGTGTGATACAGCTTTTAACTAGAATGTTAAGTGCCAAGTATGGTTTTTTTTTGTCTGGATCTCTTAGAAATGGAAATCAATACACTAGTTAAAAACATTGTGGATCATAAGGTGACCAATTATGCAAAACGCAAACCTTATCACCAACGTAACACAGCAGCAGTAATGTTGGACGTAAAGATGTTCCTAAAATCTTAAGAAATATCCTTGTACACAGGACACATGATTAATTGCTTAGAGTGATAAGCAATAAAAGGGTCTAGTAACTCACCTAATACCACTGAGCAAGTCAAGATCAGGCTGCAATCAGAACTTGAGATCCTGGATTTCTGTGTTGACCTTTCTTACACCCGCATGTTACTCCAAGGGCACAATGTCATAAACCATAGAATCGGTTGGCCTACCAATACTAAGAATTCCTATTTCAACACGATGGCTTATTTTTGTGCTTCATAGAAAATGAATCGGCGTGTTATGAAGTGAGTATTCTAGCAATCACATGCAAGCATAGTGTAATTGTGGAGGCAGGATGCAAATGGTTAGTTTCAGCTAATAGATATAGTTGATTATTATCACTGGTAACAGTGACTGTCAAAAATTCCAGTCCATACCTCCATAATTAAACTGAGTCCCCCTTCAGAAAAGGACTAAATAGAAGAGCACACTGAACATGAAGCTTTACAAATCTCTTGGGTCCTGACAAAATGCCAGTTGCAAGTCAAGACAGCAGCAGTGAGAACACTGGTGTTCTCAGCAATGCAGTCAGCTACAAAAAAGCCTCACAGGCCATTAAAGACTCTATTTATCAACATGAGATGTGTGCCTCTTCATCTCAAGCATCCTGTCTGGCAGACCTGATCTCCATCCCACAATCCCAACACTGGCACTGGAGACAAAAATTACTTAAAACATGCAGGTGTAACCACAAAAGACCTTAAGACGGCCAAGCTTTCTAGCATCAGGTGGAACTCAAAATGCAGCAACGAAAATTAACCTTTTCCATGAAGAGGAAGCAAAAATGCCAACATTTATATGTATTCTCTGTACCAAAGTTATCAGAGGGAAGGATCTAGGTTTGGGAAGAGAGATTCAAGTCACTGAACTTTGTTTATAGTATTTTATCTTCTACTGGGTGATCACATGCCTACAACATCTGTATTTCTGAGTCACATACAGTATTTCTGATGCATGTATAGTATGCAAGAATACTGTAAAGCCACATATTTTAAGTCTTCTTACTTATTAATATACATCTTGAGTCTGCCTTTACTCCAGAAAACACATCATTTTACCTTGGTTTTAATTATATTTCTTTTAACTTTGTGGGCTGCAGCCACTGGAGTCCTATTTGACTGTATCGTCATTCAGCTGTTTTCAGAATCCTTATCAGTTGGACCTAGACTTACCATGGTACTTAGATGCAGAACATCCACCTAAATTTAATTGAAATGCAGGTAGTGTGAGCCTGTATGATCTTGCGATCTGAGCCTAACTTTAACAAATCCCAGCACAAATAGGTTATTTTCTGTCTTTAAACCCACAGTCTTTTCAGGCATGATCTGCTACGCAGAGTAATGCATATTAGAAAGAAGGCAATAGGATCGTTGAAATAAAACATTGTTTGTAACGCTCTGGCAGAATAAATGCTGTAGCCTTCCTGCGCAACAGCCTGAAACAACCACAGGCAGGCTCCACCAGGCTGGAACTGAGCCAAAAGATTATCCATCCTTTCTGTCACACGTGGAGTCTCCATGGATCAGCCTCTGGAACTCCATGTGCTTGTTTGATGTTCATCTGCGGTTAAAGATAATGAATTCAGGTATAATCACACTCTTAAGTGACAATAAGGAAGCACACCGAGGACAGCACATGCCATACAGCACGACCTCCATCCTAAACTCCAGGGGCAGAGGTATTGTCAGAAAGCGGAAATCTGACATAATTGCCAAAGTGGAGTAACAAGGAAACGGCGATCACAAATAAACCGTTCATGCAGTCCATTACACGTCCATGGCACTGTACTTGCACTACCGTGCTAAGTTTCACATAAACTACAAACGAAGTAAACGTTCCTCTTCCACTTTCTCCTCACCCTCCCACAGCCACACGAGAGAAAACAGGCCTCACAGGAACTCTTATTACCGCGACATCCCCAGCAGGCAGGAGCCCCACACAGACCTTCCGCCAGAGACGGGCTGCCACCGGGGACCAGAGCTGCACCGGATACTTCCCGGGGCGGCGACCCTCGCCCCCGGCGCCTCGCCCCCGGCGCCTCGCCCCCTTCGAGTCTAAGATGGCGGCCGCAGGCCATGTCACCGCACGCCTCTGGCGCCGGCCTGCCGCGCTACACCTGGCACATCGCCCCACGGGGCGCAGCCCCGCCGACCACTGACCTCCGCTAGGCCTGATGGGGCCAGTAGTCCTCCTCCCTCCACCACCGTCCCTAGCACCGGGCCTCACACCGCCCCCGGCTCCTCGCTCCCGTAGGATCCTGAGAAGCATCGGAGGTTGCAGGGCGGCCCAGAGTCGCAGCGGGGCACAGACCGGCAGTGCTGGCAACAGACAAGACTACGAGCCCCGTGGTGCACGGCGGCGCCAGTGCACATGCGCGGCGGAGGCAAGGAGTGGAGGCGGAAGCGGCGCCGGAACCGCCTGCAGTGGCCGGGCGCGGCGAGGCCGGGCTAGGTCGGGCGCCGCCATGCCCCGGGACAACATGGCCTCCCTGATCCAGCGGGTGGCGCGGCAGGCGCGCATCACCTTCCGCAGCCCGGCGGGGCCGGCCTTCGGGGAGAACCTGCACCGGCTACAGCAGCTGCTGGACGAGGTGCGCGCCGAGGACTTGCATTTAGCGCCGCGGGGCCCGTCGGCAGCAGCGGCGGGAGGGGGATCTCGTGGGGTGGCGTGGTGCCGCCCGTCAGCTACATGCACATCTGCGAGACGGAGAGCTTCAGCATGGGCGTGTTCCTGCTGCGGAGCGGTGCCTGCATCCCGCTGCACGACCACCCGGGCATGAACGGCATGCTGAAGGTACTCTACGGCACACTGCGCATCGCCTGCATGGACACGCTGCCCCCTGGGGCCGCAACCGCCGCTCCGCCGCCTGCCGCCGCCGGCGGGCCTGCCTCCGTGCCCTGTACCGTTCTCGCCAGCACTACACGCCGGCCTCCCCGCCCTGCCTGCTGTCGCCCCACACCGACAACCTCCACCAGATCGACGCTGTGGACGGGCCCGCCGCCTTCCTCGATATCCTGGCACCGCCCTACGACCCCCAGCACGGCCGGGACTGCCACTACTACCGTCTGCTAGAGGGGTCGCCGGCGGCCGGTGCCGAGCCGCCCGCGCTGCCGCGGGAGGTGTGGCTGATGGAGACGCCGCAGGCCGCCGACTTCTGTTGCGGGGGTGAGCCCTACCCCGGGCCCCGCGTCTGCCTCTGAGGCGGCGGCGACCCGGGCCTGGGCCTCGCGGCGGCCTCTAAAACAATTGGCTCTCGTCCAGCCTCCGCGCCCGGCTTGAGGGGAGCCAGCCGCTCACCGACCCCTGCCCGGCCTCTTCCCCGGCCCCGCGCCGCCTCACGGACCGGCCTGTCGCAGCGGCCCGGCCACACCACGCCTGCCCTCAGCCTGGTGTCCCGTGCCCGACTGGTGGGACCGCGAGTGCTAGCCGAGACTCCTCGGGATCGCTGCGAGTCAAAGACTTTCCATAGGCCTGCTCTTTGCGTCGAGTTGCAATAAAGCGCCAGCGTGTGCTTGTATCCCATGGGCTGACGTGGAGGAGCAGAACGGTTAAATTTCTGCTCGCTGAGTGTCTGAGTGAAAAGTAATCCAGTGCCCTGGATTACTAGGGCCACGCGTCAGCGAAGGGGTCTCGGGCTGCAGCAAGGAGTGTCAGTGCAGGTCAGAATTATCGTGGGGCACCCCGGCTTCCCCGGAAAGGACCCACCACCCCAGCCAGCAGAGTGTGTGTACCCCCAGCTTTTGGGACTCCAGAGCAAGTCTCAACAAGAGCTGTATCCTGCTAGCTAAAAAACCTGAAACCCAGGACATGCTCCTCCAGTAAACACCAGTGATCTCCAGGCATGAAGTCAAAGGGATTCCCACTACAAAGGGACACCACCAGGTTCAGAATTACTTTTTAAGTTACTTAAGGCGTTGCATATAAGATCTTGCTACTGCAACTGAGAATTACAGAGTACGTCTATGCATATCTCCTTCAGCTAGGAGAAGACTAGTCAGCTGCTAATGAACCTCACTTGGAAACTAATGCAGCAGTGGCAGACAGTAGTAGAAACTGTGGGCATCTCTGGAAAAAAAAAGAGCTATCCACTTTTGTGTTGTGGAAACTGTTCTAGAAATGTGACTTACTTGCATACCCCATGTATACAGTGGCACACATGTTCGTGGTACAGATAAGATTTGACCTGATGTCTTCTCTTTAAAGTGTAGACTGTGTTTTTATATGGACCAGGTGAATACTTTCTATGGACAAATGAAACATTCTGGGCTTTTGAAGCCTTGCAGCTTCCCTCCTATTTATAAACACTATTTTTTCATAAAGCCTTTAAATAAACATAGTGTAGAAGAGACAATGATTTTTGCCTTGCTGTGATGGAAGCAGGGGATGATATCTTTCTAACAAGGGAGGAATTAGTTCTCTAGGTGAATTACTCTGTTGTTACCACAGGACTGGTCTTGTGCCTGTTCATCATAATGCACACTTTGTACCACAAGCCCAGGCCCTGGCAAATCCCAGTCTCTTGGTCACTGTGTGGGAATTTGAATAAGAAAACACAACTTACTTACCAGCTTCTACAACTTGCCAACTTCCTAAGTGATGTACCAACCTGCTCCAGAACCACAACCGGCTTTATTTTTCCTTTGTGTATCTAGAGAGCAGACTTGTTTTTCCTGCACAGTGACTTGTATGTGTGAATTTTTAAATGATTCTGATACGACATTGCTTTTTGTTTGTCTGGTGGGGGGTTTTGTCCTACAAAAGAATGAATGTAACATACATTCAGGATTATGCATGCACAGGTTAATTCTAATACAAGGAAAAAAATGGTGAAAATTATTTCAGGTGATTTCCATTTATTCTTACAGCACTTTAAAGTGTTTGGTAGTTCTGCAGCTGGCTTACCTGTACTTCCTGGAATTCCCCTGCAGCTTAGCGTTAGTTAATGTGCAACGATATTCTATTGAATGTAGTCATTAACCATAACGCAATGCCTCCCTGTGTTATAGCCTGCTTCTGACTCCTCCAACACTAAAGACCATCGTCATCCTTTTTTCAGAAGTTCCCAAAGAAGACTGTGTGGTGCATGCAAACAGCTGTACTGGAAAAACAAACAGCAACAGAAAGCATTTTTTATCTCATCTGCTCTATCCTCCCTTTATGGCTTTCTGTTTGGTTTAAAATTTTTTTTCTCCATATGTAAAATTTAGGATGTTTCATGGGATGGGACTAATGCATCCCTGCATACAGGACAACATGGTCCTTCACACTGCAGTGAGCAACAGCTATGGCAAAACCTTTTCCCCCCCCTCTTTTTAACATGAAGGTGTTGGCATCAAAGTATTAAAGCCAGGATAAAAATATCAAAGAAAACCTGAGATGCATTAATGAAAAACCTTTTTGTGTAACTTCTTGCTTACTCGGTAATTGAAACTTACTGTATATGTTCTGGATATGTGTAAGCAGAAGGTTTAAGTCTATAACACTGTTAATTCTCTCTACAGTTCCATTATTGTTTTCACAACAGTAAAAGTTCCTGTTATTGCTGAGTTACAGAATAAATAGAGGATATCTCACCACTGAGCAATTACTGCTTTGCGTTATAACACTTCTGAACCAAGTATGCCACACAGCACAAGTTTCTTTTCCCTAACAGTGTGAGCAGTGTGTCTGTCTTTTTCTTGAAAGGTGCTGCTCAGCACTGGGATTTTAGCCCAAATCTCCCACCAGAGTCCTACAAGACAAATCTGGGTGCAGGCAGTATGGCTACATTTGAAGCTGGCTGTTACTGTGAGGCAAAGACACGGGCTTTACATCGTTGATGCTGTTACACAGTGTAAGGTTGTCTTACAGCTATATGCTAGTCAGTGCAGTTGTCACAATTCAGCTTATTTACAATTGGTGTTGTTTATCTCATTTTGCTATTGACTGAGGTTTTGGTCTTGTAGCACAGCTGGAGACAGTAGTTTGGAGACTAAAGTTTGTTTGCCTTGGATTGTGCGCCTGAGTAACAATTCCAAATTTTGCTTGTGATGCTCACTGTGACTGGGTTCTGGTACTCCAAGGCTGTGGCAGTATCTCCAGGAGCCCAGCGGACTGGGAGCCCTGGATCCTTCTCCACCTCCCCATGCTCCAGTTTAGTAATGCTGACCAAGGAGGCCACAGCTCCTGTGGGGCTGTGCTTCCCTGTGACATCCCTCCAGCAGCATGCCAGGGTCTCTTTTGGGGGCCAGAAGCACATACGGGATCTGTTGGTGAAACTACAACATGCCAAGAGATGCAGTAGGGAAGGCAAAGTCTTACTTGCGCTGCTGCAGCGTGGTCAGTGTAGCAGCTCTGGAGATGGTGTCATGCTGTGGCTTCTCCATCCCACACTGACTGATCTGTGCCTGGCTTTAGAAGGCTGCTTCACATCCGATTCATAAATGGGCACATTGCTTCACCCACCACTGACCTCCTTTCCCAAGCAAAGAGCAGCTGCCCCAGCAGCCAGCGCCAGTTTCAGAAGATGAAGAGCAGTTTCAGGCAGAAAAGGCAGGTCCCACTAGGACTTTGTGCAGAAGGCCCCTGCACCAAGGCAAGCAGAGGCTGGGGACAGCCAGGCTATGGCTTTGCCCCTGTTCCCAGTAGCGCTGGGATGTGGCTTTAGCGGCAAGGTCCATCCTGCACAGCTCACCTGTGTGGTGTGGGCCATACTGGGGATCCCTGCGGCAGCATAGCACGCCTGCCGAGTCGGACCAGCCCTGCAGCGATGGCAGGACACGAGGGAAACATCTTTAAAAACAATAATCAAAATAAGTTTTGTTTTGTTTAAAAAACAAAACAAAACCAACACCAACCTACCAAAAAACCCAAACACAATGTTGCGGCCAGATAGGTTTGGCAGGAAAAGCGCGGTTGTGCCGCGGGGGTGAGCGATGCTGCCACCCCGGACCCCGCGGAGCCCCCGGGAGTGGGCGCGGAGCCGCCTGCGCAGCCCCAAACTGGGTTCCGCAGGCGGTGGCTGTCGGTGCTCACTCTTCCACAGCCCACTCGGGGAGGCTGGCTGGGGCGGATCATAACCGCGGAACAAAACAGAAAGTGAGTCAAAAAATCCCACCCCGCTCCCCGGTTAATATTATCCCGTCTCTCGTCTCCGAGGGAAATCCCCGTGGCTGAGATGATGTCTACACGCCGGGGCCGCTGGCTTTCTGTGCCGAGGCTGTGCGCTGTGCCCCGCAGCCCCCTACCACCGGGGTCCCGGGCGGCCTAGGGACGGGCGGGAGGCAGGCAACCCCCTCCCCTGGGCTGGACAACCTACGGAAATAAAGGTGTCAATTTAGCATAATTAAGAGATTTATTTGTCATCCTTTATAAACGTTGTAAGCACCTACCCTACTGTCGAAAAGTTTATTTACAAAGCGGCCAGAAAGAAACCCTCTTTCCTTCCAGCTCCCGTTTAGTGGTTGTGCATTATTCGTATTATCTGCTGTGCTCCGGGTCCCGACCGACAACGGGCATCGGTTTAGCCACAGTATTTACATCCCGTCCCAAGTCCGACTACAAACGTTAACACTTTGAAGTCACCAAAACCAAAACCCCCAAACCAGTGTGTACAAAAATATAGTCTCTTAAAAAAAAAATTAAAAAAAAAAAAATAAAAAACAAACCCTCCCAATATTAATAGGCAGAAATGTACAGCCAGACTAAAACCAGGGAGGGAAAACTTTCCGGTCTCGGTGTCACCGCTGTCGTCGGAGCGGATCGGTAAGGCACCCCCACATGCAGACAGGGGACCGGGCTCTACACCACACAAGGCACCAAGGACACCTCACTCACCACGACGGCACTGCATGCATCCATCCTCCCGCCGCAGCCCCTATGTACACACTCGCCGGCCTGGCCCGCCTTGGCCCGACGCGGGGGAGCCTCACGGCGCCGCCAGCTGCTCTCCGGGCCCTGCCGGGCTCCGCACCGCTCCGGGCCCCGCTGTACCGCCTTCGGAGGCGGCTCAGCGCTGAGTCCTGCGCGTCCCACGCCTTCAGGGCGTCCGCGTCCGCGCCGCGCACGGGGCCAGGGCGGCCGCACCGCTCCCGCCGCCGGGCTGCGAGCACCCGGCGGCGGCTCCTTTGCGCTCCTTCTGCCGCAGGTGGATCTTGGTGTGCCGCTTCCTCTCGTCGGAGCGGGCGAACTTCCTGCCGCAGAAGTCGCAAGCGAAGGGCTTCTCGCCGGTGTGCGTGCGGATGTGGGTGGTGAGGTGGTCGCTGCGGCTGAAGTTCCGCATGCAGATGCGGCACTGGAAGGGCTTATGGCCCGTGTGGATGCGGATGTGCCGGGTGAGCTCGTCGGAGCGGGAGAAGCGGCGGTCGCAGCCCTCGGCGGGACAAGGGTAGGGCCGCTCGTGGACCGGCGTCTTGCTGGGCCGGTTGGGGTACTTGCGGGGCCGCAGGATGGGCCGCAGCGGCAGGTGGTGCGGGCTGTAGGCGCCGGCGGGCAACCGGGCGCCCGCACTCTCGCCCCCGCCACCGCCGGGAGCGCTGCCGGGGGCGGTGCCCGCCGGGGGCCCCCATGGTGAAGTTGCGGATGGTGGAGAGCGGTGTGAGGGGCGGCGGGACGCGGAGTGAGTCGAGGGTACAGGAGAAGGGCTTGCGGTCGGGGCCGGCGTGCAGTTCCCGCTGGCACTGGGGCGGGAAGAAGCCGCCGTACTCGGGTATCATGGTGAAGAGCCCGCCGTCGGCTGCCGCCGCCTTCGGGGAGGGGTAGGAAGGCGGTGGGGGAAAAGGCAGAGCTCCGCCGCCGGCGGCGGGCAGGAAAGCCGACGAAGGGTCCTGCGAGTACAGATCGCCGCAACCTGAGTAGGGCGGTGGCGGCGGCGAGTAGAGGTGCTCTAGGTCAGCCGGTTGGCCCTGTGCCATGGTGCAGCCGAGGGCCCCGGCTAGCGGGTTGGGGGAAGCGGCGGAGGCGGCGGTGACCGAGGAGGAGGCGGCGGAGGAGGCAGCAGAGGCGGCGGAGGAGGCGGCGGAGGAGGGCGTGCTGACCCCCTGCAGGATCCCCGCGCTCACGATGTTGATGATGCCCTCGGGGTAGCAGCCGGCACCGGGGTACTGCGGGTCGATGGAAAATTTGCCCATGTAGGTGAAGGTCTGGTTACGGGAGGCCGGAGCGTTGGGCGCGAAGCCACCGCCGTAGGGCAGGTCCAGGGCTCTCTTGTCGCCCATGTCCACGTTGATCATGCCGTCTGGGGGAGCAAGGAGCCGGTCAGCCCTCCGCGCCGCCACCCACGAGGCACTGGTCCCGGCCGCCGCCCGCCCCAGCCCGGTCCGACGCGGAACTGCTGCGCGCACATGTTGCGCTCCAGCTGCGGGGGCTCCACGCCGGCCCCAACTTTTTCGCCGAGCGCGGAAGCAGGGCTCCCGCGATGTACGCCGGGTTCGCCCGGCCAGGCAGCGGGCGAACCCCGGGGGACCACGACCCCCGTTCCAGCCCGCCCCTCCACCGCCCCGGTATCCCGCCGCCCTCCGCGGGCGGTCCGCCCCGCACCTGCGCCGGCTCCACTTACCCCCTGACATACTGCTCATCTGGTCAAACGGTCCTGCCAGGTCGGCATTGGGGAAGATCGCGACCGAAGTTGGCAGCGCGGCGGCGATGTCATCCGCGGGGTAAATGCCCTCGGGAAGCTGGTGCACGAACCCGCCGAGGGTCACGGGGATCTTGTCCACTGCTTTGGCAGTCATCATGGGAGCGGCGGGGCGGCCGGAGGAGCGGCGCTCCTGGCCGGTGGTGTGCACTCGGGGCGGGGAGGGGAGAGCAGCAGAGAGCAAAGCGAGGAGGGGCGCTTCCCCCTGCCTCCCACTACCGGCGCGGGGGGACGGCGGGTAGCCGGCGCGGCGGGCGGGGAGGCATGTGCGGGCGGGCGGCCGCCCCGTCGCGGCGGTGAGGTGCCCGCGGTGCCCCGGGAGAGCCGCGCTCCCGCCGCAGCTCGCGCTGGAGGACAAATCTGGCGGTAAGTATTTATGGGGGCCCCCTGAATGCCCGGGACGTCACTGCCCATATAAGGACTGAGGAACGGGGCCTGGCGGTCACGTGAGCGCCCGCATGCGGGACCCACAGCTCCGCGCCCGCCCCGACCCCCTCCCCCTTTCCCTCTGCGCTCTCCCTTCGCGCCCCGCGGGGGTGGCCCCGGCCCCGCTCAGCCCCCGCCGCTCCGGCAGCGCCCCGTCGCCGCCCAGCCGCGCCGCCCAGGGGGTATTCCGGTGGCGGGGCCCTTGTCCTAAAAAGGCGAGGATCCGGCCCCGCCTCGCCTGCCCTTTTTAGGGCTCGTTCCGGAAAATTTACAAAAGCTCGGAAAAGCAGAGGTCCCGGGGCCGCCCCTCCGGACCTCGCTCACTTTCTCAGCAGCCCGTAACCGCAGAGCGGCGGCGGGTCAGAAAACAGTCGCGTTTACGGAACCCGGCTTCTCCTTTCTTAAAATAAATAAATAAACATAATAGGGTTTTGGTGGTGGTTGTGGGTTTTTTTGGTGTTGTTTTTTTTTTTTTTTTTTGGTGTTTTTTTCCTTTATTTCTGAATTACGGGTGGAAAGAGCAGAGCGAGTGCTCGCTGCTTTTTTTGGAAAGTGTCTCATGTATAATATACCGCCGTGAAAAGGGAACCGGCTGCTCCGCTGTCGGTGGGTTGCTATTGTACCGATGGGCGCAACCAGGCATGGGACAGGACCGGATGAGCGGTGGGGGACCCACCCCCCCCCCCCCCGCGGCTCCGATCGTCCCGACCCAGTCCCGACACTCCCACGCTGCCCGGACCATCGTCTTGCTTCCTTGTCCCTATAATCTCCCCCATAGTGAGGGTATCAAACCAGAGTATTTAAATTCGATCTTGCCTTTCTTTTTCCCCTTCTTCTCCCAAGCACTAAAAATAACCTCCCTTGTGCCTCCCCTCCCAGGAGAAGCCAATCTTTCATATGCTGTTCCCAAGCTCGGAGCTCGCAGCCCCTACATCTTCTTGCTGATGAGGGTGTCAGATGTAATTATTTTTGAAAGCTGTATCCCATGCTACATTCATGTCACTAATCTCATTACTTAGGAATATTTCATCTCATGGCTGTTTGTGTCTGCCTTTAGGAGAGCAGCTTTCACCTATGATCTGTAATGTGCATGGCCTCTTTGCTGTGGTCTGTGGGAAAAAATGTCCCCATTGACATCCCAAGCAGCAGCAAGACATGGCTGCATATGAGAGACACTACAAAAGCACATTCCTGTTCCAAACGAGCAAGCCAAAACACATAGGAAGGCTGGAAACTCCTCACTTTCATTTTTATCTGCAGATACCAATATTTATAGGTTTTAGCATATTACAGCATGTGCCGCACAAGCATGGTGTGTTCCAGTGTCCCTCTGGCATGTGCACTTGGTTCCCAAACACTGTCACAGGGCATCAGTCTCCCAGGCCCTTTTTTAGCCACACAATACCTCACAGCCCAGTGGAGAAAGGTGTTCTTAGTTCCTCTGGTTTGTGTCACTGCCTTTGCTGATGCTCCAGGTTCACTACTTGTCCGGTCACTACAGAGCCCAGGATAGACAGGAGCATACCTGAAAAAGTAAAAGACTTAGGGGAATTTGTCATTCCTTGCTAAGGCACAGCAGGCATAAAACTAGATGTTTTCCTTAATGGATAATCAGGGAAGCATGCACAGTAATTAGTAAATATATAATCGTAGATTTTGTTACCAGTCCTTTCTAGCACTTAATGTACAGCCAGTACAGTTTGGCATGTGAGATTTGGTTGAAAGAAAGCCTGTGTTCAATTTCAGTGGGATTCTGGATATTTCCATTTAAAGAACCCATCTCAATTTAAAAGTTAAATTATGACAGAGAGACAGGGAGAGAGAGACAGGTTCTAGGAAATTTGACTGAAAAGTAGGAGCAATTGTGTTGTACCTTTCCATTACAGCTGAGCTATAATTGGTCTAATCACTACTATGAAAGAACTAAACATTGGGATCTGCTGTGCAGTGGGGCAAGTTACTTCACAGGAATTTAAGAAACAGGTAACTCTCAGTATCCTATTTACTGCAGAATGTCATAGATCTATCAGATACTTTACACCACGTTCCTGCATTATTCCACATGTCCACTGATAAATCATAATGCACATAGAGGAAAGAAGATCTAAGTTTTCATATCTCACCTTAGCCTTCCTACATCTCAGTTCTACCTTTGAACTAACTTGGAAAATTTAATGTTCTTCCACTACAGAGAAGGATTCTGTGAAAGAGTGACACAACTAAAATTTAACTACCACTGGCTAATTTAACCTAGGGAATACTACTATTAGTTGACTTTTTTGGTTAATTTTAAAAGCCTTCTCAAGAACGGGCCAAATTGTGCCTGATTTGCAGCCTTTATAGGGACAATCAGGTCACTCATCCCCTCTCAATGGGAGCTTTGTTTGAATGGCAGTGGGATCTGGTGCTGGGTAAGATGGAAGTGCAGTTAATGCTTGGTCTTCAGGAAGACGCTGACAGATGAAACTCAAATGTTTCTGCTCCCTTTTCAGATACTTTTGCTGTAGTGCTTTGCATGTGCTTTGTGCCTTTGATCCGTGTGTGGCTGATTATACCATATACTGAGGGTTAGAGCGTCCAACTCATACTGATGTCAATGAGCCTTACAAGCAAGAAATCGTAGTGATTCCTGTGGTTCCTATAAGCCACGTGGTTTCATAAGATGGACAGATTGCTAGTGTAAATTGCCAAAGCCCCACTTGCTCCAAGAGAGGAGCTGTGTCTTGTACGTGCATGACATGTCTCTGACTGGATGTAGCACTGATTGAGGAGGGTTCAGAACTGAGGGACAGAACTCTTATTTCAAATTTCTTTGAAAGCAGCCCTTTTGGGGATTTATTTTATCTGAGCTCTTGACAAGGTGCTCGGTGACATTGCACTGGGTATATTTTCCTGTAGTCATTCTCTACAAATACATGAAATAGTAGCTGTAGAAATCAAATCCTCTTGCCTCCACACCTGAGCTTGAGAGGGGCTGAGGAGGAAAAGTCATCTTGTCATCTGTGGAGCTGGCAGCCCTATTTAACCAACCTAGCATCACACATTTGAGTCATCTCTCTGGGGGTTTACTCTGCTTTTATAGCAAAACTCCATCGACCTCATGTGCTAACAGCAGCTAGTAAGCCTGCTTGGGAAACACAACCTGCTGCTTCCACTCTGAGCCTCACTGCTTTCAGGAATACTAAGGTGGCCCCAGCTCAGTAGGTGCCCTCAGGAGTGGGCAGTCAACTGAGGACAGGGACATCTTCCTGGTTAGGGAGGTGAGTGACCTTGTCTTCTGAAAACAAGGGACATTTCTTCTAAGTCTGGACTAGATACAGGCTAGGGTTGGTAGATTTTTCTAATGTTTTATGTAGAAGTGATTTTTTTCTCCAAAGCCAGATTTCCAAGTTTTGTAAGTTTGCCCCATTTCACCGAGGGTAGAGATTTGTCATGTCCACACAGGAAACAGTGCAAACCAGCCAATTGGTTGGTAAACCAACCAATACTTTGTGTTTTTTTTTTTTTCAGGGGAAAAGACACTTTACGTTATATCTACCCCACCTCCCCCTAACGGGCCTGATAAAGGCTCTCAGCCCATACTTGCTGGTCACTGAAACCTGTCACCCAGACAGGGAGATCTGCTGTAAACACGAACTTGCAGAAAACAGTTGTCTGACTGCTGGCATGCTGGGAAAAGGGGATGGTTAAAGAGTAGAGGAGAAGGCATCCCAGTCTGCCCTTAATTACAGTACCTTGAAACCACACACTGTGGTTTCCAGCCAAGGCTGCTTGTTGTCTTAGGATGAATGCCTGTAAATTTGAAATAAGTAAATTACTTTATTGTGAGGATTTGGCTCAGGATTGCTGTAACAGCATCCTGAAAGGTTACTTAAACGTCAGTAACATTTTCTAACCTGGGCTGTAGGAATTCAACAACCTGTATAAAATCAGTAAGTTACTAGTTTAAGCTTGTGTGGCTCTCAGCAAGTACGTGTGACAGAAAACTTACAGTAAAATAAAAGCAACAACAAACTTCTTTGCCCCAAACCTATTCCCGTTATGAGATGCGCAGAATGTTTTACCTGGATCTTTCCGTATTCCAGCATATGCATTAAATCCGTAGTCCTACCCTTTCGTCCCTCCCGTGGCACCTGAGGGGAGGACGCTCCCCGACAGCTGGCGCAGGGGAGCGGGAAGGCTGTGCGAGCTCCACTGCCCTCTCCTGGGCGAAGGCACTCCTGGGAGCCGGCAAGGACGGAGCGCTGAGCAAAGGGCGGTGCGCGGGGCCGAGTGCCGCTAATGTTTCACCATACAACTGCACCCCTAAAGCTTCACAACACAAACGTGCCACCTACAGAGAGACCAAAGCACAGCCCTGTTGAGTCAGATACCCGCCGGGGTGTCATGGCTGCCCCACAGGCCGTGACACCTGCAGCTCCAAAGGTGTCAGACCAGAGAGCACAAACCCCAGAGAGGTGCTGGGAGCAAGCCACAGAGGGGGCATCTCTGCTGGCAGGATAAAATACCAGCTTTGAATGATGCTTAATGGGGGAATAACAACCAAAAAAGATAGTTATTTCTCTAACAGGGAATATAACTTGGATACACATATCAGTTGTGAGATAAGGCTCAAAATAATTACTTGGTTTCAGCAAAATGATAGTCTGACTACTAAGCGCTACTTTCCAGCCCTTTCTTCCAAACCTACTTTCATTTACTGTTGTATTTCCTGCTCTAACATGTCTCTTGTACTTTGTGTAAATGCCACCTTGTCTCATAGCTGCACTGGGCCTTTGGTCCAGAGAGAGACTAATTGAGTACATCCCTTAATAATGCAGATGGACTTTTTCATTGAAGGACAGAAAAAAAAAAAAAAAAAAAAGTATATCAAGTGTCACATTTTCAGCTCTCCTGTTGGTTCCATTACCTTAGGTTTGAGTACTTAGAAGGTTTGTCAGAAGGCTTTCAGGACATGCCCAGAAAACAGAACCTTTGGAACTGGGTATGGCTTTTTATTCTCGGCTGAGAAGTAAAGTCATGTATGAGAGCTCTTTTCAGCAGACCAGGAGGGAAAGCAAAATTCTGTCACAATTTCCCAAGGAGTTTTCTGAAAAGTGAAGCAGAAGACCTCTGGGACCTCTCAGAAATTTCCTATCCCTCCAGGGGAACTGGAGCCATTCACAGGATTTCTAGATTGCCAAGGACTCATTTGTGTTTGTCTTGTCTATGTGCCGTTTCTCAGAACCTGTTTCCATGCTTCATGTCTTATTTCTCTGTGCTTTGGTCTTAGACCAGTCTGCCTTGAGCCTTGAAAACCATCAGCTCTTGGCTCTGGGTAAGGCAGTTTGAATGTGGTTATGGTTTTTCCTTAGTTTTTATCATCATATATTTTCTGCTCCTGAGGGCACATCTACTTGCTCCAGTCTCACCAGAAGACCATCTTGGCTGTGAACTCTTGAGGGAGAAGAGCATTCAGGTTCATTTTCAGCAAAGTTTCCCACTGGCTGGCTTTCTGTCAGGAACTACCAGCAAAGTTTCTTGTAATAGAGGGTTGGGATTTTTTTTTTTTTTTAATCCCACAAGAGATATGGCTTTTTAGGGCCAGATCTTCAAGTGGTATAAATTAGCATAAGTTTTCTGATACTATAACCCCTACAATCTGAGCGAAAGTCAAAACTGGTCATGATTTTATTCAAGGTTTGATCACTTTTCAAGGCTAAAAACTTAATTTTTTCCTGAGGGTGGATGTGGTAATTTTTGTTCTATATTTGAGCTGCTTCCACCTGTTTTGCAGTTCGTGTCTGTCTTTGATTTGTTTTCTATGCTGTGATATATTGTCCTTGTTCTTTCACCTCCCCTTTCATTCATCTCTCTCTCTACTCTGTATTGTCCAACCTTTCAGCTCTTCTCTCTTCCCCTCCTGCTTTTCCTCTGCCTTGGTAGTTCCTTTTCCTTCCCCCTTATCTCAGCAATTGCTGCCAACAACTATATTTGGAGTAGAGTGGGAACAAGCTATTCTTGTGACTTTACTTTGAAATAACTGAGAGGAGCAGATGATTTTCTTTGAACAAACAGAAGATACATTGAGGAGAAGGCAGGCTAGTAAAGTCAAAATGACATCGTTAGGGAATACCTGCCCATCAGGTTCATCTTGCCCAGCTCTCAGGATAACTTAACCATCTATTAGTTCTTGTTTGCTCTGTTTTAGCTTTAAATCTTCCTTTTGTGCAAAGTTCCTCTCTCCAGGTTAGTAACAAGGCCTACTCGTAAGTCCAGTCACTCACACATCAAGGAAAATGACAGCCACCTAAAATCTCAGAGCTAGCTGAAACAGGATGTATACTTGTTTAACACTTGAACTCCGTGCTGTTTTATCTTCTGGTGTAGTCATAGAATACTGTTATTGAGTCCCACTTGTATGGGCTAGCACAGAAAAACGCTGGGAGGAACAATTTCCTATTGAGCAACAAGATTTCTCCATGGCCTCTCATATTAACTCCTCATTGCCACCTGTTTCTCATCACCCCTGCCACTGAAACTGCTGTAAGCAATAGATTAATAAAGCCAGCAAGAAAGAGAGCTACACAAACAGAACAGCACAGAACGTATTTCTCTGTGTCCTTCATGTTTCTGTTTTTATACAATTAGCTCCTACACTGGCAAACCAATCAAGAAATGTGGCCAAATGAGAAAATCAGCATCACTGCTAGCATTTTGTGCCTGTGCCAGAAGACGACCCAAGTCTATTTGTCTGGTCCCAAGTGAAGCCAGTTCTATTAAAACACACTATTTCACACACTGTTTGTGTGTGAAACTGCTTCATGCAGATTCATGAAATTGCAAGCAGAAAGAGGCAGTAACAAGATCTTTCCTTACAACTTAAAAGATTAAAAGCAGGGATGGCTGAATGTTAGACAAGAAGCTGGAAGGAAATTAATCTTCTGTCCATTGATGACTTCCTGGGATTTTATAAGGCAGCTAACACAAATGGTCATGCTGACAGGGGGCTTCCACTGTTGTCTCTGCAATAATCAATTGTATGTTCTGTTTGCAAACACATCAGTGCCAGTATCTTAGGAGGGTAAGCCTGATAGAGCTCTAATGTGTTTTTATGAGACCATGTAAAAGAGAAACAGATCCTTTTCTATGTTCACACTACTACTACTTCAGATCTTGAATGTGCCATATCAAATAGGAGCTTAGCAAAGGGAAAAAGGAGTAATCCAGGCTAAGAAATGACATCTACTTTTAGAACTAACACTAATCCTCAACAGAGTCTGTGAAGTGTCTCTTTGGACTTCTGTCCCTTAAATCTGAGCACAAGGGAATTTGGGCATGCTGCAGAAAACAATATAGTAACATTTCATACTTAATTAAATGCAAGTGCAACATCTAAGTGTATTTCATCAATATTAGATGAGTTTTTGCAATTTTGTGCTGCCACAGAAAGTGAATAAATTTTATTTATATGCTTCCAACCCCTAGTCAACAGACAAATGAACTTTGACATGTTTGGAGAACACTGCTAAACCTATGGTCAACTCAGAGAGGATTTTGCCCTCCTCTGTCACCTCTTAATCCCATCCCAATCTTACCATGATGACAATCTGTTGCTTTCCTCCCAACCTCCTCAAGTCCACATGCTTAGTCCAGCTGAATAACACATCTGTAAAGAGCATCTGAAAAATAATCTCCAGATTTAATGCTTGCAAGGCACTGCATGGGGCATAGACCTGGGCCAGTGTGCTGAACAGAGAGCTAGCTCACAGCTGTCTGACCACAAACAAATCTGCACTCACTGGCCCAGTTACCAGAAACTGCTTACCAGGCTCTCAGTAGCACTGATGTGCCTTTTCTTTTTGTCATGAAGCAGATGCAGACGTGACTAAGGCTTGGCTGCAGGTAAGCCATAAATAAACCCCACTGAGATTCACAAAGTAGCCTCCTTGGTCTAGACCAGCTGAAAAGATAAGCATTTTCTGAGCCGTCTACCACCACTCAGAATGAAAGGAATTTTCATACCCAGAGTTCTTGCCCGCAGTACTGACATGCTGGATTCAGCCCTCTCTTCAAGATAAATGCAGATGACTATTTCTTCCACCTCACAACCACATTTCTGAGTCAGTATGGGGACTGCCTGTGTTTTTCTGATGTAGACTTTGAGCTTTATCAAGAAGTGAGCCAGCTGGACTAGCTCCCACAGCAGAGGTCAGGGTACCTGCCTGGAGAAGAGCCGAGATCCAGTAGAGGAAAGTGCAGCTGGTGTCACAGTTCCTGCACTCTAGCTTTGAACAGGTCACAAGGAGCTGACAGGCTGTGCATCTGGAGGGGGTTAATGAGAAAATGTTTTTAAAGTGCTATCTTACAAGGATCAATTTGCATATACAACCACAACCTGCAAGTACTTTCCAGGCCTGCAAGGAGAGACAATCACAGTTGCAGGCACCCACAAAAGACATGGGAAGAAAAGGCATGGAGAAAACCAGCACCAAACAGATGCTTCTTTTCACTTTTACCCATAAGAAATATCAAAGAACAGCAAGTACTCACTCTGTGATGTACATTGGACCTTCCTTAAAGCTAGGCTGAACAAGCATCATATCATAAATCCTGTCCTGACATTCAGGACAGTGCTTGTGCTGGAGCACATTAAAACTGCCAGGTCTCTGGCATGCCAGGGGAGCCTGACCACGGCTGCCATGGACTTTGCAGGCTTTCTGATAAGCACAGTTATTGTAGCACAATTTAAAGTTGACAACGTGTCTAAAAACATGTACAATGTCAGAGAATGAATGAAATGTTGCTTCCCTCTCTCACCCCACAACCTCATTACAGGCTAAGGAAAAATAATGTATGGAGAATAATACTTCACCATCTAAAGAGTTTTTCTGGCTTCTAAATCTAGTGAAGAGTCATTGTATATTTTGACAGAAAAATGAATCAAAATAATAAAGTGAATACAAAATTATATTGCTGTCAATAATTTAATTTACACAAAATAGCACTCTGACATGGTAATTGTTATATATGATGCAGCATTCAGTATAATATTTAGAGAATGCATTATAGAAAGTCAACATTTAACTACTAAAATCAACTTACATAATCAAAACTGTCAGGGAATCTTTACAGTTTTATATTAATTTGAATGTAATTTACTATAGAGGTGTCATTCTTAGAGGTGCTTACAATATTTAATCATCTCTGCATTTCCATTATAAAATCCTATTTTCAAAGGTTTATAACTTGGTCTTAAGAACTCTAAGCCCTCTGGCACATTTTCTTTTTCCTCATAAAAAATAAGTTAGACATTTTAAACTTTTCTCTCAGAGCAAAAAGCGTGGTTACTTCCAAAATTAATTTTGCGGATTTTCTCACTTGCTGCTTGCTCCAGGGGTCTCAGAAAAAGAAAGGTTCTTCACTGTAGAAGACATTACAGTTACATTTTCCCACTTCCCTGAGTATTTTACCTCTCAGACCATTTTTCTTGCTGAAGTGCCTAAGTATCTTCCAGTACTGCATCCAAACCTTCTCTGCATCATTCCTTCTCTCCTTCCTATGTTGCTGCCATTAAGCATTCTTCCAGGTCTTTATCCTCATCTCAGGCCTTGACTCCTGGCTCTGATTTGGGTCTTCTCTCAGATGTCCACACTTAGCATGCCAATTGCAACTCGAACCACATCCATTGTTTAATGGGCTCTGCTAGCTGCACATTCCCCAGCCTCATCCTCTTTTTTCAAGCTGCAGCCCTAATTCACTTTTCCCACCCATTAGAAGTCAGGCAGTTATTTTTACTCTAGCAAGTGCATTTCTCTTTCTGAAATTACAGGCTTGAGTCATACCAGTTATTACCCACCAATGCCCCTGGACCTACTCTGTTGCTTGTTTGGTGATTTCCAGTTTACCAGCCACAGGAACTATACAGCCCAGAGGCACTAAAGCTATTTCCACAGTTTTCCAGGCTTTTGCCCAGCAGATAGGACACTGCAGGCCAATTGTCCACAAGTACATTGTTACAGGTAATTTCCAAAACCAGAATTCAAAAGGCAAGTTGTCAACACAACATTATTATCCATAATAAAAGCAAAGCAATTAATTACCTTATTTGCTTTGGTAGACCTGCTCCAGGTCATGGGTCTGGTTTTCCCAAATCGTGCTCAAGTTCACTTTTCTCATCCTTGTCAGTTAGCTGTGATTTTGGATCCCCTAGGCCCCAGCTTTCTGTAACCTCAGACTAGATCAGACTTTGTTGAGCTGATACGCACTACTAATATGATACTAACTGATATGCCAAACCTAAATCATTGCTATCATGTAAACGTCTAGATCTACACGGTAGTACTTTTATCACTTGTCCAGGATCTGTTTATTTCCCATGAGAGAAGAACAGCTTTTAAAAGTATTTGTGATGCTCTATTCTAGCCATTCTGTCTTTATATGGCCATTTTTGTCCACTGACAACACTTAGACAAAACACTTCATGCCCTTTTCCGATCATCGTCATTTTCCTTGTTTGAAAAAATGAATGTATTACTTCCTAATAATTCAGTGATGCCACACATAAGAATGGAAGCTCCTTTCCCTTACACATGCTGAGAACAGACCTGCAGTTTTGGACACACAAAAAAAAACTACTGTTCACATATGTGGTGTGTTGAAACTACCACAGCATATAACATTACTGGAGCTTGGAAAGAAAAGCTGTTGCATAGGTATGATGTTTTGGTGATGGACTTGATTCAATAAATATGTGGTCATATTTAGACTGGATAGAACTGATGATGGAATCAGATGACTTAATTCTGTAACTAGGGCAGGTAAAAATGAGAAAGATGACACTAGCAATGTTCTGTTTGATCCTTCGTATTCATAATTTAGTGGTGCAAAGGAGCTCTAGAAATCACTGTTGTTTTTCCCAGTGGATATTCAGCTGGATACAGTCAGGGTGAGTCTCAAAAAATTCTATTCTACAGAATCATTTGACACACTTCAGATCTCTACGCTGGTTTTGAAAAAAGTACCAAAAGACTGGCCGTAGCAAGAACTACTGGCTGAAAGTTTATGGATGTTAGTTCATTATTCTTTGTGTTGAGAAAACAGAACTAAAAGATGAAACTTTAAAATTGTCAGAGAAGTTGAGGACTGCATGGATCACTTCTCCAGCAGAATGAATGGGGCCTGACAGGCACAGAACCTTAGAGGACATTCTTCCAGACTGGATGATGATTCTTGCATTTTTACTGTCCCCCTGAGAAAAATCTACCAGACCAGTTTATCCCCATTCAATATTTTACCTCCTTGAATCTCAATGAGGAGGCTTTTCTCTGAGGTAGGTAGTGCTGCCCGGTCTCCTGAGGTTGACGCCCACTTCATTCAAGTGTTCCTACTGCAGCAGGGATGTTAGTGGCTACTGGCTTGCAGCCAGCATCCCACACATTTCCTCCACAGCAAAAATGCCTTAATTCTGACCCACTGCCTTTCAAGTAGATAGTGAAAAAAATCAGTCACAGAGAGCTTTGCTTTTATCTTCATTTCTTCTTCAGAAAGATCTGAAAAAAAACATCAGATGTTGTCCTTTTCATTTTCAAGGTCCACAGTCAGCAAGGGTGAGGTTTGATGCTGCTGTTAGAGCTTGAGCCCAAAAGGAAGATGAAGGCATTCAGATGGTGGTGCTTACAGATTTGGGAAAAGGGAGTTTGTAAGCAGGGTAACTGGACCACACTGCCTGCCATTGTGCCAGCAGCTGCATCCAGCACCTCTTCTACTCAACAACTCCTCAGCACACCATTCCTTCTCAATCAGTTGATCCATCATCTACTGTAGGAGCTTGTGTTTTTCAGGCAGGGCACAGAAAAAAAGATCAGAAGGGAACTTTTGGTTCCCAGCTGAAGTTGTCTTTTCTCTGCACAGATATGAAGAACATTGCTGATGTTACTTGATAACTGCAGAGCAGTATGTTCCAAGCTCAGCATCTGAATGGACAAGAAGAAAATGTACATGCTTACAAACTGGGCACATTACAGGCCTGGCACAGCCATCATTAATGAATTTGAGCTGTGGCAAATTATGCAATACACATGCATTCTTAGACCCACAAAAGCCAAGCACATACATGGTTTTAAGACCAGAGTGTGGAAAAACGATGTAGTGGAACAAAACGGTCCATTTCATAACTCTATGGCACAGAACCCTAAGGGAAAGTAGCACAACCAGGTCTTCTATTTATTAACCTGGCCAAGCAGAGGTGAGAAGTACTATGATGTTCACAGTGGAATGTGGCTTCCAGAGTTATGATCTAATGGTCTAGGAAGGATAGAATCAGAAGCCGGGGAGAAGGAAAAAGTTGATTTCCAATGATAAAACTATCCTGCAAGTTAACTAGTTATGTAATCAGGAATATTTGAAACAAATATAAATCAAAAAGGCATTGAAAAACACTGAATCAACAAGTGCAAGGCAGATGGCCAAATCTTGTAATACAGATAGAAAGACAAGACTACTTCATTCAGTAGAACAGGAAAGTCTGGATGACTAGAAATAAGAAAGATAATGAACATTTAAATACATTGATGAAAGAAACAATTACACTGACCTTGCATAAATAAAGTTTCAGAGATTCTAATCTGAGGAGCAGACAATTTTAAAAAATTGGAGACAATTTTGAAAGTTCAGTCCCTGTTAGCAAGGATAGAATTTGAACACAGGTTTGATTTGGTACTGCTCCTGCTGATTATGATCTTGGAAAAATTACATGGAAACTAATGTTGCAGTATACTGAATTTAAGGAGAATTGCAAAACCTACAGATGAACTTGAGGAACAAAACTATACTAGTAAAAAGAACATAGGTTAAAACACAAGCTGCAGAAAACTGACAGCAGGAATGATTTCAGAAAAAAAGAGAATAAGTACATTGGATAAAATAGAGAAAAAGGCTGGCACCCATCATCAGCATGACATTGCATTACATCTCACTTCCAAGTGCAGAGCCCAATTTGGGAGAAGGCGAGAGGCAGAATATTGTGTTTATAGGGTAAAAAAAAAAAAAAAAAAGGCTTCTTTCTTTTGCAAGTTCCTGTGTCAGTAGCCATTTTATGGGGCTGCCAATCATGGCAAATCAACTGAAAAGCCAGATAATTTTCTAAAGCATCTACCTTCCTAAAGGAAGATTTAAAAGTTGACTGTGTACAATCCAGCTGCTGCTTTTAATCTTTCCCTGCCAACAGTAGTTGTTTTATTACTTTGACAATCATTTTTAGCCCATGAATAGTACCACAGTCCTTGTAAGACAGGAAAGCTCTTTTGATCTACAATTTCATAAGGTTTAGCAATGGACAAAGGATTTTTCCGGTATACTTGATCACACACTTGCTGAAGTTTAGGCTTAGAGCCAATAAAAAGGCACTGAACTACCAATTTGGAGAAACACAAAAGTCCTTTTTTGATGAATAATGACTTCCAGAAGGAAAAAAAAAAAAAGGAAGAAAAAAATAATTACCTATTAATAGAAAATTAAGAACAAGTTTGCTCCCAAAATAACTTTGATATGTTGCCAAAATCACTTTTCACTTTCATACTGCTTTACTATAGTATGATCTAGAGGATAGAAAATAGGGATGCAAAGCAGGCATTGTATATAAACACAAATAAAGGAAGGCATTTCAATCTGTCTGTAATAACTAAGAGAAACTGGGAGAAGACTCAGGAAGACACAGAGCAGTTTGCCAGCATAATAATTTGTTCTATTTGCTCTACAAATTAAGTATAGTTTGTGTGGTTTGAATTAAACTCTAAAATAAAGTCTATTTCTAAACATGAATACAAAGCCATTATGAGCCAGCAGTGTGCCGAGATAGCCAAGAAGGCCAATGGCATCCTGGCCTGCATTAGGAATAGTGTGGCCAGCAGGAGCAGGGAAGTCATTGTGCCCCTGTACTGTGCATTGGTTAGGCCACACGTTGAGTACTGTGTCCAGTTCTGGGCCCCTCAGTTTAAGAAGGACATCGAGATACTTGAACGTGTCCAGAGAAGGGCAACAGGGCTGGCGAGTGGCCTCGAGCACAAGCCCTATGAGGAGAGGCTGAGGGAGCTGGGATTGTTTAGCCTGGAGAGGAGGAGGCTCAGGGGAGACCTTATTGCTCTCTACAACTACCTGAAGGGTGGCTGTAGCCAGGAAGGGGTTGGTCTCTTCTCTCTAGCAGCCAGCACCAGAACAAGAGGACACGGTCTCAAGCTGCGCCAGGGGAAGTTTAGGCTTGAGGTGAGGAGAAAGTTCTTCACTGAGAGACTTGTTACCCATTGGAATGGGCTGCCCAGGGAGGTGGTGGAGTCACCGTTCCTGGAGGTGTTCAAGAGGGGACTGGACGTGGCACTTGGTGCCATGGTCTAGTCATGAGTTCTGTGGTGACAGGTCGGACTTGATGCTCTTTGAGGTCTCTTCCAACCTTAGTGATACTGTGATACTGTGAATTTTGATTGAAAATGTAGTTGAAACTTAACAAATCTCTAACTTTTGTTAGTACAGGCTGCAGTACTTCGAGCACATGTTTAACTTTCCCACACATGTGCATCCCATTTTCTTGTTCCTATTCACACTGGGATATCTTCTATTTTTTATTATGTATAAGAAAACAGCAGGCCTTTGTGATATTGAAGTGTAAGGAGAATGTTTCTAGAGCAGTTATCAATTTAGCAGCTAGTCAGCTGAGTACACATCTATCTATGGGGAATATTTAGATAAGGCGAAGTCCAGTTTCTTTGTGTTCTTTCTAAAATTGCAGCAGAAGGTGTACACATGCATATATATATATATATATATATATGAAGAACAGGATTACATTTCCCACCTTCTTCAGTATTCAACTGTTCACCTACCTGGAGTATTTCTTAACTAAGTCTATTTCAGAAGACACACCCACTGTATTTCATACCTTTTGTCAGACAGCTTTTGTTTATAATCTCTTGAAATATCCACAGAATTCCCCCAAATCATCTTTTCTGGCAAAATACCAGCCTGACTCCTACAGTCTAACATTTGCAACACAAACATTTCTTCTTTATTTTCAGATAAACCACTGCCCTTTGGTTTCATTTCAGTCCCTTTACAAAATATGGAGATGTCTCCATGCAATTATTAAAAAAAACAGAAGACCCCCACAGCCAGCCAAAACCCAACATCACTGATCTTGAGAAATCAGTCCTCAGTGCAAGCAGAGATACTCACCTCTGTTTCTCCAGTTTTCCAGATCTCTAAATGGAAGACTTTTAAAGTTTTATTTTCAGATCGGTAAGTCTGGTGTAATGCACATCTGTAAGCTCTGCATATACAATAATTTTTTTGTCCTCCAGATTAGGAAGACCCAGAGGAAAGAATCTGACCCCTGTTGTTTGATAATTATATGCAGAAGTTCCTAGGTAACACCAGACCATGCCTGCCTGGACTTATGACCTGCCCATCACTTGTCCATTCAGCCTAGTTAACTCAGTTATTCCTTGCACTTATCAGTTCTTGGACTTTCCCTTTGAAATGTCAGGCCACTAAAAAGGGAAAGGTGGACTTACTGCAGCCCTGTGTTTCTACATCCTTACTGCCACATCTTGCAGAGTGCTTAAGACAATACATTGTACAATAAAAATGAATGAAAATGTGAGTGTACAAGCAGAATTATGCTTTGATAATTCATACATAGTTCATTCATAGTTCACTTCTCTAAGTACTGTAAATAACAAGAAAAGAGGCCAGAATTGTTCCTTGCTGAACACACAATTGTGTTCCTTGCCTTCCAGAAACCAAGATGTAGCCACTGACTGTTCTCAGTGCAGCAATGCCTGGGTAATTCCTGCTAACCAAGATTGCCACCATGAAGCTGACAGGCAGATCATTGTATGACCAAGGCAGCAGCTCTACAAGACATGCAGGAACTTCATGTGAATGGGACTGGTTATGCTTCAGGGGATACACCCTATCCCACCAGAACCATTCTGCTGTCTGCAGTCATGTTTAGTTGACTGATGATTTACGTCTGCAAAAGCATCAACTTCTCAACAAATTATTTATCAAAAGACTAGCTCTATTCTTTCTGATTTCCCACACTGGCTTTCAGGATATTTCATCTAATAAATCTGGAGGAGGCATGGCATTACACTAAGCTTGTTAGTTATGCAGCAAGTTACACGGTGTTAGAAGTACACACAATACTGGGAGTTCATGGAAGATGTGTCTGCAAAAGGGAAAGATTATCTACATGATCAGAAACCTCATTTCACTTTTAGCTTCACCTGTTTTAGATGTTTTGTCTAAAAATTTATTAATATTTTCCCAGCTGACTGATTTAGCACATGATATTTCAATGTTCTACACTGAACCTAACAACAGTCAGACTAAAGTCATTCTAGTGCAGTGTTTTCTCTTCACTTGCAAAATAAAGCTATTGCTCCATCATTGTGTGAGACCAGAGAAACCATGCAGAGATTTTCAACTAGGAAGGAAAGAAAGAGAGGAAGAAAAAAAAATGAAAGTTCCTTTCTCAACAGGAAATAAAGCACTTAGTCACCTGGCATCAACACACTGAGTCAGATCATCTCTGTCAGAAGGAAACCAGTGTCTTCAGAGTTACTGAACTAGTTGAAACTTTTCTGCATAGTGGAGCAAATCATAAATGCAAGGTTCTCACTAGCAAATAAAACTTTCCAATGGACAGGATAGTGACATCTGATTTCTGGACACTCAGAGGTTCAGCCATCATCCCCAAGACAGAGGAAAGGAGCAGCCAAGAGGCTTGTAAGGGCCCTCCTGCAAAACCTCTTCCAGGCACTTGCAAGACTGCATCTGCTTGCTTTCAGAGTCAGTGTCCTTACAATCCCTCACCTGTATCCTTGATGTGGCAGTTACTTCTGCAGCAATCACATTCCAACACTCCCTTCAGGGGAGGAAGCATGCTTGTTTTCTCCTGGCTTTGTTTACTACTGTCTGAGGTATCAGCCAATATTCAGCACTGCTGTACCAGGGGGTCTGTTGCAAAATGCAGGTAAGCATTCTGTTTCATGGTAATCTAAGAAAGAAATTATGCTGAGTTATGAGAGTTTAACCAATCAAAGAAAGACTCCCATAGCCAATAACACCCTTGCACTTCATTCCCCTGTCATTTTCCAAGCAATTGGTGCTGATCAGGGTGTTGCAGCATCATTCCCACAAGCTGGCACAAGCACCATCAATCCCCCTTTTTCCCAGTTCTCATTTTGTCCCTCAAATCAGAAACTGCTTTGTATTACTGGAGACAAGAAATGTCCTTCCCCAGTAACAGACGTTGTATGTGTAAGAAAAAGGAAAATAAAATAAAATAAAAATAAAAAAAAACAACCTGTAACATTTGTATAGTTATATGTACACAATTTGTATGGATCTACCCATTATCCAAAATCTCTTATGTGTAATAAGAGAGTATCTGGGTTGCAGACTGGAGTAGGAGGTTTCTTGTACAAACATATGAGGCTGCACCACAGCTAGAAATGTTTTGAATAGATTGTGCAAACCTTTTATAGGTGATGTTCTTAAGCCTTGTGTTAATGTATTAAGGCTGATAAACCAAACAGGTTGCTAAAACTCATCAATTTTCTATGAACAGTTCTTTAAACAGAGAAAAAACCCTGTATTCCTAATAAACTGAGTACCAATAGGAAACAAAACTAAGTGTTCAGGAAGTTTTCAGCAAATAAGGTAATCCTGTGGTACATATTAAGACCTCTCAGAAAGGAGACTATTTCATAGAATGGCTTGGAAGGGACCTTATAGATTATCTACTCCAACCTTGCCACCATGGGCAGGGACACCTCTCAACCAGAGTTGGCTGCTCAAGGTCTCATCCAACCTGGGCTTGAACACACCCAGGGAGTGGGCAACCACAACCTCCCTGGGCAGCCTATTCCAGAGTCTCGCTATCCTCATATGGAAGAACTTCTTTCTAAAATCCAGTCTAAATCTATTCTCCCTCTACTCTCCATCAGCTTAAAACCATTCCCCCTTGTCCTATTGCTGGGCACCCTTACGAAAAGTCCCACTCTAGCCTTTCTGTAGGATCCCTTCAGGTGTTTGAAGGCAGTTCTAAGGTCTCCCCAGAGCCTTCACTTCCCTAGGCTGAACAACCCCAGCTCCCTCAGCCTATGCTCATAACAGAGGGGTTCCAGCCCTTGGATCATCTTTGTGGCCCTTCTCTGGGCTCACTCCAGCAGCTCTGTGTCCTTCTTATGACTGGGACACCAGAACTGGATGCAGTATTCAAGGTGGGGTCTCACAAGAGCAGAGTAAAGGGGCAGAATCATCTCTCTTGACCTGCAGGCCTCACTCCTCTTGCTGCAGCCTGTGACACCCTTTTGCCTTCTGGGTTGCATGAGTGCACTGCTGGCTCATGGTGAGCTTCTAAGTAGCATCCAAAGTAAAGTGGATATGTAGGGCTGCTGGATTTATTTATTTCATCAATAAATTACAGAGGAAATGGCAGAATTGATATTAAACTTGCCCCTTAAGACTTCTTGCTCTTAGATTTCCTCACAGTCTATTTAATTTCATAAATATCTCTTGAAGTAGAGATTTTTTTTTAAAAGCCCTGGGTCCCCTCTATTGAAAGATGAAAAATGGGCTGTATTTAGAATCACCTTTGCAGAAAGGGAACACCTCAATAAATGCTCTCCATGGCCATTTGTGATGGAAGGTTATGTGTCTGCCAACACAACCTACATTTTTTACACTAACAGTACAAGGCAGAATAAATATTATCTCCACTCATGTGACAGACCTTTTGATAAAGCAGAATTGGCCTGGTTGATTAGGAGTACATGTCAAATGCAGATAATGGGGGAATCCCTTTCAAGCAGCAGCACACAACTTCAGAAACATAATGAGACCAATTTAACAAGCCTTCTGTTTTACAAGAGATATTAATTATAGTCCTGTCACATAAGGTACAATTCAAGATAAAATACATAAAAAGAAGGGAAATTGGATTTCATTCCTTTTTTGTCATGATTATAAATTTTCTTGCAGTGTCATGACTGTCCCCACTGCTGATCTGAATAGTCTGGGTGGTTTACATGCTGCCATAGAACAACGTGCATTGCTATGAGGGCTTTTGAACACTAGAAGTATGTCAGGCTTTTCATTGCATCTTTTTCCCATTACGATTTTCATTCTACTCCAGGCAATTATTTTTTATTTATTTGTTTTGCAAAAACACAAAAAGAAGGCACCATTCCTATGTGTACCTATCCAGAAGGATGCTTCCTCATATTATATCGGTAAGATTGTGATCTTATAAAGATGTTCCTGCAAGTGCTCCATTTGATACTTCTTCAGTGAGTCTCACAGACTTACATCCAAGTGTTCCATTGGACTGGAACACAAATTATCTGCATGCAAGTAAATCAAAATTCCCAGTTCAGTGTTTCAATAGTTATATCTTCACCAAATTACTCTTCATAATAGAACCTGTGTTCACTGTTTCTGTATTATCTGAACTTCGTCTTGCCAAAGCATGAGCTCTCAGGCAGGGCTCCTTTTATCAAGGCTGAGGGTGGACCTGCCAGATGATGATTGCTCTTGGCTGCTGTGATGCAGTGAGGATGCTCTCCCACACTGCATCCTCACCTGTAAGTCAGAGCAGCTGCAGGATAATCACCTGTGTGTGGCAGATGCTGACAGTGGGTGCTGCCCACCTGTGCTTTGTGGCATTGAACAAGCCTTAGCCACTAGGTTGCACATCTGCATGTGTTGAGGATTTACAATTAAAATCAATTCCAACAAGTACATTGTTACTTCAGTGGGTCCACTGTGCTTCTGAACCAGATCTACGTAGTCTTCTTAATAATGAGTACACTTGCAATGAAACACAGTGGATGCAAAGCTCTGACTGTTATTCATCCCTAAATATTCCCAAATAGTATCAAAATGGGAGAAACTTAGGAGAACTTTAGTCCTTATTCCTAGTTCAGACATCAGGTCATAAGAGCTCAGTTTTCTTAAAGATACTGCAATAGCAGCTTTGCAGACAGCCTTATTACTAAAGAGTTGAACCTTAAAGCCGTTCATAATCCTAAACCTCTCGTCATGGCAATGCCAAGAACTCCAAAAACACAACATGCACAACATGTGACTGTACCCAGTACCTTGGTTGTCAAAAGGTGTGTTTTTTTCCCTCTTGACTGAAAAGGAAATACTTGGGGGAAAAAAGCAAAGATGGGATAATTTTTTCTACAAAACATGTTAATGGGATTATTTAATTTTTCAGCAAGGACCAAGGACAAATAGACTTTGGGAGTATACACTTATACAGGGCTTTATATGGTTAGCCTGAGATACAATCTCAGAAACTTTAGCACATCATAACAACAGAGAGTCTAAAGACACTTGCTTATGAGAGCCCAGGCAAGCCCAGGCTCACCAGCAGAGAGATTACTTTATAAGATTTGGGGTGGCATGTCAGGTAGCTTCTAAGAAACCTTTCCTTTCATACCTCGGTGCCAGCAATAATGCCCATCATTTTCTGCACAAAGCCTGCAAGGAAATGTGGTACTGAACTTCAGCCAGCCATACACATACTGCAAAAGGCAAAGCATGGTCTAAGTCTGTCAGCCAAGAGAAAGAAAACATTGGAAAACACACATTTAATGTCTGGTCATGTTCATCATATATTTGCATGCTTTCTGATACATCTCTGAGTGACAGTGGTTCCTAAATCGATCCTCAGGAAGTGACTCAGAACCACATTTGGCCCAAAGATGCAAATATGTACTAACTTGGATTCTCTGAAGTATTTGGAGCCCTAATTGATATTTTTCAAGTCCCACTAGGAGCTTATCTGCACTTCAGGAATCTCAGTAACTTTACAACTCCTATCCAAAGAGTTTAATTTGCTTCTGAAAAGAAGTGCTTTAAAAATTATGAATATGTAATTCACAGTAATAGAATCTCAGCACGTACTCCCCTACCTGTTGGACTGGAAAGTCCAACTGACACTGGAAAGAGCAGCTTTTTACTGCTTGTATGGAAATGCTGAGGTGGCCCTGTGAAGAGATAAAAGGATCAACAGACTTTTTGTAGACAGTATTTTCTAATTGTAGGAAAAACCAAAAAATACACAGAAATGAGAGCATTTGCTGCTAAAATTATTGAATCATAGTTAAATTATTTGGGTAGGGGTTTTGTCTGGCTTTGGCTTTTTGTGTGGGTTTTGTTTGTTGGGTTTTTTTTGAGGGTGGGTGTTTTTGTTTGATTTTTGTTGTTTGTTTGGGGGTTTGGTTTTCAGATTTTCATTAACAGAAAATAATTATAAGGTAAGAGTGCAATATATCATTTCATGCTCTGCAGCCTGACAGTATCCTTTCCAAGGTTATTCATTTCATTTTTCTGAAAAGTACCATGTACATATAAGCCACTTAATTAAATACAGGAAGTTATCTCCTAGCAAACTCCTTCCACATTCTGAACATGAAAGAGAACACTGGAATATTGATAGCCCAATGCAATATGTTAATGTTGGAAAATATATTGGTTTTCTATTATTACAATGACTCAACAAGAAAGAGAAAAGAAGGGAAAAAAGGAATGAATATATTAACTCCTTTTGATTGTTTTTTGCACTGTCACATCATAAACAAATAAGAGATTCACATGCGTAAAAGCAGCATTTGCTGTCTCCTGCAGAGAGATCACTTACCCACCCAGCTGGGATGGACCCTTTTCTGTGACCTTTGTGAAAGTCACCCCTGATCCCCTGCAGCTAACACGTTCTGAAGATCATCCTTTGTCTCAGTGCCTCTGGTCACATACTAGCAATGGACACTGCCATACTGGAATTAATCAAACTGCCCCAATCTTTAATCTCCAGCCAGTGCAACAGAGAGCATCATGTGTCCCATATTTGTACACATTCAGCAGAAGAAATCCATGTGTGACATATTGCCTTCCCTGATCAACATGTCAATTGATATTTTCACCTTTTTCCACAATGGCTGCTTCTCAAACCAAGCACTTATTAGTAAATAACAGCAAGGAGAGCTCAGTTGAATTTCAACAACCATGATAAAGCCTGGGAGTATCTAGAAAACAAGATTTCCAGTACACAAGAAAATTAAATTTCCAAACCACCAACACAAACCTGGCAGACAAACACCAGACTTCTCAGGATCAGTGTTAAAATGCCACAAAGTGGTGCTCCTCCTCTCCAAAGCGTGGGCTAGGAATCTGGGAACGTGGCAGATGCATCCTAGCATTTTTGTTTGGCTTTTCCAGGACACCTGAAACACCTCAGGTGAGCACAGACCTGACATCCTCTTGACCCTTCAGTTTGCTCTCCCTGCGGGGCACCAGCTCTCTGGAACTCTATGAGCAGCAAAAGCTCCCAGGATCAACACAATTCAAGCTGCAAGGCGGCAGCCACAACAGATGAAGGTATCTAGTTACTAGGTTATACACTATACACCCCAGATTTCTAGCAAACATCTAAAACCCACATCAGGCCAAACTCTTCCATTCCTTGGTAAAGTAAGAGGTTAACATCCAGGTCAGCAGTATGAACAAGTCTAGTACCCTGGGGTATGAGATTTCGCATGAGTTGAGGAATGTGCGTGAAGTGTTAGCTAGTCTCCTCTCAGCTACCGTTAGAGGAAGGTGCTTGCTGTTCCAGGGGAAATGAGAATACTTTAAGCTCACAAAGTATTTAAAATGCAACTACTTCAAAAAGACAGGCTACAATTGAAGTTTGCAGCAGCGGCTTTCAGAACCCCACCCTCAGCAAAGCAGAAAGAAAAGAAAAGGGAGTTCAGCATTTTTTCACAAAATAGAGCTGTGTAAAACCCCAGGCCAAAAATACTCTTTAGAGATTCTTGGAGAGCATAAAAGATCAAAACTTCAGCCTCAGCTCTGTGTATCTGAATTGCTAATAGTTGCTCAGTACTGTCTCCATCTGCAGCATCATACAATGAGGATTAGAAGTAATCATGTTTTTAAGGAAATGGAGTGTTTCACATTGCCAGAAGCATCTTCAAGACTCAGGCTCAGAATTATGATATAGCATTTTCTATCTTGCCCTGAACAAGGTTTTCCAATCATCAGTTTATGAACAGCTGCACCGATACTGTGCTAGTTTTATGTACTAAATTACAATGGGACATTGCAAAACTACAAAGGCTCGTCCTTTTAACCAGCATGTCACATGAAGACAAAGCATAATGCAGCCCTGTGAAAAATCCACCCACAACCTTCATTTCACACTATAGAAAGAGGCACTTGAGTTCTCTGTCTTCCTCCTCTCACATGAGTTCACACGACAGCAACTCAAACATTTTGGAGACTGCAGAATCCAGCCTTCCCAAAAGTTACTTTAAAAATAAAAGTATTTCAGCCTACCAGACTGTTTCTTTCTCTCTTGTTCAAAACTGTTGCATTCAGTGTGGTTGAGAATGTAGATCAGTACTGATCTGTAAAAGCCATGTCATTTTATTAAAACCTGATGTTACAGAATTTGAATCCACATCACTTTGAAGTGATTATAAAATGCTATTACTAGAAGTAGTAATTTTTTTTGTTACTGAAACATGCTGCCTAAAATTGCAAGATAAAGTTCAAAAAATACTGAAGTATTTGTGATCAAATAGAAGATATTTTTTTATCCATTTAATCCACAACAAAACACCCATTGTACTGACACTGTGGTAGCAAATGGGACAACCCCCTCCCTGCACATATCCAGACACACGTTCCTCTTACTTAAAGATGGAAGGACAGGCACACAGCTTCAAAAGGAGGCACTAAAAGAGCAACAAACTCAAATATTAACCATCAGAATGGGTCATTCATCACCAAAGTTATATTTGGAAGACTGTCATGTTGTTACTACAGTGTTTTGATAGAACTAGAAAACAAAGGTAGTGTCAGAAAACAAACAAACAAAAAAAAAAAAAACTATTAAAAGGAAGGGACAGTGAAAAGGATTGAAATCTACTCTTTTAGGAGTCTATTTTCCCCAGGCAGAGTGGTATGAATTATTGAGGACTGTAGTTATACAATGAGATATTCCTGGAAGAAGTCCTTTATAAAAGCAATCGAATCATTCCTATTTGGTTTTATTCTGATTTTATAAGCCCCAAAATAGCCCTTTTAAGCATCTAATTTTATAGCTAGTTGCTTCTCTGTGCTGGGAACTACAACAAACTTGGAGCAATTTTCTTAAATGAGAAAAGAGCTGTTGGTTCAGGTTTCCCACCACTGCTCTTCCTTAGACTGGCAATTCATTGAAAAACTTAGCCACTGATGTCCCCGTGCATCAGAATCCCAGTGTTGTAAACCACCAGCATTTACATTTGGTCATGAAAACATGAAAAATATCCTTCTGGAAAGCAAAGGGAAGCCAATAACATAACGTTAAAATGACATGTAAACAAACATCCTGCAAGACTGAGCATTTTCACCTGCCATAAACACAAAGTGCTGGAAGGGTGGATCAAGGGACACAGACTAGGAACTTTTGCCTGAATATAATTATCCTGGATGTTACTCCAACAACAGGTATACCCAGAACATTTTTAAGCTAAGTATAATCTGTATAAAATGTAGTATTTAGAGTAACAGTCCAGCTAGCAGTTCTGTTAGGTCAACTGTATTGATTCTAAGGGCCCTGTTTTGGTCATTTATTTTAAGCACAGGCACTGCTCTTTGGATTTTACAAGGGTAACATTCCAGATAAAGGACTGCAGGAGGCAACAGACATATCATTCCTCACAATTAGGGGAAAGAATTGATTTGAATTTCATAGTTAAATGAGGTTTTTAAGACCCAATTCTCTGACATGCAGATGAGCACAATGAAATTATGGTAACAAACCTCCTGCAGGTATAACTGGAGCAGGACACAGCTCTCAGAACCAGCTGCAGACAGCATAATCACACTGTCCTTTCAAGAAAAGAAGTAAATTTCAAAGTTGCCAGGTACAACTTCAAGCAGGTGCCATTCTTCCTCAGCTGAAGTCATTGAACAAAACTGCAGGAATGAAAAACTGATTACCTAGGCACTTCTGAAAACATAAGCTAGAAGATTGTGATGGGAGCAGGATAAATGGCATTTCTGTGGCTTTCTTAGCAATTATTTTGAAAACAAACAAACAAACAAACAAACAAAAAAAAACCCCAAACACAGAAACAGTGGGAAAATAATTTAACAAATTGACCACCAATGACTTATTTTCCTCATGATTACAGAACCCACAAAATTCAAGAAGGGAAAGTGTTCTTCTGCCACTAGAGTATAAAGACACTACCTTGCAAGTAAGAACTCTCTGTCTTTATCGTAACAGGTCTTGATATTGACTTAAGTTAATTTGCCTAATTCATTCCCAGTATTTGCTTGAATTGAAGCAGCAAAGACATATTGAACATCAACCACCAGCTAAGACCATGAAACACAAAAGCTGTTTCAGACAAAAAAGAAGGACCTTTGGGAAAAAAACATCCCACAATGAATCATTTGACCGATCATGCTTCTCCAAGAAAGCAAGCTAAAATTTTATCACAGCTGAAGTAAATTAGTAGAGGATTGGGTTGTAACAAAGACACCTCTCTAAGCATGAAGTCTCCCATTTTGTGAACTCAGAGATATACCTGCCATCACCATACCCCCACTTGGGAAGGGCTTCAAAGTAAGGAAGCAGAAGAACTGAGAGCAGCCTGTAAATGGGAACCAACATAAATGTAAGGAATATGTGCTGCATATTAGTATCTACAGAAGATGTATGGAAGCAGACTGAATGAATATACAGACACGTCTACCAAGCCAAGCACAGAAGAAACAGAAAAACATTTAAAAAACCCAATACTGTATTTTGCATTTTTTTCACAAGCACCTTTCTGATGCAGGCCTCCAAAATGGGAAGAGCCTAACTGCTGTCTCTCTTTGTGAGAAGGAACTTTGATATCTTGGAAGACACTGGAGTGGTCCAAAAACTTTGGAGAGGGTTTTCACCTACCTTGTTTTACCACCCTTGGTCCCATGCTGGATTACAGCTATGCTGCTTATGTATCATACTTTATTAGATATGGAAGAGAATAGACTTCCTTCTAAACACTGAAGGAGTCAGGCATGAAGCTTTAAGAGAAGGCTGCAGGGAATGAGCATGAAATACTCTGCGCTGGCTTACCACTTCTCAAGGGCCACACTTTCTCTCAGAGGCTGGAGCCCTGCCTTTTATTTTTACAGCTCAGGGTGCTGATCTTCCAGCAGGAGCACAGCATCAGGCTGCTGCCCTCAGCCACCAGCAATCCCAGAGTGCTGTGTTCAACAACACCACTGCTGACCCATCTCCTTTCCTGGGAGAAGATACACCTTTGCTACAGACAGACTGATTACTAAGAGCATGAGAGCTAACCAGTATACACATTTACACAAACTGTATTGTGTGAATTCAAAGCTTTGTTTCAAAGGCAGCAACCTCAGAAGAACTGGATGGGGACATGAATAGGTTGAAATGAATGATTCACAGAGATACAGTAGAAATCAACATCATGTTGTGTCTCTGGCTAAGTTCACAAACAAGTGTCTTAGGAAGAGAACAAGTGTTTAAAAGTAAAAATCAGCAGCAGAAACGCAATGGGCAACGAATTTGATTGTAACCTGTAAATAAAACATCAAAGGTCACTGCTCACAGGTGGACATTTAACAGAAATGTGATACTGTATGCCTAGTAAACAATTAATTTAAAATCATTTATGTAGGGCAGAAAATGTATTTTAATGATATTTTTCTAAAGGCCAGATAATGCAAAGAAAAACAGATAAAAAGGAGAGAAAAGCTTACCGTAGTGATAATTTGAGTTCCCTACTAATATATAACATAATGGTGTTTAAAAACCCTACAACATGACAGAAGTGAGAAGGAGTAAGTAGCATGGCAGGGTCAAGACTCAGGAAATTCCTATTAAGGCAATTCATCCCAAGTATACTCTTGCATAAGCCAGCATCAGAGAGCTTACTCTTGGGCAGAGTGTACAATACACAAGTATACTAAATGACTATAACATGGAAGTATAATCTCTTTCCAATATAGATGTGCTAATTTGACTCCAGATGTGATTTTCATTCCCACTAGACTCTGGGAAAGGCCACATTCTATGTTTTAACCAGGTCATTTCAGGTTGTAGAATGAGGACTAGTCAGGCAAGACATTTTCCAAAAACCCTTAGTACTCCTAAGTCAGGGGAACTCTGAACTTACAGGAAGACCTCTATTTTGCAAGCTTTTCAGACAAGCTTGATTTCAAAAGTTGCTGCCAGACCGGGCCAAGTTGGTCTTTCTGATGCCTACATGAAAATGCCTGGTGTCACATGTACACTTGTGCCTTACATAAGCCACACTTTCAAAACAAGTGCTTGCATTTTCCCTCCACCCCTGGACAGCCCAAGTAAAAGCACACACATGCACCAGGGCAAATTCAGCTGAGTAAGAGAAGCCAACAGAACATGAAAAGTAAGTTATTATTTACAAGCCTCTACTGGGGAAAAATACAGTCCCCTGGCCTTCTTAATGCCATGCTGATGCACAAACACATACACACACAAAGCCCAGAGATTTCAGAATAAATTTGAGGCAAATTTTGCCTCAAATTTTGTTTTTGTTGTTAACATGTTTCTGACCTTCACTACAGTGCTATAAATCCTAACAATCCAGGAGGAAACAGCAAGACATGCTAAACACCATGTACACTTAACTAGCTGCATAGTGGCTTCTCAAACTGCAGTAACCATAATAAAGTTGTCAGATCTTTCTTCTCATTTCTCATTTGACACTGTCACTGACTCTAGGATCTCAGGTTATTGTAATGGGTAACAGTCACATCAAGTAGTTCCTGTAATTATCAGCATGTTTATACATTCCCAGATACAGCTATCCCCCCAGTTTCCAAAAATATTCCCAAAGAGTTGAATCTGAAAAATAAATAGAATTTTTTAAATCACAAGGAAGAATGCCAGCTGTCTTCTTGCAGCCTGGGCAGGCTCAAAATGGTAGGAGCCTTTTATTCCTGCCCAATAGTTCCCCACCAAGGACAAAGGACTTGAAATCAATCTGACAATATGAGCAGAAGTTTTCTATTTCCTCAGGTCTGAGGAGATCTCAGCCTCCTGCAAGAATATGGTCAGTCTCACCTGGTAGCTTACTTCCTCTGGTGCCATGCACTTTACCAGCAGACAATAGCTGAGTCATCCAGCAGTCGTTCTTGGAGACCTTTAGGGCAGGATGCTGATGCATCTTTGCTGTACCGCTGCCTGAGCATCCAGGGCCATGTCCTGCTGCCTGCACTAGATCTACTGGAGATCTTGATCAAGGTGTCTTGTAGCAAGCCCAACAACCTGCCATGTCAGAGTAGACATCAGTCAAATAAAAAATTTTCTCACAGCCTTCAGGAGGACATCTCTGCTGAATCCTTCTCCAGTGAGCATTGCTACAAATTCAGCAACTTCTGAAATACCTGCCTGCATCTACTATCCTGTTTGAGGGAGTTTAAAGATGCATCATGATCCACAGTTGCCATTCCCCTGGAGCACAGGATGCAACGTTTTGAAAGTCTGCCAAGAGGGACAAGCACACAAGGTTCCTAAGTTCCCATTTATACAGCCTCCTGCAGAAGCAGAACAGATTCTTCTGGGGAGCTGCATGCAAGGCGGCATCTCAGCAGGTAGATTTACCACACTCTCTCCCCCTTGCAAAGAACATCTGGACAACAGTGGTGAAACACAGGCAGTAGAGCTGTGTGGATGAGGATTGAGCAGGCTGAAGGATATAGACTGGTTGGATTTTGGCCTGCTCATGAAAGGTCTTTCCTGGCTTGGCATGTGGGCCCTAGCAGCCTGAGGAATAACTTGATGATGCCATGTCCCTGTCCAAAATGACATCAGAACTGGTGCCAGTACATGGTGTGGCAAAATAGCCGTGAATTTCTGAACAGTTCAAGTTAATCCTTTCAGTCTTCAGAGCAATCCATCAACTGAGGGACTTGCAGACGGAAAGGTTTTTGTCTTGTAAAGAGAACTGGGAAGAACCCCTAGAGTCAGCAAAAAAATTTTTCCCCAGGCAAAAGTAGGTTTTTTCCCCCTTTTTATTGCTATCACCAAAGTGACCTAGGACATTCCTGCAGCACTTTCTAGTTTTGTGGCTTTTGAACTTTTACATTAATAGTCTCCATTTTATTATATGGTGCTAGAAAGTTTTATCACTTGGGAAAAGAGGGAGGAAGCTGGATGAATGTTTCGTGGACCAGTCAGAAGTACCAGTACTTGGCAGGTCTGTTGGCCTAAACAGACACAAAAGTATTTTAATTTTATTGTTTGTTCAAATATTACTTAGAAGGAGAAAACATAGTTTCAAAAAATGGTATCACACACTACAGGGAGAGAAAGGCAAGTCAAGTATACAAGCAAGGAGAAAGGCACTGATCCAGAAAAGCCATTTAAGTAAATTTACTCACAGGATCAGTCAAACTAGGTCCTGAACTGTATATTTGTGGATCACCAGCATACTACTTGGGAAAAACAGATAGCAGTTACAATACGTTTCCCCAAAAGGCTCCTACATCAAGGCAGCCAAGGGTCTGCTGGATAAGGCTTAAGCCTGTGCTGAGCTCTTAAAAACTATAGTGATTATTATCAACAGAAGAATTATATGAAGACCAGAAATTAAAGGCAGGATCAGGCTCCTAGATACCAGTAATTCCAGGTGTAAAATACTTTTCTCTTAGCATTCATGGTACAAAATGAGTTTTATTTGGTATGCTGTTACGCACCTTTATGCTTCTTAATTTCTCTGTTTACTCACCTTCTGGAGGAAGAAAAAAAGAAATTAAAACCAAAAGCTGATAGTAAACATACATTATGAAATATGAAGAATCATGGGACCAACTGACCACTCCAGTGATTATGAAAATTGTAAACTATTTAAAGAGAGCACTTTTCACTGCTCTTCATTACGGTCTGATTACCTCAGCCATTAACATTTGGCTCTTATTATTATGATTGTGAAGTACTGTTCACACTAATGGATAGAAGAAAGTTGACATGGCTACCTTGATTAACCCATCAATAATAATTTGGAATAATTTTTCTTCATTCACTGAATCATTCATATGTCCTTTAATAATGCACATTGTTGTATAGTAAATTAGCATTAAGATTACCCACCTCTGGGAGCTACACTCCAAAGCGTGAAAGAGATTTCAAATGTGAACTTAACTTAAGCAAAAAAAAAAAAAAAAAGAAGGAAGAAATATTGGAAAACAATTACTTAATTGTAATTGTTCACTACACCAAAGCTTGTAACTCTTGGAATATGCAGCTCTGTGCAACCTTTAAGCCACCAGCAACTCAATATGGAAAAAAAAAGTATTCCCCATCTATTTTCATTTTTCTCTTGAGAGTAAAGAACTCTCATTCTTTCTAGGACAAATATAAACTTCAATAATAAAATTTATAAAGTGAAGTCAACTTGACCTAAACAGGTAAGAATATAACCAAACCCCACTGGGCTATTTGTGGATCCAACCTTGCAAACCTCTACTTGCATGAGGTTTCATAGCCAATGTGACTGCACACTCCGACCGTAAACACGGAATTAGGTCCTGAGAGTTCAGCTCTATCTCCATGCAAAAAGCTCTGACAAGTCAGTTTCTTGCTGAGGTGGTGCAAGACAGGAGGAGGTGAGTCTGTCCTGGCTCGAAGCCATGCCATGGTCACTGGTGACAGGTAATGACATACCTGAGCTCTTTGCAGCTGCAGTTTTCATGTCTTTTTAACACAGTGAATACCCATCTCCTTGTAAAAGTCATCAATAATAGCAAGATGATTGTCAAGATTCTCAAGAGACTTGATTTTTCCTATGTGTGTTTTGTTCCATCTCTTCTCCCAAAACCACTACTTTCTTTCTGAAAAAGGATAAAAAAAAGCTGTCTTACCATTTAGCCCTTTACTACCCATTGTGATTAGACTTCCACAGCTCTAAAGAAAGGGAAGCCACTTCTTCCACATTCCTCACTGTACCCATCACCTGATAGTAACAACCACTGTGAGCCAGGTGGTTAACCATGGTGTATCCCAATCACAGCCAGTGGCAGATTGTCAGAAAGAAAATAAGACAGGGTAGATGTGTCATACTACATCTATGGTACACTTTCTCAATCTGCAGTAATTTTCAGATTAGGAGCTTCCTAAGGCAGGCAGGGCACCTTTGCATTTAGCACATGGATTTTCTTTCAATAATTTTTCTAATAGCTTTTTGAACCATGTAAGCCTGTTACAATCTGCAGTATCCTGTGGTGGGGACTTCCAGACTTTAACTGCACGCTGTGTAGAGAAGTAACTTCTTTTGCTAGTTTTCAGTCTGCTCCAGGTAGTTGTATAGGAGGAGACTAGGAATAGTAATTCCTTATGCAGTTTTTTCATGGCTGTCAGGATTTTACAGTTTTCTATAATGCCTTGCTCCATTATCTCTATTACGTGCTGGCCTTTCAGCTGCACCCATGGTATTACTACAATGACAAAACTGCTTTTTTTCTATTTTCTGTTTCCTTCTCTTTTCCTAATTTTGTTTTGTTTGTGCCCACTACTGAGCACTGATAAAATGTTTTCAAGACCTGTGATAATGCTGTTGTGACAGTAATCAGTTCACAGCCCATTTCTGTGCATGTGGTATCAGGTGTGTTATCTTCCTGTACATTCATTTACTTCAATCTGTACTGAATTTCCTCTGCTTTTTTTATTTCCTAGAGACTCTAACCTTTTAAAGCCTTTAGTTTTTCAATATTTTTCTTTATCTGTCTTAAATAATGTCAGTGAACATGCTCACTGTATCATCACCCACTTTACAAGTGAATATCTACGAAGGTGCAGGACAGCTCAGAACCACCCCTAGTTCCCAAAGAACTCTCCCATGATGTCTCTTCATTGGTGCAGTCATTTATTCTTGCTCCTTGTTTTCTATCTTTAATTAACTCTTTAATCCACGTGAAGAACTTCATCTTTTACAGTTAATTTTCTTTAGGAAACTTTGGGGATGGGCATGCTAGAAGAAGTCTAAAACTAGGGAAGAGGAGAAGGGAGAAAAATGAAATCACTTCCAATTCTTTATCTCCTACTTTGCCTCATTCAGACACACATCTTGGTTAGAATATGCCAGCAAAATAGTCTTTCGGAAGACTACTGCATTTTCTCTTTTTGTAAATGGTCTTTCTTCAATAGCATGGTTCCCAGTCAGGATTATTCTTATAATAGCAACAAAATCACCAAGTGTCATTTCATTAATTCACTCACTGAGAAATTTGTTTCACAAGAAGAAAGTTACCAGCTGGGGATGGAGAAGGGGAGTAACGTTTGTTTGATAGCAAGGATTAATTGGAAAATAAACTGTGTAATGGATGCTTCTGGAGGAATAAACAACATAATGGAATATTTGGGGTATTTTCCAATCTTTATGTACAGCAAGTAATCTATATAAATCCCCTGCTCAAAGAGATGAGAATAAATGCTACATAAATATTAAAATACTTTTTATAGTTACAATGGGAAGCCCATCTTCCTGTGCTTTACAGCTGAAATAGTGCTTATCTGCTCTTTTCCCTACGTGCGTTATGTAGCAGCTATTTCAGCACACTGAATCTGCCTGCTGAGCAAGGAGGGCAGCTGTTCATCTGGTGCACATTTCCATTGCAACAGCTCCGGCAGGAACATTTGCACCTCCAGCCAACGCTATTGGCATCAATGCTGCCAAGGGGATCTGCGAGATTTCCGCTCTTTCATACACCTATCATATGACAACACTTGAATTGTGTAGGTTTGTCATTTCAGGAGACACAATTCAAGATCTCTCAAGCATATTCTCAAAGCTCAAAAATAACATAAACAATGGAAATTGCTATAAAACGTTTTATCAGCTCAGGGACTGTAGCCCAAGCTGCAATATATATTCATGTGAATAATTCTTAGTTAACCAGCTAATTCCCTTAATTTTGCTAGTATTTTATTTATTCTGTTTCCTTAGCCCTTGCATGCCAAACTCTGTTTGTGTCCACTTTGGGGAGGGCTCTGGCCTAGCAGCTGGACATTTGAGCCTACAGAAGTAAAAATACTTTTTTGCTACCATCAATGGCTAAGATTTGAAGAACGAGAAATATTTTTTTCTCCCTTCACAGAATATTAGAATCATGGAATGGCTTAGGTTGGAAGGGACCTTACAGATCATCTACTCCAACCCCTCTGCCATGGGCAGGGGCGCCTTTCAACTAGACTCATCTGCTTAAGGCCTCATTCAGCATGGTCTTGAACACCCCCAGGGAGGAGGCATCCACAGCCTCCCTGGGCAGCCTACTACAGAGTCCCACCACCCTCTGCTGTTCTGTCATTTCTCTGAAGTCTGAGAAGGTAGGTGCCTTGAAAAGTCACCACAGAGGGAGGGGAAAAAACAAACAAAAAGTGAAATAAAGACATAGAGATATGATCAGTGGTTCTGAATAAAATATCTAGGATACTGACATTCTTACATTTCATGATAATAAAAATTCCAGTCAAAAATCTACACCCTTTACCTAAGGAAAAAATAATTTTGAACAATGTTCTATTTTCCAGTTGGGTGAAGTTTTGGCTGAGCCAGAAAGGAGATGCCAGTCAGTGTCTGTTTCCCTTTTAATCATTATAGGGAAAAGTATTTATTTAGAAATAGTCCTCATGCAGTTCAAAGTCTTCCATGTTCTTAGCTAAATACACTTCCCTTTTTTCCCCACAGTAAGCACATTTGCAAATCTCTTCTGGGGCGTATTTCTGTATGCACATTTACATTTCATTGTTTGTTTTTTCCCAGAAAACTGCTCCTTGAATTGCTCTTAATTAAGAAGCATTTGTACTTTTGATCCATATCAGGTTTTCCTTAATAAAACGTTTTTCCTTCACTTTTTTGAGAATACAAAAGTTGTCCTTTCACTTATTGCTTGAGTCAAAATTGCATCAACAGGGGAGAACATGTAAGTAGGAATTTTCTAAGCAATATGGAGTGTGAGAATAATAAAGATTACCAACATTGCTCCAGCACACAAACATGGTCTGTCTACAACACACAGTGGAAGCTATTTATGTACTGATGAACCTGATACACATTAATGAGTTCACTTGAGGATTTATAAAGCACCATTATATGATCATAAAAGACATTGTTGGAAACAATGAAAAAAATATCCTTGATGTAAAGTATTAATAGAGGAACATTTTCAGTGCTTTAAGATTTTCCCATTTGTGAAAATTTTAGTGTCATTAACAACATGCAGTTTGATTTAGAAGAAGTGGTGAGAGGACTGTATCCCTAGCTATGAAGAGGATGCCCCCAATTTTTCAATAATGTAGCTGCACTGCTGACCCACTGCTGCCACATCAAGTCAATTCAACCTTTTGAGGTCAAAGAGGACAAAACTAATTACATCCTGTTTCCAAAAAAGATCTTATTTCCAAAGAGCACACCAGTATAGGAAGGATAGGATATAATCAGGATGTTAATCTTTGGTTCCCAAGAACTAAAAAAACCTCACCACACCGAAAAGAACACAAAATAAACCCTTCTATATTATATGGTGTGTATATATATTATATATATGGTTTAATCATGTTTGAAAATAGAGGAGACTAGGATCAGTGGCTTTTCTCTCATTTTGAAGCATGACAGCCCTTTACTATTCAGACACGGATCGCATGTGACCAGATCAGTTCAGATTTCATCTATCTGAGTGAAGTCTTGGGCTCTGCTCTATAGGAAATATGCAAATGCCAAAAATAGCTGCTTGAGCTGGAATTAATCACAGCATCATGCCCCATTCCCAAAATGGCTCCAGTGACAGGAGGTCTGAGGAAAAGCATCTAAGAGTTTTGAGGGAGCCAGATCAGAGTGCATATTTCATTTATGCAAAAATAGGATGCCATGTCACCTGCAGCTATATATTAATTTAGTTTAGTCTTTACATTGATATGACTGTGCTATTAACAATGGAGTAGAGAGAGCTCAGAGTACAGTACTAGACATATTATCAGCACTAATCAATTCACAAAAATAATCATAATAATCATAAATAATCATAAATCCCTCATTATGTACAGATTCTCTGGAATAAACCACAGTATAAGCACTTCAGTTTGTGTATTTATGACAATGATAATTTGCTGTTTCTTGAATCAGTATCTGCTGCCTGAAGTCAGCTTGCTTCGTGGACTTCCCTTTCTCTGTCACCTCATTTATGTAAGTATTTTTCTTTTAAATCAAACTTTCAAAATTGCAAACAATAACATCCTCCATTAAAATTTATTTCAAATTAATTCCTGGCAAACTAGGTGCCTTTTATGGTCTACACACCAACCTACTTTCTATGCTTTAAAAATTAACCTGCCTTTCACTGATAAATGTAAAGCCTAAGCCTGTATACAAAAGTCCACCTAATTTTGTAGCTTAATTAAAAAACAATAACCATAGCGATAGGGTAAAGATATTAGCTTAGGTTTATGATGCACTAAAACAGATCTTGAGCAAGCAAAAATAATCACAAAGGGAAAACTTTAATGTTAAGAAGTATCCAACACAGAAGTATTAACCAGCTCTTGCAGTCCTGCTAGCTCCTAGGATTGCTTGGCCCCAGGGTGGAGGAACCACTCACACCACTGAACACAGCACTGATACAATAACAGTAAATGCACCCCACGCTGACATACTGATGCTGCCCCAGCAGTTAGCATGAGTTTTGGCTACACTTCCTGGAGGCTTTTGCATTGTGGGTAGAAAGAGAAGATGCCTGCTGCTCCAAAGGGGAAAGGTCCCTTGTATCCCCAGGAGTCCCTGGCCCCTGCCCTTGGCTGATGGCTGCTCCTCCATGCTAGCTATGGGATGGTAAGGGAGAGGAAGCACCAGAAGGGCAAGGGGTCTTGTGATGTCTCCACTGTGCCACCATCTTTGCCATTTTCCTTATGTACCATGAAAAACAAACTGCATCCAACCTTGTGAACTTTATCTGAAGCACCCACATTGCCCTGAAAATGCAATTCATTTTTTTCCTATAGCACTTTGTTCTGAATAAGGCTCTGCCTTACTGTGTTACTGCCTAGACCTTTTAATTTGATTTTTTTTAATTGAATCATTTATTTTAGGCACACCAATAAACAAATAGTCACAAAACACTCTGAAACACCTGGGATATAGCATGAGTCAGATATTAATTGGCAAAATACAAATACTATTAGTGACAAGTGTTTTACAGCCAGGTTTTTCTAATAATGTAGAGTAAGTGCAAAGAAAGGCCAACACTAGAACTGCCAGAGGAGTCTCCTTCTTTCTGTGTCCCAGGCAACATCTGGAACAAAAGTCTTGCTGATTGGCAAGACCTGGTTCTCAAGGCTTTCTCCTGACAGAGTTGTAGACCAAATCTCCCATTTTGGACCATATAATTACTCAGGTTTGCAAAAGCTAAAGGGCTCCTGTTTGCATATGCACCCCCCAATCTGTGGAGGTACACAGGGAGGCAAGAAGAAAAGGTGCTTTACAGACACAAACTATAAGAGGGCCTTGCATGTGAAGCCAGGTGGGTAAGTCCTCTCACAATGATAGATAGTGGTATTACCAGGCCTTGTGATGTTACTAAAAGCCATGTGGATTTTAGTGCTTTTCATGAAGGTGCTGCTCCCTCTTAGAGCTGTGTGGTTCTGGAAAAATCCCGGCATTCATTTTCTCAAAAAATGATGATAGGCAGCAAATTTTACTTTGCTGAGAAATGTTAGACAGAGACTTTTCAGAAGCTCTGAGGAGTATGGCTAAATAAACCCTCAAACAACTTGTTTCCAAAACCTTAATGATTTTCAAGCTTGCTTTTTCATTTTTGTTTTCCCTTCATTTAACTCATGATATCAGCAGAATTGAGGAGACGCTGGCGCAGTTTAGAACAGCAGTTGTTGACACATTGTCTGCCATCCATGCCTGCATTCTTGGTGTGGACATGGGCTGTGTACAGACTTATAAATGCAACTGCTGGCCTGTCTTATCTCTCCTCCCTCCCCCCAAAATGTCCTAGCTTAGGCCTTGGGACAATAAAGCAGGCTGCTTTTTCACTCTTTGAAACACCCCCGGAGAATCATTCCCAGGCAGAGGAATGCTCACTATGGCCATACCCAGTCAAGCTAGAATAGCACTTCTGCATGACAAAACTCAAAGCTATACCATTCACCACCACTATTTGCTTGCCTTGGATTTCTTGCCTTTCACTTCCTGCATGTGGAAGAGGTGTGGAGCGTTGTCCCTGCAAATATGAGTAATAAACACTGAAAGAAGGACTTTTTGCACAAAAATTGAGAATGCTTTCAGTTAAATATACAACCACCTAACCCCAAACTGCACCTTCTTCAGATCTCAGTAATTCTAGCTGTGCCGTTCTTCAAGCTGCTTGCACCCACGGTTACTCACCCATCCACCCGTTCTTACACATCCAATAAAACAAGCTAGAAGCATGCAAAAAAATAGTATCTTTTCACCAGGCCACTCAGTTGCCCCAGCACATTTGTAAGCCTGCCTGTCAGAATTCAGCTGCTGTGAGTTTACCTGAATGTTCAGAGTTTGTAATTTCATGACTGGAGGCTGTGAATTGCAAATAATGCATGTACTAAAATCATAGCCCAATGCCAGCTGTCCTGTGGGAGGGACTATAAACTGCAGCCAGAGTAAACAGCAGGATACTCTGAGTGACCACTGCTTCATCCTCCCACACATATCTTATTCATGTCATCTCCTTTTAATGACATTAAAAGCTGCTGCAGCATAAAAAGAAATATTAATCTGCAAGAGAAATATGAAGAGCAATTCAATACTCAGGCAATCTAATGGATATGGAACCATGGCATAGCTGTTACTATCATCAACCAGCTTTCTAACTGAACATAAGCGTTGGTAAGTTATGATTGTCAAGAAACAGAGAAGTAGAGAGAACTCATGGAATGTTTATATGACTTTTCATATGACACAAAAAGGTGCAAGGTAACCATACTGTATTAGATAGTGAAATACTTGCATTTAAGCCACTGTGCAGAAGACACAAGCAAAGCTTAGAAGAGCTCCCTTGTGTTCCATAGTTTTGAGTATCATCACTCTGCCTTTCTGGAAATTATGGAATATTATTAGTTAACCTTATCAAACAGTTGGTGCAACTACAAAGGAGACTTCTTCTGGGCAATGTTTTATCTTTTACACACACCCGAGAGCCAGGCCAGCATTTCTGAACAAATAGTGTAAAGTCAAGCCTGCAACAGGGTTAGTGGGGACATGTAACAAGGGACTCCTTGTGAAAGCCCTCCACCAACCTTGCAAAAGAGACGATTCTTCTGTTAGACTGGCACAAATCTGCTGAGCTTAACCGGTCTAATTTTTGGTGTACACCAGTAGGATACCCAAGGCAGGCCCACAGTTAGCAGCGGAGTTAAATTCTGGTAGGGAAAAAGCCCATGCAATCTTCAGAAGAAACCAAAACAAAGGCTCAGCAGCCAGCCATTGTGGCTTTAACTAATCAGAGAGAAACCACCTGCAGGAATACCCCCTTTTCTGTTTACTCCCAGCAGAACCTTCCAAATGATGATTAATCACTGAATAAACTGAACAACTGACAATGACATCATGACAAAGGGAAGGCAGAGAAGGGCACCAGGACCAGTGGATGTGGCTTGAGCATGGGTGGGTGGAATGGCCAAAGAAGATGGATGGCCTGAAAATGTTTGACACTTAAGTATCTCCTAAGTAGCAGGAGGATGGCTATGCTGAAGTGGGCTGCCAGCTTCAGGCAAATAACGCTCTACACAACAAGCTGACACACTTCCTTCAGCTGTCAGCAGCAATGCAGAGGGGTAGCTTCCTTAGGAATGAACTAATGAGGCTTTTAATTGGGATGTGAAGCCCTGATAATAACAGAAATAAGAGATACTGTAGATGACAGGATAATCCATTACAGTGGAAAGCACTGTGAATGTTTTACTGATTATACCCACAGATTATCCTACCTATGTCCCTACTAATTTGAAAAATGATGAATCATAGTGTTCAAACAGGACTCAGATGAGTCAATTAGACTAAGTAGTGATATCAAAAGCTCATATTTCTGCACTCAGGAATCAAGCATGTTTTGCCTAACAACAAACAAAAGTTAGTTGTGTTTTACATTCTCTGTTGACCAAGTCATTAGCAACATGGAAAAATACTTCTTTAAATTTTCTCTGCTTTCAGATGTTCTTGCCCCCACAGAGTCTTTTCTGACGTGTTTATTAGCAGGAAAAAAACATTTGTAGGAAATGATATATTGTCTTGAGCATTCTGCTGATACTACTTCTAATTTTATCAGTCCAAGGTTAGCATAGGTGTGTCAGTGAATATCCATGTAATAAGAAAAATATGAATGCTATTAGCCAAACTGTACATTCAGTACCCAAACCAAAACTGTGTTCCGGTGTACAACTGGGGCACCACTTCTTCTCTTAGGACACACATACTGCTCTTCATGAAGCTGAAATGCAAGTGCTATAAGATTAAGCCCCTAGGGACAAATCCACTAATGCAGAATGATTAGGTAAATCTTCTCACCAGCCAGGAGATACATGGGCATTATGCACCTTACTGCCTTTGAAAACACATCTGATAGTTCACCTGATCGGAAAGGTGCTTTTTACTGAACAAAGAAACACCGACTGCTTCAGGATTGTGCCAGTTTTGCACTGGATGAAACAAGTAGCAAAATTCAAATGTCAATAGGAGTAAATAACTTTATCTTTTTTTAATCTTAGAAATGTAACATAGGTGCAAAAGAGGATTAGAAACAAATTAAATTTTTAAAAGTTTTCATGGGTTGGTTTTCTGCTTTTGGGATTTTACCCCCTCTTTCTCTTTTGAATTACTGCACTGAAAGCAGGAATATCTCCATATATCTGAAAACTGTTGTGACGATTTCTAGATCTCAAAAGGTGTTTTTTTGTTTCTTTTTTTTTTTCCTTTTTTTTGTGGGGGGGGAAACATCCACAAACCACTTCAACGATGCAAAATCTAAATTAAGTCAAATCTCATTCCAAAATTAAGTCTGCTCTCATTCCAATTATGGCAATTTGCATTTTCTCATTCATTTAAGAGAAAACAGACAAATAAGATGAGAGTTGCTTCAGCAACACATCTGCACTCCCAGACTTTAGCCTGTGTCAGTATTTTTATAGTGTACTTCCTTGGCTAATGGTTTACTAAAGATTTTTTCCTACCATTTTTTTATAAAAGGTCTCTGTTATCAAATGCAGCTTTATAAATATCTTGGCTTTGAAAACAATAAATAGAATTAGACATTTATACAAATCCAAAGTAATTTCTTGGGGGCAAAAACAATCATCCAGGAGCTTTTATAATTACCAAACTGGTAATTACAAAATTACCAGAAAAGGAATGGCTCAGAGCATCTTTCTGTAGCAAGCAACGCAGATCCTATTTCTTTTGTACGATATCCCACAAGTACATTAACATGCACTTCTATGTAATAATGTGCACTTCTGTGCAATAAGCTTGAAGTTGCCAGATGCACGGAAGTGTATTCAGCTCCAGCTGAGAAATCTTCATCACTCCAGCTCCTCACCAGCAGAGACACTTTCCAGCTTTCCTGTTTAAGCTGCGTTACATGAGGGGGCCAGAGAAAGGTGAGACTATGACCTGTAGCATAGCACTTAAATTAAGGCTTGGAGCCCAGTCATTGCTTGAGGACTAGTATACCCTGTATATGACATGATTTCAGCTCAGACACTGCAGATCCTTCTGTGACCTAAACCCTTTCTCTGTCAGTTTGGTTCCCAGTCTCACTCACAAGCTTTCAGAAATTTTATCTGCTTTTAGTTATGGTGTTACAGGACTGCTAGCATTTCCTAGGAACACTGCCACATATACAGGAAGGGCTCCTGAACATAAATTTGTGCACATTTTCAATTCTTGTCCCTCTATCCTGCCATGCTTGTTCCATTCCTCCATCCTATCAAGCAGTTCCTCCTGACAGCTATCCTGCACATTATCACCAGCTATCTGCACAAGCATCTTCATATTTCATGTTAACTGCTTTTAAGCCCCTTAAAATTGACATCACTCGCAATAGATGGTCAAAATCCTTCACTCCAAACCATTCCTGCTCTTTCACTGGTACAGTCATTGCTAATTATTGTCAAAGTTCTCCCATGTCAGTTGGGTGCTCACCCCAAACTTCTCAAATCCTCTCTCCAATTATTCTTAACTGAGGAGTTTTAACTCTTAACAAGAACTGAGCTTCTTACAAAATTGTCTACGGGTCCTGGGCCTTGATATTGCATATTCAACTGTTTTGCACAGTCCTTTGTCCAAGGACTACTCATACATTTAAGGAGATTATTTAATGTTAAAAGTACAAACTTTTCTACAGAAAGGAAAATTTAATTTTCAGCTCTACTCAGACACTGGTAACTCTTGACAAATCTGCTTATTTTTTTGTTTGTTTTCTCTACAGTGACATATTTCTATTGCAGCACAGACTTTTCCACATATTTTTGGAATACCAGTCTGTGATCTCTGCTGTCCTCTCAGAGAGGACCCTTGTTCATAACCTCACTAGCTGCAGCTTCTTGATACAACTTTTCCTCACATTCATACTTAAACATCTGTGGTTTTGATTAACCTCCCCAATTCTTCTTCAATGTCCTCTTTCCAACAAATATTTTGCTTATTTCCTTTAGATTTTGCATATGTATTTCTTCTGATCTGGCAGGATCAGGAGATGAAGATAAAACGTTTTGAGGAAAATCTTTCCCTGTGCTTTTTATTTTGCACAGCTCTCTTCACTGGCTCTTCAGAAAGAAGTTCTGGTGGCCTTTTCAAGATATGGATAGGACAATTTTTAAAGGCTCATCCACAGACAAATTAAAACATTTGTGGACAGGCAGGGAAGAGCAGATAGATTGCTTTGTTATTACATTTTCTTTAGATACTTCTTTTCTGAATTCCTATAAAAACACACATCCCAGTGAGTGAGGAAATAGCAGAAGAGAAATAGGAAAGTACAGACAGTGCATTTTCCCTTCAAAATATTTAAAACATCTTGCACTGCTTCTTTGCAACAGTGAAGATTGATGTCTTTTTTAGGATAATGCTTCAAGGAACTACATTACAAAAAATACCAGCTTCCTTTCAGCTACTTCTCTGCATGTGGCAGGATATTGGTGAAAATCAGCAGATTTGGCATGTTAATGTTCAACCAGGTACAGTGAAGGTTGCAAAGCACTTAAAGACAGATCAGCTTGACAGCCTCTGCACTCCAGCCTATTTAGCCAGGCATGTACTTTAGTTGTAAGTTGCCTTGTTTAATTAGCTACTGAGGTGTTCCATCTTCATCCCTAGTGCCTCATGTCTCATAGGATGCAGAAGCAATCACTGCTTGGGACTATGACGGAGCAGGGCTTGATTGTTCTACAAGATGTCCCATAGATGGGGACCAGACACTGTTGATTAACTATTAACTTTGCAATTCTTAACATCAGGCTTTTTTTTTCTTTCAGTGATGCTAAGATAGACACTTTGGAAAGATCTGAAATGCTGTGTAGAAGATGACAGATTGCTTTGTGTATTTTAAAAAGGGCTGATTACAGCAGGCTCTACCCCTAGAGCAATTTAAGAATGAGGAAAACATAGGAAGCAATGGTGAAATTTCTATAAGACTTCTTTAAAAATACATCCAGACAGAAGCATATTTAAAATGTGTATAGAGATGTCTCCACTGAATATATTTCTACTAAAATACATATACAGGATTAAGGCATACCTTGCTGAAAACTCCACAAAAGCAATTTCCAGCAATCAGCAAAATCCATCACTCCATAGGTTCATGTTGCTTTTACAGAGGGAAGGAGAGTGACTTGCAGAAGTAAAAGTAGAAGTGGACCGGTCTGAATAGCAGAGAACCAGCTGCAGAAACTGCAATGAAGTATGCTTGTTAAATTATGTATTTCCAGTGTGGTGTGTTCTGTGCAAAACCCCTTGATATCTTTTCTGCCATTGACTCTTTCCACCCTGAAATATCACCACTCTGCTGTACTTGATTATCTTTATGAAGCTAGATTATACGTTTAGGTTAATTTAGCTTATTAGTTAGTTAACAGTCTAGATTTTTTAAACCTACCACTTGCTTCTGACTCCAAATAACTATGTAAGTAAGAAGTTGTCATTAGTGCCCATGAAAACAACTTTATTCCAGTGCTGGCTGTTACAACATTCACAACATGAATCAGATTTAACTGTTCATTCCTCTGTCCATTCTTCTGACCTCTGGGCTTATTTCCCCCTCCCCCTTCCATTCCTTAAGAAAGCATTGCAGAGAAGGGCAGAGCAATCAAGTTTGATATTAATGCAAAGCCTTCAAATTTCTTTAGCCATTTCAATTTGTGGTTAGGCTTAGTGAGACCACAGAAGAACACAGACCTCTGGTGGTGATCTGCACTTAATGCTGGGCAGAGATCCAAGTTTCATGATCTGATTTAATGATCCTCACTTCAAGTAAAAAGTGAAAGGGTTGTCAAGCACCAGAATAGGCTGCCCAGGGAAGTGATGGAGTCCCCATCCCTGGAGATATTCAAAGACGTTCAGATGTGGTGATGAGGGACATGGTTTAGTGGCTACCTGGCAGTGCCAGATTAATGGTTGGAGTAGCTGATCTTAAAGGTCTCTTCCAACCAAAACTATTCTACGATTTACATCTGTTTGCAGCATGGCGGAACTGACATCTTGATTTACAACAGCCCAGGTGTCATGTCAAACCTGACCATGAAAATAGCCAACATGATGTTTTGCCCAGGCCAGGTCATTGGTACTGTCTCCAGACATTGCACTCCTATTGACTGATGAAATCCAATGTCATCAATGAAAAAGCACTCATCAACCTAAAGGGAATCAGCCTGACTTTCTCAACTTACTATCTCCCATTTGTTTAGGAATAAAGGTATATTGCTCTGCTTCCTCTCAGACACGTCAATAATTAACCAGATAGCAGAAGTAAAACCACTGTCATTTCCAGCTACACATCACACATGTCTGGGACGAAGAGCAGCACCATCCCTTCTGCTGCCACAGCTTACACCCAGTGTGCCCACTGAAAGCAAACCTACTGAAGAACACTTCACCTATTGAGTTTGCCCCAAAGACCATCAGTTTCACAAGCGTGGCAACAACAGTAGGAAACTCAGGAAGCTACTGTCATCTAGCTAAGATGCATGACACCTGCCATGTGAGCACTTCCCACCCATTACATGGTGCACACAGGATCGAAGGACACGGTTAGACTGTCTGTACAAAGACCATATTTGTACAACTTTTCCCTCACACCTCCCTAGTCTGCAATGGCTTGAGTTTACTGAATTTCAGGGCATACTGAAGAATCCTGCCACTTACCAAGTACTCACACAGGCAATTTTTAAGGAGATTCTTGAAAGTTTTTGCAAGGCACAGTTTTGTTGTGTTTTTTTTTCTTTTTCCTCCCAGTTCTTTAATTGACACATAGTAAAATTTGTGTGATTTACATGTGCCTGGAAAGGATGGAAGCAGCTATTTTTAACTGCATCACTTGCCTTTAATCCCAGCATTCAATTAGACATATATTTTAGCTTCAGGAAACTTTCTTTTCAAGAGGTGAAATGCCAGCACAGTACACTAGCAGAACCATTAGCTGTCAAAATAAAACAGGCTTCATATTCACAGAGCAACAAGATCAACTACACGCAACAGAAATAAGATGGCAATGTACTTTTACTTTCCAGTAGCTGGTGCAGTGTTTTCTGTATTAAATTTAATAGGCATTTTACATGGAATGTCAGATATTTTTGTCTCTGCAACTAGTGTGCTTTCCTTTAAAAAACCCCAAACAACACCACCACAAACCCACAGAAAAACAAATAAACAAACCCCACAACACATCTAGGTTTGCTGCTGCTTATATAGGGAAATAATTTAGGAACAGTACAGGATTGCAGTCTTACACTAGCAATGACTAGGCAGTCATCATTTTTAAAAACAATGTCACAAAAGCTATTTCGATGCTGTCACTCTCAAGAATAATTAGTTTCCATCAAAGCAACAGATTATCTGTTCATGTTGTCCACTGGGTCATTACAATGGGCAACCAATACAGATAAATGGTATCTAATCTTTTCTACTCTTCTATTGGACTGATTGATGGTTATAACATCTCCGATATTATAAGGCAGAAAAATTATGCTGACATTTAGAAGCAAAAGCACAGAAAGATAAAACTAAGTACAAAGCACATCCAACACCATAAAAAAAAAAAAAAAAAAAAGAAGAAGAAGAAGAAGAAAGAAATAGCTAAAGACAAATAGAACAGAAAAACAAATGACAATTAAGCCAAAAGAGAATTATATAGGGGAACAGCTATACGTTGTGGGTGGCAAGGAGCTTAATTAATTATAGAACATGAAGGGAAATCCAGGCATTTCCATGAGATGTTATTAAAAGACATATTGACTGAGCTTTCTTTACATGCTATGCCTTAGAAGAAGACAAAAGGATTTCCCCGGTATTGATTTGTTCCTAGAATTGGTTGACTTTAAGACATGAAGAATAACATAATAAGAGGTGGCTGGGTAACAAACAAGAAAGAACGAATGGCTGCCACTGCCACTCACATTTGTGAGCTTCCATAGATTATTGCCTTTTTCAGTTTAGCATTTGTTCATATTGCTTGTCAGAAACCATTAAACCACAAAATATAAACTAAATTCAGCAAGCCTATCAGTTATTCATCTACTGTACAAATAATCACCACTTTCACATGACCTGCTCAAAAGTATTAGCAATGTTAACTAGCTGGCTGGATTTGCAGTGTTATTGTGAGGCACTAAATGCCCTGAGCCGCTCCCAGGTAGGGAGGAAATACTCAGCTTTTGGAGAAGCAGCCTTTTCCCCCCTACCACTAAAGTTATCCCTCTCATCCATGTTCATCTGCTGCATCCTCTATTGCACTAGCTTTGCAGCAGAAGCAGGATCACCACAAGACCAACACTCCAGTCAGAGTAGCAAGATGAGGGTGAGGTTGACTGTCTCTGTGACAGCCTGTGGGCTGAGAGGCCTTTAAACATCTTCTTGTTGATGGAGATAAACAAAAGTGTCAGCTTTGCTGTGATGGCCTAATCCTGTCCATGACAGGCTGTTATATAAAATCACTCTGTGTGGACCATTTGTTTGAGGCTTGGAGGAAAGAGGGTTGGCATTGCAACCCACTGTGTAGGCAATCACCAAAGACAGTGTATTTCTCACCAGTATTATTTATACCAATATGAGAAAAGCAAGCAACTCCATACTAATCATTAGTACTACACTATGGCTAGCTTCTTTCCAAGACAGTAACTTCCCGTATGCATGTGCTTAACAACTGCTCTTACAGTTGTCATCCTTTGAAGAGTTTTGCATGGCACAATATTTGACTATGAACTAATATTCTGTTGTGATGAATACGTCCACAGCAGGCAAACCTCCTCAATCTGTAGATCCACAGTTACATAGCTACCTTCAAAATTATACCATGAGATATTTTTCTTCTTGTGCTCTGGCATTTACCTCTGTGATTTATCAGAAACTGTCTGCAGTTTTGACCTCTGAAATTTTGTATGTCAGCTGATTTTGGCCTTTCTCTGAGACTCAGAACAACAGAATATTTCAGTATGCAAACATTATTTGGAAAAACAGCTTACAAAATATTTAAGGGCAAGAGCAGAGATGGTAAACCTTAAGCAGGTGTGAACCCAATAGTTTCTCCACTACAACAATGTTCAGAGATGAATGTCTGGATAAACAACCATCTTTACATTTTCTGTCACTGACATCTTATAAGTTTTCACTTTTAGACTCATCCACCAGGACAATGCTTTTGGGAAGGATAAATCATAGAGCTAACCTCACTACATTTATAATTTCTGCCCAGAAGGAAGTGTTTTCTCCATTTGTGAGAAGATGAGATCTCAAAACATTTCCTGTTCTCAAATATAAGAAAAACAACAGAATCTTGATACATTTTTCTGAATTAAACCAAAACAAACACACACAAAAAACCCCAACCCAAAATCCCAAACCAAACAAAACCCCAAAAACTTCCTCATACCATTTATAATATTCCATGAATTTCTAAAAAGGACATCTTACTGTTACATGCTTACTTCATGTGTGGTTTGGAATTCAATTTTTTTTGTTGTTTTGACCAGCACAGGTGCAATTTTTCATTCTGCAAAATAGACTATTTTACGTTCAGAAGACTAAAACATACTCATTAAGAATGAGAAATTTGTTCAGATCAATCTACTGTATAGCCTCCATTCCACCTGGTGTGGTTTTGAAAGGCAAATGCTTTATTTAAAAGTTTGTAACTGTCTCTGGTAATTATTTACTCAGATTTGTAAAAATTATTGGAAATAATGCTGTTAAAGGCTAGATCAGTGCTCAGAGAGTATTACAGAACATATACTACCTGAAGTCATGTTTCAAATAGTAACCTACAAATATCAGGTTAAAACAGGTACCTGCAACTAAATAGCATGACACAACATAAGATTTCTGAATGAATTGCAAAAGTATATGCACAAGTTCCAAAATCTATGGGTCAAAACTGTCCAGATTCTGTCATTTGATAGCTTGAAAACAAAATTCCCCATTTGCAGAGTTCTGCTTAAGTCAATGTGGTGCTATAGACTTTGACAGTGAGCCTCTGCTATGCGGATAGGCTGAGAGAGCTGGGGTTATTTAGCCTAGAGAAGACTTTGGGGAAATCTTATAGCAGAAGGGATCCTGCGGGAAGGCTGGAGAGAGACTTTCCATAAGGGTGTCCAGCAATGAGACAAGGGGGAATGGTTTTAAGCTGAGGGAAAGTAGGTTTACAATCGATTTAAGAAGTTCTTTGGTATGAGGGTCGTGAGACTCTGGAATAGGTTGCCTGGGGGGGGGCTGTAGATGCCTCCTCCCTGAGGGCGTTCAAGGCCAGGTTGGATGAGGCCTTGAGCAGCTGGGTCTAGTTGAGAGGCGTCCCTGCCCATGGGATAGGGGAGGTTGGAGTAGGTCATCTCTAATTCCACTTCCAAGCTAAGCCATTCTATTATTCTATGATACTTCTATGATTTTAATTTCTTCTACTGTAACTCAAGCCATTAGCATATATTAGAGTCTGGTTTGGTTTATCTCAAATGGAAATTTTCCTTCCCAAGTCTCTACAACAGCAAAACACATCATGTTATTTTTCCAGTTGCACAGTAATTTGGTAACAACTTTTTAGATTGCAGAAAAAATTGCTACTAGCATTAAATTATTTAAAAAAAAAAGTTACAGTGCATTTGTCAAAGTTTAATAAATGTTATGCTCCAAAGTTTTGATTCTCCTCTTTTACTTTTTTTTTTTTTCCCCTTAGGCTGAAGTGGTTCTTTATACACTCTACCCAGTCATGGCCTGCAGAAAGCTGAAACAATGAAGTAGTGGGGATTCAGTGCTTAAACCACCTCCCCTGTAAACTGATGTGCCAGAGTTGGTGCAGTTTTGCTTCTTGCAGGTCCCTTCCAACCCTGACAATTCTATAAACAATTTCAGAATTGGGCTAACTATGATTAAAATGGATAAAATAGATCAGTCATTCACTTAACCAGTAGGAAATAACAAAGCTTATCCCACTTCTTCAAAGCAAAAGCAAATCCAAATCTGCTCTGAAATTTGGAGCTAATCTGGGAAGTTAATGGAATAACCTTGCAAAGAAAGCAAAATTTTAAGGCAACACTAGCTGGAAGGGGCTTGTGCTTCTGAACAAGGAAATAATCATCTGATTCTTTGATCTCTTCTTTTCTCAGTGAAACTCCCTATGTACATAACCTGAATTTTTTTTTCACTCTTATTACCATGTAATCCTATAAACTAGAACTTGTGCAAAATCCTTTTTTTTTTTTCTGTTGCTACCCATATAAGTAAATGGGGTAATGTAATTTTGAGACTGAGTATTAGCTCTTCCTCTCAATGGCTCACATTATAATACTTAAGTTTCTTCAATATGCCCTCTATTTTTAGAAAATAATGGAATCAGAATAAAAAAGATGAAACTTTCCACAAATGAAGACTCAGATACAACACAGATTAAGTCAATCAAAATCCTTCAGGATTTTTTAAAAATTTTGTTTGATTTTTTAAAAAATCAATTTATATCCTTAAGTGAAAAGTCACTTGGACTAAAAATGCAACTTTTAATTTTAAAAATACCCAGAGAAACATTTCCATAGTTTCAAAGCTTTTCTTCCATATTTTTTAAACAATTGCTCTGTTAAAAATAAATTTGGGGAAAAAAAAAAAAGGCGGCAGCAGCTTTGATTTCATAGTCTCATTTTCTGTGGAAAAAACCCAACAATTTAAATCAATTTGACTACCTCTACTAACAGACAAGGGGACCTTTAAACCTGTAATAGTTACTGGGCAGGAAGATCATTCTCTCTTCTCAGGCTCTGTGACTTCGTGCAATTGTGCAAATTAAGGGAGATCTAAGTTTCAAGAGATGATAATGCTCTAATGTTACATGTGATATGGCTAAGTGAATGAATGTAAAGTAGGAGGATAAGAAACTGTTTTATCTAGTTTTTTTTCTTCCCTTCTGTTGTCTGTTTATGCTGTGACATTTTCTTGTTTTAGCTCTCTTCTGCTTCTTTGGAAATTAAATGAGATCCAGTATCTCAGAGACTACTGGCACTTATGGATTAGTGAGACTAACATAAAAGCAATTAGCTAGAAAAAAAGAGAAACTAATTGCCTGAATTTGATTTAGGTAAAAAAAAAAATAATCTTCCACCAACAATTGACAGCAAAGGTGAGGTTTGATAAAGAAAGCCAGGCTTGGGAAACTGAAGACAAGAGAAGGTACAAGCAAAGCATCTCTCTTGAATTACAGGGACAAGAAGAATGGAAGAAGGAATGGTGGGCTGTAACGACACTGAAAGTATGGCAGCCTGATGTATTCAGCCTCACCAGCAATCTGCCAGCTGGCACCAACTTTTTCTAAACATATCCAGGATACTCTGAACAAGATGTTAAAAGCGATGTATTGTACTTGGTTTAGAGCAGGGAATCACAGACATGTTCCACCTAGATGCCAGAACAGTTAAGTCTCGTGTGTTGTACATGGGAGGACTAAATTTGGAAACTCATTCTGACAACTATATTTCTTTCTGAGTTGTTGACTGCCTGAACTCAACTTTTATCAGTTTGAACAAGAATTAACCTAAGAACCTATCTAAACCTCATACAAAGGAAGAGAGTTATTTGTGTTGTGATGTCCCTTTGCCAGCATCTGTTCATGTTTATCCCATAGGTGCACAGACTGTGAAATCTGAGGTCCTACGAGACAAAATAAAAAAAGGATAGCTATGTACTTTCCTATGCAAGTCATTAATCTGAAGTTCCAGCTTGTGACCTACTTTCTCAAGAGCTCTATTTAAATCTGTGATATACTGTTGATTTTGATTAAGTAATTTGGATTTTAGTCTAACTTGTACTCAGGCTGCACTACTCCATGCTGTACTTTGCCTTGCTCAAATGTTAAAAATAATTTTGCAGTTTTATCAGAAACAACTGAGTTGAAGCAACTTTTAAAGGTACACCAGAAGAAAAACCACAAAAGGCTTCTCTCTTCTGTAGATTTAGAGATGTGAAAACAAAGCCACCACTAAGTCATATGAAAATCCCTAAGATGATCACAAATGCCTGACTAATAAGGAAAATACTGTGCAGCAAAAACTTTACTCCTCTGTGTCCTGTCTAAGATGGCATGCAAAACTATCTGAGCAGTGCTTCTGATAGCTGCAAGACCGTCAGACTTCACAACTCTATCCTGTTGTTCGCTGGCAGAGCTGATGGAAGAGAAGATAGTGCATTTGTGTGTGAGAGTATCCCTGCAGTGGATCATCTAGCCAGTCTTCCCCACAGGCTCAGGAAGGCTCAGATTCCTATCATCCAGGTTTTCAGGTTAGCATACAAAATACAGACAGAGGAATGCTACCAAGATGATACCAACTGCCTAATTTTAGGCATCTGACTTGTACTCTGAGGGCATCTTTCTTCAACTGAATATGCAGAGAATTTGCCTGTCTGGGCTCAAATCTAGGATGCAAGCAGTGTGTGTGTGTTCCCCAGAGTACTTCTAAAGAAGACAAGGTCCCACTAGCAACTGTTAACCGCTTGCATAGGCAAAGTCACAACATCTCTTCTTCCTTGAGACTCACCCAGGGCAATGGGTCTCAGGCAGCACTACCATGCCCAAGCAGGCAGGGTACAAACCCCATAAAGCATGGAGGAAAGAAATTAGCAGTCCTTTCTCCTTGTTAAGAGTACCAGCTCTGAGTCCTTCATATAAAGACCTTTAAAGGTCCAGATTTCTCTCTAACCCAAATACTTTGTAATCACATAGACACTCAGACTGAGGAGGTCAAATTCAGGCTGGCCTGATATGGCTCCAGCTCTAAGTACTCTGAAATATACACACAGTATATAAAAATCTGCAGTAGATGGCATGGATATTGTAACCTGTAACCATTTTTCCACCTTTCAGAAAAGTGCAAAACCTGCAATAAGCATAACTGCACCAACTCTGGCACATCAGTTTACAGGGGAGGTGGCTTAAGCACAGAATCCCCACTACCTCATACTTTCAGCTTTCTGTAGGCCATGACTGGGCAGAGGGCATAAAGAACCAGTTCTGCATTTACTTCTAACTTCATGAACAAACAGCTCTCTGAAGATCACCATTCCTGACTTCAGCTAGCACTGAATGTTCTGCTATTTGCAGAAGGTCAAACTAGATTCACCTGTGATTAATTCGATGAGTACTTTGATTTTTACATTTACTGCTACGCTTCAAAGCAAGAATTAAGAACACACTGTAAAGATAAGTCTTACCATCAAACTAATTCTGTAACTTACGGTTACAGAAAAGAAAAAAAAAAAAAAAAAAAAAAAAAAAGAAAGTTCCTTGTTTGAAACCAGATGCATTTTCAAGAGCTCCTCTACCTGGTTTTGTGCCCACACACTTCAGAGGTATATGCGTGTTACATGCTGAGAATAGCTTACATGTTCCAATCATAGGGAAAAGAGTTCCTTGGCTCTGAACTAACAGACAGTGAGCAAAACTTGACTGTTTAGCTATGAAGGACATCAATATTTCTAAGATAGGAAATTAAGTATTTGACGAAAAGAGCAACATGAGGCAAAAGGCTGATTCATTAGTAATCTGCATTTACATATGACAAAGCTAACCCTATCTACACCTAGAAAATGTTAAGAAACATACATTTTGTTATGAAGTCACCCATTTGAAAGGAAAGATAGTTTTCATCAACCTTTTAAAGCTTAAGATAAAAGCTTCCAAAAGGACTGCTAAATCAGAGCAGCTAAGGAACTTTCTGCAACAATTCAGGGAAGCAAGTGCTCAAATCAGAATTTACATGGAAAAAAAAAGAAAGAAAGAAAGAAAAGAAGAAAAATTTACTTGTATCTTCTACACTGTGACAACTTTCTTCACTGAAGCAAGCTGCTAGCCCTCCAAGTAGAAGTATTGGCCATGGAATCCTCTAGCAATAGTTGTGTGGGTAGGAGACCTCTGTTCTTTACCCAGGAGCTCATCTGCTCCTATAGGGCTTCTAAGTGCAATTCACAAAGCCCTTCAACTCCAGGATGTTGAAAGTGCAATGGAAGAATGAGAAGAGTGTCAAGAGAAGAGTGCAATGGCATTTTAATTTTCTTTTTTCCAGTAAAATAAGATCCAGGTCTAACATTTTAATACTGAGCTAGTAGGTCTTAAACCACTTGAAGGAGTTCTGTTGTTCTGCAGCTAAAGCAGAGAAAATGGAACAACCTTGTGTGCATATGCAAAAAGTTTTACAAACGGCCACTTAGCCACAGACATGGCATTAGGCAGTATTCCAAAGTAAGATCTATATCCTTTCATTTCAATAACCAGAATCCTACCTACTAACTAAATCTTAACATAACAGAAGTCATTAATTTCCTCAGGAGTTATTAGTGTTCCCCACGTAGATGCTGTAAGGGGTTTTTCAGTAATTATTTTTCAGTATTATCACTGGAACTTCACAGACACAAAACACAAAGAACTTCTGTAACATATTAGTAAAAACAAGTTGTAACATGCTCAAGAGCAATCTACACAGGGAAGACAAAAGGTTACATCAAAACATTTCATTATTGTTCCCTCAAGTAACACTATAATTCACTGTGTCCCAGAGCATGTTTGCAACAATCCAGAGTGCTTAGCTCATATTCAATCTCAAACTTTTCTTCACACACCCTGAATAAAAGCCCTAAGTCTTCATTCACAGATCTTGCTCTCTTGCCTGCTGGGAATACTGAACCAAAATTAGGACTGGGGTTCCCTGGTGTTCTACAACATGGAAAGTGAATGTAAAAAGTAGCCAGACCTGAATGCCAAGCAGGAATTTCTGTTCATATTTGCTTATTTGAAAATCAGTCCTAAAAGCAAAACCTACCTAAATGAACAATTCCACCTCTCATCCTCTTTCCTTAACTGACCCAAACTCCAGCCTTTCATCTGGGAAGCTCACCAGTCTAGTGGATTGCCTCCCTCTTTACATCCACTGACAGTTACTTTTTCTGCATGCACTTATCTCGAGTTGTGCAGAATGTCTAGACAGGTATTCATTTATTTCAAGACAGGTAAAAAAATCCCAGAATTGCAGACTGACACATAGTGGGTTATAATTGAAAGAGTCAATGGAGAATCTCACAATTAAATAAGAGAAATACTTAGGAAGAAGCAGAGTTTGACAATAGTCATTTTTGTCAAAGCCTAGTATTTGAAGCAGTGAAAAAGACAGTACCTTTGGTGCTGGGAAATTCTGTCCTTTCTGCCAAGAGGATATTGTAACGTTCCTATCCTACAACTGAAATTGCTACCTCCACAGAACCCTGCTTCCCCTGTCAGAGCCTAGACAATTTTCAGAATCATCCATGGGTACAGGATCAGTTCCAGCACAATGGTTTCATTACCAGAATAACAGCATGAATGGAGCACATTGTTGGACTTTGCCTTAAATCCACCTAGTAGTTCCTGGGTCAAGTATCACAGAATCACAGTAAGCAAACTTTGGGTTGGACAATAGAGGGGATTTCATCCTGGAAAGCCACAAGACCTGTGACAGCTCAGGCCACTGTGCTACCTTGGTAGATCCTTCCTACTTGGCTGCAGGAGAAGCACTCAGGAATAGGGATCTACTGTAGCTACATGCTACCCATCCTTTTATAACAGGCCTCAAGGCCCTGGAAAGAAGTTTCACAATTCTGCAGTTGCTTTCCCTGTACTTTCTTCCTCCTCTGGAGAAAAAAACAAACAGTATGTCACAGATCCTTTGAAAGGGCCCCAGTCTTGCACAGAGGTAAGAGGAATGGTCTATAGTACCTACTATGCTATTCTGGTATCTAAGTGGGCTTCCTCTGGTTGTCCATATAGAAGAAACAGTCCAAACTGCAAATTTCCCTCTCTATGATTCTGATTACATAGCCCAGAGATAGGATGGGACTTCCTGAACACATAACATGATGAAGAAGCAGCTCCAGATACATGCACACACATAGACCACAAAGAGTCTCTGCCCTCAGCATTTTCTGCAGAGACAGGACCATTTGATCATATAGGCCAAATAGGAGTGTGTTGATGATAAACAAGGCAAACAGCTTCAGTCAAAAGATCCTGGTCTCTCGGCTCTTACTTGAAATATTTTTAAAGGACTATTTTCTCTTAGCAGTCAGTCACGTACACACCAGAAACATCAGAACAGATCTGATGCTCTCAAATTAATCACAGGTTTAAAGCCCCACAGCTTTTCCTGATGGAAGCCAAGCATCCTGTAATGGGTTAAACTGCTGTTAGGGGAAAATATCTACTGTTTTATAGCAATTTGAGTTTCAGTGAAGGATATTTTCCACTTTAGTCTCTTTAACAGTCGCTATACAAAGTGCCACAGCTTGTCTTAAACCCGCTATTTACCAAAGTGAAAAGATTCCCAGGTATGTGGAAAATGCAATACTATCTGTTATAGATCAAAACATAATAATGCTTGTGATAGGATATGATTTTTTAATTTTTCACTTATTTAAGTCTATATAGTGTCTAGAATTGTTTCACTATTGTCTCATCATCAAGATTAACATTAAATCATGCAATGAATTATTCATGAGGTGTGAATAAATGGAATTAGCCTTTCTAGTGTTCACTGTGTAAATCACATCTCTGGATAAATGCCTTTTTTTTTCCCTTCTTCTTGTTCTTTTTTTTTTTAATGTCTGAACACTGGAAATAATGACCTGGCTTGCAGCCTCGCTGGATTAGTTCTTGTTAGGGTGATATTTTTAGAGGAACACAGGTCTCATCAACCAAGAGATGTCAGGTCTGCTATCATTCCTGTCAGCTTCCTGACTTCCAACAGTTTCCCCCTCCATCCCTAAATTCCACCTTCAACCCTAGTAGCTATGGTACCTGGAGCTTAGATGATTTGTTGAGCTTGACTCATTATCTACTGTGTTGTAACAGCAGTTAGAAACTGAATGACATTCAATTAAAATGATATTAGCAGCTCAGGAGTGATTTTGTTTAATTTACTCCTACTCAGATGTAAAAACATTAGTGACTTTTTTAATTGGACCTCATAATGTCTAACTCCTACTCAAATGCAATGAAATTAAAGACTTTGGTGGCTAAATACCGCTTAATTTACTCCTACCCATCTATAATGACATTAAAGATGCTTTAGGGTAGATATTGTTTCCAATCATTTATATTCAAAAGAAATCTGAGCTTATAGGTACTATTATTGAGCATATAATAAAATCATACAAGAAACATATCTATACGGTAGGGGATAGTTGGTTACAAGTAATATTAAAAAGTAATCATTCATTTTTAATGCAAGGATATTAAAAAGTAATGTTAAACACAGGAATTTGTGAAGTTTTCTGTAGTTCACAGCCTCTGCGAGGGCATCATCCTTTCCTTTTTTAATTCAGAGTGTGGTTTTACATTAAACATTTTTATTAAATTGCACATGGTTTAAAAAAAAAAAATTAAGTGGTATTTCTATGACAAATCCAAGGCAGACTTGTGCCACTACAGGGACAGGTAGCAAAGCATACTTTTCAGTAATGGGGTTCACTTTGTTCTGTAGCAGTCTGTAATACAGCTTAATGGATTCTTCTAAAGTTCAAACATTTTAGAGTAGTATGTGGTTCTCTATCACATTTGCACTACTCTATCTCCTCCTTTTTAAATATGACTTATCCTATACTGACTTTATGCTGTTTGCTTCTAATTCAAGTACCTGCCCCATGTTCTGTAACACAGATTAAGGTTCGACCACTGATAAGGACATTCCTGTGACCATCAAGTCCAGTTCTTTTACTCACTAAATTCCATTGTTTTGCCTTTGGTATATTCCTTTCTCTTCCCAGCTTTAAAAGGCAAAACCATTATTAAAAATGCCTTCCTTCACTTACATAAGCTTCTAATTTACAAAATTTAACTTACACTTGTATTAGGAAGACAAGCTGTACATGTGAGAGATTGGCTCTTGAGATGGCAGAATGAGATTTTGCCTTTAATCTTGTGCTCTCATCTCGCATGTGGCTATGGCTACGTTCAAATGGAAAAGCCTGTTCCAGGCAACTGGCATGAACCTTTGCCAAGGGAGAGAGGGGATATTTCTCTTCTCCCCACTCAGTGACACACAGCCAGCAGCCTTCTCTTCCTGCCTGTTGGGTGGTTCAATGATGTCTTCAGCTCTGCTTTTCAAGTGATGGTACCTTACACTAGCTTCTTCACTTTCCAAATCGAACATGATCCTTTGAACTCTTGAACAGCAAAGTTCTTTAGAAACCATGATCCCTGATTAATTTTCTGATTCTGAAGCACAAGCCAATGCATTACTTCTGGATTAGTTACAAATAGTTTACAATAATTTCATAGCTTCTAAAAATTACTTTATAACAATTTTAAGGGTTCATTGGGAAAAATGGTTTAATCCTTGGAAACCTGCAATTTTGTAATTCATTCCACTTAATTCTGGAATTTGGACACGGAAGGATTTAGAATAAGTTTTCCTTGGCCATGGGCTGACACGAGGTGAAGCAGTGTGGGAACACTCCAGGTATTTATGCACTTTCAGATGCTGTTTGAGACATGGGTTCCTTGTGATGTCTTGGGCTCACAGCATGAGATCCAGTAAGACTGGCATAGGTACTTTACCACAGCAAGGCCAGAGCCTTTAATACTTTACACCCTACATGTTTATGGCACACATGTTCAAGTGTGGTGTCATAACTAAACATTTCAGCAAGAGCTAGGAAAAACTCTCCAGATTCCCTCTGGTGCCCCTCCTCATCTCCCAGCCCAGAAACAGCCAAGCACCTGAAACACTAAATTTGTGCCTTGACCTGGCACAAGTTTGATGATCTGAGGCTGGACAGGGTCTGCCACTATCTGGGGAGCAGTGGCTAGCAGGCCACATGCGCTACAATGTCCCATGTTACAGCTGCATATCTATGTGCATCTGCACTTGTGTTTCATGGCCACAGTTATTCTTGTTTTACCTTTGCTGGCAGAACCATTCCAAACCTGCTCGGGTTGACACATTAGTGTTAGTGTTGTGGAGGAGAAAGGGACATCCCTACATGCAATAGAAGCTCTCAGAGTAATGAGATTATTATAGGACATGGTTTGGCTGTCAACAGATGTTTACAATTTTATAAATTTAACCTACTACCGATGTTTAATATATTTGCTGTAGATATGATTCATGTAATTGTCTCCACTTAAAGTGGTTAACAGGGACCACTGAGCATTTGAATTTATGTTATCACTGTATCTTTCTCTCACTACATTTTTTTGGGCATCTAAAGCAGTTCCTGAATAGTCTGTTACCAAAGGGTACACTGCAAGGGAGAGGAGACACAGTTACAACACAGTAAAAAAACAGAACATTGATGGGTAGAGTCTACAATAGGGAACACCAATAAAATGTTGTAGAAAAGAAGGTGAATATTAAAAATGGTGATTAACTGATCAAATTGTGACATTCCAGGATCACCAAAGTCTGAAATATATGCAAAAAACCATACATGGACTTCTAACTGGCTTCCCTGTCTCAGCATTAAAGCAATTAGTAACAGAATACAGTTATAAGTACCCTGAACATTTAGTGAAAACAACTCAATATAATCAATTCAGGTGTGAAATGACAAATTTCAAGATACACTGCCAAGCACATATTTGCCTGCACGGGAAAGCTCTCAGGGTGCAGCACAGTGAAGCACTAAGGCTCCGATTTAATTGTAGGGTTTTGGGTACTGCCCCTGAATCCACAAGTATTTTTGAAGTCAAGGATACTATGACCAGGGTGAAGTCCTTTAGTGCCTCAAGACATAAATGTCTACATTGTGCAGAGATGTTTTATATTAACAAAGTGGTTTACAGCAACAAAAAGCAAGAGAGAACACACATCTTCAGCAGGTTAAAAAAACACAAACAACCCAAAAAAAAGGTATCTGTACAACTGCTCTTTTCTAAGATGGTCATATTTAAATGCCAAATACCCTTAATCCATTTCCCTTGCTCCAGAAAGATGGGCTACAAGATCACTTCCCATGGCATGCAGCCTGCACCAACCACAGGACAGGGCACTCCAGAATGGGCTAAAGAATTCCAACTTCTTACCACCACACTGCTGATAGGGCAGCTCCACTTCATCTCGATAAGTTTACTGTGACATATTTACAAGACGCTCTAATTCTCATTATACGTTCTTCACCCATAAAATTATATAAAGTACTCAGGCTATATTCCCTTCTATCTAACCTAAATTTATGAAGACTTTATTTAATATATGCACTAACAAACCTCATGTTTATATATTTTCTGTTTTTCTGAAAGCAAGCAAGCAAGCTTTCTTTAGTTTTGGCACCTAACATCTCAACCAAATGAACTAGTTGCAACAGAAACATTTCAGAATGGATTTGGGGAAAGAGGAAGACACTCTGTAATTTCCATGGTGGAAATTTTAATAAACAGCACCCTCAAGAGGATTAGAACTCACTTCTTTCACTGGTTAAGGAGGTAGGGGGGAAAGGGGAGGAAAAAAAAAAAAAAAAAAAAAGCAGCAGTTGCTATGCTACCACTTTTGAATACAGCCAGAATAATTTCCAAGGGTTATTTAAGGTGTTTAACTACAGAACAGATACTGTGGAGGAATCCATGCCTGCACTAATATGAGTCAAAAGTGCTACTGTTGTGGCCCTGAGGCACCTGCATGGTTTAGTGTGAAACTGAGGCTTGCCAAGATCAAACAGGCAATCAGTCCCCATTATGAGATGATCCTTTAAGGAGGCGAGTTCAGAAAGGGATGAGGAGACAGGGTTGCTTTGGGGCTCCCTGTTGCTCTGCGCATTTGGAAAGTCCTTGTGAGAAAAGCTAAAGCAAAGAGAGATCTTATGGTTTTTTCTGAGAGTGATTAGTCCCATGGCCATCCTGACTTGTGGGCTGAAGGCATGAGAGCACACCTGGAGTTGCCTGCACTGGGATAAGACCCAGACAGATACTGTAGACACTTGGGAGGGAAGCATAGCAGCTATAACCTATACTGAATAATGGGACAACTAACTGGAACTAAAGGCATACTGCCAGTGCCCTTGTGCTCCAGGATGACCAAGAGATCATTAGCTGGGGGCCAGGAAGATCACAGCTTCCACCATTGTACATCTTCGCCTACGTCAAGCTATTGTCAGAGTTTATAAGGAGAGCAAAGCTTATAATATGTCTGGATTTAGAAGTGAAGAGATCTAAAAAATTATGCCTCAGAAATTGGATGTGCTGAGGATCAGTCACAATTTGCGTAGCAAAAAAAATCACTCTGGTGCTTCATTCTACCATATGACGGAGTGTATATATTTTCTTTGCAGAAGTAACACCTTCCAGATGTCTCTTCGCTTCCACTCATTCTTTCCAGCTGAACACATACCATATCAATATCACTAAAACTGAATTGCTGGCTTCTCAGTGATAAATTCACCGAAAAGGAAGATTTCCAAGAATACCAGAACACTCAATATTAAATACAGCAGTGATTTACAGAGTGAATAGATTTGATTCCCATCTCGATGTTTCTCTCCAATGTGTTGACAAGGTTTAAAAAGACTATTTCAAAAAATAAAATCAAAGCTTGAGAATAAAAACTCACATACTTTAGAATAATTATTTTACACTTAATTTAGTGAACAGATTTTCAAAGCTTCTATGTTGGGTTCTCACTGTGCTACAAAATTGCACCCATTGTATTGGCAAATGCTATTATTTAGCCTTTTTTAAGTATAAGCAATTTGCACTTATTATTTTCCAGGAGAACTTTTAAGGATTAAAAGATGTTGTTACCATTAAAAATGTCACAGTGCTCTAAGGAAGCCCAAGCAGGGATAGCCATCTGAAAAGTAGCCAGCTTCATGTCTAATGTTTCCTAAGAGTGCAAATTCCTAGAGATGGAGTATCCAGACAGATACAGATGTAACTGGGACTGTCAGAAAGCACATTTAATCCATCTGCCAAAAGGAAGCTGCTTTGTCAAATCAGACCTGACAATTCAGAACTGTTTTCACAATTACACTTTGGTATGAAGAACTATTTTAAAATTGCTTTTTAAAAGCATTTTTATTACTGCTTTTAAAAAATTGAGATGTTTTTACTAAAGCTAGAAATGAGGTGACATGTGTATGCTGAAGAAAACTGGGGAAGAAGTAACTCCTATCTGATCATCATTCCCTGGAACAACAATAAACAGCTTCTTATCTGTGATCATGCTACTCGGCTGTAGCATTAATATAGATATCAAAACTTTCAAGATTCACATTAATGTAAGCACCACAAATTATCTGCTATCCATGCCTGAATGGCTCTGGTCCCACCATTCTGAGATAATTAATTTTCTCCCTTTCTCCCAAGTTTTACCCTCCCTTCTTAGCATGTCTGGCCAATTTTCTAACATGAAAGCCTTACTAAACCATACTGATTGCTTACTTTACTTGCCATATACAGCAATTTTGGTGAATTATTTTTAAACCCATATACATGCCTCTCTCTATATATAGGCTTCATATGAAGACTAATACATAGTAATTACCTCTGTCTTGTAATTGCTTTACTAATTTTGAGATAAAAATGGGCAGGAGCTTTTTGCATAACTCTTAATTAAGCTTTCATTTTCACCTTTCCAGAGCAGTATAATATACAGGGGTAGAAATACAGCTTAACCTACATTTCACACTCAGCCATACTCCTTTTTTTGCTGTAGTTAACAAAGGTGTTCATGAATCAGCTGAAAATCTCAATTCATAGTTGGATGACACTTTTCTTCAACTAACAACACTCCTCAGTTACAAATGCCAAACAGGAAGAGCACATCTGTGAAAAACAAGCCTCTTAAACTGAACGAATGAATAACAATGATGTGTGGGTTGTGCTTTCTATGCAGCAAACTCTGGGAAGACCTTTCTGTGAACAGCTATCTGATAACAATTGAAGACGCTTTGGTGTTCCTACTGCCTCCCACAGCCCTTTGTATCAGCAGCTCAGCAGAGAGAGTCTGACAGCAAGATTCCTTTGTCATTTGAAATTTCAGGTACTGTAACTCTGCTCAGTGCTGCACAAAAGGGACCTCTACTGAGAGGCTGGATGTTTGTATGGAAGAGACAGAAATTTCTCAATGGCCGTTTCTCAGCGTGTGTGGCACAAATAGTTATGTATGAGTTATTTCAACTAAATCACACTCTGATAAGTAACCTTTCATCACCTTGGCCTCTTTGATATACACAGAGCAGCACCCTCATTTCCAAATAAGCAAACCAAACCCCTACAGCACCTATCTAAAAAGCCCTACCTGTGCCTTACACAAGAGCCTATACTGCCTATACTGCATGCAGTTCCTTTCCCAGTGGGAACAGAACAACTCATGCTCAAAGCACCAATAAGTTTCAAATACCATGTTGAAAACTGTGGTGCACAGGTCTATAAAACAGGAAAGGAATAGAACAGAACAAAGTTCATCTTCACATCCAAAGCTTAGTGCAAGAGGCATTTTCCCATCATTCTCTGAGAGGCCACCAGAGAGACATCAGATTTGAATACAAAAATGTAGAAGTATGAACATGAGCAAATAATTCTCAACTTGCAGGCTGCAGTTTGCCATAAACAATTCCCTCCTCCCTTTTTCTGCATCCATAATAGTAAGGAACGGCTAAAAGCTTTTGCAACACTTCATTTATCATATTAGAGACTGCAGCAGAGAGGACAGACAACAGTATCAGCACTGGTGAATTCACACTGCTCTTTTTCCTCAAGCCCTGCACTAATATGTACATGATCTAGCTACTTAAAAATAACGAGCTTTCAGGGTTCAGTCCTGAAAGAAATCCAGTTTGGCAGCTAAAAGTCAGACCACCCTAGCCCAGAAGAGCAGATTTTAGACATGCAATGTTTCTCACCTTAAGACAAAGACCACACATTTTAGATTCATGTATTAAATACACTGAGTTTTGCAGAAAGTTCCATTCCAGTATAAGGCAACTTCTCAAACACTTCAATGACATGAGAAACAGGCTGTGATCCACACATTTTCCTTCTTGCCAAAACAGGCTACAATATTCCAAATACATAAACAATTTTCCCCCAAACGCTTTAAATCCCAGTCACCGGTTATCAGTCTGACAACAGTTAATTTATTTGGACTCTTACTTCATAGACAGGCTAGAGCTTCAGGCTGTAGCATAATCTCACCATTTTTCTCTCCTGGAAAGCAGATGCTACTAGGAGGAAATAACTTCAAGTGCTCTGCAGCAATTACCACATTCCCAAATACAACTTCTTCTCATCTTTTCCATCAAAGAAAATGACCAAAATAGAATCTTTCTGCAGACTGTTAGAAGTTTGTATCTGTGGCTTTCCACGCCTACACTTGACACCATTTGACCAGATATAATTAAAGATTAAGAGATGAAATGCAGTTTAAAGTCACCCAATCTCTGATGGGTTTTCTCCTGTCACAAACCTATGAATGGGAAAGAAGAGAGTTTGGTTTACAAACAAGATTGGAAATACACGTTAGATACAATGTGCTGCTATAGTAAGGAATTGCACTGTCCAAAAGTCAAAGCACACTCTGGGGTACAACCCACTGTTCTGTTCCTGCTACCTGTACAAGGGACACTTGTATCCAGTGCTTCTGATTTCCCTACCTGTAAAAATGTCTAAAAAAATAACTGCTTAACACGTATCTTTCAATATCCACTGCCTTAGCATTGCAAGCCTTTGCAGGTCCCAGGCTAGAGAGCATTCCCAAAAGCTGAAAGTAGTATTAGTTCAAATTGCATATTCTGCATTTTTCTGTCCTCTTGTTCTTAATTTTGAAGGACAACTTGCAACTGCAGTTCATCCATTTAGGCTTATCCTAAAGTCATTATTTGTTATGATGCTGTTCCTGCCTTCAGCCACAAAGAAAATGACTATCCCTGCCCCCTCACAGGCAGGATTAACAGCCACAGAAAATGAGTTATGGCTAGTCTAACTGACACAAGCTCAGAAGCAAATTCATTTTCAGAAGTCCACCTAAACGCAGGAAAGAATTCTGCACCCTGTGTCCTCTGCACCCTATGTCTTCTTAATTCTTCCTCACAACTACATGAAGGAAGTATACAAGGTGCTTTTCTTCATCACCAGTCTGCACACTCAAGACACATGTTGACACCTATGGATGCTAAAGGTAGCTAGTGAGATTTTTTTTTCAAACACATACCAAATTTGGTAGTAAATCAGCCTCATCATTTTTTCTTCAATACACAGTTTTACTTTTCATACAGACTAGGTGCCAGATGGTGCTGCATGGGCTTATATTGGGTGAATTTAGTTTAGAAGATTCACAGATCCTGGCCTGACTGTTTCTAATTGCCACCCTTAATCAGTAGATTGATGGTACACTCATCCATTGTGTTCAGAACTGTTATCCAAGTAGCCTATGACTGCTATCAGCTTTTGCCCACTAGATACTATTGAAGAAATTATCCTTGAATCAGCTGAAGACGAGACATTTTGGAATAAAAATACAGATAGGATGCTGATATGCTGCACAGTGCTTATACAGATTAACACCACACAATGATGATCTCCAAGCAGCTTTCCAATGTGGTATTTCAGTATAGTTTCCAACAAAAGACACCTCAAAATCACAAGCCATGTTAAAAACCACACAGGCACTTCTGTTCTGAATATTTTTTTAAGAGATCTCTTTTTTTATATTATTGTAGTGTAAAAATGTACTTACCTCCCTGCAGCTAACCAATAGTGTACTCTGTGATTCACAGTAATCAACATAACAAAAATTCTCACAAAAGGCCAGGAGAAGACGAAGCAAATAAGAGTTATACAAGAGCTTCAGCTTTCCAGCATGAGGTTCCAGAACACACTCTATGCACTTTATGTCATATACAAAGAATGACAGATACTGCAAGTCATTAGGAACATTCCACATGGTACAACCCAAGCATCTGCCTTCTGATCCATTCTGCACCTAGCTGCAAGTGCAAACATACATGGCTGAAAATCCGCATGTGTACTCCTGCCACCTCAAACAGTTCCACTGAGATCCTCTGCATAGTAAAGGATTTCCTATGCAGATCCAGGCTGTAAGATCAGTGCTTTTTAGTTGCTTCTTACCACAAGTATCAGGAAAACAGTGACACATCTCTCAAAGTTTACGTGGAGAATGTGATCTTACCTTGCTTCATGAACTAAAGCCTAAAGATTTAAAGTTGTGGGGTTTTAAATATGGGAAGTCTTTATATGTTTACTTATGTTGACTTATGAGTATGAGCTCCAGTTTTACTGTCTTCAAGACCTCCACTACAAAACTGGAGTAGGTGCTTTGCTAGATTAGGTCATATGTTACCTTTGCATACTAAAAAAGTAGATGGAATCACTGAGTTACATTTATTTAATACAATAGTGTAATTTGAGGTTTATAGAGCCATGCATAAAGCATTTGTTATTCCACCTATAACAAAACTGATCCATTAACTCTGACAATATTTTTAGTACATATTTTGTTACAAAAGCATTAAGACACGTTATGAATCATTCTGGCATTATGAGAGTTAATATAATACTATATATTTTTCAAGATTATTAATATTTAGTGCCATTCAGTAAATTAAAAAATCAAGTTTAACTAAGGTTAAAAATATCTGATGATACAGTGCAGAGATGATTGTAAATGTATATTAATGAAGCTTTACACAATTGACTGGATATCTTTTCGTTAATCACTCACAAAACCGTGCCAGACATACATCAAAGACTTCAACTCCTTTTTCATCCGGTCTTCCGACATTTCATTATTATGGTTACCTGATTAATGGATGCAATAATATATGTGGCATGATATGATATGTTCACATTAAATTTTAATCAAATATTACTAAATTCAGAAAACATTAAGTAAATCATGACTGATGAGGCAATATTGCTGTACTGTCATATTGATGGTTAGAGAAACTCACTGTGGAGAGTTACAGATTAAGGAAGAGAAGTACATCTTATGAGGAAATAGAAGTATCTCAAGTTTAACTAGTTAGTTCTTTCAAAATTGCCTTCCAGCCAAAGTCTGAACACTAGATCCATCAAAAGTATTCCAGTGTCTGTAACTGATATGAATGTTTTGTTTTCCTCTACTACAAGTTGTCTCATTCTTTCAAAAGCATGGAAAACACATGCACTGAGCAATGGTCTTTCCCAACAGATTATGGCTGTGTAGTTAAAAAACACCTTATCCCTCACTGCAGCTAGGAAAATTAGCCCAATTTATTTACAACTTTGCTATGATGTGAGAAGTGGGGTGTAAGGCACATGGAATACACTTTGTTCATTTTTATTCAAATCACTGCAGAAGGTGTACTGGAGAAAGGTGGGGTTAGAGTTTTGCAACCTAGGTCTGCAAATGTAAGGTATTTTCACTGTGAAAAGCCAGAAAAAGTGCTTCTACTGCTGCAGATAGGAGCTTTATTTTCAGCTTTAAGTCAGTAATGAACCTGTTCATCTGAAAATTTGGCAATAATTCTATATTGCGTTTTTAACTTCCAGCGAGGAAATAAAACACTGAACTGGCTTTTTACTGCTGTGTTTGAATTTAAAATTGAAAGAGTTGTATTTATCTATTTGCACTTCCTGTTCCAGTGGAAAGGCAGATGGGATTTGCTTATGTTGTCCTATGCATGCTTTAGACATTCATCTTCCCCTTCCCCTGTCTCCATAATAGAAAGAATTGACTTCCAGGTTTGAGGCATTATTCTCATTTATAATAAACAAGTTATTTACTCAAATAAAGCTTCAGAAAGTTTAGAAACTAAATTACAAACTCTAAATACCAATACTAAAGCAAATACTAGCTAAAAGACTACAAGAAACCAATTCAAGCAACAGGTGGTACTGAAAAAGTTATTCCAAGGAATGTAGAGCTCCTACAAATATACTTTTTCTGAGGTTAATTCTAAACTTATGGTGTTGTAATCCATGACTATTGCACAAAATTTCAGTCCTATGGTACATACTAAACAACTTTCTTCTTTTACCTGTGTGTACCTTAAAACCAGAAATTAAAACAAGCCTTTTGTTAGACTCTGATACCAGACATTACAGGATCTTATTTTGAGTATGAGTCCTGCTCAATTAATTGTATTCAGAAATGTATGTATTGCATAGCACTTGCTATGAGACTTTCCTGAAGTCCGTTTGCCTGTTCATGGCCTGGTTTCTCCTTCAATCCCTTTTCTTGTCTTGAAAGATTGTAGTGGGTGTATTATGTGAATATGCTTAGCAGCTTAACTCCAGTGCACTCCAAATAAATACTACTCAATTCTGCAGCTATACTCAGAATACTAAGAGCAATTTACTTTTTGCTAATAAAGTATTTTAATGGAAACCATATAGATAATAACAAGGAAATTAAAATGCTAAAATGGGTACAATGAAATGAATAACCATATTAATAATTATTAATGGAAGAAGCTCTGAGTTTTGATGCATCTTGGTAGCTCAGCTGAGCTACTGGTTTCATACTGTTCAGATCTATGGCACGAGTATTTAATTTAAACCCTTTCTTGCTGTAAAAGTGGGCTTGGAAGTTTTAAAGTGTGACTAGCGCATATAGCATAATGTGAACAGTTATGAAAATAATTAAAGCAAATCACTAATCTATCTTCCATACCCACATAAGTTTTATACAGCTACAAGATTAAAAAGCACAAAATTCCTGTGAGTGTAAGGCCTCATAAAAATGGAAGAATACATCCAAACCCACAGCTCTTACCTCAGGCAAACTCCCACTGGTGCTGGCACCTCATGCGATGCAGAAAAGAGCACAGACACTTCAAACAAAATTGCCTGGAAAGGTTTGATTCACTCTCAGTTGATTAATTGAATGAGTATATTATAAGTCAGTCTTGTAGCTCTTGCTTTTCTCAGGCATAGAAATACACTAGAAAAAAAGGAGGTAACTCAAGGTCCTCAGTAAACTTTAGATCACAGAGCACAATGCTATGGCTTGGGCCGACAACCAAACAAGTTCTAGTTTCCACTAGAATCCTCTCTTAAAATCAATGTGCAGTTTTTAAAGACCTGACATGGCCTGTAGCCTACAGGGTTCTTGAATACCAGACCTCTTGTCAGTAACTCAGCCTGAAATGGGCCTATTTCTTTTGCATTTCAGCCTGAGAGAGGAAAACCAAATCAAACCTCAAGATAGTTGGTGTTCATTGGATTTTGGAAAAGAGGCAATTTGTATGAACAAGGAAGGGAATAATTTTCTATCTAGACAGAGGAACACAGCTGTTGAGTCAGGATAAGGGAGACAGTTTTAGAAAAGAGAAAGGAATCAGTGGTAGTGATGCAAGAACCTTCCTATCCTTTAGCAATGTAAAGCTGCTAAACAAACCTACTTTTGTCCAAGCTCTTTAAATCCTCAGAAACCAAAGCTGAAGGGTGTTTTATTTTTGTGGATAGGAACAGCTAGGAGAAACATTAGGCAGCTGCCTCTGGCAGCATTTAGGATGGTAGTAACAGAAACAATCATGCAGGACTGGCCCTATCAAAGAGGAGCAGGAGCAGAGCAGCACATCTGAGCTGGGGAAATAAGGGCAGGCCTCTGAGTTGTAGGTGAGAGATTTGTGGCAAAGGGGGGAAGGTGATAAAAAGATGGGTGGTGGCTTTACAGTAGAGCTGTAGGAGAGCATATGTATTAAGAAATACCAGGAAGAAACTTGGGACACTGGAGCATGTGTGAAAACCTTGGACATCCTCACATACCCAAGTCATCACCACTTTCAAAAGGCCAGCTCTTTCTAAACCCTACTTTTGCTGTTAGAAATATGCCAGTCCTAGTCAACAGAAAGGAAAAGGCAATATATCAACTGTTCACCATTATGCTCTAACAAAATACTGAAAATAAGAAAGTTTCTGCTCAGCTTAATACTGAGAGTTTATGCTTACGAAGACACACAGAGTTTTCCTGGTATCTGGCACCTGGACAAAGTCATGCAAAGGAATACTACTTAGGCTTTCACCATTCCCACCAACTCCTTTACCTAAATTAGTTGTACTGAGCAAAGAAATCACACTATAAATATAATTAGTTACTTGGAACCTGATCTAAAGCCTAATGAAATCAGCAGAAAGCTTACAGAGAGAATGAGCTATAAAGAAAATATTAGTTTGATTGCTGTGGGCAAAACTACTTTCAGATCTAAGCAGAGGATTTAGCTATTTTATTCTGCAAGCAATGAGAAAATATCTTCTTGATTCTTAAACTAAAATAAGAGACCTAATTAATTCTAGAGCACCACAGTCATACACATTACTTCTTAGCATGCAGGAATCCAATAGTTGCTTTTTAAAATGGCAATATTAAAAAAGCACATTTAATTTAAATGGTTGTGGTTCCTCTTTTCAGTAAACACATGTGAAGGCATAAATTGTGTTTAAATATAATAAATACAGCTAAAATCATGTATCTGGGTCAATCTTCTGCATGTAATCAGGATTATGAAAATTTAGTTTTCCTTATCTTTCTCAATATGTGGTCTATGTGCAGATGACTGGAAATTTATTCAGACATGGTTGTGTTCTTGTTTTTTCACTCAATAGTTATTTCTTCCCTGCAGATCTGAATGGTTTCTAATTCTATCAGTTGTTCTGGTAGCTAAGGAGAATGCCAAACTGTTGTTGCATATTTCTATGCTCTGTGCTCTGCTGAAGTTCCTTCAGGAAAATTAAAAAAAAAAAAGGAAAAAAGGAAAAAAGGAGAAAAGGAAAGAAAAAAAAATAAAAGAAAAAAAAAGCCAAGACATTCTTATTCTAAGTTTTCTGCCCATTTTAATGACTCACTTGTCTGGTTTTTGCTTCTGATTGCTGACCACACATATGGTGGTCACAGAAGCCAATGTCTGAACAAATACAAAGGAAGGGGGTAAGGTGACAGGAAAAGGGTTTAATTTAGTTTACACCTTCTCCAGGATTTCACTGTTCCTGAAACTCCCAGCTCTCTGAATGAGGTTCTTTCAGCCCCAGTTGTCAAAGCCCTCCTTCAACCACTGCCTTGCCCACAGTTCATCTCAAACATTCCCCAGAGGCAGCCCAAAGAGACACAGCACATCTAGGGGGAGACCCTGAAATCCAGTTATTCTAAAAAATCTGACAAATGGAAGGAGGCCCATCAATCTGACAGCTCTGTACATGTGTGGTGGGAAATAAACTGTCAGAGGCATAGAGGAATCCCTTTTGTTTCAAAAGTGCTTCTTCAAAGAAACAGACATGCCCATCTCTCTTTGAGGAAGGCACTGTGTGGGAGGCTCTGTGGCCTCTTCTACAATGCCATGACTAAGAAGCCTGTCTTTAACTGGAGCTTCACTGAAAACGCACAGTCCAGATAAAATGCAAAGGCACAGAGAGTAAATAAAGAAGTAGTCAATGCTGAGCAAAGTGTGGGCTGAGGAATTCTGCCTCCTAAGGAGGTGACAGTCAAATGAAGCTGGCTCATCATGTGTGTCAAAAGCAGCATCAGACAGGTAAATAGCAATTCTACACTTCCCTCCCACTCTAAAATTCCTCTCTTAAAACACAGGGTATTTTAGGAAGCTTCCTGCTGACAGGCACATCCTGCCCAAACTGCATTTTAATAGTTCTTCTTTTAGACAAACATTTAATTTATACTTATATAGTCAACATGCTATTCTCATGCAGTCCCCAGGGAGGAGCAAAACATGCAAAACACAGAAAGGCTGATAATGAACAGAAATAATCAACTTGTTTTCATTGATGAATGTACAGATAACATAGTAGACTATTTACTATGGTTCTCTTTTCTCTGGAGGGCAACTTTCAATCTCTTGGAATGACTGTAGACACTGGTAGAAAATGGTAGCCATTTTCAGCCCGGTGCAATGGAAATTAGCACACTATCTAGAATGAAATCCAGGATTTTGGACTTTTGGACAAAAATCTACAGCGTCCCAAGACTATTCCCTGAGTAAAGGAAAGCTTCCACACAAATTTAGATTTTAAACTAGCCCATTGCAACTAATTTTACACAGATAATGTTACACCTTATATTCAATTTCCACAGTTTGAAGGACCAGGGCATGATATTTTCATTTTCCCAAAGCCAAAATGTACTACCTGTCAGAAAAACACCACCACCACCATGCACACATGCACACAAAAAAAAACCAAAACAAAAATCCAAACAAACAAACCCAAACAACAGCAAAAAACCAAACAAGCTACAAAACCAAACCAAACCCAACCAACCAATCAAATAAAACACCAAAAAACACAACAACAACAGAACACCCAAACAACACACTAGAAACTAAGTGGAATACCGCTTTGGAAAGGGCAACACTGAAGAAAATCCTGTTATCACAAGCAGTTTTTAAAGCATGAGATTTTAAAAAAGAATACTCTTAGGTTTTGTTTTTATTTGCCTTTGGATTTTGATCAGATCTAGATTTAGAAAACAAAACGTTAGCACATAAGGAAAATGCCCCATGTAAGCATCTGCTAACAGTCTGTTCATGAGAAGAGGCAGGCTTTCTGAAGAAGCTGCAATGACCACTGCTGGTTATACAAACACTGGTTTGATTCAGCAACACAGCTCCTAAAACCTTTATTCTGCTGATACGATATTCCTCACTCTACCTCCCATTCCACAAGTGGTAAATTGGCAAAGCATCTTACTCCTTTTTCCACTGAAGATAATGTGTCTGGAAAGGAAGACCTACTGAGTCTTAAAACCCAATAAATTAAAGGGTCTCTTCTGAGCCAGAGGCACGAGTAGTGAAAAACATTTCTCAGAACTACTTTGGGTTATTTCTAAGAAACTGTTTGACTTAATGATTGATTTTAGAAACATTGGTATGATTTATGGAGGAGTGAAAAGCACATAGTAAAATCAGCTATGCAGCTCCCTGTCATGGGTCAAATATTTTATGCAAAATTAAAAATTATACACAATCAAATCAGCAATGTACTTTAAATAATAAATAAGTAAATCTGTAGTTCAGTCACCAAAGATGAAGAGTTAGTAAAGTGGCTAGAAGCAACAGCTGAATGGTATGCAATTTAACTGCCAGTGTATCTAAAATCTCATCCTGCATAATATTTAGCAAGATCGTCAAAATTTGCCTCTGGATTAATGCAGTATGGACGACGATAATCAACTAGCTAAGTGTGTAAGATCTCACATACAGATGCAAGATAATTGCATTATGTCAGTATAACTTCACTAATAATTGAACAACCAAGGTTTGTGCTCAGATGTTAAGACCTTTGCCACCATTTTTTTCTTATTGCAGTACTGCATCAAGAGAGAGGAAAAGGCCAGGGAGCACAGGGCTAAGGGTTAGAGATGGGCTTGACATTATAAAGAGGAACAATGACCAAGTGGGAGCAATACTCCTATAGATGACAGGTAAAAGTTACCTCTTTATAAGTGTGTCCATAAACTAAGAGAAAGGAAAATACAGTGTTTTGGTACCACAAAACAACTTAATTTTATCATTTCCTAAGTCTGAATGTAAGTAATGCCAGTGAAGTACCAATCAGCCTTTCTTCTTCACCCTGGCTGACTTATCTCTTTGATGACTTGTAGAGGACAACTTCATCTATCTACTACTCAATCAGTGGGCTCTAGATTGAAACCACTCTATTACACAGGACCTGACTTGGTGATATATAATTAAACCAACTGATAGATAAAATCTTATAACTTAAACGGAACTAGTAAAGCATCTTTTGGAAGCTCCTTGCCTGAAGAGACGGTCTTGTCTAATCACATGTTGGAAGGAATACTCTTCCCAGCACTTCTGTGATGCAGGGCATCCCCCATAGCACAGGGATAGCTGAGAGCTACAGCATACCTGCTCATGTAGGCTCCCTCAGAGACCCACAGGCACTACTCAAGACTGAGGATCATGTCTACAAAGGCTGCAAAGGGCATCTGGGACTTTCTTTACTTACTGCTAATTAGCTTTTTTACTTCTTGTTTTCTAGGTGTCTCATCTTGGATCTTATTTTCTATCCTTTTATTGCCTTCCTTTTTTTCTTTCCCCTTTCAACCCATTACTGCCATGCTCCTATGACCTCACGCCATCCATAATTCTAAGAAATTTATACACAATCAATTTATGTCTTGTCTGTAGTCTTCATAAAACACAAAGTTGTGTGGATAAGGATGATCATGACACTCATTAAGTTAGCTGGTCAATTTGTTTGCTGTTCAGTACCTTGCTTGGCTGATCTTTCTCAACAACGTTTCTTCGGAATAATGAATGGTGATAACGGCACGGTTTGTCACCTGTTTTCACGTACTGCAACAAAGAGCCATGGAGAGCAGCGGCTGTTTCTTCTGCTGCACACAGAGAGCAAGGAACCGACAGCTCCCCAGACCGGCCCTGCAGCCAGGGCGGCCGCTGGAAGAGCAGGGCGGCGCGAAAGCGGCTGTGGGCAGGGAACGCAACGGAAGGGCGGCGCGGGGCCGCGAGCAGCGCCTGTTGCCTCGGCGACATTGCCGCCCGAGTCTCGCGCGACCCACAGTGTGTCGCGAGACGGCGCCCGGTGCGGGCCGGACGGAAGCGGGCGCAGTGTTTACAAGCCTCAGGGGCGGGGACGCGGTAGAGAGCGGCGCTGGCAGCCGAGCCGGGCGGTGGGGGCCGGCGGCACCGGGAGCGGGCCGCCTCCGCGCCCATGTGCCCGCAGCCCCCGCCGTCCATGGAAGTGATGGAGGGGCCCCTCAACCTGGTGAGCGCGCGGCCGCGGTGGGTCAGAGGGGGTCTCATCAGCCCGTCTTGCCGCCGCGCTCGGCCTCAGGCGGCAGGGAGCGGGTGGCCCACACATACCAGCGGGTAGCCGAACGGAGAAGCGCGACTTGAGCAGTAAATGGGGCCCTCACTGCCCCCGCCTTTCCCACCCCTAGCACCTGTTCAGGGCTTGTGACAGGCCCTGCTGAGGCGGCACCGCGTCCTGGCCTTCCCGGAGAGGAACGAGGTTGAGCCTCTGTCTCGGACTTGAAGCAGGTTCTGGGACGGGGTGGCCGAGAGGCGGGGAAGCGATAGCGAGGTCACGCAGCGCTGCTGTGCGGGGCGTCACGCCTGGCCCCGGCTGGGGCGGCTTACGGCGGAGCAGGGCTGCGTCGTGCCCGGCAGCACTGCTGGAGAGGAGACAGCGCAGGGGTGCGCGCAGCAACATGTTTACATGGAGGGGGTGGTGTGTCTGTCTGGCCCAGGTTGCAAACATAAGGGACAAGGGAAGTTCTGGAAGTAAACATTTAGGTGACACAGGCCTTATTTATGACTTTAAGTTCTACAGACTTAGCAGGGCCCTCTGCTGACTATATGCTTCTTTTAATTTCACGAGGTGAAATACTTAAGAATCTTAAATTAGTGATTTGCTTAAACTAAAGTTCCTTAGGAACTTTAACTGAACAGATATCTGAAAAATTCATATTCTCAAAAGCTAATCAGATTGTAAGCAGCCTAAATTTGTAGGTTTCTGTCACATAGACAAGATCTAGGGTCAAGAACAGTTAGTTCTCTGCTGCCTTGTGAATTTTATCACAGCCATACCTTGACTATGCCTCAGATGCAGTGATACACAGAACATTCCCTTAGAACACTAGCTTTAGTCCAACAGTGCTATTACCCAGAAATGGCACACTAGGAATACAGCTGTGGTGCTTCCAGGAATGAGTTTGATCTAGAAATTGTTTAGGTATTGCCATGCAAACATTGGAGACTTGAGTTTTTAATCAAAGCTTCTTTGTCCCAGCATAGTGTCAGCCCTGACAAACCTTTGCCTGCTCTATACAGAGACAGTCAGGTATTGCTAGATTGCTCTCTCTGGTTTCAGAAAGGCTTGTAAAATTGGTATTGCAGACCACTCATGGAATTGGGGCTGACAGTGTAGCAGGAAAATAATCTTATTTAGATCTGAACCAATAGTGCAGAACCACTCTGGTTGTGTCTCTATCATGCTGACCAAAAGAAAAGAAAAAATCCTCGGCAGTTTTGTAAGTACCTTGATGTCTCCATTTCTGTCAACACATAGCACATCGACTACACAATCACTTGTATTGGTGCCTTTTGGTTATTGGACTGTTTGCTTAGCCTTCCTATTTAAAGGTGGATGTACCTTGTTGTATTCTGCTGACTCAAATTACATTATTTTTCTGCCTTCTGAAAGATATTTTATCTTCATATAGGTCTTCATTAATGATTTAATCTACTAATGATATTTCTCCGTCTCCAGTTTTATATTTTATTTTACCTAATATACTGATTTACTTCTGTAGATGGCACTAAATAGACACTAATTTGCTTTCCAGATCTGCTTTAAAAAAAAAAAAATCTGTAACTGCAGTGGGGTTTGTTTCATCATTGACCTTCAGGTCTAGTGACTTCAATGAGAAACAACATTCTTTAACCGATAAAAACCTTTTACTGCAAAAGCACAAAGATAAATCCCATAGGAAAAGATGCTCTGTTAAGTAACAAAACCAAAACCCAAAACACAGTTGAAAGCTTTTCTATGCTACCTATTGTAGGGGCAATTCCTACTGCCATCTGCTTTAGGCAAAGAATTCTGATCCTGTATCCAGTGATAACTTTAACCTTAGGTAAAGAAGTAAAAGGTATCCATTAATAAGCACAGCAGTACTCTCTTGACCATTAGAAGCAACACAGTAAAAATGAGGCAAATAGTATAAACCTCAAGAAGAGTCTTGTTCATTGAACAGAATCTGGCACCCAGGACTTCACAAATCTGCAGTTTCTAGTTTAATACATCAATATCGTCGTATAGATTATTTGCTAACAAACCATACCACCTCTACTTCGTATTTTTCCTACAAGATAATAGCACTGTTTGTGGTTAATAATAAAATACAGTCCAAAATCTGGTCTCTAAGTTTCTCCAAGTGTAAGGGAACCATCTCGAAGAGCTCTTGTTTTGGTGAAAACCAGAAAGCACAGACCAGTGGCTGGAGTGAGAATACCACAACACAGCATAAATTGCAAGATTCTCATATGTGGAGACTTCTAATTTTAATGCTGTAAGCCCTTGGTAGCAACCATTCCAGTGCAAGCCAATTAATAGTCTGTTTTAAGAAATGGTTCCAAAGTAAGGTGACTACTACATCCACACAAGGCCAAAATGACAAGCAGAATAAATCTGCAATAGGAAAAAGTAAGAAGATAAAATAGTATCTGTGAAAGTTTGCCAGAGACCAGAGGATTTAAACCACATGGGTCAATGTCTGAGACTTAATGCCAGCACACAGCTCTGTTATTTTGATTGGAAAACCAGGAATAGTATATTAATCTATGGAAACATCCACTGAAAATTATATATATATATATAAACCTGAAAACTAATATATTTTTTCCAATCTAAAAGGAAATAAATACATATATGCAGAGGCACTCAATTATGGACTCAAACTAGAGAAAATAAGCTTGCAGGTAATAAAAGTGGAAGTATCATTGTATAGACATGCCTAACACAATGTCTGTTTTTAACCACAATGGTGGAAGCCTTGTCTTGGTTTCTCCTTAGTAATGACTTGGTCTTTATGAGGTCATTCATTTCAGCTAGGGGAACAGTAAGGTGTGAACCCAGAGAGGCAGCAGCCTGAGTAGTGACTGGAGGTGGTGAGGGGATGTGTCAGCCAAACATCCAAATCAGTAATTGCCTCCTTCGAAAAGCTCAATGGTGTTGTATTCTGTCACTAAACTACTGTTAAAGCACAGCACAAAACTATGCCAAATTGCACATGAAACAACTTGCAGTAGCTCCCATTCAAGAACATAGTTAACACAGCTACAGGTGGTGGACAGAAGCATTGTTTCTTTACTGGCAATCTATGTGGTTTGGGTACCTAACAGCAGTGCCTTTCTGTCATATCATCAAGCCATGCAGTTCTGCTCCACGTGAGCACATCTAACAGTTTAGACCCAAATAAAGCCATAGAGGCCTGGGTAGGGAGCAGACTGAAGTCATAGCTGAAGCCTTTCTACTCCAGTTGTTTGAAATTATTGTTCCTGGAATAGTTTTTTTACTTGACCATTTGTTGTGATGATTCAGTTGTCCCTACTAAAGGGTAGCTCTGTTGTTGTAACAGCTTGAGTCATGTGGTTTTAGGCAACATATAAGAGCCCTGATTTTGTTTGTCAGGTCAGTGAAACTGCTCTCATTTAGCTTATAACCTCCAGTTAGCAAGACTTGTGCAGTATCAGCTGCAGCACTCTGTATAGGGACAAGAAGAGCATTACCAAAGCAGCTTAAAGCTGTAAACAAAATGGCTCTGACAAGCAAGTTGAAGCATTTAGTGTTTTTATCATACTAAATGGATAAAAAGGTGGAGAATGAGGTTGATTTGGCTATGCAAAAGGTTAAAAGTTACCACACCTTAACGAGGTAACAGGTGATGAGAGGAAGAGCTGCAGCTACACCTGTAGGGGGCCTTTGAAGACTCCACCTAACCTAAGCAATGTAAGCTGGCTTTATTCCAGGTCTCTTAATTGCATTCACATGGTAAAGAACTAAGACTAACCATTTTATCCTAAATTTGGAATAGGTTGGGAACACATGTGAAGTCAATTAGAGCTATTCAGTGAATTAATGTTGATTGGCTAAACAACTGGTTGCTTGTCTGCCCTTATGTTTAAATTCTAACACTATTTCTTACAAGTCAGTTGAACTTTTGACATCTTTAAGGTTTGATACAAAGTGGGTGAGGAGTCTTATATTGAGAATACATTCTCATGAGTTTTCACATACTTGTTTTGCTCTATAGTCACACTGTTTACAGTGTAATTTACAGTTGAGTCATTTTCTGTTGACCTCACCAAGTACATGCTTTCAAAGACAGAAAGTTGAGTTAACATGTGGCTGGTGGTCTTGAGCAACCACAATGTGTTCTGCCATTATCTTGTTTCTCCTTCAGTCAATTCCATCTTTTCCTATAGAATGCAAGGGATATTTTTTGCTTCTGTTGATACATTACCATTTCTTTAGGCCTAGTGGAAAATATATTCCTATTATTTAGCATAAGTTGCAGTACAATTCTTCATTATTTTTGCTTTTAGTATAACTGACTGCAAATAAAGTATTTCTGTATAATCACCTCCAAGTTTTAATCATTGCACTTTAAAAAAAAAAAGGGGGGTGGGTGGCTGTAGTTTATTCTTGGAGCTCTCAGGTCAAGTTTTCTTCTTGTATTCTCTGTCCATTCCATTTTTCAATACATATAGAGACAAATGCATTCAGACCTTCCTGAGTTCACAATTTCTTGGTAAGAATGGATTTGAAAGAGACATCTGTAGTTATAGCACTGATAGAGTGTTTGTGGTGAGGAGGGAATAATGGTGCACCAACCACCTTATCACCCTTTATGGCATGCTGCTGTAAAAGTCATACAGAATCACAGAATGTTAGGGTTTGGAAGAGACCTTGAAAGATCATCCACATGGAAGATACTTAGCACTCTTAGCAATACCATGTTCCCTTTCTGGCTCTTCCTTTCTCCAAATACATTCTTAGAACAAGAATGTATCCTCAAGGAAAGAAATCTCCAAATAGATTCCTCATCTCTCAAAAAAGTACCTTCATCTTTACTTTCATCAGTAACAGAGCATAGGTATTGATCCTTTCTGGCAAAGATAACTGGTACCCACTGTCCATAACATGAAATAGATTATAATAGCAGCCAGCAGTTGTTTCCCTTGAAACATTACAGGCTGTTGCACTAGACACAATTTCTTTGCAGACATCTTTCCTCAGGACCCTTCACTTTAGTAGGTGTGTTTTCCTGCCTTCATTTGTAACTTTATTAGTAAGGCATTGTAGTCTGTGCTTCATCATCTTATTTAAATACATCACTTTCTAGAAAGCCCTTACTGTGAATAAAGCAATCTGTAAGCTCAGAGTCTTGAGCAAGGCTTTCAGCGAAGAGCTGTTTCAATTATGGGAAGAAAAGAAAACTAAACATATACAAGACTATATCTCAACTATGGGATTGTTGCAAATTAGGACAGAGGGTAGTAGACTTAACCTATTTGAAAATTAGTACTATCACATCTACCTTTTTTTAAAAATGTAGAATTCTCTTACTCTATGTAATAGCTAGGGATCATCTGGAATCATATGGGAAAAGGAACAGCTTTTTGTTGTGGTGTTTTGTTTTTTTTCCTCCCTCAACCTAAGCCTAGTGACATAGGGTGATAATCCTTCAGGTTGCAATAGTGCAGTATTTACAGAAAGAAAAGTAGCATTTTTATTGTTATTTCTAAGTTGGAGGGAGTGGTAGGAGACCTGGCAAGTAGGCCTTACAGCTTCATTTTTATGGCCTGTCAGTCACATCATTGTCTAGTTTATATTGGGGAAAAAAGAAGCTCAGCATTAATTTTTTTGGGGATGTTAAAGAGAGCTTTAGGCAAAGAGGAGACCTGCATTGCTGTTTTAGAAGATTGCTTGATTATTTTTCTATTTTGCTGCTCAGAGATTATATAGGCAATGATTGAGGCTAGTTGGGCGGAAAATCAAATGGGAGTATTTCTCTGGAACATCAGTACAAACTTACAAATGCATATTTTGTCCCTTAATGTCTTGGCTACAATTGGAAAGTCTGAGCTGTCTCACTTACCTGCTTTTGTAGCTCATCCAGTAGTTGAAGTTACTCAAAAAAGCATACACATATCCCTCAGGAACCAAATGTGTTGGAGCAAGGTGAGGAAGCTTTATTAGCTTGGTCATCCTTCACTCACACCTGCTTCCTCTTATGAGAGTCAAGTTGTTGCACCTGTCTATATGCCTGCTGGGAATTCCTGCTTGTCTGGATTGGGAGGGACATCTGGAAGTAGTTGACCTGCTTCCCCTGGTCAATTCCATAGACAGTTAAGAAATCATAATTATTTTTACACCACATCCTACATTTATTGCAACTGGAACAACAACTGGAAGAGGAAAGAGAAATTGTGTATATAAACCTACTGCAGTCATGCAGCAGCTATTTCTGTAATCATCACAGCAGCAGGACCAAAGTCAAAGCAGTTCTGCTTGAATCTGTTGGGAACCAGTATAGCAGCTCCAGAATTATTGGTCTAAATACCTTCTTCTAGCATGACATCAGTCTAGGGAGAGAGACTTTTTTTCACTTTATGATACAGGACTAATTCTTACACTGCCAGTTTTATAATGGGATACAGGCCACTCAAGTTCAAAATAGATTTGCTAACAATGGTTGGACACTGTGTGGCTAAGTGTAACTGAGCCCTAAGAATAAACCAGCAGACTAGACAAGATGTAGAAGCTTATCTGTGAGACATGGCTATTAAGCATCCAAGTATTTCTGTTGCAGTTTCATCACTTGCTGCTAGGAAACAGCACCACTCATTTCTTCGCACTGCTGGTGATAAAAAAATCTACCATGAAAATGAGAGAAATTCCTTGGTCCTTCCACAGTCAGCTAATTGGAACAAACACAGGGTGGAATAAATGATCAAGTATCTCCTTGTCAAGCAGCCAGGAAAACAAACAAAATGAGGAATTCCTCCCCTATGACTGCAAAACACCAACCTTTCTCACACAAGGCTGTGCTGAAATGGATTTTTCTTCGCTGTGGTTCCTGTTGTTTCCACTAGAGAAGTCTGCTGCTCTGCATCTGAGTAAGATGGCCTGATCTCCCTATATTTTGATTTAACAGCAAGAAAGACATTTTGATTTCATAATCACAGGATCCTAGCTTTTCGTTTTGCTAGTATCCCTAGAATATTTTCTTAACTTTATTCACAGTCTATCCCAATTTCTGCTTTACTGGGAGTTAACTGAGAATGGAAATAATTTAATTGTGCAATATAACAACCTAAGTGATTTGAGTAAGTAGTTTAAAACAGATGAAAATAACTTTTGAAAACAATCGTACTCAAATTCTTATATATAGAAACTAATAAATGGAAGCAGGCCCCTGGCTTGTTGAATTGCTTCCTTAGCTCTTCTCTTTCTAGCTATCTTTTTTTCATCCTGGCCTGGTTTTGTAGACCTGCCCATGCAGATTGCAGCAGCAGCTGCATCTGTGCTAATTATTGAAAATTTGTTTTGCAGGGAGCTAGCTCAGGTGTTTTTATGTCCATGACATAGCTAATCTGTAACTGGATGAGCTGCCATGAATAACTGAGGAGATGGCTCTGTATGACCTGATACTGTTTGTTCATTCCTGTGGGAAATAAGTTTATCTTTCTGGCATATGTCGTTTGTAGGGGGTCATAGAAATAGGCCATAAAATAGAAAAACACTTCCTCTTCTAAGATTATTTAAACTCAGAGCAGAAGAAGCAGGGAATGGTGACAGTTATCTGAGGATTGAAAGAAGATGAGGAAGAATATAACCAAATTACTTGTTATGGAGAATCGAGAAGCTGTGTGGGTTTTTTTTAGAACACTTCATGTTAGTATATGAAATTTTATTTAGAAAAGCCAAACCTCTGAAAGCAGTGATGTAACTGCTAGGGATTGCTTAAGAAGAGCTGTTGTCCAAAAGAATGTTTTTGTAGAAGTCATTCTCTTCTGTCGTGTCATAACTGCTAAAACTGTGGCGAAAAACTGAACTTACTGTAACACAGGAGGTGTTAGGTCAGTTTGGAGGGCAAAGAAATGGACCTGCATTTTGGAAATTACTTTTTAAACAGATATTAATGTGTGACGTTAGTCTTGATAGAATCATGTTACCATCCTGTTTGGATTATCTGACCTTTGGTGCTTTTACCAAGGCTGCAGGAGAAAAGTGTAATTTCAAAAGGCCTGTAGGGAACCAGCCATTCATATCTCAGGATATGGACAAACATGCTCATTTTTATGTTCATCCTGGAACACGCTAAAGCAACTCAGTTACTTATATTCACTAATCATCTGAAGTTTGACAAGTTCTATGCCTTCAGTGAGTGAAGGGAGGGATGACAGAATTGGTATGGATTAAAGACAGAACTACAAAAGCAGATTTCAGGCTTTCAGCTCTGTTTCCCCTACAGGTTCAAATCAGTATGGATTTGGTAAAGGCTTGCTTGAGAAACAGTAACCAACAAACAGGCAAACACCTTCTTCAGATTCTTAAGTCTTGTGTTGTTTCACAGAGTCAGTGCTCAATACCTGATGATTCCATCAAACTCAGTAAAGGAGTCATCAATAGTGTGTGTTGCTGGCAGTCTTTCCAGTCAGCAATTGTAGCCTTTCCCATTACACAGCTGGTTTTGGAGGAGTGAACATGAAATTCATGTCTTTTAGTAATGACAAAACCCCTTGCTTTCATGGAAGTTGCAGTACTGGTTGTGCAATGCTGTTTCTCACTGAGCATATGCAAATACTTGCATCAATTGTTTGATTTCAGCAACACCTTTGGTCTGCCTTAGTGGTTTACATTACCAGATTACAAATACTAGTATAGACTTAGTTGTTGTGTAGCAACAATGTGACTTTGATATCTGTACCTATGCCTGTGCTGCTTCCATTAATGGGCGTAAGATGCAAACAAACAAGCCCAAACAACAAAGAACTTTTGCATGCATTCATTCAAGAGGCAAAACCTCTTGGCCACGGCCCAGCAGAAAATGTCATACCAGCTGTAAGCTGTAACATAATTCAGATATCTTGTATTCTGCTGGGTAAATTGGTCCTAAATACTTACAGCTTCTCATAACTTCTTATGGCCTCCTGGTCTTCTTGCACAACTACAATAAATACCTGCCTGTAAAGGAGACTTCAAAAGGATTTTGTTGTGTACGCACCATCTTTGCTGAGTTACCAAAATTCAGTTCTTACCTGTACAATACAGATTCTTGTAAAGTACTATTAAAGAAGAAGTCAAATTATAAAGCCTGGAAAGGATTGGCAGACCTGAGCTTAAAAGCCTGAGAACTGGAGTCATTACAGGTTTCTTAGATGTACTGACACTTTTAAGGGAAGTATAACTATTTGCTGGCTAACCCTCACTGATGTAATGCTCATTTTATTTTCAGGCTCACCAGCAAAGCAGAAAAGCAGACCGTTTGCTGGCAGCAGGGAAATATGAAGAAGCAATTTCTTGTCACAGAAAAGCTGCTGGTGAGTAGGTATCTCTCACATCCCAGGACTTAAAACCAATTTATAGATTTGTATGCTTCATGTAAGTAGAATATCTAGTTACTTGCAACATTTTTATTCTTAAAAATGTGACAATTTTTTCAGTCCAGATCAAGCACCCTTTTGGAAAGTTGTTTTCTAGTATCAGTAGCTCATGTCAGACATTTCCAAAATTGCTTTGATTGGGGTGGTCATCACTGTGAAGTCAGTTTTTCACTCAAGATGAAGCCAACACCTCATATCATGCACAAACTGCAACTAGGTACCTGCTGTAAGCCAGTTGCAGTATTTTCTTCACTGCTTTCATAGCTGAAGTCACCTGCTTGCTTTGTTGATAAAGGAAATACTTAGACAAATGTCTGGTTATAAAAGTTTACTTACTTCCCTTTCCTAGTGCCTGAATCAAGACAGCTAGAACAGGTGATGAACTCAGCTCACCCAGAACTCCAGCACAACAGCAGATTGCATTGCAGGCCTTGATGCTGCAATTGACAGCCTCTCCTAAGTGAGACTGTGCATTTACCTGTCCATCTCACTAGTCATGCCTAATTATTTGTGTTGCTGTCTGACAGTGTAGCAACTGTGTGGTAGAAGTAGAAAGAGGTTTTAAGTGGTTCAACAAGTAGGACCTTTCAATGACAGGGCTTGTGTGGGGACAAAATAAGTGGCTTCTCTGAACATTGTAACCTAAATACCAGGCATTCTCACTTTATATTCATAAATACTAGAAAACCCCACAAAGTGAGAGGTGTTTCCAGACACCGTAGCTTGCTAATCACTTTGCTTCTGGACTGCTGCTTTCCTGTCAGGATTCACAACATGAAATGTATTTTCTTAGGTTTTATGGAAACATTCAGGCTCTGTAACCTGTCCTAAGTGTTTATCAATTTTCTCTTCTGCAGCTTACCTTACAGATGCTATGAAGCTGACCCAGTCAGAGCAGGTGAGGACAAAGAGCAGCAGATGCCAGAATCAGCCATACCTTTATTATGTGCCTGTGTGTCATATTGTGCCCTGCCTGATCATACCCCTCTGCATAGTTTTCTGAACCTATGGCAGCTGCACCCTGAGTTTTAGAAGTGCACTGATACTAGTCTTCTTTGAAAGTTTTTCCAAGTGTAAGAGGAGCAGGAACAAGAGAATTACCCATCCAGGGATTATCCAACAGGAGTTTCCAGTCTGCAAGGTGATAAAACTAGTTTAATATTTAAATTTTGCTGTGAGGCACTTAGGCTGTTTTGCTGAGAAACAAAGCTGAGCATCTCAGCTACACTCTGTAATTTTGGTTTTATTCATCCTGACTGGATGGTCTCCAGAATAACAGCCCTATGGCTTTCCTTATTCACTGCACAAATCTATCCATGAATGTGGTAGAATAGTCTGCTCAACATTTTTAAAGGAGCAGGCTTTGAGTTTAGCCAATAGTTATCAAAAGAAATAACTGTGGAGATGGGCATCTGTCTTTCCTCCAAAGAGTCATTCTAGTAGAAAAATGATAGCCTCTTAACCAGGTGGTTCCTGTGAGTTATTAAGCACCATGCCACTCCCTTCATTAAATATGGCTGAATCATTTAGGACCATGTCTGGCCTTGGAACAGTTTTAGGCTTAGTGTTGGGTGTTACTAACATATTATCACAGAGGCATACAAATAGTTTGTGTTAGTTAGCTGAAGTGTGGCTGTGTATGCCAAGTGAATCTCTTCCTTTTTGGTGTTGGTCATAGGTCAATTAAATTCCTAGAGCCTACACACTGAGCTATTGTAGCCTGGTCAGTGTTAAAAACAAACAAATGAAAATATGAAATGTTAACTCCCTCCTTCACAATACCAGTAGTTATGATAAGTTTGGGTGCCATATCTCAAGCTGTTGCATTGTAGAAGTAGAGAGCGCTTCTTGTTTGATTTAGTATCTGAGTAAGAAAAGCTCCTTCCCCCCAGCATGCTGTGATGCTGTTTATGTAAATATTGACAAGCATGTAACTTTCTGTGCATGAATATTCAGGTGGGATTATGGATCACCAACTGTACTGTTCAATGTTCTTACTCAGGCTCAGCTATCACTGGAATTACAAAGGGATAGTCACATGAAACAGTTATTGCTCATCCAGGAGAGGTGGAAAAGGGCAAAGAGGGAGGAAAAGCTGAAAGCCCATCAGAATGCTGACAAAGAAATAGCTGCACATCTCCAGACTTCTTACAAGCCATCTGCTGAAGATTCTGATGATCAAAATATATTGGTTCCTGTCACTCAGAAATACAGCCCTTCCATGGAGAAACACCCACAGGATATTCAGGGTGTCTTTGACAGGGACCCAGATACACTATTATTTCTGCTTCAGAAAAAAAGGAGCCGGTGGAAGCATGTCTTGGGAGTAAAGCTCCAAAAGATGACAAAACAATAATAGAAGAGCAGGCAACCAAAATTGCAGATTTGAAACGACACATAGAGTTTCTTGTAGCTGAAAATGAGAGATTAAGGAGGGAGAATAAGCAGTTAAAAGCAGAGAGCGCTAGACTCCAAAAATCTCCAGTAGACAAGGAGCTGGATGTAGATGCTGACTTTGTTGAGAAGTCAGAGTTGTGGGGTCTGCAGCAACCTTCAGAACCTATGTCTTCAGCTGCAACTTGGCAGAAGTTTGCAACAACTGCTGGGAAGGCGAAGGACATTCCAATACCCAACCTTCCCCCCTGGACATCCCTTCACCTGAACTCCCTCTGCTGGAACTCTCTGAAGATATGCTGAAAGGACTGATGAATAGCTAAAAACCAGGAAAAGTGCTCCATGTAGTTACCCAAACTTAAGAAAAGGGAAAGCCACCAGGACAGTGGTGATCTGAAGGCAGATACATCTAACACAATCTTACCGTTGGAGAAAAGGCATTAAAGCAACTTGGTTACTGTGAAATACACATCATATCTGATCTACTTCATGAAAAGGTACCATAATGGGTATAAGTTGGCAAGCTCTTTAGTCTTTCTCCCAATGTTTTAAACCAAATGACTGCCTGGAGAATGTTTCAAGTAATGCAATCCTTCAGGGTTTTAAAGTATGTGATATGTAAGTTATCCATAATGCCATAAATGATGGTGCAGAACCTAACTTATGGTTGCCACTTGGCTGCCACTTCTTATTGAAAAATGCTTTCTAGCATGAATTTAAACTGTGCATTTCATTATGCATAACTTTGTTCATTCAGAGACAGTGCAATTTGTACACCTCCTAGATGGATTTATGTGCCACGCTCTATTCCCCTGACCACGTTAACCTCAAGTCAGGGGAGATTTTAATTTCCATTCTATGAAGGAACCAACTTATTAGTTCTGTTGACGAGGGTTTTTTTGGGGTTATCTGTTTACATAACTAATCAGGGTGCATCAAATCTAGCTTTGGTTTCTGTATAAAGTGACATTCTTTAAAAAAGAAAAATCTATACTTAAAAATACCCTTTTTGTTTTCAGTGATGCATGAATGGAAGTACTTCTAGCTGGCAGTATTTGATTGAAAAAGAAATTGTTTACAGCTTAACCTGATTCAAAAAGGAAATGAAAATAAAAACCAAGGTGTTTTGACACTAAACGTGTTACATCTCTACAGATGTTGTGGAGTACTAAGCAAACAAAAAAATCAAGATTTACACTAACAGTGTTAATAACAGACATACAGCTGAATTTCTGTGTTCATCACCCAGCAGACACAGGAAAGCTGGGGTGAATTCAGAGATTTCTGAGGGCACTGCAGGCCACTTCACTCTCGGTTCCTTTCAGTATGGGTCTGCCTGTGTCCTGCCCTAGAGCACCCTACAGCCTTACCCCTGCACGGGAGTGTGACCTGAGCCCAGGCTTTCCAAGGCAGGGGGTGTGGGGTCTGTGTTGAACTGTGTAGTGAAGGCATTGTTTAAGTTTAGCTGTAACTGATTAATGAAAAGTGTTAACTGTTGCCAGCTACCCAACTTGAAGTTATTTTTGTGCTGTTACAAGGTAAGCTTGCTATCTAAGGGTTTGGTTTTTTCCAGAATAGACCTGCAAGTACAGCAAGAACACCTAATTGCTGTGCCCATTCTGCCCTCTGTATACCTGGTGTCTCCTGTGCTTGCTTGAAGGAGAGTAGGGTCTGGAAGGTAGAAAAAGTCTATGGAAACACATGTCTCTTGTGCTGAATTGTAGCAGGAAACTTAAAATTTTTTTCTTCCCCCTGAAGAATTATTTTTCATTTGAAGCAGTTTAGCTTGTGGCCCCACAGAATGACTGTGATGAGGTAATCTGTTCCAGGTAACCCTCAGCTGCTGTTCCCACAAAAGGACAAGTTCCCTTCTCCACTGCCACCTGCTTGGCTGGCTGTTACAGGCAATGAGGCAGTGGAGCACAGTGTTTCTATTCATGTAAGTAAAGCAAAGAAAAGCATAGGTGCTAACAAGAAGGAAATAAAATTATTTAAGTACCTATGTCATGCCAATGCCAGGGATGATAGCCCAGGGCTGTTAGGTACAGACAGACATCTCAGGTATCTCTGCAGACAGAGAAGGAGGAAGCAATTTTTATCCTGGCTACCTCTGCTGAAGAGTTAGGATTCTTCAGAGAGCAAGTAGGGGAAACACAAGCTCTGCCTTCTCTTTATAAGGCTGAACTGTCCCTTCACATATAGCTGCATAAACAGACCACCAGAGCAGAAGGAAGGTGCTTCTCTGCAGGAAGATGACCAAGTAGGGGCAAAATCACATGCTGCTGCTTTTGAAAGTGTTGTTAAAACTTTTTTCTCTCCAGCAGTGCAAATGTTTGTTCTTGCAACCTGCCTACTCAATGCATGAAGGCTGCTGAAATCAAGCTCCAGGTAGCATGGCTTAGCATGAGGGTTTTCCAGTCCCAGGAATGATGCAGCAATGGGGATGAGTGCAACATTCCCTTTAGTAGGACAGAAGCAGAGAGCTGCAGTGGAAATGCTTCTGGCATTACTGCTAGCCTTACACAAGCCCCAGGAAGGTGATGTAGCAAGTTGAGTTTTTCTGTGTAACACACTGACTGAGCTGGAGCAGTTCATACTAGTACAGAAGCAGCCCACAGCCTGGTGAGTAACAGAGGTGCACCTGCTGAAAGGAAAGGCCGAGCACTGCCAGCCTCTTCCCCCAACCCCTCCCTCCCAGGAAGCCATGAGGCCTGCAGAAAGATTGGCAAAGGGGAGCAGGTATGATCATTCCAGGAACAGCACGGGGCCTTTATAAACCATCCTACAGCTGAGAATTCATTGAATAATTACTGCCTTATAAAATTCTTTACATTCCATTGAAAGAGGTAAGTGGATGAAATAAGGTGAATTATTTTCATTTTTCCAAATAAGGAATTCTTCAGTTTGAATTCAGAGCAAAGCAATTACCCCATCCACGTAAAGCATAAAAGATTGTACAGAAAATACTTGCCACTAGAGGTTTTCTAGATAGATAGTAATAAGTCTAAGGAAACTCTTGTCCAGCATCTGTCAGCAAGTGGTTTATGCCCCAACAATGTAAAGCTGGTTTAAGCGATTTTTGCCTTTTGGCATCGGCCAAGGACAAAAATGAATGCCCGTTTTCCTTCTCTGCACCCCTGACTTGGTCGGCATTATCGTTTACGTCCCTTTTCCTCGCTTGCTTCCTCCCACCGACAGCTGCTTTTTCCTTTCCCGCACCTGACGGAACCGCCCGCCCCTGGCCGTGCCCCGCTGCCCGCCGGAGCTGGCGGCTGCTGCTCGGGAGCGTTTGGCTGCCGTCGGCCGCCACCTGCTGGAACTCGGCGCCCTGCTCGGCTGCCGCTGAACGCGGAGCCCCGCCAACCGCCGACAGCGTCGGGTTGCTGCCCGCGTCGTGCGAGGCGGCTTGTTCCCTGAGGAGAAGGCCGTGCAGAAAGTAACCAGTTCTGCATGAACGACAGCAGCAGCAACAGAGCGTGGGCTAGCAGTGGTCACAACGTCTAACCAAAGCCTGGTACAGGTCATGGAAAGGTTCCCATGGGCAGTATGTCTGAGCTGTATCATGTTGTACTGGACAGAACTGAAACTAAAACCTTCTGTGGTCCGTTATTTCAAAGTATCTCACCAAGAACCAGTTTTAAACGTGTCCAGACACTGACTTCTATTCATAGCCTTCACTTTACCACAGAAACCACTCCTCTTGGAACTCAGAAATATTATCTCCATTGAATGTAGCCAACATATGCTTTGCAAATAGAAATAGTAATTACCTAAACTCTGGCTCTATCTCCACACAGAGAAAAAACAAAGGCAGGCAAATAGGAAATGACTTGGAGTCTTCTGAGAATAAAGTCTGTACACTGCACCACCAGCTGCTACTTACAATGACAGCTAAACCCATAGTATTGAAGTGTTGGGGTTTACATTTTGGTTTTATATAAAGGGAAAAAAGGATCTTGTAACCACTTCTGAGAGCAGTTTTCAGGAATCCTGGCCTTGAACTCCTTCCTGCTCTCCTGTCAGCAGCAGCTCCTTAGCCATCTGCAATTTCCATTGACCTGCTTCAGTGGTGGGGGCAACACCTAATCTTGGCTCCCTTTCCCAGCAAAGGCTAGACCAGGTGATCTTTTGAGGTTCTATGAAAGCAAGTTCACTAGAAGAGCAAGCACAGCCACAAGAGCTAATTAAATCCCTTACTGAACTGGACTGAAGCCACAGCAGAAAACAGAATCAGTTAAAAGGAATCAGTGGTGTGGCTGCCCCACAAATGAGGTAGAGGCTGGACAGCATTTGCCAGCCCTTTCTGCCTGAGTATGTGGCCCATGGAGTTCAGATGTATAAAAAAGTTCATTGCTCCCTAAAGACTCAGCTATGGCAATGGTTTCCTTCACTTCCTTCTCTCCCATGTTTGTTTTACCAGAAGTAACCTAAACTTACCCAGGGTCGTTGTCTTGTAATCATTTGAAGTGTTCCCTCAGGCCCATTTGCTGCAGGAGTTAAGGTATTGAGATCAAACAATATGAAATCCTTAGAGCTGTGAAAATACAGGATTTCCTGCCTCAGAGATACTAAACCCTACTCTTTTCATTTCACTAAAGAAACAGAGAGCTATGATAAAATCACATGCCCAGGGCCTGGAAAAAGAAGCAGGCGTCTGTATCAAGAATACATTTTACTGATGTGGTTGGAAGGTACCAGAAATGTTCCACGTTGAAAGATGACAGGAGAAATTATTCACTCTGCCACGTAGATTTAGAAAGGCCCATGTTTAAAATGCAGCTGTTTGCATGCAACCCATCAGGTAGAACATCTGCAGTTTTCTGTGAAGGAAGATCTTCCTACTAGCTTTATACAGATTATACCTTCCTTTTCAAAGCCTACAAGAACAAGTGAAAGAAGTACAGATGTTAGCTTGTGTGTGCTGCTAACACTATACACACCACTTGCTCTTTGGTCAGTTTCCTAGGCAGCCCTGCTGAGATGGAAAGAAAGGGACGTGATGGTGGATACTGCATCAGAGAAGCCCCAATGCCACTGAGTGCTCCCCTGCTCTCCTGGGGCACACGTATCATGGGAACACAAAGGTGGAGGAGAAAAAGTGGCACTCCTGCTAACAAAGAGCAAGTCAAAAGGTGGAAAGCAGGAGCACAGCAGAGAACTGACATTGTTTGAGGCAGAGCCAGGGGTCAGGAGGAGAAAGCACAGCAAAGCCTTAGTCCGTGAGTCTCAACAGGGAGTGGCAGCTCCTCCAGCTCCTCCAGAGCACAAACATCCTGCTCAGGAAAGCAGCAGAACAGGGCAACAGTGGCTGTGGAAGGAGGAAGGAAGGGAAATTCCCAGTTATGGGCAGAGGGTGGAGAAGGCTGTCAGCTGTGAGAGCAGGAGGGAGCTTGACAGGGTGTCACGGGAGAGGGTATGAACAAAATTACCACCTACCGACAAGGTCAGAGAGCATGAGAACATAGTGCTGATCAGATGGGGTTTCAGTTTACACATGGGGCTGAGCAGTTTCTGTGAAGCTGGAAGAGCAGAATAATTGGATCTTAAAATCAGATTGTTCTAAGCCCCTATGCCTGATTTGCCTAATGGGGACCACTTTTTCACTGCTGGCAACTCCAGCAATCCAGGGGTTTGTTTCAGCTAAACCATGTGCACAGCTAGCCACCCCTGCTGAAACACTCCAGTTCATAGCTGTCCTGCTTTATTCTTTGCTAATTACTTGCTCTTTGTCAGTTACCTCTGCAGTTATGACAGGAAGAAAATTACCATACGGGAGCACAGTGGAAGGAGATGATGATAAGAAGCTGGAAAAGGATCAGTGAAAGAAGGGGTGTGTGGAGACTGCAAGGCTTGCAATCTTGGTAACACTGAGATGTGAATTTTCGAAGGACAGAAAAAAGGAAGAGTTTCATGTACAGCACAGCAGATCAAGACAGAGCTTGGTCTCAAAAGGTAGATGGCAATAGTTGACATGGTACCTCGTTTTCCTGTTACAGGAGCTGACATGTTCCTGTACTCCGACAGCTTCAGCTGATCTCATCGAATACTTTGGTTGTATTAAAACAGTTGAGATTGTAGACCAGAAACCTCCTGAAGGAAAGGAAGATGGGGAAAACATGCCCAGTAATATCTTGCAGATCATGGAAATGGTTGAGTGTGACAAACTAGCCTGAAAACAAAACACTTCCCCACAAACCCCTCTTTGGTCTCAGACATCAGCTATGTAAATCTCAGATTGCACTGTTAGAAAGCACAAGGCCAGCCTGATTTCCTGCAGGGGAGCTGGGTGCTCTGCTTCATTCTGACAGTCAGAAACCCTAAGATACTGAATAAACTGTATTTGGTACATTAAGTATCTTAAAACAGTTCTGGGTTTTCTTGGCCTCTTTTAGCGGTATTTGGAGTAGCTTGTTCCCCTTAACACCTTCTTGTGGTCTGCTAATGCACACAGCATGTGAATCTTCTTAAGTTGAGACAATTAATACCTTACAGCAACTCCCCATTGTATTCAACTTGTGCCACCTTCTCACTCACTGGCTTTTGGCTTCCCCTCCTATCAGTTACTAGGGGACACCATCGTTATTGCAGGCAGTTTGAGTCTGTCCCATCCACAAGCGCAGCAATTACCAAAGCGATTTGCAGAACACCACAGATGATGGTTTTATGCATTGCAAATCCATCCAGTATACCCGCTGACCACAAAATCTTTATACATCTAGTGTAACTACTGTATCAACTTACTATGGACTCTACTGAACAAATCCAGTGGGCAGTTAAAACTAGTGAAACCCTCTTTCTGCAGTTCAGACTCCTTTGTCAGGTGTATGTCTGCTCCAACAGCACTGAAGACCTACTTACCCCAGTGACTGCAGCAATGCGAGGCCACACTGCAGCGTCAGCCATCAGCTTTGCCTCTCCAGAGTAAGGCCTTTTGTCTTGAAAATCCTATCAGTCTCAGGCTTTTTCTTTGGAAAAATTCTTGCTGCTTCATCATCCATTTCACCTGCAGGTTTTTGCAGATTAACAACTTTGTCACATGCTTGAGGATTCATCAGTAAAGATGGCAGGAAAAAGGTCACAAAGGAAGAACTTGGAAATACAAGTTGGCCTCTGTTCAGTGAATCCAGTTACTACCTTAAGACACAAGAACATTAACACTACAAGCAGACACTGGAATCTCTCCCTGCATCTGTAACTGCTGCAGACAGGGCAGCTGTGGGGTACAGTACCAGAGCTCAGAGCTGGAAGCACTGGGTGCTACCTGCTGTGCAGTTTCTGGCAGAAAAGCACCTGAATGCCTGTGAGAATAACTGCAGGATGCTTAAGGCACTGACCAGGACAAACATGGCAACTCGACACTTGTAAGTAGTAACCCAGGGGAAAGGAACCCATTCCCTCCAACCACAAGGAGTGAGCTGTGCTGACAGCCATGGTGTAGCCATGAACAACTGTTCTTTGTGTGGAAAAAAACCCAAGGGGTGATATGACAGAAGGTGCAAAAGCTATTAAAAAAGACTTTGAGACACTGGAGCAATTGGTTGAAGGATAAGAAGCACACAAAGTACTTTTTATAGTCCAGTGGCACAGAACATTGCACCAAACACTACAGGGCCAGGCAAATACAGCTGATGAACATGTGGCTCAGGGACTGGTGCCACAAGTGGAACTTTGGTTTCTCTGATCATGGGAACATTTCTGCAGCCCTGGGCCTGATGGGGACAGTGAGCTCAGCTATCATTGATAGGGCTTTAAATTAGGTTTGAAGGGGGAAGGAGACGAAACCAAGTTCACTAGAGAGGAGCCTAGGGGTGGCATACCCATGGTGGGGTGAAATTTCACAAATGTCAAAAAAATACCTCACCAAAACGTCATTTGGGAAAAAAGAATACCTAAGACTTGGTTAAAAGGAAATATGCATGACTACAGTCCATTTGTCATTAAAGAAACTAACCTTGACAGGTTTTGTACCTTTAGCCAGTGCTCCACTCCTATGATATGCACAGCCAAAGGAAGACACTACATGGGTACCAAAGGTGCCAAGTTGAAAATCAGCTGCCAAGTCTTGCAGCCTTTACCCCAAAGTATTTCTTTGCAGCTTCAAATAAAGCTCAAGTTTTCAAACCAACTAAACAAACAACTTTATTTTTGGAACCAGAAACGCTGTGTTTTACCATTTCTTAAAATAATTTACATGAGGCTTTTTTCTGTTCTTTTTTAGTGACCCTAGGCCTGGTTAGATTTTGTCAGACTGGGAGCAGTAACCCAGCTAATTACTATCCCTTTTGGACATATCACAAGCTAACAACTGCACACAACAATTGACAGCCAATTCAAATAATCTGAATGGTTTTAGTAATTTCAAGCAAACTTCTCAAACTAACTCCCAGAGCTGGAATTCTGCACAATTATCACTAAATAAAAACAGAGATTATTTTTTTTCCAACAACCAAAAAGCAACTGCAAAAATCCAAGATGCTGTAAAAACACTGTTCTGGAGAAACTCCTCTCCTTCTTCACCCAAAGTATGTGTTGGATTTTTAGACAGAGCATAAACCCACATCTGATCAGTTTTAGTCTCAATGAGGCTCTCCCTGCTCTGCCACTTGCTATGCTCCAGCGCTTCCCCTTGCAGTTTTGTTTCAAGCCCAGGGAGGGCAGAGCAGTGGCCCAGGAACCAGTCACAGCACCTCTAGCCTCACATCCCTCTGGAACAAGGACTTGGGCTGTCACACACAGGTCACAGACATGAGAAACCAAGAGGACAACATTTGATAAAGTCATTTTAATGGAAAATGTAAAACCCCTTTCAACTTCAATGTACAAAGCATGTGTAACACTTGCACTTTTAACAAATTAAAGCAAGCCAATGTTTTAAAAAAATACATCATTGAATGTATATATGTATATATTTACATAGCATATTAAGTTTAATATTTAGCTTTAAAAGTTCACATAAATTTTACCAAAATGAGACAATTTTTAAATAAATTACACCTTTTGAAAACGTTTAATTGTACACTGAATAGCTTCAATAAAATACTGAAGTGTCTGTATTTAATATCTACTTTATATACTTTATATTTTACAAAGTTTACAATTATTTGGCAGTAATTTTCAGATTATGACATGACTGCTGTGCGGACTCAGCAAGATCCCAAATGCAGGCAATAGCTGGTGTTTGTGTCCTACTCTCACAGTAACTGTCTCAATGTAGTGAAAAATATCTGAATTATTTTAGCAAACTGTACAAGTCACATTTACATTTGATCAACAATATAGCATAGAATTTTGTGTGGTTTTTTTTCCAAAAATAAATACATCATCTTAAATCTTTTGACATTTCACAAACTTCATGTACAGTATAATACAGGACAGCAGAATGCTGCTTAACTTCGCAAGTCTAATGTAATCACAGTGGCTGTGATATGAAGCTCTACCGTTGCAGTGTCATTAACAAGTAAATACGATGACTTCTTGGCACTGATGGTTTGTGAAGCTGAAATTAGTGTGCAGACTGTTCATGTCTCAGAAAAAAACAACCTCCAACTGCTGTTAATACACAAAAAAAGCAGGGAGCACTTAGTTTTCATCCATGTCTTCCATTTCACCTTCATGAATCTTCAGAGCTCTCACCATTTCTTTAACTGCATGATACAAGATATTTTTAACCTGCAAGAACAGCAGACAAATTTTAGTAAGGCCTAAACTAAGAAGCTCTGCAAAGCAACTGCCTTTAGGACTGAACCCTAAGCCTAGTGGATGGACATTAAAGGAAGGCTACATCAAGCCAGGACTAAAGGAAATACCTTTTTAAAACATAACATGAAATAAATATATCCAGCAGCTGAAGGAGTCATTTGCACCCCTGGCATTCATGCTGCTGCTCCTCATTGTTATTCTGTGTGAACAGCATCGAGGAAGTAGCTCCACAGCTGCGCCGCATTTCAATGAGTCTGAGCAGCCCTGCCTTCCCCACAGCTTCCAGAGCAGAATTCATTTCCTACCTGCAGTTTATCATCGTAATTGATTTCTTCCTTTGACAGCCTCAGCTCTTGCGTTAAGTGAAATGACTGCACAAGATGTTCTGGAGACACAAAGTCTTCAGTTACTTGAACGCAACTGTGAAAATTTTGCACCTATCCAAAAAAACAAGGAAACTGATAATTAGCATTCTGGACTTACTCTTTGGCAGATACTCGAGAGAAGAGTGGGCCCTGAGACCCCTTAAACCACAGGCTTATCAGACTGAAGCACATCTTTATGCGTTTTATGTAGAGAGCAATTAAGTTTGACTCATCTAAATTAGATGCTGGCAAAGGGTAGGCTTTGAACAAGGTATATCTGCCCATGCTCTAGTGCTGCTTCTGCAGCCAGCTCTGACATGAATTAAATGAGCTCCACTGTGTTATTGCCCCCTTCATCAGCCACACAAGCACAGCTGCTGCATGTGTGCTGCTGCTGCACAGCCATTTCCAAAGCACCATGTGGACACTGCAGCCACACACCAATGCTGCTGCAGCCCTACAGGACCCTGGCTCCTTGGGCCACAGAAATGTACTGGAAATACTCTGTCAGGCACAACTTGCCATGTTTACCGAGAAGCAACTGCCCGTGGAAATACTTGGGAGGGGAAAAAAAACCCACCACCAACAAACCAACATGAACAGATGTGCAGAAGGGGGTGTGGGGAGGAAAAGAAAAGGCACTTTCAATTTTATCTAAACACTTCTTACTGATAAGATGGAACTACTGAGAGAACTGGACTGGTCATGCCTGGGAGGACAGGGAAAAGAAAAAAATGCTTCCTGACTACTAATTTCCGTTTGACCTCTATCAAAACATACAGCATCAGGTATTCTTCCCAAACCCTTACAAATCAGTTTCCTTAGCATGTCAAAACCCTAATTTCCTCAAATTCTAACAACTGCTCATGAAGTTGTGCAATGTCAATTCTGCAAAATTTCAAAACCTGGATGGTGAGAAGGGAGCATCTTTGCCATCCTAGCAAACAAACAGTCCCAGCCTGCCAGTACTGATGAAGATCTGCATATTCTAAGCTTAAGCCTAGTAGAATCTGGGGGTTTTTAATGCATATTCTAGAACTTCCATTGTGATACTGGACATTCAAAGATCCTTTGGGGTCTACACAGTTGAGGACACAGCTCATACACTCAATTTTGAACAAAGTGTGCACATAATTTAAAAAGTATTCAAAAACACTGCATAGCTCCGATTTTATAAGGTAGGTTGCCCCTTTACAGGTGAAATCTCAGAGGGTAACCCCTGGTTCAACACTAGTGCTGTTGGGAGGGTTTCTGCAGCCTCAATCATTGAGGGTACAATGCAGTGCCATTCCCTCCTGTGAATTAATCAAACCAGAGCTCATTCCAGGGACTAAGAGGGTGTGTTGATGCCACACAATATGCAAACAGCAGAAAGCCAGGATCAAGGAAACAGCTGCAGAAGTGCCACGACGAAGCTTCCACCAGCACTTGGGGAATTTCCTAGAGCTTCAGCTGAAACATCTGTGCTGCACAGACAGGCTGCCAGCTCCAGCCCCATCTCTTCCCTCGCAGTCTTCTCACTTGATTTTCTAGTCCCTGCCTGCCCTTGTTTTCCTTTCCACCCTGTGCCAGTTCCACACCATTCTTTCACTTTCTCCTCTCTGAGGCAAGGTTTTACTGATTCCCTCTCCCTCCACTGCAGACAGTATTTGTTGCCCTCAGATCTTTCACTCTGCTGTGCCTTAAACCTCCTTCCCTCCCTTCCAGGGCTGCCTTATGGGTGTGCAAGTCCTTGGAGGAGAGACAGATTTTACCCAGCTGATCTGGTACTCAGCATGGGAACACCCTGCTGACAGCCCACAGGCAGTTCTATTTATAATATTTATAATACAAGCTGATACAATGACACACACACAAAAAAATATCTTCAGTAACAACTCCCCTGAGCTTTGTGGGGCAAGGACTTACAGCACTCCCACAGCTGTGCCAGCTCCAGCCGAACTGAGATGAGAACAGCTTCATCTCCAGCCCTTGCAGAGCAGAGGTTTTGCATCAGGGCCTGGGAGATGGGTGGAGCACTGGCAAAGCCTCATACCGGGGCTGGGACATGGCAAAGTAAGTAGCAGGGAGGAAACGGCTCTCCATCCTCACCACATGGGGCTCTCTCTCCTGTACTTAAAACCGCAGATCAGCCCTTTCTTGCATGGCTTAGCCCTGAGGTCAGCTCTCAGCCCAGCAGCTCTGTATAGGCAACTCCCAGACCTTTAGCCTACATTCTTATCATAATACTGCCAGGATGTCCCATCACCTCCAGCATGTTATTTTACAATCTACAATCCTGCTGTTAAATCAAGATAATACTGCTATAAAAACCAACATTGTAATAACCTGTTTTACTATGAACAAGTTTTGCATGTAGCCTGAACAAAACATTTCAATCACTGGCTCAAGTATTTCAAGCTTTTAATTTATCATTAAGCTATGTTATGAATTTGGAGCCATCCAATTAAAACCAGGGAGGGCATCCCTAGAGGACAGCTGTGATACAAGATGACCCAGAGCAGAGCAGCAGAATGAGTGAATCATTCAACAAAACATTAACACCCCCACCTTTTCCCCCTCTTTTTTTTTTTTTTTTTAGCTGGGGTGGTTTCCAAGGAGAGCTGAGGGCTTGCTGTTACAAGTGCCAGAGAGAGAACAAGGCCCAGGCATTAGCAATGCAGGGGGCACTTCTGAGCTCCCCTTCTCATAAAGCCAAGAACATGTACTCATGGTACATTCAAGGAAGCATCTGCAGAGGACACCACTCCAATGCTCTATTTCTGGCTTTCCCCCAGGAGCAATTTCCTCCAAAAGAGGTACTGCCAAGGCTACTGCGACCGTCACAGCTCACAGGAGAGGGTCTCCCTCTCACCCCACCGCTGGAACAGTTTGACTTTGCCTACTGAAATGACCACAAGGGGGATGTGACTGCAGCTTGCAAGTACACAGGGAGAAGGGGGAAACCTGGGAAGCAAGAGGAACACTTTATGCAACCAGAAAAATACTAAGAACAAATTCCTTTCAGAGCTAGACATGAATTCATAGAAGCTGGGGAAAAAAAAAACAAACACCAAAACCAAAGAACATACAGAATAAATACACAAGACCATGTTAGAGCAGCAACATTCTAGAACAGCAGCAGTGTGACATCCTGACTGGCTCCAGGTTCAAAGTGTCAGAGTTACACTAGGCAGTGACCACAGGCAGCTTCACTCCCTAACTCCATCCCCTCAGCCTGATTTCCACTGCTCCACAAGACTACAAATAAGCAAATTAAAAAAAAAAAAAAAAAAAAAAAAAAAAAAAAAAAAAAAAAAAAAAAATGATTTACCACCAAATATAGTATCAACTCTCAACCAGTTTTAATTACCAAAGCTTCATGGTGTGCATCTAAATCTGAATCACTTAAGATGTAAACCTGGCATGTATTCTTGTTCAGACTTATTTTGAAGCGTTGAACTGTGCTATGTGTACGTGCTGCTCCCCAAGGTCAGTGTTTATGCCTCTCTATGTAGAGCACTCCGCATGTACATGAAAGAACACCACGCTTTCATTTCCTCCTACGTGGCACATTCACAGGAACTTCTTATGGAAGATGAAAAGGTTCTCAACTTCACCCACTAAGGTTTCAAAACACCACCTTATTAACTCCTTGATGCCAGAAGCTAGAACATTACCACTTCAAAAACAATCTGGAGTTTAAAGCCAAAAAGATAAAGATAAGAGTGGTCTTATTTTTGGTCCTTAAACCTATGAACTGCAGGGAAGCCTGGAACACTCCCACTGTTTTCCTTTCTGTGTGCCTTTATACAGAACCACATGCTATAGAAAACAAATTTCCCAGTATGCTTGCTATTTTCTGTGGGTTCTCTTTTCACACTTGTATCACTCCCTTGTTTTATTACATCAGAGTAAGATTACTGGAGGATGCAACACAAATTTTATCAATTCTGCCAGTCGTAACTGCTTCAACCCAACAGCAGTTAAGAATAACATCAACAACTGAAGTTCCTTCACCTTTGTGAAGCAACATCAAGCCCTGAAGACACAGTACAGGGAAAAACAACCTACACCACCTGGGTTTGTGAGTTTTTTTTTCTTTCTTTTGCCAGAAAACTCAATCCACTGAGAGCACCCAGGTTAACATACCACCACATGAAACCCACCCAAAGACTCACTGGAACAATAACAGAGTCTAGTCTGGGTAAAGTACTTGTTGCTTCCAACACCTCAGCAACTGACACAGCCAGCAGATCAGGGATGTAACAACTAATACCACCACATCCCAGTCAGCTTTTTCACAGTGAAAACCCTACTGCCCTGGTCATGGTAAACAACTGCTTCCTTTCTGCTCAGTTTGGAAGGTGACCTGTGGACCAGAAACCAAACACCATCTTCTTCAATAAGGCCTGGCCCTGCCTGAACCCAGGTGGATATGAATGACAGATCTCTAACATCAAGACGGGCTTAACAACCCCTAATGTAGTGTGGGGATGCTCCTCATTCCTTGATAGTCAGCTACCTAACCAGTGGTGCTTGACAACTGGCAAGACAGCAAGAAAGCACCCTCCATTTCCTGATGCAACAGGAAAATATTCACGGAGTGAAGCAACAAATACAGAACTGCCCAACCCCCATGTCTAAACAACTATGCTTTCTTTTACCAAGGAGAAAGTCTGCAGTCTGAGGGGTGGGAAAAAAAAGGACCAAAGAACAAAACAATCAGCAAACAAAATGAAGTAACAAACCCTATATGCTAACAGCTGCCTGAACCTTGCCATACAAACTCATTCTGTTTCTTCGTAACTGCCCTCCTGGCAGTACTTTTTCTTACACAACTAAGAATGAAATCAGCCCAGCTGCTGCAAAGGTGGTATCAATTTGATGGCAAGGAAAGCTGCTGAAGGAACAATGACGACTCCTGGTGACTGATGCACCTTCTGTGTAAAAAGGAACTTAATGGAGAGCAGGAAAACAACCTCCAAATCCTGTTACAGAAACACTCAAATTGTCTCTACAATTCTTCTACAGCTGAAGACAAAAACAGTGACACTGGACAAGCAGGTATTTTTATCTGCTTAGGTTGCTCTCCCTGCCTCTATAGCATTAGGTTAACATTTGGCTTAAAAGTAAAACAAAACAAAACTAACTTGACTTTCTCGTAACACCAGCTTCTTTAGAAATTCGCTAACAAAATGTAAAGTGGAAAAAAAGCTTTAAAGTGAGCAGGTTGTCATGAACTGCAAGAAAAGAACTGTATTAGTTGAAGCACTTGAGTTGCTGTATATTAGTACATGGACTTTATTATACATTTTGAGCACAGATGTAGTTCCCTCTTTGAAGAAAAAAATAAATGTATTAGTGTTATTTACTCCTGCGTGTCTGTAAGCAGCTGTACATTACCTGATGAAGGGCTCCTGCTGGTAGGATAATGGCATCACCAAGAAACTGAATAATTGTGCATGTTTTTACTCCGTATTCCTCCAGAAGTCGTTGGCGAAGTTTTTTGTTCACGTACCAACTCTGATCACGTATTGGATCATGTTCCGGTAAAACCTCTAAGCCTTGCTCTTTCGCTATCTATAAGTACAGAACAAATTCTGTGTCACTTTCAAAAGAAGCTGAACCTTTTGCTGCTAAGTTCAAAGTAAACTGAAGGTACATGCAACACCATGTTGCAAACTAAAGAATTTTACTTAGTGGTTCAAAAGAAGGAACTGGGGAGTCCCACTGAAGACACCTGAAAAATGCAGAGCTGTAAAGGACATAAAATAATCTGTTCATAAGCACATAAAGACTGTGTGTGATGATACATAATGTGGTGGATTGACATCTTCAATAAAATCTGTTTTCAAGAGTTCCTGTCCTGCCATTTCCCTCAAGCTTACAACCAGTTTTGACAGAGACATGACACCACAATCTCAACTTGGGAAAAAAGCAGCAGATAAAACTTGGTCATACAGTCCTGGGCAACCTTCTCTAGGTGATTCTGCTTGAGTAGCGGGCCAGACAAAAGGACCTCAAAAGGTCTTCTTCCTATCTCAACCACTCTGTGGCAAGTTATTTTCCTACCATCCTCATCGATGAGCTTAGGAAGTATTTTTTTATGTCCATTTTTTCCAACAGTGGAAAGTATTACTTAAGATGTTAAGTGCTCCTTTTCATACCTGCTGCTCAAAGGGTCTCACAACATCCCTTAATTGCTCTGAAAGAAGAAATGCTGAATAATGCTCATTGTTACCTATTCCTTTTATTTCATGATTTTGTTCACAATCCTCTTCAAACTGAAGAGCCACCATCTACTTTACAAATGAACAGAAAGCCCTCACTGTTTAATTAATAATCTCCTGGAATTCACTGTATTTTATTTACTAGTGCTCATTTTTTCCCCACAGTTCAGCGTGCCAAAAAGCAACTGTTTGAGTCACCAGAGGACAGCTGCCCTGGGACAAAAACACTGCCTTATTGTCCAAGAGAATCTTTACTGCTCCCTTTCTTAGGCTCTTCATGTTTGCAGAAGAAACCTTGTCCTTCAGCCTGCTTATGGATCTCTTTAGTTTAGCTAGTTAAAATGCATCTTTTTTTTCCCCACAGTGGAAGACAGTGAAGACTTCTTTTCCCCACGTAACCACTTCAGCACTATTTTGGTAGTCCTATGTCATCCATCAAGATTGCCTTCTAGAACATGCATGCCAAAGTCAGGGCAAAAAACTGCTTCAAAGATGGCATCACTCAATTCGATGCTACTGATGACCATCAATACCTAATATTCATCCTTTGTGTATGTAAGTAAAGACCTGGAAGGTTCTGATGCGGCTCTAACTTGTCACATGCTACCAAAGACCTTCACTGCAACAAATGTTGGAGAGGTCTGCTGCCCTGAGACACATTATCTCCCACCATGCTTTCACCTTCACTAACAGCCAAGCCATGTTGTTCAATCTAACTGACAAGACAGAGTGCTTAGGAAGATCAGTGGCAGCCTATTGGCAAGGTCGGGGGTTTTTGCATGGGACAATTCACAAAAACTTCAGTACCTGGTAAGGCAGGAATGGATCAGAGACAGAAGACATTATCCTATGAATTATCCTTCCCATTGAAGGAGGACAAGAATACATCTGTGACACTTCTGACATGTTAGAGCCTGCAGGCTACCTGTAACTCCCAAGAAGTGAATACCTATCATGTTATACACTTTGTGTTCATGATGGAGCAGGTCAATCAATTTCCTAGAAATAAAGTAATTTTCCTTTCCTAAGAATGGTGGTAGTGTTTGTGGGTTTTGCCAGTCCCCTCTGGTTTACCAGTTACTGAAATCATAGATATGAAAAATTATTACAAATCTAACCTTTTGCAGAAACTCCCTTATCTTGTCAGCATCTTTGCCAGCATAGATGTGCCATAAAGCACCAGGTAATTCACTCGAGTCTTTCAACCGCTTTCTTAAAAGGTCATCCAAATCTTCTTCTTCGAACTTCTTCAGAACTCCTACGATTGAACAGAAGCATTTTTCAAGAGAGACATAAGGCAAAAACTAAATTAAACATCTTCAAATTTCTTAAGTGAGCAGATAAAAGTCTGCTGAAGACAACAAAAGTCTCGAGGTGGTATTTTTGCCTGGTGTAGGTAATTATTTATGAGAACACGATTGCCACAAATACCTTCAAAATGATGTGTAATTTTTGAACTTTTCTTCCATTTCCTGAGTTTGAGAGAACACATTCTCTACCTGAAATAAGCCAACAGGGCTGGCACCAAGAATGACAAGATGAAAGAGATATTTTCGTGCAGTCAGCAAAAGTAATGCTTTGCACACTGTTCTGCAGCAGCTGGTCAAAAAGCTAGTTCTCCCAAGCTGTCAGAGTTCTGGTGCTATTAACTCAGTGCATAGGCAAGTGAAAACAGAGCTAATGGAGGACAGCAAATCTTACTGCAGCTCTGTTAGTCACACCTGAAATCTACATTTGCTGATTATGAAATAAGGGGACAATAGAATAGGGGTAAAGAAACAAAATTATTTCAGTGATTTAAAAAATGTTTCCCATAAGCAATAAACCTCACACAGACGACTAACATACACCAATTGAAGGTCTCCAGTGCTGAAAAATTGTATTACAGTCCAAATTCAATAGAGCAAACAGTGCATCCAGAGAGAGCAGAATAAACAGAAGCTTTGCAAATACATCATCCTGACATAACTGTTAGAACTACCAGCTTCCAGAGAAAATCCTTTATCCTAAACTTTCATTAGTTCTGCCAGCCTCAGCAGAGGAATAGTGCATCAACTGCAGGCTTCCCTTTACCTGATTTGGAAAGTACTCCGTTTCCTTTTGCTATACCAACATAAACAAGGATGTTCACGACATCAGAAACTTCAATATGGAGATTTGTGGTTCCTATATCATGGTCTTTAGTAGCAGCCACACCTATGTTACAAGATAAAGATTTGTTGTATTCCACGTTCACCTTCAAACAGAAATGTGTACAGCTAACAGTTTAAGAAAATGTCTGAAAGTGCAGTAAGAGCAGTATAGGCAGGCTTTAATGTGAAAGTATTGAGATATACCAACTACAAATGTGCTTTTGTTTCACTTGCTAAACATGAAAACATCAACTTTTTAACAGAGACCTGGAGATCTCTCAGCCCAGGTGACTGTCCCTATGCAACAGCTGTGTCAGAACAAAATACATTTCAGAAGAATAATTTCCTGACCAGTACATTCCTTCTTTTACCTTTCATGTTGTTCAGGACAGAATAAAAGAACAAGGAATACACAAGGCTATCAAATCAAATGTGTCACTTTTATGCCTGGCTGTAAACTGAGTTCTTAATCAAAAGAAATCCCCAAGCAAAGTGGAAAAACAATTTTAGTTATAAGAGGTGAAAACACACATTTGAGTCAAAAGGACATTACAGAACAGTAAGCCTTGCAGCAGCATTGCATCAAAGTGCCACTAACAATTCAGTTCTTCAACCCCATGCCTTGATCACTACAGTTAATAAGCTTATTTCAAAGGACATATGGAGAACTTTTTAAATCAAAGCCATCATGCCACAAATTGCAACTCATTTCTTCTCCTATTAGTGTAATTTGTAAAACAGGATTGAACAAATTTGTTTTCCAAAGAAGGATCAGCTGGAAAAGTCTAAAACAAAGGCTTAAAACCAACCCTTTTTAAATAGGCTTTTGAGTGTAGAGCATAGAAGTGATGAAAAATATGCTGAAATTATTTATGATTAGAATTATGAACACAGCAATAGTCCACAAAGAATTTTTCCACACAGCATTAAAGGCAGAATCTGTGTGTAAAAATGGCTGACCATTTCTAGACTTCAGAAGACTGTAACAGCACAAGACAAGAATGCAGAGGGCAAATAAGCTCTCATGCCTCAGGTGCAAGCACTGTTAACGTGCAAGTCAGGCACACATTTCCTTCTACATCCAGTAAACAGTAACCCTCCAAGCAAAGCCCAGCTTTCTCTCCAATACCACACCACGAGATGTTCTACACTTTGAAGGGAAGAGGGAACTGCTGCACTTCCAAGGTATGCTCACCGTAAGCACTGCATAGCCTGGGTCCCAGATCTGGACGGACAAAAAATCCAGGCAGGTGAGAAGCCAAGTTTAGTTTTCCTTCTGGACTACAATATTCAGGCAAAGGTAAACTTTTTAGCAAGTCCTCATATCTGAGGAGAAAAGAAAGAAGAATGTACTTGGATTTCTGCCATAGGAAAAAACCACAAGCAATCCAAACAACCTGACATAGAAACTGACTTAAGAATATCTGACATGAAACTCAAATACCTTGCTGGCATCATAGCCTTGAAATCTTCCCCAGAAGGCCAATCCTTCAGTTTTAGTAGAGCTGTTTCCCCATTTTTAATTTTCTGCCGTTCTGCAAGTAACATAGAAAATAGTAAAAACTGTTTTCTTTATTCAACTAAAATATAACTCAACCTGTCTATAAAGATTTCATCCATAAAACAGGAGAATTAGTTCTGTGACTAAGGCATGATACAAACCAAATTCAACTAGTTGAGGAACAATGACATTTGTTTGGCTTCTTAGTCCAACCTAAGCAGTGTATTAGTTCATCTTTAATTCTGCTAAGAACAAAAGAATGCACATTTCCATCATATTCTCTGGAAATAGATTACCTAAAGCTTTCTTTTTAAATTAAGTTTTCTTCAAAGCCCCCAGACCCATAAAGGCTACTTTTAACTTCAGTTTCTAGTATCAGCGATATTCAGAATCAATGGAATAATGCATTTGAAGTAACTTACTTGAAACGTCTTCAAAACCATCCCAGAACTCCTTGACGTTGGTGTTTGAAATAATACTGTCTTTGCAATTCAAGATATCAGCTTGCTGGTTTCCAAAATCTAGGCTAATTGACTCGGCTTTCCACAGGCTGAAGTTCATTTTCTTGTGCATACCAGACACCAAAACAGGCTGTAAGAAAATTAAAAGAACAATAATTTTAAAACAATTATATATACACACACAATTACTTAGCTTATTGCAAGCAAACACATCCTTCAATCAAACTGGAGTACAAATGTGCCTGAAACACACACTGAAGACCTTGGCCCTGCTGAGCTTGCTAACACTTCTTCCAACCACAGCCATACCTAAGACATCCTACTCATCTGTTTGGTATCTGACACTCCAAACCAGTTATTAGTTGTTTATCATTAGTATTAACTGAAGTTTGAAGAACAGGAGGTTTCTATTAGGCTACACCTGACAAGCTTTGCCCTACTGCTAACACATTTGCAAGCACTCAGTTTGGCCAATCTGTCCTTAACTCCCCAGAGTTCATACTGAAGTCACTTTGTAGACCAACCAGCTCACTACCTACCCTTCCTTGCTTCCAGCACTCTTTGAACAGCTTCCAGTTGTTGCTGTTTTTATGGTCTTTGAGCCACAGAACATGCTTATCGCAGATCCAGGAATACTGAATATCGCTGTACCGTTTACTGCACTCATCCTGAATACAGTTTTTATCATCCTTTGGCTCATCTTTAATTTCAGATTTCACATTTATCTTTGGTGCTCTATTTGGTGGAATCTTGTTTTCTACTACTGAAGCAATTATGTCATCAAGAATGTTTGGCATAGTCCTTCCACTCTTGCCACTCTGTTGAGAAACAAACAAATATACGCGTCAATGATGCAATATCAAATAAAGTTCATGCAACTCTTTTTGCTTTAGAATGATGTTTCACTACCAGTCAGAAGGCTGAGGTTATCTACTTTCTTTCTAGGAAACTGCATGCATTCTTATGTGCAAAGTTAGAAATCTTCCTTTACTTGGTAAGGTTAAGGCTTTATCTAATTTCATGGACATTTTCTTCATAGCATGCATCAGTTATCACTCTCCATATATATGAATACAATGTTCATGCAAATGTGTGTGTATATAAAGTATTAATTCTGAGTATTTAAAGCAACATAGCTGTCAGACCGCTCCAACTAAAATGTACCCCAAAAAATTACATAGAATGGCTTAGATTTGAAGAGACCTTTGAGATCGTCTACTCCAACCTCCCTCCCACAGGAAGAATGACAGAGCTCTGGACACATTGGATGCTGTCCTTCGTCACGATCAGGTGCACTTCCTGCTTCACACGGGCTTGCTCAGAACAGGATTAAACACCCCTGCAGGTCTCCATTATTGCTTCTACTGGTATAATCACTATCAAACTTCCACATTTGAAGAAACAGCAGGATTTTACTTTTTTTTTTTATAATTCAAACAGAAACCACAGAAGTCTGTTGGCATTGCAGTTCCCTCATCTAAGACCTTGCTTCATAACCATTATTTAAAAACTCTTTACTTTCTAAAAGCATCAATTCCCTTCCATCAAGAAGGCAGCACCCAAGACACCGTATCCCTTAACTGTACATTAACACAACTAGAGCATTTTATTGCATTTCCAATTTCCAGTTACAGTGGCAAAATTAACAATTAGGATATGGAATGAGTATGAGATGATTATAGGTACGCCAAAGGCAAGCTAGTCACAAAAATCTCTACAAATATATTACAAACAAAACTAGCAATGACCACTGCTGTCATTATTGTTACTTCAAATCCTGATGTAAAAACCAAGTCTGGTAAACACTTACTGCTGTTCCTGTAGAGTAAACTGGAGCAAAGGCAATACCAGCATCTGTAGAACCTAGACGGAGTTTGCCTGCTGTTGTAGTTAATAAATCCCGTAAGGTTGAGCCCTGCTCATTGTTCTGGGATGCAGGAGGGGAGCTTTTACAATTTTGGGACTCCAAGTTATCCTGGTCTTTCTCCTCCTTTGAATGTTTTCCAGAAGGACATTCTTTGTTCTCTAAAACAGAAATAATCATTGGACATTTACACTGTTGTACCATGAAGCAGACATAGGAACAGCACCAGCAGCCTGCATTTGATATTGGTGGCAACATACTGTAGCACTACTGGCTTTTTTCACCTGGAAACACACCAGAGGATGAACTAGATGATTCAAAATGCAGTCAAACAATGTCACAGTGAAAAGGCCTTCCTCAGCATCTCAGACATGCAGCTGAGTGAGTATCTGTCACAAATGAAAGATGCTGTAGCTGGAAATGCTGCTACATTACACATGCATTCCACTGGTGACTCTTCTGCTCCCAGATCCTGATGCCACCAGGAGAAGGCATTGCAGTTTCAAGATTAAAATGATGAGGGAAAGAACATAATCTTTTCTTTTTTGTTGAACACAGAACCGTGTGAACTTTGCTTAATTATTTCATTTAGGTATCACTTGTACCCCCGAAGTCAGGGAGATGATAATTTCAAACATGTACCTTTCTTTTCTTCTCTGGCTTTCTGCTCTGCAAGGTCAGCTAACCAGTGCAGCGGGGACTGGGATTCAGGTGGTGTTAACTTGCTGTCTGTGCTTACATCACTCCTTGGACTTGTATTACCATTTGTCTCAGACTTCTGAGGAGTATTCTGCTGTTGGGACTCAGGCATGCACAGAGAAATTTTATTACTGTGGTTAAGGACATTCTGCAAAACCTGTTAAGAACAAATTTGCTTTAATGCATGTGAAAGACAAGGCCAGCATTTAATCATCATGTATGCAAATTACAACACCACCAGTACCATTCAGATATAAAAATCCCCAAGAATCAGAACACCTGAACAAACCATGGTGTACACAAACGTTTCAGACTCACCTGAGATACACCATTCATTGCGGGGAGCTTGCCAGCTTGGGTGCTCTGCTTGCTGGTACACTGACAATGGGACTTCATTTCAAATTTTTCTCTAATGTGGTGCATAGCATCTAAAAGGTCTGTCAAAACTGGAAGACAAAAAGGAAAAGCATCAGCAGCTGTCAATAGTTTTGTGATCCTCTTTACAATGCACACACTGTGATGCTAAAATGCTGTCTCCAAATATTTTAAAAAATTTAAAACTATTAGATATGAAATTTACCACTCAAAAATACTGTAAGATGACTGTCTAGTTTACCTTAAAACCTGTGCAGAAAGTCCCAAGGTCTTTAACTAGGTAACTGCACAGTATGCTTCTGAACAATCTAACTTGCACTGTGCGTTGCCCCTGCATGACACGCGGTGAGCAAGGCAGTCATTCATTATTTACTCCTCACTGTTCACTGTGTGCATCCCTGCTCCATTTAATAAACCCACCAAACTGCAGACTGACGGGAGCTGCGTCTTTACAACAAAATTATACGCACTCATGGAATCTGAGGCTCTTTGGCAATGGGTAGGCACAGAAGAATAAAAGTGGCAGAATAAAACGTAGGCAGTCTTCCCTGGGCTGTTTCCAGGTGAGTGGTTCACTTCGCAATTTAATATTAAAACCAGTATCAGTCTTAAACCTGCTCTGGGGAATGTCACGATTTGAATTTATTATGGAATCTAACCAACCTTCATTTCTACCCAAACTAACATAAAGTAATGGCGGCATCTGTATTTCCAGGTTAAAATAACTTACAAGTTTACTTAACAAGTTTGAGTGCACATAGGAGTTTTCTTTTCCCAGGTCTCCATCAATGCTGCTGGAGATTGCAAGTGAAGTTGTGCTAACAACAACCACCCCACCAACTACACTTCCTCATCGAACTTATTTGGTTCTAAGAAAAATTTTCTATTTAGCTGGGTTTAGGATCAGTCTTAATTTTTCCTTTATCACAAGCTCCTTTGCTGCATTTTCAGAAGCTCAATCAGATGTCCAACTACAACAACAAATGATAATTTTTTTTTTTTTTCAGGTGGGTGGGACAGAACACAGAGTAAAACAAATCCCTGAATGTCTGCTGCTCTTTGCTGAACTATTCTCAGGTTCTAAGATCTGAGGTCAGATCTATGAAGTACATTCTGGCGGACTTACTCTGCTCTGAAAAGGTACAGAACAGTCCCAACAAACACCCTGAATTTCATCACTGCCTGTCCCCAAGGCCCCTTCAGACATCTGTCAGCATACTCCACACCCTCTCATCATCATCTGTCCCCCTTGCTGTTAGCTGCCCAGAATCACTTGCCTTCTTACAATGATCTGACACAGTTCTCAGACTTTTAAATGGAAAATGGGAGGTTTCATGAAACAGCTCTGGCTTCTCTTCACAGAAAGAGCTGGACAAAACCCCCACATCCTGCTTGTTTGCAGGTGGTCTTACCAGAGCCTGGAATAATCTGTGTTGGCATCAGGTGTTTGTGATCATGAGGCTGCCCCTTCACACACTTCATCCAGGCATACAACTCCTTATCTGCAAAAGAGCATTGGCAGTTATTTTACTTTAATTCCAACGGTACACAGAGCTAACAAATATTTTTCAGATTTGTTTTAGTTAGAAGTGGGTTTTTATACATACTTTAAGTCTTCTGTCTTGATATCCCACAGAACAAAGATCTGCATACAACAGCTATTTTTCACAATGAGGAAAAGAACTAAGAGTTTTAACAATAATGAAAGCTGAAGTAGCTGCTTGTAACACAGACCCTTGACAATAACCTCAGAAATTTCCAAGCAACCCTTTTACTACATGTAGTGAGGTGCTGATGTGGTGCAAACCAAAATTCTTTACAGCTGTGACTAAGGCAGGGAGACTCCCTTGAGGAATTCTAACAGAAAGAGGCAGCACATCTGGGCTGTGACTGTAGCAGGGATTGAATGTAGCACAAGACATGCTCCAACTGACAGTGGCTGTCTTTGATGAGAGGGGGCCAAACAAGCCAAAAAGATAAACTTTTAATCAAATCCATTCTCTGATTTGGCCTGCACCAGTGTCACTGGTGGCACAAGCAAGGGAGGAGTTGCATCATGGATTTATGACAGATTAAAGCAACCATGAAACCACAAGTCCATATGTACTGGTTGAAAATAGTTTGTGGCAGCAGAGAGGGCCCTAATGGGAAGAAAGAGAGGCTTCCTATGAAGTCTCAGGAAGATGGTCCCTGCTAGAAAAGGATGCAGTGTAAAAGCAAAACAGGGGAAGAGCAAAAAATGCCTGCGATTCTGGGGCAGAAACTGCAATGCAACTTCTCTCTCAAGCCCCAGACTTGTATCCTATCCACTGAACTGCTAGTATTTAGAGCCTTTTCAAATCTTTCTGCTAGTTTGCTCAGCTATAGCAATGTAAACTGAAAAGTCCAGCAACGGGAGCATTTAGCACACAAAACCTTTAGTTCCTTACCCTGTAATAGACACAATGTACTAATAATTTGTTAGCTAGTTCATGGAGTTTGTACCTCCTAAAACATTGGAATATGGAACAAATCACAAGTGTAAATCAAAACCCAAAATAGCACAGCATTCCACTTGATGGTGCCATGAACTGTCTGAGGCCAACAATGGATGTGCATTCATTCGTGGAGTAATGAGAGAAGTCATTGATAGTTATCTGAAGACTGAATATTTAAGCTTCTAACTTTCCTGCTGAAGCAGGGGGAAACCAGTGTATTCTCTGTTACATTTAGCAACTGTAAAAACAACTACTAGTTCCAGGAAAAATGGTGTAATATGAAGTGCTATTAAATAGAAATGGGTGGGTGGTTCTGAACTTGGTAAGAAAGTGCCAAGGAGAGATACAGTTCACACAAATCCTACAGCATCAGGAGAAATAGAGCTACAGAGAGGGAAGCTGTCATACTACTGCTTTTGCATGCAATTTTGTGATGAACGGTTAGAAGAAAGTCTTCACTGTTAAAACACTGAAAAGAAGCATGCTTCTGTATACTGCTTTTTTAAGCTTTGAAGACATTTTACTAACATTTTCCTGGCTGGTTAACATGCACACTATAAAAAGCCTCTGCCTGCCTGTTCCCACTAGAGTAAATAATGCTCGGCATATAGCCCAAGCCATGTCAGATGGATGCGCACACATGCATGCACACAGACTTTAAAGCCAGTTAGGAGGTGCTGAAGCAAACTCCAACATTAAAGCATTAATGACTCTTCTCAGTGTTGGAAAACACCAACACTAGTTTCCTAGAAACTTCGAGGCTTTGATGGGAGTCTCTGGGAACATCCTATAACCACAGTGTAGGAGGCCTCTCACTGCAAGCCAAGGACGAACTAGATGAGTCTCTCCGTTTGTCAAAGATTTGCTATACAACAGTTAAACTACATTTTACTAACACTTCACATCTGTGACATTTGCTATGACAAACGTGGAAATGCTTTTCAAAACAACATTATACTTGAATTGGTTCCTGGGGCAGTGTGTGACTGCAGGACTGTGGCAGGACACAATGCCTGCCACCCAGGGGAAGCTGCCTGCTTTCCAAAAAGCAGCCTGAGCACCAACGTCACAGCAAAGGGCTGAATGACCAGATCAATCTTCAAGTGATTCCTTGTTTAAACTGCAACCAGGCTGGATCACTCAGAAACCACAGGTCTGCAAGTCAGTCCTGTTACACTTCACTACAGGCTGAACTAGACATGTCCATTAAAATATAAGAATTAAACTGAGTACATATGTAGGCTGGTGGAAGCCTCCATTAATACTCATTTGAAATACTGTGTTAAGTATTTTTCTCCATCTCTTTTTTATAATAAAAAAAGAAGGCTTCTAAGTGAGGAGTTCATGGTTTATCATACTAAAAAGAGGACATCAGAAAGCAGTTTTGTCAAGGCAAGTCCTAACAGCGGTGAGTTACCACAGAGCAGGGAGGTGTAATGGAGTGCCAGCTTCACAGATGAAGAACAAGATTTAACCTTGAGGGGCCAAGCACAAGCTAAGACAATCCACACAAAAAAGACTGAAAAGTGGACATAAAGACCTAAAATAGCCCCCATAGCAGTTGCTTTCCAAAGGACTGGTTCTACACCTAAAAAAAAAAAAAAAAAAAAAAAAAAAAGAAAAAAAAAAAAGGCAGTAGAAGATCTAAGAGAAACCAGAACACACAAGCAGTAATTTAACACTTTACAGAAAAGCAGTTACACTCGTGGATCAACAACTCTACAACAAATGAGAATAAACAGCCCATACAATACTCTAGTTCATAAAGAACTGACCTCTGGAACTTTTTCTTTCCTTTGCCTTGTAACAATCTAGGCAGACCACAAATCCACATTTTTGGCAGACCCAATGAATATTAAATAATGTGGCTTCACACGCATCACACATCTCACGGACTCCTCTCACTGCTCTCTTCCATGCAATTTTGGCTGAAATACAAAATAAGCAGAATAAAAGGACTGAAACTTCAATGCAAAGCACAGAATGAATAGTGTTTATAAATGAAGCATTTGTCATTTTCCCCTCAAATGCCAACTGGGTGTAAGGGGAGGAAAGTGATCCTGCATAAACAGACCATCCACATCTACCCCCTTAGTTTCATGACACAGCATCCACATTAATGCTACTAGCAATACACTATAAAGACATTAAAACAAAAGAAACCCCCACAGATAAAAGTAACACAGAAAGAATATTCCTGCTCAACATGAATGGGTTGCGAGTACAAAGAACTTGAATATATATACTTGTAACCCCATGCAACAAATAGAGCTAGGTTTTTCACTTGACTGCCTATGGAACATGTTTAATCTCAAGGGCAGCCAAACTGATGCATTTGATGATTGAAGTCCTTGTCCATAAAGGAGGTGCCTGTCCTGGAATCCATCCATTTGTCCTTATACTGCCTGATACTAGTGCCACCAGCGCATTTCCAGCCTGTGCCCATCTGCTGTGGGCCAGAAGGACAGATCAGCTGTGGGTTTGGGGGGAGGAGGTGCTGGTGTTAGCACATGCTCTGGCAGGCCCACGCTGTCTCATTATTCTCCTTTGTTTTGAGAAGGAGACACATCAGAAACACCTCATCTGTTGGCAGCAATTGCTACCTGGGGCTCACTGTGGGCCTTGCTTGGAGTGGGCTGGAGAGCTGGAGGCCAAACTGGGAACTGAGGCTGCTCCAATCCCAACAAGCAGCCTGGCCTCAGCTCTGGCCCCAGCTCTGGCCCAGCATAGCCACCAGTGCAGGGTGACCTTCTGACAAAGGTTCTTGCCCTTTCCCAACATACTTTATTACCAACAGCCTAGGAAAATGTAGCATGACAGTCCAGTGAAGTTGGCTACTCAAAAGGACTAAATGGGTCATGACAAATGCCAACACTCAAGTAAAAGGGCACAACACTCCAGAGTATTTGAGATTTCCTTACCATCTTTCTTCACCCAGGACATGGCTGTTTTCTCAGATGTTACTAGCTGACAAAATTTATCGCCTATGATATCTAGAATGTATTTAGATGTTTCTAGGTCCAGTTCATCATCTTCATAGTTTTCATGTGTCCACAAACTCAGTGCCTCATCGTCATATTGATCAGGAGAGGAGAAACCATCTATCCTAACCACTCCATTCTTGCTAAAAGATAACCTAAAAATTAAATCAGACAGTGTTATATTCTGGGACTGAAAGTTTAGTTGCCAATTTGTCTTAAACCAAGTAAGTTTTCTTTACCTTCTTTAGTATCCTGCCACATTTTTTTAATTAAAAACCAAATCCTAGTCATTCTTCAAATGACTAGTAACAAAGAAAAAACTAAAACTAACTTGTTAGGCACTTTTTGCATTCAGTTTTCTCACCATTCCCTCTCTCTAACATTTCTTATTGCTTTAGAATTGCAGACAGGAAAATTATCTTCCTCACCCACAAAAGTTTGGTTCCACCTATTCCTCACCTTTTGTTTTCGGAGTGCCTGTGATAGCACTCACTCAGTCTGACTCCCATTTTATAGATCTCTCTATCCTACTGCTCTCAGAAAACAGGAATTTGAACACTATATTTAAGCCTAAGCAGAACAAATCACTAATACAAGATAATGGTTTTGTATCCGCTTATTTTTGACCTTTAAAACCACTAAAAGCTTTCCTGTTATCCTACCCAATACCATCCCACTAACCCTGCCTATATTTAGCCTATTTTTAAGTAGCAACAATTAATTATTCCATCTTGCATAATACAGGATAATTCATTTGCATATATGACTATTATAATAGTTAAGGAATTTTACAGCAGTGCCAGTAAAAGTCCTGAACTCAAAACTTTTAAGTACCAAACCCAGTATTCAGGCATGTATCACAGAATCATGTATTTAACAAACAAGAAATGATCAATTTGCAGGTACAACTATCAACAGCAGTGCAAACTTCATTTACAATTCAAGCCCTATTACCCAATCACAATGAAAAATAATTAAACTATTGTACAATTTACCACAATATGTTCAGAACACTTGAATTTTAAAATTTCATAACTGTGTTTTAAAGCACTGGCAAAGCTTTGAGGGAAGGGATGCTATCCAGAAGGATCTTGACAGGCCTGAGAAGTGAACCAGTGCCTACTGCATGAGGTTCAGTAAGTCAAAGTGCAAGGTCCTGCACCTGTGTCAGGCCAATCCCAGGCACAAATCCAGGCTGGATGCAGAGGGAGTTGAGAGTAGCTCTGATTAGAGACTTGGCATTGTTGACTGCTAAGAAGCTCACCATCAGCCAGCCAGCAGTGTGCTCATGCAGCCCAGAAGGCAGCCATGTGCTGGGCTGCATCAAGAGGAGCAGGTCAAGAGAAGTGACTGCCCCTTTGCTCTTGTGAGACCCTGCCTCGAATACTACATCCAGTTCTGGTGTCCCCATCATGAGAAGGACACAGTGCTATTGGAGCAAGTCCAGAGGAGGGCCACAAAAATGATCCAAGGGCTGGAACACCTCTGCAATGAGCATAGGCTGAGGGCGCTGGTCTTGTTCAGCCTAGAAGAGAAGACTCCAGGGGCACCTTAGAGCTGCCGTCCAGTATCTGAAGGGATCCTACAGGAAGGGTGCAGAGGGATTTTTCATAAGGGTGTTCGGCAATCAGACAAGGGAGAATGGTTTGAAGCTGAGGGAAAGCAGGGTTAGATTTTGACACCACCGCATTCAGAACTAAACATTCTTACAGAGAAGGTATTCAGAGTCCAACTTTGACATTATTCCTGTAGGATTATCACTTTGTAACTAAAGATACATTATAAAAAATTAAACCTGACCTGGGAAACTATTTCCTTTCCAAGCCAGGTCAGATACACCCTGACAACACAGCCTGCATGCTAATTAAAGCTGTTCTGGTTCTGCCTCAATGGCTGTGCTGCCTGCACCACGTATGCTGTGTCACATCCTGTGAAATTCTCTTACGAGCTTTCCTTGTGTACAAGGAGGTCATAATGCCTCTGTCCTCAGAAAACTCCCAGCAAGCCCTGAGCAGCATTTCCAACGTAAACTGGCGCAAGAACAACCACAATTAAATACAATTCTGGGGTTGTACAACTTGTCCAGAAAAACTGCAGCTTGCCTTTTGAAAATCCCGCTTCAAATGTCACAGACACCTGTGTAATGGTGACGTGCTCCATTTTCTGCTTGCCTTAGGTACATTGGGCAGCTATCCTGATGTCTTCGGTATAAAGCTTTGAACAGCAATTAAATCAATTCACAAACGAAGGAAGAAATACAAACGTAAATACTGGGAAACTAGACAGTGTCTTTTATCAGGCAGACTCACTGAGCCAGAAAAATCAGACAAGCTTTCAAGCCTGCAAGTCCTCTGTCAGTTATTATTTCTGCAAGTTAAACCACCACATTATCAGGAAAACGGCTGTACTTACCGTCGGAAGTAGTAAAATCTACAAAATACTGGTGAGTGAGTTGGTTCTTCTCCTTTCTTACTTCTTATTAACCTACATTCTCTGCATTTTTGCAAATTTGGTCCTATTTCAGAGCAAGAATCATCCTGCAAAAAGGACTCTCCGGTTTGCTTCAACTTCTTGACTTTGCGCCAGTCTTTTAACACCGAGCGGGGTATACCAGCTGCAGAAGTAAGGGGAGTTTCAGGTCAGGTACAGCAAGCATTCAACCTTTCAGAAAGCACATTTGTTACCTGAAGAACATTTGTTATTGTTACATCTGTCTGTCCACCTGTCAGCATTAACATTTGAAAACCATAGCTACTAATCAGATTGCCAGGCAGAAGCACAGTTAAGTTCCTGCTGAGCTACCAGGAACACACTGGATGTTGTTTTCTCTTACATTAGGTGTATCATTCACCAAATATTCCAGTACAATCATCTTCAGAATCTCATTCTTACAAAATAAGCAAAGAAAGAAAGGTCTGACTTGTGTTTCAGGTGAAGTTGTAAGCAACAGAGAAATACAATTTAACAAATGGAAGTAGAGCTTAAAAAAATTAATAGAATCTACTCCTCTCATGTATTTTTTGCTGAAAGGTAGAGGTAGTATTACAAAAGGGCAGCTCTATTCACATTAACTCATCTGAACTTCATGTGAAATATCCAGCATGAGGAAGATCAGAACCATTTACTCTCTGTCAAGTTTGTTGGCTTTGCAAGGCCAAGCAGCACAATTCTGTTTTTGATATGAAAGTCAGCAGATGTGACACTGAGTAACATGAAGAGCAAATCTGTTGAATAAGATACGAAATTTTCACACACACATTCTGAAACTGAACCTTGTGGTTATTTGACCAGTCTTTCAGTTTAATGACTTTTTAAAGGGGCACCAGTTTTATCTGCAGACAGACAGAAGTATCTGTTGTTTCATCTACCACTACTCTTGTAAACAAGGATCTGATGTAGGATGAGAGAGGTCAGGGTGCTAACTTTGGACTTGGTACCTGGGTTCAAATTTGTATTTTGTCAGTGATGAGTTGCGTAAACTTTGCGAGTGACAGATTGCCTGTGCCTCAGTTCATGGCCTACAAAAGCCACTCCCAGCTCATCTGAGGAGCATGATGGCAACTGGATCAAAACTCAAGGGCCGAAGTACAGCTTTACTAGTCCAAAACACTGTTTTCTGCCTTGGAATCAGAGATCCTGGATCTCATCTGGTAGCTGCTAGGATTCAAGCTCTGTGGGCAGGAGCTTGGAAGATTCCCAGTGCTTTCAGGACTGTAAAATGTCTCGCTTTGCAGGAGGCAGCCTGGAGCTCTGAGCATTCTGCCTAGCACACAAGCTCCTTGGAGCTTTCTGAAATACCAGGACAAAGCAGTTTTCAGAACTGTCACTGAGCACTGTGCCTGAAGCACAGTTATCTTCAGCCACCTACAATGAGCCCAGGCACCTGTCCCATGGGGATCTGTTCCTGAAAGCTCCTCAAAGTTGACTAGGTTTTTATTTAAGTCTTTGCAGAACATCCTTTTCCTAAAATGGTCTCTTACCATCTCTCTCAGAAATCATAACAAAGCTCCGCCAACCAACTCCTACCCACTCCCCCACTTCGGCCCATGAAACAGTTCCATAAGGTTCACGGGGCACTTTTATACTCGGGCACTGCAAAGCTGAAACAAAAAGCCACTGCCTTCCTTTAACTTCGGTAACCAATTCTTCTAAAACAAACTCATCAGAACCCTTCTGAAATAATACCAAGGTCATAAAGACATAACACATTGATATTTATGGTTTACTGTAAGAAGTGAAATAGAAAAGAAAGTCTTTATAGGCATCTTCTCCTTGATCTTCCCTTTAGAGAGGGAAAAAAAGAAAGAAAAAAAAAAAAAAAAAAGTATTACTACTATCACTGGACCCAAGCCAGAATACCTCAGACAGATTGCAACACTTTCAGCACCCAGTACAACTCAGGGATCAAGTACTCTCAACTACCAGGAAAGTAATTTTATACACTAGGCACTGAAGAGCCAGAGAATGTAATTACAGGGAGCAGTACTCAATCTCTTACTACCTGTACTTAAAAATTCCTGCAAAAAGTTATTTAATGTTAGACTCTCTCAACCACAAAAAGACAAAAGAATAGTCCTTGGAGAAGAATAAATTGTGACTGAAAAAATAAGGTATGTTCTTAAGTAAAATCCCTCATGTTGGCAAACAGTTTCTCCCTCCAGATAAATCTCATTGCAATCTGGTGTATGCTACAGTATGACATTTAAATTGGTGTTTCCCTAAGTTTCTTTATTCCTTCAACAAGAGGTATATTAACACCATGTAATACACATGCTAGTTAGGAGTGTGAAATGACTCTCCCTCAAACCTTTCATTAAATTAACCAAATCATACAAAGTGGCATCTGACTGAAGGAACTGCCTCTGGCTTCCTGATCAAAGGATGAATTAAGGTTCAACAACAGAGAATCTCTCTCTACAGTAGTATTCTAAAAATAAAAGCATTAGATCTTTTAAGATAGAGTAATAAAAATGTATCTATCTCAATACCATTGGCACACCTATATACACCAGTTTGGTGAATTCCGATGTACAGCATAAACCAGTTTGTCTGCTGCTTATTTTTAGGCCAAGAACCAGTTTAACACATATGTATAAAATACTGCATTTCTTAAACCAGGATATTTCAAACAGCCTCAAGGCAAATAAAAATGGAACCAACCATCTACACCAACATGCTTTCCCACCTACTGTGCATGACTTCCCAATTAACTAACCCTCCCAGATTTCACATTATTCTGTCTCTTCCAAATAAGATGGATACTCACTACTGTTACTGCCACTCTGTAGCTTCAGCTTGCTTTTTTCTTTGGCACTTCTGCTAAGAACACCATTGGGTTTTACTTCTTCCTCTGCATCACCCTTTTTTTTCTGCAAGTCATTTTGTTTCTTTTTGTAAGTTGGCTTAGGCTGTCGCTTAGTCCTTTGCTCTGACTTGCTCTCACTTTCATCAGAGTCTCCGCTTTCAGAGCCAGACTCGTAAGTTCGTTTCGCTTTTCTCCGTGGGTGCTTCTCTTCCTTCGCAAACTTATCTACCAAGATTTTACTATCTATGTTATTTTGTAAATCATTTGATGTAGAAGCTATTAAATTGACAGTACATGGTTTAATAATTTCTGAAACACTGTTCCCTGAATTCTCTTTTTTATTAGTGTTTTTATCTTCCTCCGAATGTCTTGTCAGCCAAGCCTTTTTCAGTTTAGTGTGGTAGTTTGGTTGACTTGCCTGGGAAGTCTGCCCACTGCCTACAGAGTTCGCTTTGTTTGCTGTATTACAGCTGACAGCATTGTCTAGGGAGAGAGAGGTTGAAAATGTCTGATTTTTCACAGAGTTGCACTCAGCCTCACTGCTGTTACTACTTTTAAATTGAGCTGCAGCCAACGCTGCCTTGTGCTTTTTCAAATGGATGAAATCGGTGGAGGTGGAGAACCCCGTGCTGGGCTGAGCAGCACTGCCTGCCTTGCCAGCAGCAGTGGGTGTAACTGGAGCTGGTGTGCTGACCTTGCATCCCTGGGCCTGCGCCACCGCCTGACTCGCGTCTCTCGAAGCAGTGCTCTCCAGTGGCACACAGGCCAACACCATGTTTGATAAGGAGTAAGTCACTTCTGAACTGCCCCAGCTGGACACACTGGTAGTTGTTGCTGCCGATGTGGTGACGTCAGTTTTAGTACTGCAGATCATAGTGGTGGTAGGGGTGACAGCATGAGGAACACTGCCTTGTGAGACAACTGGAAATTTCTTCTCATACTGTGTGCGAGCACTCTCTGAGTTCATATTTGGCAGAATGACTCTTCCAGTCTCCCGAGCTTCCGCTGTTTTCAGGCAATCTGCTTGATTTGTCACAGCTGAGGATCTCTCGCTAAGTCGATCTTTGAGAGCAGACTGCATTACTGCTGTGCTATCGTATTTCATGCTAGAAGAAGGACGCACAATAACAGACGCTGTAGCGGACTGTGACTTTACATTCATTCTCTCAGCGTGCCAATCCACTTTTTCATTACTTGGGGCATTACTGGACTTCCACATTTCTGATAAATTCTGTTCAGAAGTGCCCTTGTAAACAGCCTGAGCTTCCTTTGGCTCAGGTACCAGTGTTGGTGGTTTCTGCAGCTCCTGTATTTTGCCACCACCAGCATTAACAGGTTGAACAGGGGTTAGAGTTGGAGGTGAAAGGCTACTGTAACTGCTCTCCTTCTTCTCCAGGTTCTGGTGCACAGGGGGGTGAAACACAGGGGCTCTATGCAAGGCAGGCATACTCCGGAGTGTATTTGAAGATGAGACTGACAACTGAGTAGGGCTCCTGCTGTCACTTCTGAAGGAATTTACAGAGTGAGACTGCACTGACTGTGAAAGCTGCTCGGGTATCTTGCCTGCAGAGCCTTCACATTCTGGCTGGTGCTTAATTAAAGGTGGAGGTTTTGAAAGAGAAGAAATATAAGAGGGGAGAGACTGGGGACTAGCTGCTGTTGAAGGACAATTGGCTTGCTTATCAACATACACACTTGAAGCTTCCTTTGAGGGGTATGACCTTGGTGGTTCATTTACTACGCTGTTGGACAAAGTGGTGAAATAGTTACTCTGCGGCAAACTCTGTGGAACCGAATGCTTCATTTTATACAGTTCTGACACAGAGCGTTCAGCATCTTTGTCGTATTTTACTGAATGGCTTTTGGGACTTGAAGATAAGGACGTTACCCTGGAGTAGTTCTCTCTCTCCCCTCTAGCGCTTTTATTTTAGCCGTAAAAGGAGCAACTTCAATACTTTCTTGGAGTATCCGTCTGTGCTCTTCTTTGTATTTGCTCAGTCGCTCCCCAGTCTCCTGTGGTGGCCTTGGCATCTGGTTCAGCATTGGATCTGCAAAATGTCTGTGCATATGGCTCTCCTTTCCCATCTGTGTTCTGCCTTGCTCTAACTCAGTCTTTACTGGGGCAGTTGTAACAGAACGTAAAGGCTCAATAAATGTTTTCCTCTCCAGTTCTCTGAAAAAGGTTAAATAGACACACGTTAGTCTGAAGGTAGCACAAGGTGCTAACTGGAAGATCTTCCTTCCCATGCTCTGAGCAAAGTTATCTATTAACACAAAATAAACTTTTGGTTTATTTAATAGAAAATTAGTTACAATTTTCAAAAGTCTTCCAGTGACTCAGGAAGTCAAGCACCATTCCAAGTCAAGAGGGCAGAGTCTGCTTTGAAGCACACTGATAAACTTTTGTCTATCACTGATGTTTACAGATTGAAGTAAAAAGAAGCTAGAACATCACCTGTTGAAATGTCTGCTCACACACAGAGTAAAGCAGCAAACTTACTCTTTGTGATGCTCTACAATGCTTTTGGACAATGGTGGACTGGAATGCGTGGTCAGTTTGAGAGGTCGAAGGGGATCTGCACTGGAGGGTCGCACAGGAATGTGACTCAGTAAACCAAGGCTGTCAGCTGAGGTCACTGGGGTGGGCTGGTGCAACCAGGGGCTGGGAGTATTCTGTTAAGACCAACCAAAAAAAAATCAAATCACATTTCAAAATAACCATGGGACCACTGTATCAAGTCCTACCATTGATGAGAGTAAAGTAATGCATCAAAGCATTCACAGTAAATAAAAATTCAACATTTTCAGTCACTTTTTTGGTCAAAGAGAACATCTCACTGTACTTCTCCTGGACTTATGGCATACAAAATAGTTCAAACATTTCAGAAGCATTCTTACCACCATTTAGTTTTCAAGTACCCAGCATGTATAGCTAATCCTAGAACAACATCTCAAAATGACATTAGCAAACTTACGCTAGTCTGACACCACTTGACTTTAGCATAAACAGACCATGCACGCTTCAATCAACTGCAAAGAGTAACTTTTTCAAAGAACAAATACAGTTTAACATTCCCAGGGGTTAAAAAAAAATAAATTAAAAAAATCAGCTCCAGCTTGAGATGTGTTCATCTCAAAATAAGAGAGCGAGATTTCTTTCCTGGATGGTTCCTTTCTTCCCTCCAACCAAATGATTAGAGTATGGTAATCCTAATTAACCTGGTTTATTTTGCCAGACATTTCTATTTGGCATAATTTCAGCATGAGCATACAATGAAAGCCATAAATGTACAGTATGCCAGCCATACTTTGCAGCATGGGAAACTCATAATAGGCAGAATTTAGGCTTTGTACCCAAATACTCAATATTTGGTGGGCAATACCAACCTCCTTGTTTACAGGCACCAGGATACTCTTTTTTAACTGAATACTTGAGTAAGTTTCTGATTTTGTATTTTCTTCGAAAAGTGTGTAACAACTGCAGAAAAGACTAGACACTACTTTCCACCTCACACCCCTTTTCCCCTCTTCTCTTGAGACACCTGCTTACAAGAATCAGGCACAGAGGAGTGGAGTGGCAGGGTACCCTGCTGAAGTGGTGCTCAAGTGCTAGTGGCAAGCCAAGAAGGGACTGAGACAAGAGTGAGCAGAGGTCTCATGTGCACCCCAAAGCCTCTCAGTGCAACTTGTGGCAGTTTGGGCTGGGTGCCTCCTGCTGCTGCCACACGAGGTGCACCTCTGGTGCCCTGGGTGTCCAGCCCAGTGAGTGGACACAGGAAATACTACTTCATACCCATAATGACCTGCTCCCTATAAATCTATCAGCAAGGTCTCACACTTCCTCCTTCTTCCCTTGCTGCTCCCATGGCAGATGCTCCCTATCTGGTAATGGAAGGGGAGTTATCTCAAGGCCTCTTGGGCCTAATGCCAGGAGAAGGGGGAAGGGCAATCTCAGATCTGGCCAGCTGAGATTAGCCTAATAGTGGAGGGGGCGAAGAAAGAACCCTGGGGGCTTTGGGTGTACCCTCAGGTAGGGAGAAGGGGAGTACTGGGAAGCTTCTGGGTATGCTTTGGGATCTCTTTTTTCACTGTGCTTGTAGCTCTCTGTAAAACACTGCTTTTCCACTTAAACTTTGCATCACTTCTGCAATCCATTTGACTGAATCTTTTTTTCTGCCCCGGTGGGAGGCAAGGGAGGATTTGCCTTCCAACCCACCACACCACTCCACCCCTAACTCCTGGCACTGCCCAGAAGTTCTTCCCCTCCTCTGCTTCTCACCAGTCCATCCCTCTCCTTCTCCCTAGTCTAGATGACTCCCGCTTGAGAACTTCTGCAGGAGAAGGGGAGACAAGCACAGATTTGCAGGTGCAGCTTTGAAGTTCTGATTTCTCTACTTTTGAATATTTAAAGCAACCGTTTGGGTTTCCATTAAGAGTTTTAGTGCACGTTTCCTAGGCCTAGAGTTCCCACGCTGTGGTGTGTTCCCATGAATATCCTGTACACCGTATTAAAGTACTATGCAAAAAGGCTTGTCACCTTCTCCCTAGACAAGCTGGGGAACATCTGCTTGAGCACCAAGCATGTCCTGAACAGCTCAGTGACTCCCACCTGCAGCCATTTACAGAGCTACCATGGCCACCTGTGGACAGTTGGAAAACATGGGCTTGGCAGCATGCTTCCTTCAGTACACAGACAGCCCTGAGCTGAGGGTGGCAGCTGCTATTAGAGCTGAGACACAGATCCCTTTCTGTGATCCTGGCACCCATGCAAACCAATGCTGGAAACACCCACTCTGGGTTTCTAAGACGTATCTTAAAAAGGCCTCCAGTGCAGGAGCCAGAAGACAAGTCACCACAAGACAATTGCCACATATCAACATAATTAAAAAGCTACACGCCTTGGTATGCAGAGTTGCATAGTTCAGGCAGCCAAAGTGAAAACAAGAGTCTACCCTAAGTTCTTTAAAATGGACTTCATGATGGGGTGGAGCAGGCAGCAACATGAAAAGATAAATCCACCTATAGTTTTCTCTTAGGCTTTTCTGCTCTGCTGACTTTGATTTTATCATATTTTAGATCAAACTGACAGTTTGGGAAAGACTTAGCCACAATGGTTTGGGCTCTTCTCAAGAATGAGGCTGGGGAAGAATAGCTTTCCCCATGATGAAAAAGAAAAAATTCTTTATAACCATTCAGGAACTCCAAACTTTGACGCAAAGGCTTACAATTTGGCAGAGGGACCACTGTCAGTGACATGCCTTTTGTGGTCCCTGCCCAAATTTGGCCAAGTTGTAAGACTCTCAAAAAAAAAAAAAAAAAGTAATTAAAATAAAATCAGTGTGCACATGCTCAGTGGAGCTTTGACTGAAGCTGGGAGTAATGATCTCCAAAGTTTCTGCACTACACATATTACATCTTACATCATTTCTCTAAGGGGCCTGCAAATGAGCTTGCTATACCCTAAGCCTGCAGGAGCAGAGAAAACTTTTCCTGTAATTGCCAGGTCTGCCTGCCAAACATCACTGTTGCTGCAAGGGGAGCTAGGCTGAAAAATATCAACCAATTCTTCCGAGCCTTCAGTGGTTGCACTCTGCACACAGAGGAATCACCCTGACTTGAATACAGAGGAGCACAAAGCAGATGGGAAGGCAGGGATGTGTGTCAACGGGAACAGAAGGGGAGAACAAGATATGCCAAGAGAGCGTACACAGATATAGGTGTAAAGACAAGAGAAATGGGTGCACAGTGCAAGACTGACTTATAAATCCTGGAGTATTTTTCTTCCTGGATTTAGTACTTCTTCCATCTCAGCCCTTCTCCATTATTTATCAAGAATACTTAAAATTTCACTGTCCTACCTCTCCTTACACAACAGTTTTCACAGATTGAGGCAGCAAATATTTACCCTGTGGACTTGAGATCCCAAACCAGTTGGCTGACCTCACTTGGACATGTACTAAACACAAACATTTTTGTCTTTAAAACAAAGGACATAAGCTCTGGAAGAATCCCCTACTCAAGTCCACTGTGAGAGAGTGGTTACTGCTAGATTTCCATTCCTAGTTCTCTGTTTACTAAAAAAAACCCACCATCCATCACTGCTTGATGAGTGTGGCACAAGTTACCAAATCTGTACCTAGAAAAATCACTGTTAGGAGACATTAGCACCAGTTAAATACATCATTATGAAACGAGCCCAACTTACCCTTCTCAAGGAAGCCTCAGTGTTAACAGGAGTTTCTGGGTGGACCCATTTGGAGGAGGGCAGACCGAGTCCTGAGTAAGCATGTGTTCCATTTGGATACTGCCAAATAATTGGATAAAGCCCTAGCTGATTATAGGAAGCAGAAGGATGAGCTTGTCCAAGAAGATGTGGAGACTGGTGTTGTAACATCTGTTGCTGTTGCTGGTGTGCTAATGCCAAATGGCTTAAGCTGCTAGCATGAGCAGTCTCTAGTCGTGGGTGGCCACCCAGCAAGGAGGCAGCAGGCACTCCAGGTAACACTGCAGGAAGTAGATGAGGGTGATGAACCGAATGGTGAGATGTGCTACTAAGGGGGTGAGTGTTAATAGCGGACAAAGGCGCCTGAGCTGAAGACCCAGCTAGCAGATGGGATGAACCAGTTAATGCAGGATGATGAGCGTTTGGATTTAAACAGGTTCGGTGGGATGAGGAATGCAGAGGATAATTATGCTGATGCAAATAAGGTGAAATGTGATTAGTTCCTGTTTCTTGTCCAATCAGAGTGGGGTCCCTGTACACCGTGAAATGTTCATTCTTGTCAATGATAAGAGGACTTTTAGTAGCTTCTAGCGCACTAACTCTAGCCGGAACTGGATGAAAACTAGACCTAGGCAAATCATGATCATTTTTATTGGCTGACCTTGTTAATCCGGTAGCATGGCTGTTTTGGGAACTAACCTTAGACTTCACAGTATCAGAAGACTGGGTGAATTTAGGCTTAACATCAGGTGACTTTGTTTTAGGATGATCAACTGAAGCACTAGGTTTTGACTTCACAGAATCAGAGACTGGACTTTGCTTATGCAGTTTACTCTCTTCTGCTAGAGAAGCTACATTTAACGAAGACATAAAGGAGCCAAACTGCACTTTTTCTTTTTCAGGATTTAAGTGTTCATTTACTGATAATGTTTTTACAAGCCCAGGCTGCATCAAATCTGTTTTATTAACAATGCTGCTAACCCAGCTTTGATCAGCTTCCTGTTTTCTTGCTTCAACAAAATTTGCATTTGCAAACTGCTGTTTCAAATCACTGCTGTGAGATTCTATCTTCTGAACCGTTTGCAAACCAAAGGTACTTGCAGCAGCATTATCTTGGGTCTCCTTTTCAGAGTTGTTTTCATTAGTAATGTCAACAACACATTTTGGAGTAGGAGGCCTGGGTACAAACTGCTCATTCTTTACTTCCGCAGTGTGATGTTTTTCTGCATTGCACTCTTGAACATGTGGATCCTTGGAATTCTGTTCGTAAGGTGTTGGCTGCTCTGCTGCATGGAGAGAAGATTTTTCCTGCTGATCTAAGACAGATGACTTTAGTCTTTCTGTCTCCTCATGTTTTTTATCCTCCTCTATTTCATCCCAGGGAGACTGCCTATCTGTTAGTGTCTGTTCTGCTCCCTCAATAGTTTGGGATTTTTCTTCTCCATTTATCTTTGAAGTGTTCTTGCTTTTTAACTCATTTTCTGAATTTTGCTCTGAATCTGTTAATCTTTTATTTGAAATTTCCGAGTCACTGCTCTCAGAATAATCCGAGATATTGTCTGTCCGCAGCCTCTTCATATTCAATTTTTTTTCATCCTCTTCAGGTTTTCTTCTCTTATTAACAAAGTTTTTTGTTTTGTTTTTGGGGTTTTCTGCAAAAGAGAAAAACACGCCTATCACATTTTAAGCCTAATTTAGTTTTAAGAAGCGCTCTCTCCCCTTCCAATAACTGCTTTTACCTCCTCGACCTATATAATCGCATCTTTCTTCTTTCGACTTCTCTTCATCAGGCATGCTGCTATCAGAGCCTTTCCTCTTATTTGGACGAGTATTCCTTTGTTGCTGGTGCTGGTGAGAATTCTGTTTTGATGCTGCAGTTTGGGAATTCATTGCTGGTCTGGGACTATTTGCTTGTGCACGTGTATAATGACCCTAAAAACAATATTGTGATTAATCGACTTAAAGGCAATTTTAACTAGCAACTTGTAACATTTATTTCTAGCATTAGCAATATATAAAAATACTTAGGTAAAAAGATAAATGTAGCTACGTGGACTGTGTTGCTGTTCTGGTTGGAACGAGATCGTCGGCGTGAAGTGATGCCAATATTTTCACCTTTCAACAATGAGTGAACAACATCATCTAGAAAGGTCATCTGAACCATAGAAGGATCAACATTCTGAGGTTCTAACACCTGGTTTAATTAAAAAAAAAAAAAAATCAACAGATGTTCAGACACTGCTCAATCTGTATTTTCTGTATCAGTGTTTCATCAGTCTATTTTCTGTGCTGAAGACTAATCAGAGAAAAGCCTACTTAATCCTGACAAGCAGAACTGACATATGACTTTGAACAAAAGCTGGGAACAGAGTAAAACTGAAGTAAATGTCTTTACACTAGTCATACCCCTAAAAAAAACCTCCCTTTAAACATTTTTCTTTATTGTTTTTTTAATGAAAAAATACCTCACCACCACTCCCTTCTCTCCATTTACTGACCATCTAGTTTGAAATGTAAAAACACTGAGCTTTTAAGTATTACTTAATGAAATAGCCATCACAACACAGATAGTTTGTAAAACTTACTCACACTGCAGAAACCTTTTACAATATTGCTTCCTACAGAAGTAAAAGTGCTGAACACAAAGAACCAAAACAACTGGAGACAAGAACTCAAAAGATTGTCAAAAGTGTTACTAGTGAGGGGTATTTCAGAAAGAAGGAAATGCTAATCAATGTCACAAAGCCAAAAAATCATCTCTAGTATTTGGGTAAAATTCATCAGAGCAATTTAAGGGAAAGAACGTATTTGAGCATTAGAGTAGTATTAAATTTTTATTGTCGCCTATGATTTTGTCAGTTATTTCAAAGCAGACAGGTCATTTGCTATGGTAGCACTAAGTCATTATTCTGGTCTCCTGAAATCACAGAATCATAGTATGGCTATGGCTTAGGTTGGAAAGGACCTTAGAGATCATCTACTCCAGTTTCCCCACCACAGGCAGGGACACCTCTCAACTAGACTTGGTGACTCAAGGCCTCATCCAGCCTGGTCTTGAACACCCGCAAGCTCCCAGGGAGGAGGCACCCGCAAGCTCCCAGGGAGGAGGCACCCGCAAGCTCCCAGGGAGGAGGCACCCGCAAGCTCCCAGGAGAGGAGGCACCCCAGGGAGGAGGCAAGCTCCCAGGGAAGCCTATTCCAGAGTCCCACCAACCTCATACTGAAGAATTTCCTAAGATCCAGTTAAACCTCTCCTTCAGCTTCAAATCATTCCCCCTTGTCTGATTGCTAGGCACCCTGATGAGAAGTCCCTCTCCATCTTTCCTGTAGGATCCCTTCAGGTATTGGAAGGTAGCTCTAAGGTGCCCCTGAAGTCTTCTCTAGGCTGAACCACTCCAGCTCCTTCAGCCTACCCTCACTGCAGAGGTGTTCCAGCCCTTGAATCATCTTTGTGGCCTGCCTCTGGACTCCAACAGCTCTGCATCCTTATGAAATAGAATTTTACTGCCACTACAAATACCAGCATCAATTCTTTCTGTAACATCAATTTCACAAATACAACTAAACTCCACCACGAGTAAATGTACACTTGAGTTGCAGGGAATGCTTAATTCAATACATTGCAATTACTTGGAAGAAGTAATCACTACTGTGGTGCTAAAAGCTTTTGGTGTTGAGAAGAGATCTGACAGCAAAGACCAGTTCTTAAAACTAGATGGCTTCACTTCAAAGACTTCCCTAGTCAAATAGTGACAGCAGAATAAAAGCCCAACGGTAGGGACTGGTATTAATCATCTCATTGCACAAAGGTTCAGCTTCAGGACAGTTTTAAGCACTTGCCCAACACAAAGTCACATTGTACTTGCAGTGCAGGGATAAGACTTGCTCTGCTGCAACTGAGTAACACAGGGTATTTAAGAGTACCACAACAAATGTTTTACAATTATTAATGTGTGGCTTATGTGAAACTTGTTTTCATATCAAACTCACCTGGTCATTCATAACAACCATAGTGCGGGTAAAGAGATCATGATGGGTGATGATACCAGTGAACCACTGGGTGGCAGAATCCTGTCTGTACACTCTCACCCTGTAACCATTTAAGGAGTACGGACCTTTAGCAGGGGAAAAAAAGAAAAGGAAAAAAAAAAAGCCATTCAGGAAACAAGCATAAATGGGCATTCCTGGGGTTTTATGCTTCACAGCAAGGATACACTGTGCATGGCATGGGCAGCAAACTACAAGCAATCCTGGCACAGCACCGCCTGTGGATTTTTTTCAGGAAGACATTTTGGATTGCAAATGGTACCTTGAAGTATGCTGTAAGGTCAACTCTGCTAACATTTTCAACATATAATTTTCTTATCTATTGAAATCTTTCTGCAGCCATGATGACAAATGATGGGAGAATTCCTGCCTACACACAGTGACCATAAAAAAGTAATCTGAAAGGCTAGAAAGTGTCAGCAGCAGGTTATACAGAAGGTATTTAATAGGCCAGTCACATGCCCAGATGCTTTGCTGGCAAAAAGATTTACATCTTGGTGGTTGGGCTCTGCATGTGCCAAGTCTTTCCCATAAGCAACCACTGTTTCTCTCCATTACAGCAGTCAGAAAGGCAGCTGAGTGATCCTGTCCCTGCTATGGCCACACAGAACACTCAACAAACCACACACTATGCAGACTTTATAAAGTCTTAGCCTTTTCAGATACATCACTGGCAAAGAAAGCTTGCACACTATCCCTTTGTAAAGGTCAATTTAATCCACCTCCATAAGTCCATGAGAGTGGGGAGACAGTGTGTTACAGTACTTATTTTATAGTTTGTTTCAAGACCCCAAAATTGAGATTCAACAATTTTATTCATGGTCAGTGTCTCACTTGATCATCAGGACCCTAGATTTCATCATACTGAAATGTTTGTATAGGATTCTGTCCACATGACAAAGCAACACTGCCACAGAGTTCAGTTCCAGCTGTCTCCCAAGTTTTGCTACTTCCTCAATCAGGTCCCAGGAATGGAAGCAAAGCTAGACATTGACAACCTACAAAAATTTAGATGATGTATGAGTGTTTAGTTGCACAACTGTAGAGGAAAAGCCAGAACTCCCCTGTCTTCCCTAAAGATCATTTTTTCCAACCTCTGCCCAGTACATGAAGCAAGCTCAAACATCTGCAGCAAAAAGGCCAGGGACCTCACAGGTTACAGCATTCTGCAGTAAAATATCCATGTTGACACAACTGGGTCCATTATACCCTCTGTACAAGAATGTGTATGATCACAAGGCCTGTTTTTAATGTCAACATTTGAGAGATCAAGAGAAATGCAAAAGCAGTAATAATTTAGAGATTTACAAGTGGTCTGTCTCAGTTTAATTCTGGAACCTCAGCAAGGCTTCTTGAATGCCTTTTGCATGTGATTATCTATGTATTAAACCACCTGGGAAAGAAACACCATGCAATGGCACCTTCTTTCACTGCATCATTCACTGCAACTGAAGCATCAACAGCAACCCACTGAAAGCTCTGAGCTACCAGCATCAACTCATCCTCAGAACACATTTTCAGCTGCACAGACAAGGAGAAGTGCACTAGCACAGGCACTGCCAATCACTGATATATATGGCCAGAAAAAGAGGAAGAATCTACAAGCTTTTGTCTCACATTCTTGGTCTTGGACCAGACAGGGTTCCCACGGGGACACTTTTCCTGACGGCTTCTCTCCAACTCTTACTCCATATGCCCCTGTAAAACGCCTCCAGCTCAGCTCCCACACTTCTGGCTGTCTGACCCAACTGCATTCTCCATCTCTTGAACTTTTAATGCCTTTCCCAAAGCTCTGTCTTCCTCAGTCTCAGTAGTATTTTGCCTGTGTCTCTTTGTGCAAATTTCCCATTCCTACTTTCTTATCCCAGCTCCTCCTCTCTTGCATTCTGCTGTTAATTGCACAATGATTTTCAGTCTTTTGCATAACCAGAACCAGCCTCTTGCCTCTACTCAGCTTCTTGTCTCCTTTTAGCATTTACAATTCCAGGCCTCTGGCTTCCAAGTCCTTTCTCAGTCTTCTCAGCTTACAAAAGCTCCAACCTTCCTTTTCCATCAGCTTGCAGCTTCTCTCATACTTTTCCTCACTGACCCAGTGACAGTTTCTTTCCTCTCATACTCCTCATTTTAATCTGCATCTGCCCTTCATCCCAGCTGTTACTCTATCTATTTTTAAAAAATACTTTATCTACCTTTAGAAACAGTGGAGGAGTTTACTTTTCCTACATGCTGCTGGTGTGTCAGGAAGGAGAAATACCAAACTGCAGTCATACGACACAGGACAGCTCAGCTCCAGCCTAGCCCAGCCACAAGCAGCCATTACAGGAAAAGCCTGGCTTTGTCTCCAGTCCCTGAATGAATCACACTCAGCTACACATTGTTGGAACAGCCTGTGCAGTACTATCAGGAAATATGTTAAAGGCTGAAGAACACTCAGCGTTTCAATAGGATTATTATAAACACAAGCCCCAGAAATTGTAGCGATAAACCTAACAGCAAGAAAAAATGCAAATATTTGAATTGTTAAAAACAAAATAATTTAAAAAAAAAAAAAAATCAAAGACACCTTACTATGTTTCTTGAGCTGGTTTTATTTGTCCAAAAAGCTTTCAACTTGGCTAAGTCTGGGAGGAGTTTGTTTTTAAAATTAAGGAATAAATTACTTCTCTGACAAACCAACAACCCCTACTGCAAAGCATGCTGTTACGACAGCCACCCAAAGAAAAGGTCGCAAGGGCCAAATTTTTTTCTTTCGCCTCATTCTTGTAAATAATTGCACTGGTTTGGACTAGAATTCCCCCTCCAACTGCCAGGTTTCTTCTCAAATATTTCTAACCTGATTTTAATGTTTTCCTCCAACCCTCTTTCTTCAGCTAAGCTAAATTTTAACTGTGATAGTCAAGCCGAAAATACTAAGGTGAAGGCTTCAGCATCACAGACAACAAGGGAAAGGCCAGATCCTAAAAATGCTGTAGAGGATGAAGAGAATGTGGTAACAAACCTTAATAGATGTGTCTAGACAAGGCAGAACTAAAAATGTTGCTTAAATTGCAGGGAACAGGAAAATGGTAATAACGGGAAGAAAACCAGAGAAGGGAGAAGAAAAGAAGGGTAACAAGACTAGACTGCAGCAGCTAGCACTGCTAGAGGGCTGTCTGTGAGCCATGGAAAGGTCTGTGCCAAATGCAGTCTCAGTGCCCAAGAGCAGACTGTGCCCCAGGAGAATATGACAGCAGTCTCTGCTGGCTGACCACCTCTGTGGGGGTGAGGCGGTGGCACAGCAAAGGCCCTGGCAGTGGATGGCATACCACTGCCCAAGTGATTGACTCTGCATCACAGCAGGTGAGAGCGGAGGTGCAGCTTTTCCTTGGATGAGGAGAACAAGCCTGCAAGGACATTTGGGTTAGATTCATCTCATCATCTGAAATATTCCTAATTTGTGCACTTCTAAGCATTCAAATATCTGTTTGAGAAGTGATATAAAATTCTATATAAAACTATAAATATAGTTTCTGAAATGACAATGCAAAAATTAGTTGTGTGGCTGATGGGCTGGCAGTTTAATTTAGATTACTATTTCAGTGTTGTTGGGCCTTTGCTCAGGAGTATTGATTCTGTACCACAGTGCACAGAGATTTTTGTAATTAACTGTCTTGTTACTATTACTCTAATGAAATAGAATAAACAAGCTCAATTTTAGTTTCCTTTTCATATAGCCCTAATTTGATTTCACATCACCTCTCAATCTAATTTTGGCTGTAAATTTCATCAATTAGCTATTCAGGCTATTAATTCACATTGGATCTGAGGATAGCAAGATCAAATCTAAAATGACCAACACTGACATATAACTTACTATCTACACAATTCCACACATTGCCTTTTCCAGCCTCCTTTCCCTATGGCTCATAAGGATAATCACATCTAGTCAAATTAGGAACTCCGCAGAAGGAAAGACAACATTTTTACTGTAACTTTGGTATTATACTTATTATATTCCTTTGGTCTTCCAATCTTAATTTTACCAAAGAAACTGGACAGCACGCAAACCTCAGCACCATCCTTAAATATCAGATTATTTATGCTCCCCTCCCAATATTAATTTACAAAATGACTGCTTAAGCGTTTCTGTTTTCAAACTGCTTTACTGCTCGCATGGGGATCTTAATCCAGATTCACAGAGGTTAATTTCTGCCTACCATTGACACAAGTGCCTCCGTAGAGTTGCCTGTCCATTCTGCAGAAAGTTAATGACTGCACTAAGAATGCATATAATACAGCGAGATTGAACCAAAATTTATTCTAACTCACAGCAGTTTTCATGTAACTTGCATCTACAGTGTGAAAATGATGCCTGCATTTGCTGCAGCCTTACAACATTAGAACAGTTGCAAAATCATAACTGATTTGAAAGGTACTTTTCCATCAGAGGGTGACGGTATGAGGTGAGGGTCTGAAACTATTCTTCATCTGTGACAGAACTATGAAGAGCCAGAAGAATAGACAAGTACCTGAGAAGTTACCACTTGTAATAGTAACACTGACAGCATAAAGCAGTTTCAAGCATGCTGAAAGATGTGTGGTTGCCGTTCATACACACTTATTCTCACACCAAACTTTATAAAACATCTATGTTCAGATAACTAATATCCAGGTTTTGCTGTAATAACTGAAACAAGTTAAGTGCAGTCTGAAGAAGGCAGGCACAGCTTCTTAAACAGTCTTGTTTTCTTGTATCGACAAATACTTCCAAAAAAATAACTTCCAAGTTAGAAATACATTCTCCATTAAATCACAAATGCTATGGGATGAGTCCCACATCTAATGGCCTTAAACTAGCTAATACAGAATAAAAATAACATAATTGCCCACATAATTACCTTGCATAAAAATCTCCTGAACCTTTTGTTCCTTTACCCAGGCTTTTACCTCCTCATGTAACTGCGGGTTATCCCTGAGAACTGGGTTTAGACTGTCTACGTCGTCCTAAAGTAGAGATTAAAAAAAGAACCATATGTTATGTTTACTTGTAACATTTCAGTTTATTTTCCTAGATGTATTTTAGTGTATAATATTAAGTAGTGTGATGTTGATTTTACTGATCACCTACAAATCCCTGCATTGTGTTCAGAAAACAAAACCCAAAAAACACAACAACCAAAAACCAACCAAGCCCCAGACAAGTTAAAAGCATAACACAGTGCTCCAAGTTATTTCATGGGAACATGGGATGGCAGATCCCACATGTGGCCAGACTTGTAAGCTATTAATAGGATCACACTTTCATAAATACTGTCTTACTACAAGCTAAAATTGGCCTCTAAGGATTTCAATGTTTACAGGTATGCAGAACGAATTGTTGAGATAACAATCAGGTGAAACTTTCTTTTTTTAAAAAAGATCTTTTTCCATTCTCTATGAAATGTAATATGGACGTATTGAGCACAGACAGAAAACCCACAAGGATAACACGTAAGAGACAGCTGTATCCTGACAGAAACACCAGTACTGATTTTCAAGTATGTAGGCCTTAATTAATTAGATAATTTCAAATAAGAGACACCAATTTTTATTATATTCAAGTCTCCTGAAAGGTTCTTTTTCACTATTTGAGCAGGACACTGTCTGAGAAATGGAGACATTTGGTGGCATTGTCCTCCTGACAAGTCAAAACTAGGCACAAAATTTGTTTTGCATCCTTGAAAGCGGGGCTTAAATCATCATTCATCTTTAGACTCTTAGAATTCCTATTTCTCTATTCCAAAACAAACTTGCTATTTCTGCCTTTAAGGCTGTAGCAGAAAAACAAAGCTGCACCACAGCCTGGTGACTCCTGATGCAGAAGACAGTCTTGGAAATCTGTGAGCTGCAGGAAGATTCACTTGTACCAAGAGAACTTCAGACAACTACAATAATCAGAGCAATTCTCCACATACAAAATGTAAAATGTTGTATCAGTACTGCAGTTAAGATAAAGTAATTTCTTTCCTTGATCTCAAACAAGTTCCTTAATATTTCACAATTTATTATGAAGAACTTCAGCCATAGAATAAAAAGACACAAGCAACACTCAGGGAATCGTGCATTGCTGACAGGCCCTCAAATGACATGAGCAATTTCTCCTTATTCATTTGGACTAGATTATTCCTGCTAACCCACTGATCACAGGATGTTTATTTCCAATTCAAAATTCACTTCCCGACACTTGAATATTTGCCATGCCCCATGAGGGAGAATGCATCAATGCTTTGGTTATTAGAGAAAATTACCCTCTCCTTGTGTCTTTGAAAAGGATATGGCCTCAGATCCAAAAGGAATAGTCACGGTGATTCTTTTAATACATATAAAGTGGAACAAACTTAAAGAGGAAGATCAACAGGACTTTAAGCATATTAAAAACACCCACGAGGTAAGTACGTTGCTAGCATTGCTAGAGGGACAAGGGGGTCAATACTAACATTTCTTCAAGGGTGGCAAACTAGCAAAACACTTCATCTCAGAAGCAATATAAAAATATATTAACTGTTCTGCTTTGCTGTGCATTCACCCTACACACAGAAGCTACACCACCACTAGAAAGAAGGAATGATTTGCCAGGGGAACCCAGTGTACCCTGGAACCAGAACTGTGATGATAATTCATCTGCCCTCCTCCCTATTGCACTCTCTTTCACAGTATCTCTAAGAGATTTCTGTACCAAAAATCTCCCTTCTCAGATCCACAAAGCATTAGACCTAAGCAATAGACTAAGGCACTGCTATACTGAAGCCTGGCTGACTTTAAAAGTGGTTAATATACAGATCTCACAGATTCTGAATAAATCCTTCAGTGTCATCTAAGACAACTTTTATCTTCAAGACTATACCATTGATTAGGTACCACCACAAGTCAGAGCTGTTACTCTTGATATTTTTCTATTTCAATGAGTTCTTTATGCAAAGCTTTTGAGTCTCCAAAGTTGTCTTGAGCTCCTTCTGTTTCTTAAGGCCACTCACTCATTCCACTTTTACTTTTTATATATTTCCCATCTAAGCACCTTTGCCTTCTTTGATCTTGGCACTGAAGACACTGGTGATCCTAGAGACAATGCATTTCAACCTTTTACTTCTGTCTCCTATTCAGATGAATGTCTCTCTGATGGACAGTGATTGTGTGAACACTTAGGAAAGGAGACTGCAAAGTCCACCTCCTCAGGCTTGGCAAAAGATGAGCTACAAAAGGCACAAGCCAGGTCAAAGATCCATTACACAAAGCGCATGCAGGTATGACTGGGATTATGTAAAGATGTAACAATGAACCCAGGGTTTCTAAATACACACATAAAATATACCTTTCCACATAGCACCAATTCCTGCAAAGAAGAAACAAAAAGGGAAGTGTTTGGCTTCTAGATATGTAATAGTCAACAGAAATCAGTGCAGCAAAACTACTGATGACTGAAACTCAGTTAACTCAAGATACTGGGCGGGGGCGGGGCAGAAAACAAAAAAAAAAAAGGTTCCCCAAATCCCCAAACTTCTATTCTTTTGTGTGGACACTACAAAAATGATGAAAAAAGTGTGTGCTCTCATTGACTTTTTCCCATCATTAATCTTTTCATTTGAACATCTAAAATCCAAGAAATTAACTGCCTCGTGTTAAACTATAAAGTTACGGCCTTAAACACAGCTTTAGCACACAAAACAGGGAGAAAGGGCCCCAAGCAAAGCTGGTGAGGTGGAGTCTCTTCCCTGCCTTGGCATTGAAGATGAGCAGATGGCTGCAATGCCCAGTTCCTTTCCTTACCTTGTAGTTACATTGCTTGAGAAACAACACTGTTTACAGATTTGAACCTTGGCAATGATGACTTTCAGTTTTCCCCTCTTTCTTGGTTGAAGTAACAAGATTGACAGACTAACCCACAGAAGAATTAAATGTCCTGCAGACTTCCTCCAGACTTTTCCTCCTTTTAAAGTATTTTTACTTACAGAAGTATGTAGGGTACCCTCTCTCCTAGACTAGTTTTTCCACAAGTCCTGGGTAACTCCTCCAGGAGGATGTTAATACTGGTTTGAAATCATTATGAAATACAAATCAGAATGCAAATCAAATAAATGGGACTGCATTTTTCTTCTTCTAATCTCCTTCAGGAAGCTGTTTAGGTACTTCACACAGCAGTGGCCCTTGCTCCACAAATGACTACAGGCAATACTGGGTAGACAAAGGGTGCATGGATTAGAAAGACATGGTCCAGATAATCCTTCCTGCCCTTCTGGAAGACAGTCACATGAAGCAATGTGACTATCAGAAGCTTGCCAACCTATGCCAAGCCAAGCTTTTAGATCTTTGCTGGTATTCTCCCTTCTTTCCAGACCAAAAGAGGAATTAACTTCTGTTGCAGTGGACTTTCTGCTTCATTATCTGACGAACACTTGAGTAGGTCTCTCTAGGTGTTAATTCTCACCTGCTGATGACACGCTTGAAGTCCTGAAAAGGATAAAGAATGACATTTTCCCAAGTAACAAACTGATCCAGTGTTGTTCTCACATATCTGTTCTTCTGGTCCAAAATGACAGAGCAGGTTGGAAACTACAGACCATACCACTAATTCAAAATAATCGCATTGCCCTAACCAGAATGTAGAAATCTTTGGTCAGAAAAGCATTTGCAGAGAGGTTATTCACACAAACCTAATTTGTCAATCAAAGCCACAGGTGAACAAGTGCAGATCACTTATAGTACTTCAAAATTCCTCCAAGTCATGATGACCAAACAGGAATTTAAAAGGCAGTACCCACAGAAAAACAAGTCAGAATCAAATACATACAGAATTCTCCTACTCAAGCCCTGTCCAAGATACTGAGAGGCATCCCTGAATGAGTCAAACTGCCCAGAGATCATACAAAGCACCTTCTGAAAGGCTCAAGTGACCACAAACTTTTTCTATTTTGGGTAGCCAGGCATGTCTGTGGTGGGAATGCCTGCACATTTCCACAGCTCTCTACCTTCCCAACAAGACTTGAACTATTGTAGAAAGATTTTTCCCTCAACATTTTACAGCACTTCTCCAAGTCATTCTTCACCAACTTGAGAGGCAGAAAGGACTTCATTACATTGAGAGATGAAACTCTGGAGCACAAAATAGCAACTCAAAGGTGGATCCAAGTAGTCATTCCTACCCCAAAATCACACAGCCTACATGCTGTTCATAGGAGAGCACAGAAACTCCAGTCAACTGTCAATTCTCTGTTTTCAGCAAAGAAGAAGAGGAAAACCTGACAAAACACAATCCTGGAAAACCAGTCATGGAGAAACAGTAGTGTTCAGCACTGAAAAAAGCTTACATCAGAGTCCTTAAGACCAAGCCTCAAGACATGCTGAGCATTAGGACCCTGCAAAGGTTTATTTGGGAAAGTGTCTTCCCTTGGCCACAGTATCTCTGCATATGACTTCAATGCATTAAGGACACGTTTTTAATATCAGTAGAACTCGTTTCAGCTAGTGTTTTACAGAGAAAGACTAAGGAGATTTTGCAGTCCTTACAAAGGTCAACACCACATTAGTCCTCACCATCTGTGGCTTAATTAACTATAGCTTCCTCTGGCTGCTTAGAGGTTTTCTGATAATTTAGGACATGAATTAAACGAAAACTACTACATAACCAACTTGAAAGTCCTGTTTACAATGTTTACACAGTATGCACAGCACATGGAAATAAGCATTTTGTCAGTACTTAAATTCAAACACCACAAAATAAATTCAGAGATCAAAGCATCAAAAAAACCCTTTTCTTCTTGCTTCATGAGTGCACATCTTGAAAACAGTTTCTATAAAATGAGCCCATCCCCATCCCCCTCACCCCCTTTTTTTTCTTTTTTTGTACTGAACAATTTTTGTAACTGTATGGAATTTCAGCTGCATAGAAATTAAATTTTGACAACAAGCAGCAAGGTAAGTTGACACCTGCCTACTCATTGCCACAGCAACCTTCAAAGAGCAGTGGCAGCAAAAAGATGGGAATTCAGACTAATGCTCTAGTGCCACCTTTTAGCAGGTAATTTTCTCACATGAAAAAAATGAGTATATTTAAATACCTTACCTATACCACAGCCTTAAACATATCCATGCATATTTTTACCTCATTTGAAAGATCCTTACAATTCTCTCCTTATTTTCATTCCTTGCTAAAGATCTACCACTTTTTCCTTCCTTTTATCTCACACCAGTTGTGTCACCTGACATCACTGATTACATCACTGACCTGTCATCTCCTTCATTAACTTTCTAACAAACCTTTAATCTTAATACTGCCCTGCCTGATGTCAGACTGAGCAGGGTTAAAAGACACAAAACAAACATGGACATAAACTCTGGATAGGCAGAGCACCAAAGATCTTAAAAAGAACGTCAACTATTGATTGTTAGCAACCGGCTACTATGCTACAAGACATTTTTCCAGTAGCTAAAGATGAGAATCTAAAACACAGGAAAATTGGCAGCAACCAACACCCTAAAGGGCATCACTGGCCAAGTGCAGGTGATGCCAATGCCATGCAGACCACAGCAAAACCTTACAGGGAGATCATAAAATCGAGCAGAGAGATCACAAAATTTACCAGAAAACAGTGTATTTCTTATTCCTTTCTGACCAGTGAAAGGCTACCCTAGCTGCCACACCACTGCAGCTGGTGGCCAGGAGGTCAGAAAGGCGCTGATGACTGCAGGGCTGTGCTGCTCCGTGCAAGCCAGCAGAGAAATGCCTTTCCCGAGCAGACTGCTCCAGGGGGAACACACTGATTCAACTCATCGCCTGCCCCTGCAACTAGGGCAACCTCCCTCCTGCTCCAGGCTGCACATAAAGGGCAATGCCAGCCACAAGCATCAAGGCCACCAAAGGACAGAAAGTTTTTGGGGGAAGATCCTAACTTCCCAGTTTACCTTAAACGGCTTTGTCTGAGCTGAGGGAAGAGGTTTAGGCTTAGCAGGCGACGCCAGCGCTTTCTATGTAAAGCCAACCCACACTTGACCTATTTTCTGCTGCTCTGAGCGCACAGTCACAATTTACCTCATTCAAACCCAGCAGCTGCTGGGGCTACATCTGAACCAGTTAAGTCAAGCTTGAAGGCACAACCCTGACCCCTAAACCAGAAACAAAGTCGAGCTGAGGTCAGGCCTGCTCACACGTGCACAGACGCATGTCGCATGGGGAAGGGCAGGACAGCAGTGACACTCTCCCTACATGCAGAGGCCAGGTGAGACAACAGAGATTAACTAATCCCAACGAGTGGCTCTGAGCACATTGTTCCAACAGGGACTGCTGTTTAGAGATATTTAGGACCACAAACATCTAAGATTAAGGGTTATAGACAATGTTTCACAGCAACAAATATGCTTCTATAAATAGGAAGTTAAAACCACAGGGGTGAGAGAAAAGGCCTACAAATTCAGTAATTCTACTGTCAGTAAACATCTCTCAGGAAAAGCTATCAACTATTTTTCTTTTGTTCCCACCATGCTTCCCTCATGCCTAATGAATCTCCCCACACACTCCTCCTTCCTTCTCATTTCACCTCTTCAATAATTTAAGACTTGACATGGATTTTAAAATTTTAATTATCAGGTTTGAGAATTAGGGGAGCAAGTCTGTGCACACTTCTCCAAGTCATGACTTCAGGCTTAACATAGCATCATTGTGCCAATTAGCTCAGTTCTGGAAGACTAACTCACATCTCTATGAATACCAGAAAAATTCTATTAGGAAATAAAAAATATTAGAAACATGAATATGGGGGGGGGAATAATCTGACTTGAAGTCCAATGTTCTCCCTGATTTTAGTTCACAAATGCAAAAATAAACAGAGATATTGCTTTCCTGGAAGACTCCCAAGGTCTCAGGTGAAAAGGGCAAGCTGGAGAACTTGGTTTTTTCAAGTCAGTTCATTACTCCTGTAGCTACAGCTGAGAATCTAGCATGGAAAGGCAGAAAGGAAATGAGAACACCACGCAGAATGCACATGCAGAAGGGTAGCAAACAGCCACCAAAGGATAAGCAAAACCTAACCTGCACCAGGGACCTACTGTCATAAATTGACCTAAAAACTGCTCTAGTGACTTCTGCAACAGTTAATTCGTTTGGGAAAACAAACAAACAAAAACCCAACAACAACAAAAATATTAATAACAAATAATAACAGATGACCTTATTCTTATAGGTTATGTCACCCTCTTTGAGCAGCTGTGACAATCTGGGTCCGAAAAGCAAAATCTTCTGGAGTGAGAGAGGTATCTTTTAGCATCTGATCTAAAGACATCCCCAAATAAGTGGTTCCTACCACAAACCTGGCAGGTAGGCTGTCAGCCTTCACTCAGGCCACTGCAGTGACAGTCGGTACAACCTATATTCTTCATGTACAAAGGAATGAAAGGTCACTTAAACAGTGCAGATCTATGTTCATCTCGCTCATTTTGATGACACAGCCACACATTTGCTTTTTTCCCCCAGTGAATCACATTTCCTTCCCCTTCCTCATTGCAGGCTCCATTTATTTATCATCACCATCTCTGCAATACATAACTTTGTCCCAATTTTGCATTTTGGTTTACCTTACCCTAAGAGAAACAGGGAGGGAGTACTGGTCCTACCTCACTCAGCAACTCCCAAGTCATGTGGTGATAAAGGAAAAAGCCTTTAAGTCACTTACTAAGCAGCTCAACACCACTATGGGAAAAGAAACCTCAAAGTGCAGACATTTCCCTGAAGCAAGCAATTAGCAGTGTGAAGTTGTTGCTAACAAGGAGAGGAGCTAAGTGAGTAGATGGGAGAAAAATCTTTCATACACTGGTATTAAAATTTAAACTGAGACCCAGACACCATGTGAATTGTGAACAGCTTTCAGAAGGTATCTAACTCCCCAAATTGTATCAGCTGAAGAACAAGCTATATGGATGGAGGGATCTTGGAAGTACAAAGCACTTGATCACCAGTTGTCTGACTTATGAGCTGCTAGAAAGGCAGTCTAATGCCCCTAGAAACCAAGCCAAAAGACCAGTTCTTGCTCAGAAGGTTGACCATCTTACAGAAGATATCTCCCTTGCATCAGGGTGACAGCAGAAGTTATTTGCAGCAGCTTGAACTGGCAGAGTTGGAAAGCTGTACATCACAGCCACAGATGACGACAGACCAGATAGTTTACTTCTTATCTCACAGTAGTTACCTTCACCAAATCTTTTATCAGTTGTGTTACTCAGTATTCTCTAACAAGATTACTGATAACTAAGAGCTTACTGTATTAAAAAGCAAAGGCCTCTCAATTCAAATCTGGTATAAAACACCACCCAATACATGGCAGACTGACAATAGCTCCCAACAATTAACACCACCTCACAGAAGTATGCTGCAGAGAATATTGCTCTTGTGAATGACTCTCTGCTCTTCAAGTTGAACCACCATCAACTTAGATTACTAGCAGTCACAGAGCTACCTACTCCCTTCTGCAAAGATCCTCAAACCTATGTACTAAATAGGAGCTCTGAGAACATACAAATTGCCATTTCCTTACCCCTCATAACTCATGAGGACTAATGGCAAAGCACAAATCCCTTGCAAAGACATCCTAACAGCTGGTTGTTTTTTTTTTTGTCAAGACAAAAGAATACATCAGGTATCTTCAAAACATCCTTGAAAGACAGCTTTAGTGGAGTTTGGTCCACTTAATTGCTATTATTGTAACAGTTTATTTTCAAGTGGTTTTCCAGGGTTTGTCTGAAAACATGTTACTTAGTACTGTGAAACGGTGTTGGCCAGCATGCTGAGAATATTAAGGTAGTTCAGAATAAAACACGTTTCTCCCACATTTTAAATGAGTACCACTGTGTTACCACAGAACTTTTCAAAATCAATTTCTAATATGATTTAAGGTATCACTGCATCTAGGTGGGGGAAATGCTTAGCACACTTTCTTGCAGAATTTCACTCAGAAGACACACTTCTCTGGTGGTCTCAGGGATATGGTGTAGACTCTTCAATTGTCTGGCAGGACAGGCAACAGAAAGGCCAGTTCTTTACAAACATGGAAATGCTGCCCCTGTTCTAAGACAGCATCAGAAGCAACATGGCCATAACTGTGTGCTTTTTTTCTGCTAAGAGCTCTGTTCTGACCTGCTGAAGACATTTTAGGAATTTTCCCTGTAAGTAACAGGTCTGACAAGCTGGGATGTATATCTTATTTAGATTAACACCACAGCTTTCTGCAACACTGGAGAAAGCGGTGGCTGTGCCTTTTATAAAACATAAACAATGTCCTTGCAAAGATTAAATTGATAATCAAAAAACAGGGACGTTTTAGTAGTTGCTGCCATAAGCTCCTTAGGGTAAACTCAGGAATCACTGTTTAGAAGTGATACAATGCTCATCTATTTCATAATATTTTTCCATCAATACATCTATTAGCACACACAACCAAAAAAAATCGTATTAAGAACATAATTCAAGACTGAACTACACCACTTGTTGGTGTCTGGAAGCCTGTCAAACACCACATTTTAGCCACCAACCCTTATGCATCCTGAAATCTGCTTTAACTTGATTTTACCTGTTGTATACCAAAGTGGTGTGCAGAGATAGTAAGAAGACAGCAAAAGGAAAGAAAACATTCACAGTGGATAAAAGCCCAGTCTCTATGGTTGAAACATAATTTCTCAACTGCATGCTTAAAATTCACTACTAAAATCCTAAAATATAGAGTAATTTGTGATATGCATGGAAATTATTATGCTTATCAACTTTCTCATCCGAAACATGCTAAAATACTAATCCCAGTAGTGCTGGCAGACACATACAAGAGGTGAATGCAGGGGGGAAAAACAGGAACAGTTAATTTTAATTCCATTCAAAAGACAGGAAATGTTTGCCAGATTGAAGAGTGAGATCAGTATTTACAAACAGTAGTCAACCCCCCCCATTTTAGAACCATATTTAATTCTGTAGTACAGTGTTAAAAGAAACTAAGTTCGATAAGGAAATTCACACTGTACACCAAGCCCTCAATGTCAAAACAAGCGCAGCACACTTCATTAGTGAAGTTATTCAGTATCAAAGAAAAAAATAAAATTCACACTTAAATGTAACTAAAACCAAATCAAAAAACAACAACAAAACCCCTCAGGTTTGTGTAAGATTACTTGAGTTTCTCCCCGCATCTCTGGCATGGAAAAGGAATTCCTTATACACACTTGGAACTACTATAGCTCTCAACCTCTATTAACTGCAGCTTAATGAAGGCTAGGGAGCATGTCTCATGGAAGCACTATCCCTACCCTATAAATTCATAGAATCATACAATCAACAAGGTTGGAGAAGTCCTCAAAGATCATCAAGTACAACCTGTCACCCAAGACCTCATGACTAAACCATGGCACCTAGTGCCACGTCCAGTCCCCTCTTGAACGCCTCCAGGGACAGCAACTCCACCATCTCCCTGGGCAGCACATTCCAATGGCTACCAACTCTCTCTGTGAAGAACTTTCTCCTCACCTCGAGCCTAAACTTCCCCTGACACAGCTTGAGACTGTGTCCTCTTGTTCTGGTGCTGGTTGCCTGGGAGAAAAGACCAACCCCCTCCTGGTTACAACCACCCTTCAGGTAGTTGTAGACAGCAGTAAGGTCTCCCCTGAGCCTCTTCTTCTCCAGGCTAAACAATCCCAGCTCCCTCAGCCTCCTCTTGTAGGGCTTGTGCTCGAGGCCTCTCACCAGCCTCGTTGCCCTTCTCTGGACATGTTCAAGAGTCTCAATGTCCTTCTTAAATTGAGGGGCCCAGAACTGGACACAGGACTCAAGGTGTGGCCTAACCAGTGCTGAGTACAGGGGCACAATGGCTTCCCTGCTCCTGCTGGCCACATTATTCTTGATGCAGGCCAGGATGCCATTGGCCTTCTTGGCCACCTGGGCTCATGTTCAGCCGACTGTCAATCAGTACTCCCAGGTCCCTTTCTCTTTGGCAGCTCTCCAGCCACTCCAACACCAGCCAGTAGCACTGCATGGGGTTGTTGTGGCCAAAGTGCAGTTGTTCTGTTAGGGGCAAGAAAAAGTTACAGGGTATCAGACCTGAACAAAGTAATGTATCAGAGGAACAAAGGCAAACAAAATCATGAGCGCTTATCAAACAAGCTATTGTGTTTATCACCTCAATCTAAAGCTTAGTTCTGCTAAGAACACATTTCAATGACACTCTTTTCCCCCTACCTAGAGTGCAGGAAGGTCTACTCCTGTCCCTCCCTGGGTAAGCACTCCCAGGCTACAACTGCAGGATTTTACCCTCATTCACACTTCAGAGCTCCCCCAAACACTGAAGGCTTCACCACCCCAATGTGCAGCGACTACTTGGGAAATCAAGAACATGCTGAGAAAGCATCATCTAATTATAAAGTGAAACAGGATTCTCTAGGAGCTGACTTTTTATCTGGATTATAAAAAGAGTGTTGGCCAAGAACATCATGTAAGAAAAACACTTTAAACTTTCCTTTTTAATACATCAAGTGTAGAAACTGGCAATACTGAGGACACAAACCAGAGGATAAAGTGCCCTTCTCTTACTACTGAGTGGTGTTTTCCTTAGGCTTTTATAGGTGAAAAGTAATCATCTGTGATCAAACACAAGAAGCTCCATACACAGAAACACTGTATTTGTAAACTCATTAATCCCAAGACTGCTTTTGAGAAGTACTAAAATACTCCAGTAAAAGAACTTGATCTGCACCTTCAAAGCAGCAGCAAGTTTTATTCCATCTGCTCTGTTTTCAAGTTCTAACTCTTAAATTATTGTTAATTATTAACATTACCTCCTCAAGTAGAATTACATTAAGGCAAATGCATTTAACCAACTGTGATTTCTGAAAAACTGTAGGAAAGGTAAACCAAGTTTCTCTAAGACAGTGGAAAAAAAAACCTGTTTTCCCATGTAGCAACCTCAGCTTATCCCAAAGACCTCACAACTTTTTCCCTTTCCTTCCCACAACCTTCAGCAGCTCCACCTCAACTCCCTCCCACTACCTGGAAGAGTCACACCATCTGTAGCAGCTATGCCACCCACCTGCTGACTGATGGCTTCCCCTCCAAGCTGCTGACTTCCCTAAGCCTTGTCAGATCTGGAAGAACTCCACTCCTGCGCCAAGCCTCACTGAGACAGACAAGAAAGTGACTCAAGCCCTTATTTCTTAAGAAACCAAGGTAAAACAGAAAGATATAATTTTATTCCATCTATTTTGAGAATAAAGACAGATGAAGACCTCAGGGAAGCAGCTCTTTTTCAAAGGGTGGCACAAATACAGACTAAGAAAAGGCGAAGCGCATCTCCCTGACTGTACCAATGGAGGGGGATCCAATTACAGAATGCTACAGAACCACAGATTGTTACAGGTTTGAAGGGACCTTTAAAGAGCATCTAGTCCAACCCCCCGTTAGAGCAGGATCACCTGTATCCAGATCACACAGGAACACATCCAATTCCTCCTCCCTCATTCCTCACTCTTTGCACGGGCCATGATAAAACTCTTCTATCCCACACGCATTACCTGGAGAGTGGACTGATAGAAGTCATCTGACCCCTTCTAGCTGGAAGCCACCTTTTGTTTCCCCTCACATAGGAGCTTCACACTTACACACAGAGCTGTCAGTGACAGGTACTTTGGACCATCGCTCTTTATGAGGCTGCCAAAGAAACCAAATAGATTATTTATGGGTGGTCCAGACACCAGAGTCATGGGAAAGAATAGAGATGGCACTTAACCACAATGCTAAGAAGAGTAAAAGATACAGAACGCTGTGTGTACCTGTCACCAGTGGAGGAAATGGAAGTGGGAGGGGCACTCATGATAGCACTGCTCACCAGCTGGCTGGTAGCAGAAGTTCCCAAGCTCAACCTCAAAAGGTGGGACCAGCTCAAAAGCTCCTGCCCCCCTGGTCAGTGGAGGTACCAGCTTATGGGAAAAGCAATTTTCAGTTGCAAGAGTTATTTTTAAGGCTGAAGTTTAAAGAGCTGTCTGAAAGATGACTGCATGTATGATTATGGGGTACTTTAAAATACAGACTAAAAAATATTATTTTATCCTTGTTGCACTACGTTCAAAGAATTTTTTTATGTGTGCTTCATTGCTACACAAGCCCTGCTGCACCACTGGCTTGCTCTCACAGGACCATCAAGGCCTGAAAGACCCAATGTCTGCACATAATAAATTGGAAGAGTATCAGAGACACACAACACTTTTTCCTCAAGCCTTACTTCATGGTATATAGAACTTGAGTTTCTAATAGGTCAGGCACGATTTCGTAATTTTTACCTCAACAATGCTTAAGGTGTGTTAGACATCTGACCTGTCAGCTCTCAGATGTGCAATGCACATTTAGAAAATGAGCAAAGTACACAGGCCTATCACTGTGCATGTCACACCTCCCACAGGGGACGTCTCAGTGCTGTATCTTTATACCTGCAACCTTCAGCACAGAAGCAGACCTTATAATTTTTTAAAAACTAAGGAAACCAGACTTATCTTAAAAAAGATCTTCTGAAAGAGAATACAAATAAGTACAGTGGCTCAAATAGAGATTCTACCACAGATGAGACGTGAAGTGCTCCTGATTCATTCTTCACAGGATTTTCTTTTTTTTAAACTCAATATGCAGCAGGACTTTTGAAGCCTTTGCCCACCCATTTCCTTCCTCAAGTGGTGAAATACCATCTTTGCAGGAACTTTAATGATTGTGAAGGAAATTAATTTAAATTCTTTGCCCTGGGTCAGCTGCGCGTTTGTTCCACTGCTGTACGCTCACAAATCCTTTGGAATTATCACACAAAGGAAATCCGCATGTACACATCAGGTGTATCATCAGAAATACATAGTCTTATCATGCACCCTATTCTACATGACCCAGACACAGCTGAAATGCACTGACTGCTTAGCCAAAGCAGAGTCATTCCACAAGTGTATTTTATTATAGAAAAACATGCTAAAAAACACTTTCTGTTGCTCTTTATTTGCTTGTCGAAGGAATAATACAGTTGACTCCAGCCACTTCGGACAGTAACAGCAGAATCACACACTTCAGCCCAACAGCACACGTGACAGGTACTGCCAAACACCACGCAGACAAAAACACCACAATGCTGAGGTCACACATACCATATGCTGAGCTTTAATGCTTCACATCGCCATCTATAATCCCTCAAGTAAACTACAATGCTTAAATTATGGGAAAATCATCTCTGCTTGCTTACTTACTATGTATATTACAATGAATGGACACAGAGCTGTACAAGTACCTCAGTATTACAGGAAACCATTTCAATTCCTGTATTCTCTGCAGTACACTGGTATTTCTGTAGGTTTACTGCAGTTTTGCTTAATGTATCTTGAAAACAAATGTATTTGCAAGTGTGCTTATTTTCTAGCTATAGCAAAAGCCACACAAAAATAGATACGTATTGTAAATGCAAACTAGGAAAACATTAAGGACCTGACTTACACAACACATTTTGAGACAATAGTTTCTACAGATATTAGTTTGACACAGAAAATGCACATTTTATATCTACTACTTCCTGCAAAGAAATGGCATTTATGTCACTGCTAAGCAAAGTACCAAAGCAAACATACATATCTGCTTTCTCCTCGAGATCTCCTTGTCACCATCATAAAAAGAACTATATGACTAAATGGTCTGACCATTCCAGATTAATGAATGAGTCACTCTCAGTGACACACAAGTTTCACTTAGAGACTAACATCATTTGCATGCTCTACAAAGCAGCAGAGACAAAAGCCACCGGAAATAAACTGTAGGTTGGTGTTTAACGTACCATATGTATCAACTACAAGGAATTTTTAGGGAGAAGGGCAGGATTCAAAGCAGTACACGCATCAGGGAAAAGAAGAATCACCTAACACATTTAGCTGTGAAGAACAAATTCAATGGCAAGTGCAATACTTGCGGTAGAAAACCTTGTGAAGGTATGTGGAGTTGGAAAAAGGCTGTTGTAGCACAGCTATATACCCTACTTACAATAATGATATTCATCTATGTTACCAAGGCTGCTGAATCTCTTAACAACTGAAACATTTTTTTATGCAAAGAGCAGACATGGCATGGGAATCTGTGGTTCATGATTCCCCAGCAAGTCCTGCCAAAGTCTCTTTCTCTTGTTCTGGAAGAACCACTTCTGGTAACAACAGGAATTTAGCTCTTTGCCTACTCAAACTCTGCTTTTCCTGCCAAGACTAGAAGGATGCCAAGTGTGCTGTTTTCATTGCCTTGAGCAGTTGTCACCCTTAAACTGGACAGCAGTGTGTTACTCATAGAGCCCTTTAGACCAATAGTTATATTAAACAGCACTGCTTGTTTTAATTCAGAACTGATCTGAGCAGAATCCATACCAAATGCTCATCTGCTGCCCATTATTCGCATTAGGAGTATATGCAATGATGGGAAAAATTAGTCAGTAGTTAAGAATTGTATCTAAAGTGAAATGGAGGCCTTCCCACACAGATTCAAACTTTGTTTGTTTTGGCAGAAAGGTACTGGAATTTTAGGCACCAACAGCAAAATGCAATAAAGAAGTGTTTAGATCACCATGGTCTCTAAGGACTTCATCTTGAAAATGTGCAACCATGAGAGCTTAAACCAAAAACTAAACACATTTAGCAAGGCCCCAATTCAACCCATCTCTGCAAAAAATGGTCCCTCAGTTCTGCCTTCTGCTCAAAAAAACAGGTTAATGGTATTCCAGACCAAGTAAGGGAGCAAAAAGGCTTTTTTTTTTTTCCTTTCCTTTTTTTCCTTCTTTTTGTCTTTTTAGGAACAGAGATTTTCACCAGGAGTTTAACAAAGATTTCTCTAGGCAGGCAAAGAAAAGGAAAGCCTTCCAGAAAAAAAGTACAAGTTAAAACTACCTTACATAAAATGTCTTAAGGTTAGGAATACTATTTCCAGGACTGACAAAAACAAACAAGTAGAAAAAATTGAGACACTCTTCCAGTTCAGGTACCTTTCAGAAAAGAGAGTCTCCTAGTGATACAGCTCACGTTTCTAATGCACTGCTGGTACATAATTCACTTTAAATACTTTTAAAAATTGTTTCCATTCTCTTAAAGACAAATCATCTTGTTCATTACAGCTTTTACCTGCACAATCAACTTGTGAAACTTGGCAATGAGAAATTGCTAGCCCAGCAGAGAGACATGCCTATGAAACTGCTTTCTAAAATGTCTTATAAACATTCAAATAAAGACATCTTTGCAACAGTCATCAGTGAGCTCAATGTTATTTCAAGTTTCTACATTAGAAATCTGAGCAATACCCAATTAAGATGCAAATTCTGGATGCCTTAGTACTTAAAAGGATTCACAATCAGCAACTTTCTTCTAATGTTAAAGTGAACAGACAGTTTAGGTACCTCTTGTCACCAAACTACTTATGACTGATACAGATCAGCAGCCTCCACCTCAGACTTCAGTAGGTAGCTGTTTTCTCTGTGAGAGGGGGAAACAACCTGACCAGTTGCCCTCTATGTGTTAAAAAACAGACGCCACAAGTTAGGGAGATCAAGCTTACACGCAGAACTCTTTTTCAAAAGGTACTGCTTTGTACCAATTTTTGGTCAACACCTTTAAAACTGAAGTTGCTAATGCTGTTAATTACAGTACTATCTACCAAGACTTTATAATAAGCCAGATATTCATATGACATGTTTTCAAAAACACCATCTTCAATTTATATGCACCTTCCCAAATTCAGGTGCTTCTGTGTCTGACACCGTACCAGTAAATACTCCTTGAAATGAAGAACCTAAAATGCATACAGCATCACTGTTACTGCCAGCAAGGCCTGGCAGTAGGATTGTTTTGCTAAAGGCAGTCCTTCTCATATATTCAATTTGTTTTGCTCAGCTCATCCTGTAAGAAATGATCCACTGCCAAAAAGAAGATCGATTACTGTTACTGGAATGAATTGTTATCAGAGACACGATCTTGACAGATTTCAGGCAAAGGACAGGCACTAACACAAGTATTTGCTTTGTAAAATGAATCTGGAAGACTGCAGCTGGACTCTGAGGGTGAATTTACACTTCACAGCTCAGCTGATTTAAGAGCTCCCTGCTGCCAAAGGAGGATATCCCACTCTGTGTTGCGTCATCCTGACCCTCTCCCTGGAGGAAATCACAGGGCTCACTGCACCCTGGGCTAATCCAACTCAGCTCACTAACATCATAAGCTTCCCCCCCCCATTTTGAAAATCAAGGTTGTGCTGATTTGGAAGGCTGAAGGCACTAGCACAGGGTTTGCGCTTTGCGGCAGAGCCAGGCTGTTCAAGCAGCTTGTCACAACGTGTAACCTCATCCTGATGAGAGGCACTGAACTCATTTAGCTCCCTCACCAGAGACACAAAAAAGCACCAGCTCTTCCATGAACTGAACCTCCCTCTCCTTTCCCCAGGATTCTCTCTCAGTTGCTTCTCCTTTTTTCTAGCTCTATATTTAGTACTGGGAAAAAGGGGAAAAAAAAAAAACCCAACCCATCTTGGTGAAGCAGGAGGGAAGAAGGGGTGTCAGGACAAAATTACATAGCATTTATTCAGGACCATCTGTTATTCCAAGTCTCAAAGTACTATTTCTGTACCACTGCAGTGTACCAGCCCAGTCACAAGATAGAACTGATGGCTATTCTAACTGTAATCAGTTCAGCACAAGTATGAAATATTTTTCTATTTGTCATAGAAGAAATTTTTAGCTGAGGGGGAGAATAATTATTTCTCTTGTTTTTTAAATACACACAATATATTAATGTTTTGCTAATGTATGGAGAAGGCATTCAAACAAAAGATACTGGAAATTTTAGCAAGTTTAGAAACGACAGCAAGAGTTTCCTTTTTTTTTTTTTTTAAGAAAATGTGCTGCTGTCCATTCTCAAAAAAAAACCAGAGTGGGGCATCACTGTAGTACTGCAAAGACCTAGAAATGATAGCCCAGCTTCAGAGGGATGGATACTATCCTTCACCTGCTCTACAATGAATGGTACTGATAACCTTTAAAGGTATTTAATCCAAGATGGTTCAATATTAGTTGCACAGTAGTCCTTGACATTAGATTCACTAGAGTCAGATAGAGTATCCAATACAGTATTTCACAAAATGAGCACTAATCTCTGCTAGTAATCAACAGGAAATTGTTTCTGTAACACAGAACTTAATAATAAAGCGCATTTTACAATCAACACAGATTTTAACTAAGTGGGCAGTATCTACAAACCAAGAAAAATTTCTTACCTGATAGGGCTGAAAGGCACTATCTTCAGCTATAAAATCCAGCTGTTTGTCCACAAGGAATTCTACTGCAGTAATTGAATTGTATACACTTTTTCCAACCAAAGGCTTGAATGTCTATTGGGGAAGAAGGGGGGGGGGGGGGGAAAAAAAATTAACCAATTAAAAAAAGCTCAGCACATGAAGACCCCAGGACTATATAAACACTAACATTATTCTTCCATCAAAACAATTTAAAACAGAGTAACAATCACAAATTATATAAGAAATGAGAATTTTGTTTTGTCATTTTTCCTTTGTGTCACTGGTGAAAAAAAGAGCTAGAAAAAGCAACTACACCATATATTCTTCCTTTTCCTTTCCCTCATTGTGCTTGAGCAACAGTGTTTACCACAGAATCTCCAAAGTACAGGAATACGATTTTATCTTAAACATACAGCTTATCAGGCAGATCCTCTCCTTTTGCCTGCAGAACCAACTAGCGCAGTGGCAGTTACACTAAGGACACTGAAGTGGAAACGGACTGCAGACATGAAAATGCTCCCCCCCTTCCTGTTCTTAAATCGTTCACCTTGCTTCGAGTCAACCACCTCATTTCCCTGCCCGTCTCTGCAACTGCTCTAGCTCTGCTGCCTGCCACCCCCGCAGCCGCTCCTCCCTGCAGTAACTGGCTGCTCCGGCGCAACGGCTTCCAGGGCGGCAGCGCCCGGTCCCGGGGCTTCTGCAGGGGCCGGCAGCTTTCCTGCTTCCTCCCACGTGCTCGGGAAGCAGCGAGGGGCCCAACCCGGGACGAAGCAGGAAACTTGCCGGCCCCACTGGAAAAGCCTGACTTGCAGAAAGGGGAGCTGACAATAACAGGCTCCTCGATGCCACTCACAGCCTTTGCCCACAACACCCTGCCTTCTCCAGGCGCAGTGGGATGTGATAGGCAAGGGGAGGGAGTCAGGACTCCCCAGAGAGGGAATGAGCTGGCGGTCTCCTTCCCTGCTGGCTGGGTTTCCTGGAACAGAAGGGCAAGGAGAGCGTGACTGCGCGGGGATGTACCGAGAGGGGATGAGTCAGGTGAAAGGAAATCCCAGCGGATGGAGGGAAGAAAAGACAGACAGGAAAAGCACGGGTGAACAAAAGAAACGACCAGTAGAAAGCACATGCAGGATACGGGGCGGGGGGAGGGGAGGGGAAGAAGAAAAAAACACACAACACACCACCAAACATAGAGGGACAGAAAAAAAAAGATGGAGGAAAGTTATCCTACAGGATAAAAAAAACCCAAACACAGTAATGACGCTAGCTAACCCTTTGAGATAGATTCTAAATTTAAAATGCGGGGGAAATGACATAGAGGAGAAACATGGGCAGGTCAAACCACATGAAGCAGTTGTGCAAATGCTACACCAACATCTGTAAGATACTGCTATCACAGCAGAACATCACGAGCTCACGTGCAGTACCCCGCAGCAACAGACCCCAAGTACTTAAAAGGGGAGGGCAGGCTGACTGCCGCTCATTCACAGACGGGGAAACCGAGACATGAAGCCATCCCCTACCTTGACAAAAGCCACCTAAGCAGGGAAGCAGTGGAGTCACTGCCCTGCCCTCAGCCAGCTCCTAAAATGCACTCAAGGTTTTATCAGTCTTCATTACCTACTTTACAAAGGTGTTGCCTTGCGATTAAGCTAAATATAACCCAAGTCCCTCTGGAGCTTCAGCTTTGGCACTCACAGAACGAATAAGAGAATACTTCAAAGGAGATACACAATACTTTCTAATAAATATGTCCAATTCTACAAAGGTTCTAATTTAATGTACAGCACTCTTGTTTACATTTTATTTAAGGTTTCACTTCAGCTATCATCCTTTCTCACACAAGCAAGAAAAAAAAAACCAACCCACAAACAATCCTTTCAGCCATCTCAACGACAGGATAACCAGATGAAAAGGTTGAAGGGAGAGGAAAACATGATATGCTAACTACAGAGTCTGAATAGTAAATAATTATTTAACCTCTAACAGTTAAGAAAGAGCCTTTGCTCTTAGATCACTTTTCTATAATGGATCTTGTATTGCTAATGGCTTGAGTTAAGAGAGGGTGGAGTTCACATGATGAGATTGCCGAGCATTGAGTATATAGACAAACGCCTTTGAAAAAAAGTCAACCTTGTAGTCCTTCAGTTCTAAATTCACCCCTGCATCTTTGCACACTTCTACTTTCTTCACACTGTCTTCTTTCTAACTTTCTGTGCTGTTATTTAGGTCAAGAAACACATTTCCAACTACAAACAACAGGACATACCACATTATTAGCTGAAACAAAACCATGTGGAATGTGGCTTGCAGTTACCGTTCAGGATTCAGACAACATTACAGATTAAGGTACAAGTGAGCCACTGGTTTATCTTACTGATGGTATTAAAAGAACTGGTTCCAAATATAGATCTGTGAATGTGATTATTCTGAGAAGAGAAACGTACGTAATACCTTCTCACTTGCTTTCATAGAGCTAAGCCTCTAGACAGGCCAACGCCCCCAAAATAGGCATGTGGAGGATGTAGGCTATCCCACAAGCAAAGGAGAAAAATATGTAAATAAATAAAGCAATAACTACACCATGTCACACACCTCCTCATAGGCAGATGGCTGCTCAGCTGCACAGAACTCCTGATTTCAGACACTATTAGAAAACATTCCCACTATCAAAGAACAACAAAACTCCACCCTTTAATACAAGCAGGCCTCCTTGGGAAAGCAAAGTCCAGGCTCCATCAGCTCCAGGAGATAGGCAGGCCACCAACGAGATACCCAAACTAGTACAGATTAGGGATTTGAAAATCTTGAGACAGAAGACATGACCAAACTTCACACCACACACTGCATATGCACAAAGAAAAACAGACTAAGACCACAGCAGGCAAAAGTAAGCTACTAGAGGCAAACATGTGAGACATGTAACAACATGAAAATACATGCAAAGAAGGTCCGAAAAGCTCCTTGTAGATTTTCAGATGAAGACGCTCTCTCTTTCTGTTCCCCAAGTGGAGGACAACTCAAGGGAGAATCAGGCCTAGTGGCTGAAACCAAGAAAAACAGTCTCTTCAAACAAAAACCTCCCTTTCAAACTTACATAAAGATTCCTTTTACCATCTATGTTAACCCAACTCCTTGAAGATCACAATTAAGCAAAGGATTCAAGCACTCTATTTTAAGTGACATGTCACTTCATCATTGCTCTAAACTGTTGCTTAAAAAAAAAATCCCATCTCCCCCCCACCAAATTTCCCTGTTTGACCAAAGGGAGTTCTATGTACACACATACTTTGGCTGCTTTACTACCAAGTTCACTGGTACTTAATAAAAAATATTTTTTACTCTGTCCTTCCCCTTCTTCCCATGATTTTACCCCAACTCGTGCAAGAACCTGCTTACAGAAGGCATCCAGCACAGCTCTGAGAAAAACGTTGGGTTTGGACCTTCTGCAAATCCAAACAAATTTTCACACAGTAAGTGCCATCACTTCACATCAATCTAAGAACTATTCAATGGCACTCGTTAAATATGAGCATAGTTGATTACTCACGATCTGCTTTTTTAACGCCCAGTGACACAATTCATCTATTTATCATTTCAAAACCCCCACAACAAGCACAGGCCCTCATCTCTCAAGGATGCAGCCCTGAAGGAGCACACAGCGCATTTTTTTAATCTCTGCCTAATGGAGCTCAGCAGCTGGAGACAGGGTAAGCCGCCCGCCCCATGTGAGCAGGCAGTTCCCTGGCACTAGACGTGGCCCCGGGAGCCGCTGCCGCCCGGCTGCTGCAGCCCCGGCAGTGCCAAGCTGTGACAGCCAGCAGCTCACTGCAGCAGACGCTCGGGTTACAGCAAAGCTCGCAGCTGCCGCCTGGCTCATCCCGCACGTACCACCTCCTCCTCCCCGCCTCGCTGGAGCCTGCAGCCTGCTCCTCGCACCGCAAACACCCATCTCGCTCTGCATACGTACTGCATTGGCCTTTTGAGGCCTTTCTAAATCCTTCTAGAGAAAATAATACCGTGAAGACCCTTTAAAACTCTTAAAAAGCTTAAAATACATTCAAACTACCTATTCCTATGATAAAACCTGTACTACTTTATAGGTTTTGCCCTTTAACCTACAAACCCCGCGAAGATCGTGGAAACGCAATGGGTACGTGCCACCGGGCAAACTTTTCCACACATTGTTCCTGAGCCCCGCTGTTTAGTCTGCAATAGCGCAAACACTGGCACCTCTTCGTTATGACGCTTAATCACTTAGAAGAGCTGTAGCTCCCCTCCAGCGCCCGTTTGTTGCCATGGTTTGCACTCAAAGGCAGAACTACCGAGCAGAAAACAGAGCAAGATAAATAAGGCAAGTCTGACCTAAAACCCGAGCACTGCTTTTTTTTTTTTTTTCCACTTGCGGACTGCTCTTCCTGCGGCAGGGCCCGTCTCCAGACAAGGCACTGTTCCAGGCGGAACTCCCTCAGCCCTTCCGCAGCGGGGGTGCCGAAGCCCGCGGGCAGAAGGAAGTCACCGGCGGGGCGCGGACACCACGCTGGCCGGCCCCCTCCCCGACAGAGCAGCGGCGGCGGATGCAGCATAGCAGTGGGCTGCAACGACTACCGGCAGCTGGCTTGTAACGGGGGAGCTACTCACCGCTAATGCCTGTACAACGTTCGGCAACTGGCATTAACAGCAAAAATTTAGGCTGGCTAAGAAAAATCACAAAACAAAGAAATTAAAACAAAAAAAAAAAAAAAAAAAACACCCCACGATTTCTTAAATTACGTTTTCGGAAGGGTGCCAACCGCCCCTGCACAGCTCCTAAGCGCAGAGAGGGCCGGTCCCCCTCCCGCCTGCACTCCCTACAGCCGCTCCGTGCACAAAGCCGCCGTCGGCCGCGTGCCGCGCCGCCCCCGTGCCACCTCCGCGCTCCCCGCGCCCGCAGCAGCCCGCTCGTCACGTGCGCCTCTCTGCACAGCGCGGGGCCGGGGAGGGTGGGGGCGGGAGGGGGGCACGGCAGTCCCGATCCGCCCCCACCGCCTTGGAGAACAAACAAAAGGCGTCCGGGTGCGCCTCAGAAAGTTAAAATGTCCGCGTGGGAGTGGGTGTCCCGCAGGGGAAGCCGCTGAGGCGCGCCCGCGCCCCCTCCACCCCCTCCCCGAGTCATGGCAAAGGATTTTCACCCCCAGACCCCAGTCGATTCCCAAGCCCTCAGCCGTTGGTACGCACCTCGCTCAGCAACCCGCGGCCCGGCCCGGCTCGGCTCGGCCCGGCCCGCGGGACCTCCGCGCCCGCCTCCGCCTTTGAACTCACAAGGAAAATGGTTCTCGCCGCGCCGCTTCCGGGTCGGTCCGGGCGGCCCCGCCGGGGGCGGGGACGGCGACGGCAGGGCCGGGGGAGGAGGCGGCGGAGAAGAGGAGGAGGGCTCGCTACCCGCCCTTTGTGAGGCTAGCACGCAGCTGCGCCCGCCGCGGAGGCCCCGGCGCGTCCCCGCTGCTGGGTCATGGCGCGCTGCCGCCGCAGCTTACATAAGGGCGGGCGCGCGGTGCGCGGGGCCGGCCATGGCGGCGCTCTGCCGGGGCGGGGAGGAGCTGGGACAAGTCGAGCTGAGGAGGGCCGCCGGGAGCCGTGCCTTCAGGAGCCGAGCTAGGAGAGCACGCCGGCGGGAAGGGGCGGCCCTAGGCAGGCACGGCCGGCGGAGGCGGAGAACCGGCCACGTCCCGCGGGGGCGGGGCTGTGGGCCACGTGTGGCGGCGGCCAGGGAATGGGGCCGGGGCAGCTGGGGGCAGCTGGGGGCCGCAGTCTCCCGCAGCCCAGGGGGCCCCCCTGCCGCGGGCAGCGGCCGCTGCGCCCGGCCTATGCCAGACCTCGGCCTCTGACAAATCTAAGGCGCAGCCCATGGCCTGAGTCCTTCGTCACCCCGCGCCTCCTCCACGGGCCCAGGCCTGTCCCTGACCCTCCCCTTGGCTGGGCTTTTCAAAGTCAGCAAGTGAGAGCCACAATTCGGGCCCTGTTCACTAGAGGCGGGGGGAGGAAGGGTGGGTCAGGCATGAGCTCAGTGCCTGATTTCGGTCCAGGAGAGCAGCCGGAACAGGGTGGCGAGAGGAGAGACTGGACCTGCAAGGGAGAAGAGCGGCCGGGAGGCCTGCGCTGCTCCACTCCCCGCTGCACCCCAGGTAGGAAGAAAAGCTTAGCAGAGGGGCTGGTCATCCCAAAGCCGTTCAGTGAGAGCATGCTTTGCCGTGATCAGCAAGTATTTACGGCCCATGAATCGATGCATACTGTTCTCAAACATAAGTTTCAGCATATAACTTACTGTCTTCCTCACGACACCAACAACACAGCAACATAAACCACATTTTTTCCACTGGTGAACCTAAGTTAACAGCACCAGCCCCCTTACTTATAGTTTATATAACATCAATTCACCTAATAGTCCAGGGGGAAAGTGCACTAAGGAGAGCATGGTTTCCAAACAGAAATTTAGCAATAATGCCTGTAACACATTCCTTGAATTGAGCTCACATGCACAAAGAAGGATAGAAGAGTAAAAGTGGAGGGGGGGGAAATCACAAGGGAGGTTATGATCAAGGCATTTATTTCCTCTGAACCCTTTAAACATAAACAGCTGTACATTTAAAATATTTTACTTTATGGAAAAAATACAAAGCCTGCACTTTGCCAAGAAAGCGTAAGAATAATGGGAAATCAATGCATGGCTACTTCTGTTCTCATTTTTAATTATTCCAAATGATGTAAGCTTAAAGGTGTACTGGAATGCTATAAAATACTGAGCTCTGAAATAATAAAATACTTCAGTACAGTTAAGAATTAAAGTTGAATGGGAAGGCTCTTCTAGCAGCTGGATTTTTTCCACCAGTTTGTGACATTGCACGCACAACAAACAAAGCAGGAACTAGAGTACCTGTTCATGGGTTTTGCCCCCCATCCAGGCTCCACTCAAACCATGTAACTACAAAACTGGATTTTGCTTTGAAGGAGCACTAGCAGAGGTGGTTTATTGTGTTGATTTTGTCTTTTGAGTGGTCTTCTAGCCCAGCAAGCCTGAGGCAGCTGAGCAGCCTTATATGGCAGCAAGGCTGCCCTAAGCAGCCTCCATCTATTCCTGACCACCCAAGCTAGACATTTGCTCCATTATTCTCAGGCCACCCGGCACATAGCCCCTCACTGGATCTGCTTGCCCTTGGAGCCAACCAGAGAAAGGTCATCTTCTACAGCCACCAGAGCATGTGGCTTAATAACTAACTCCCTCTGCTCCCCCAAAGCACACCCCCTGCATAGCAGGGCTGCACTTCCTCATATCCAGACAAAAAAAAAATTACCCATGCTAGCGACACCGTTTTGACATGACTTCTTTCCAATTCCTTCTTTTCCATCCTACCACCCCCATGGCAGGCAGGAGTAAATGCCTCAGCCACTTTTACCAGTGATGCAGTTTGCAGAGACTAAAATATATCTTAATTCCATGTTTGGGGCCACATGTTGCACCACCACTGCACCACCTTTATGCCTTTGGTGCAGAAGCATGCCCATTCTCTGCCACCAAACAGCAACAGGACAGATGAGCAGAGGAATCTTTCACAGACTAGGCTCTTCAGAGGCCTCACTCTGAGAAAACAAAATAGACACATAGAATTATCCTGAGCTCAGACTTTGCCAAGTAGTCAAGAAATAAAGCATTTTATCCAGACTTAGTTCTGTACTTCAAGTTAACTTCCAAAGCACATTTCAAATTACCTTCAGGTAGTACTTAACATCCCCAAGGAAATACTACTTGCTACCACCAAACTTGTACCTCTCCCATATGGTTTCACAGCTTTGTTTTGCAATTTCTCTCTAGTAAGAGCTCAAGCACTTAGTTATTTTAGGAAGGACAAACAAATTAATTATGCCTATTACAGAGAGAAATATACTTCATGTTACTATTCAACTAATGGTGCTGCAATAGCTATGTTGTATGCAGCACAACTGTCAATGCAGGCAGTCTTGGTATCCAAGATAGATGCTGTTAAAATACAAATCACAAGACTGTCTGGAGGACAGGAAAGTTTGCCACTTTGGACAAAGCTTTATTAATAGACTGCGACTTAGTAACAAAGAATATTAATACCAAGCACACCACTGCTTCTTCATTACCACAGGGAGATTTTGCTAAAAATTCTCCAGTGGCACCAGTGACACATGGAACACTGACCCTACAATTCTATTTCCAAGGGTTTCATATAGAAATTATGTCAGTAAAAGTCTGCTAAATGGGAAAACACCTTTTGACAGTATTAAAATAATAATGAAGTTGCTACTGGTGCAATTGCTAGCGTTACACGTGCTATGGCAACATGAAACAACATTTACATCGTTTACAGATTACTAAATTTACCTCAGAATTTAGGTGTGTATTCTTAACACAGATTTGCCAGGAAAAGGCACTGGCACTGATTTTTTAAAACAAGAATTAAAGAAAAATAGTGTCCTAAGAATGCCAGAAGACTATGGAAAATATTCCTGTCCAAGCCTAATTATGACATTTGCAAAACATTACGCTTTAGAGTGACTCGCTTAAGAGTCACATTATTTTAGTGCTGTTTCCAACTACTGTTTGGTTCTTCTCACAATTGGGGTTAAACTCTGCCAAACAAGCTATGCTATAAGCTTGCAGAACAGAGTTGCCTTTGTTCTTTGGCACTGCCAGTCCCCTATGGAATCAGGCAGCACACTGAACTGCAACTCCGCAAACAATCCCTGACCTTCAATTACTGTCTTGGCTCTCTGCCACAGGATACATGTATTACTGCCAACACTGTGTGCCCTATTTTGCAGATAATCGCTAGAACTACAGATAATCATGAAAAACGACGGAAACCCGCAAACATTCCCTTCCTAAAATCACAGTCCTCACTTCGATTACAGCAAAGAGTTGCCCCGGTGTGCCGGAGGAGCACAGCCCCGGCTCACGCCCAGGCCGTGCATATGGGGATGGCAGTGCTGCAGGGTTTATATTTTCAGAGACGGCAGGAACAATTCCAGGTGGCGAATGGCTTCGCCTTCCTCTGCTGGGGGGACTCGGGCTAGGTTTCGTTTGCTTTGTGGCGGGAGACAGGCCGGGTTGTGCTGGCACGGTTTCGCAAGAGCTGCTCTTTTATTCTTTCCCCCTGTTAAAGTCCTGGCAGGTTTCTCACAGCAGCGCCCCGAAGCCGGGACGTTAGCTGGGCGGTCGGTGGCCGGTGGCCGAGAACGGCTGGCGGGCAGCGCCCCCCCCCCCGCGGCCCCTTTGTCGGCCCCCGGGTCGGCGGGGCCGGGGCCGGGGGGCCGGGGCCGGGCCGGGGCCAGGCCGGGGCCGGGGCCGGGGCCGGGGCAGCAGCTGCAGCCCTTGTACTTGGATGCTGGCCGGCAGCCAGCGCCCGGCCGTGAGTCACTACCCTTCTGGGAGTCTGCCAGCAGCACAGCCGGGACAGCGGGGAACAAGAGCACGGCGAAGCGGGGGTCTGCTGCGGCCCCCGTTCCTCTCGGCAAGGCTGCAACCACGCTCCTGCCCTTCACCTCACCCGAGAAACCCATGTCGGCCATGCTGCTGGCAAGGAAAGAGCACATGTAAATATTAGGAATGAGTAAATATATAAACTTTTAAAAAATGAAAGTTATTTAAATCGGCGTTCTTCTACTTATCTTCTTCCTGTATGTGCTGCCCCACATTTGCTTAGTAAGCAGAACTGGTTCATAGCGACACTGCTGCAGAAATAATGCAGCCTAAGAGCAGAGGGTAGGGTCAGTCTCACCTTAGTGGAGAAATTAATTTTCTGATTGCCTCTTTGTGCAGATCAAGTGAACTCAAACGCTGCAGCTTAAGTCCAGAAGCCAAAGTCCAAAGAAGAAATTAATACGTTTGAAACAATAATTACTACTAAGACTGCAACACGTAAAATGGCGTACCCAGCATTCACGTACCAGTTCCATTGGCAAATTCTTCGTTAAAACTCTTGTTTCTGGCTATGGAGGTGGGCAGATCTTACTTGGAGACATCCAGATGTGCAAAACCTTCACCAGGCTCTGCTAATTTTCAAACCTGAGAAGCTGAGGACAACAGTCTACATGGAAGAACAGGAGCAACAATACAATTACTACACTCATTTATCAGCACTGATTTTATGGTGTATTTCAAATGAATCCAGTTTTAAATATGGCTTCTGTATTTGAAATATTTTCAACCAACTTTTAAAATCACTGTTGTCCTTCCCTGGGTAAGTACCATGGGGTTTAATGCTGCATGCATCAACATGACACTGCAATTTTCCCCATTAGGGCATCCCCATCTACTTCATCACACTACCACTTAAAATCACAGCTCTGGGATTTGGCTCTATTAGTAAATCTGCAATATTTTCGTGGCTGAATTGGTGTCCCTGCTGCAACAGGACACCAATTAAAACAGAAGCATGGCATTAAAAAAACCCCAAAACAATAGTATTCTGTAAGTTTTGCTACTTGTTGGAATTCACTGCTACTCTTTAAACCTTTTATAACTTCAGAAACTACACATTTTGAATGTTGGCAAATAATTTCATAACTAAATTGCTTTCATTTTTCTTATTTAAAAACTCCAATCTTTTGTACAAATTCAACTAGTACTTTCAGGTCTAAGTTACATAAACATTTTTTTTTTTACAATTGCTACCCCTAATTTCTTTCTTCTTTCCAAGCCCATTCTGCACTCCCCCTAATTCAGTTTCTATTAGCAGCTCATCGCTGACATTTTTCTATCTAGCTTCTGCAGTCTCCCCCTTGCAGATATGAGTCCTTATATTCAGAACCTACAGAACACTGCTCTAACTCCAGATTTATGTCCAAAGACAAAATGTTGAGCAGTGTCTCAGCCATCCCATTGTGGATATCTGTCATCTCAAGTCCAGCATTGCTATAACAGACTGGTGTTTTCCTATGTCCTCTCCCTTTGACAGCTGAGCAAAAAAATGCTGTGACCCTGCCACTCACTTAAATCCACTAACATCAATTTCATCTCTAAGTATGACCAGCTCTCACTTCTGGGGTCAGATTACATGAAAGTCTTGCAGATCTTTCTTATAAAGCACATTTTCCTACCTATCCCCACTGTGCAGAGCACCAGCCTACATTCATCCTGCATTTTGATTACTGAAGCCTCCTTTGCTCTGGCCTCAATAAATTGAACGCATGTTCAGATCCACTCAAAATGCTGTCACTAACACCTCCAGCCCACAACATCCACTCTTGGGACTCCTTCTCCCCAGCAGTCCCATCATATCAAACTGCACTTTCAGAAACAGCATCTCCTGATCCTACTCATTGCTCATTTATCAATTTTAGGAACAGCTTACTGGCAACACTTGCAAAGGTGATTCACTGACATCTATTTTCTCCTTAAAACTCTGCTTTGCTGTACTGACCTCTGAAACCTTGACAATAGCTCGGCCAGTGCTTTATGGAAGCCTCATCTTCCCTCATAAGCAATTCCTCCTATTTCTCATCTGCCTGTGTGTCATCTGCCAGTGTGTCATCTGCCCTTGACTCAGTCTCAAATTTTAACTCTATGAAGAAAGGAATCCTTTGTCTTCTGTGTTTGCTCCACACCTCACCACACAATGAAATCCTGGACTTTCATGAGTTTCCAAGTTTTGCAGTAATGTGCCACAAAAGTCATTAACCTTGAGGCTGGATTCTGTCTTCTACAAAGCAAGCACAACAGCTTCAAGATTATAACGTTCTTACCCACACTCTTACTGCAATATTCATCAAATCCTTTTTAACTGGGGTAACATCCATATTTTTCAGCATTCATGTTTCTTCAGCCTCCTTACTTTACTCATAATAATACTGAACTCCCTCTGACTCATTTCTTGGGTTTATTCTCTTCTTCCAGCCCTATCACCAATAATCAAAACCCAGCTGAACATGAGCCAGCAGTGTGCCGAGGTGGCCAAGAAGGCCAATGGCATCCTTGCCTGCATCAAGAATAGTGTGGCCAGAAGGAGCAGAGAAGTCATTGTGCCCCTGTACTCAGCACTGGTTAGGCCACATCTTGAGTATTGTGTCCATTTCTGGGCCCCCAGTTTAAGAAGAACATCGAGACACTTGAATGTGTCCAGAGAAGGGCAACGAAGGTGGGGAGAGGCCTCGAGCACAAGCCCTACAAGGAGAGGCTAAGGAAGCTGGGATTGTTTAGCCTGGAGAAGAGGAGGCTCAGGGGCAACCTCATTGCTGTCTACAACTACCTGAAGGGTGCTTGTAGCCAGGAGGGGGTTGGTCTCTTCTCTCAGGCAACCAGCACCAGGAGGACACAGTCTCAAGCTGCACCAGGGGAAGTTTAGGCACAAGGTGAGGAGAAAGTTCTTCACAGTGAGAGTTGTCAGCCTTTGGAATGGGCTGCCCATGGAGGTGGTGGAGTCACTGTCCCTGGAGGTGGTCAAGAGGGGACTGGACGTGGCACTAGGTGCCATGGTTTAGTCATGAGGTCTTGGGTGACAGGTTGGACTTGATCTTTGAGGTTTCTTCCAACCTTGGTGATTCTGTGATCATAACATTCTTGCATCCTTTTCCCCCTGAACTTACTGGATATAACATTCATTCACCCAGTCTCCTTCCAGACTCACCTCCAGGAAAACAACCTAATTGAGAACATCAGCTTTGGGCTTCTTAGACCCACTGAATTGATGGTCTTCTGATTCAGCATCTGGCACAGCCTCCTTGTCATGTAATGGACTCAGTGAAGTCCATTACAGAAGACAACTCCACCTTTCACCCTCCTACTATTTCCTGTTCTTCTTATACTACATTCCCAATTGCCTCTCTGAAGCGCATCTCACTTCCTGAGAGTCACCCAGATCTAGCTTTCATAAGATCCCTTTCTGGTTTTATTCCCCACATCTTAAATGCTTGCCTCTCCTTTTTCCATCTCATCCCTACATCCATGTTAACTTCAATTTCCAGGGCACTATTTTTTCAAACCAGTTTTGCCGTTTTTTCAGTTGTTTTGCTCTGCCACTCCCTCTCTCCTTCCTTTGTCTAAGGCATTTTTATTCACCACTTAGTCAGCTTCCTGGCTCTTCTGTGGACTGTATTATTTTTTTTCTTTCTTATTTGCTGTTCTCTAAAACAACTCGGGTGTATCCCTCACCACAGAAAGCTCAGCTTCCCACTGCAGTTTGTTCCCTAAGTGCTCAGGCTTATGGCAGGTCCCTCAGTCCAGAGCTGCCTCTTGGAAACAAGCTGCTGGCTCCATGAGAGGTGAAACAGGGTGTGGTTCTGAGGGAGCCTCACTCCAGGCATCACTTCCTCTGTTACAGCAGTGGTGAGAATGCACCCATGCCTGTTTTTTCCATTCCCACAGTCCTACAACAGTATCCAAGAGACTCTTGTAATAGCAAATGCTCCCCATATGCCTGACGCCACACCCAAGGCAGCAACATATTCTTGACATCATGCTACAAAATGGTCACTTGAGTAGGCTGTAACAACTCAGTCAAGCAGAGAATCTCTACTGGAAGTGGAATTAGCTCTTGTAACAGAGTTGGGATTGGGAGAAAATGCTATGTTAAACAGGAGCTCCTGTTTGGAGCTATCTGAAATAAAGCCTCAAGAACATGCAGAAGGTTAAGTATAAAAGTCTTGGGAAAAATACCAAGAACAGAGAACAGTATTTTAGAAGAACATGTCCACTAGAAGCTGAAAGATTATCTTCAGATTCTGGGAAGTAAAAGACTCCTCAAGGCCATTCCTCCAGTCCTTACATCCAATTCTTTTTACTGGAAGCAATGTACTTCACTGTTTGTCAAGTGGAGTAAAAGTTGAGGAATAAGTATATTTAATTTACAATATATTCAGAATGGGGTTTGTTGAATAGTTAAAAGGCTACACCTTACATTCTGCCTGCCTTCTCTATTCCCACTGTCTCAAAAAACCTCCATTTGCCAGTTGGCAGATTTTCCATCTGTCTATCCCTGGATTCTCTTAATAGGGAAAGGCCATTCAAGGTAGGAGAGGATTACTCATTTCAGGTTCAGTGTCTTTGTGCTCTCTGACTCTCACCTGGTTGGAAATAAGATCATACTTGGACATTTCTCAGTGTTTTGTGATACATTCTTTTATACCCTAAACGCAAAGGCTTTAAGTGTAGGAGGATCTTAACAGTATATTCATCTTTCCAAACACTAAGACTTAAACACTAAGCAACATCAATGCACTGTATTTTCATTATCTTTGTAAAAAGCTCCATTTTACTGACACTACTTGCTTGTACATACTCCTCAAAAATATCAGACTGTTCATCTCACCTTATCATAGAATCACAGAATCTCCCAAGGTCATCTAGTCCAACCCACCATGAAGTCAGCAGGGACATCCTTCACTAGGTCAGGTTGCTCAGAGTCTTGGGAGAGCTGGACCTATCTCCAGGGATGGGGCCTCAACCACCTCCCTGGACAACATATTCCAGTGTTCCACCACCCTCATGGTGGTGGTAAAGAATGTGTTCCTAACATCCAATCTAAATCTGCTCCTGTCTAATTTTGAACCATTGCCTCTTATTCTCTCACTACAGGCCTTTCTAAACAGTCCCTCTCCAACCTTCTTGCAGGCCCCCTTCAGGTACTGGAAGGCCGCTATTAGGTCTCCCTAGTTTCAGATGATATACATAAGTATCTTTTACCCTTTTAGAGCAGTATTTTTTCTTGCTATAGAATAGAATAGAATAACCAAGGTTGGAAGAGACCTTGAAGATCATCGAGTCCAACCTGTAACCACAACCTCACAACTAGACCATGGCACCAAGTGCCACATCCAGTCCCCTCCTGAACGCCTCCAGGGATGGAGACTCAACCACCTCCCGGGCAGCCCATTCCAATGACGAATCACTCTCTCGGTGAAGAACTTTCTCCTCACATCCAGCCTAAACTTCCCCTGGTGCAGCTTGAGACTGTGTCCCCTTGTTCTGGTGCTGGTTGCTAGGGAGAAGAGGCCAACCCCTTCCTGGCTACAACCACCCTTCAGGTAGTTGTAGAGAGCAATGAGGTTGCCCCTGAGCCTCCTCTTCTCCAGGCTAAACAGTCCCAGCTCCCTCAGCCTCTCCTCATAGGTCTTGTGCTCAAGGCCTCTCACCAGCCTTGTTGCCCTTCTCTGGACACGTTCAAGTGTCTCAATGTCCTTCCTAAACTGAGGGGCCCAGAACTGGACACAGTACTCAAGGTGCGGCCTAACCAAAGCAGAGTACAGGGGCACAATGACCTCCCTGCTCCTGCTGGCCATACTATTCCTAATGCAGGCCAGGATGCGGTTGGCCCTCTTGGCTGCCTGGGCACACTGCTGGCTCATGTTCAGCTTCCCATCAACCAGCACCCCCAGGTCCCTCTCAGCCTGGCCGCTCTCCAGCCACTCTGACCCCAGCCTGTAGCGCTGCCTGGGGTTGCTGTGGCCAATGTGCAGAACCCGGCACTTGGATGTGGTAAATCTCATGCCATTGGACTCTGCCCATCTGTCCAGCCTGTCGAGGTCTCTCTGCAAAGCCTCTCTGCCCTCCAGCAGATCAACTCCTGCCCCCAGCTTGGTGTCATCTGCAAATTTACTGATGATGGACTCAATGCCCTCATCCAGATCATCAATAAAGATGTTGAAAAGCATGGGGCCCAGCACTGATCCCTGGGGCACACCACTAGTGACAGGCCGCCAGCTATGATTGTTGTATAATCACTGTGACTCTGTCATAGTTCCTACACCGAGATAAAGTTGCTAATACACTGGTTTGATTCCTGACTTTGTAGTATAAAAGGTTTGGGAGAACTTCTCAAAGATAAAAACCACTGAAGCATAAACCAGTCAAGGTTAAAAGTTTACATTTGATAATAAGAAGTCTGATGAAATAGACAGGGTTTTAGTCAATACATCTCAGCATCAGGATAATGCTGAAATAATGTTGGAACACCATCAGTCTATCTAGTAAACAAATTAGAAAATAACATAGATAATGGATTGCCCTCCCCCTAGTGTTATTTTTAGACCCTTGTATCTGCCCTCCTACACGCTTGTCCAGTAGCAACCTCGATGGACAAACACTTCTTTTTCCTTTCAGGAAAACATAGGACAGATGGTGTTGAAAGTAGTTCTCTCAGATAACAAGTTTTCTGCTTTTTATAAATTCACTCATCTTCAAACTGTGACAGCTGTGAATGTAAAGATAAAATAAAAATGATCCAGATCTTGTTCATCTCTCTTCTCTAGGGTGCCTGAAAGGTCACACAAATATGTCTCACTCAGAAGTTTCCTCACTAAATGTGAAATGCCTTCCCCCCCCCCAGCTCAAACTTACTGGTATGTTAGAAAAATGCTATGTACCCCTCCGCTTTCCTTCCAATTTGTGTCTCAGGCCTGTATTGTGGATTTAGGATCTTCTGGCTCTGTTTGGATACTAGATCAGATAGTATTTACCTCCTGGATCTATTTATAGTGCTAATTACATTCCCTCGTTCCTCCCATACTAGTTTACATTACATTGTTACCAGCCTACATTAACTACTCCCACTTAGTCTCTCATGCTAGATTGTACTTCTACACCCTAGTTATCCTCATCATCCTCCCCTATATCCTGTTTGGTTTGAATCTACCTTTCTACACCATGGCTGAACAGAATTGTAGACGGTAGTTCAACAGCACTCTCGGGGGCAGCCGTATGGGGACACCAGCATGCCTCTCTTCCAGGAATACACCTCTCACATTCCAGAGGTACATCTGTGATCATTTTGACGTCACAACAGAAGGTTTACAGTCCTTCTGACTGACCAGGAGGCCTGAACTTTCTCCATGTCAGTGCTTCCACTGCATAAACTCTTGTCTACATTTGCCATCTACTCCAAAATCCTCCATGTTGTGTTTCATGCAGTTAAGTTTTGTTCACTTCTACTGGTTTCTCAAGGGACATTCTATTTTAGTTGCATAAAACCCTCTATCCTCTGTGTTAAGAGCTCCTCCTGTTCTGTATCATCTACAGATTTAATTGAATTTAATCAATTCATCCAAATAGTCAGTAGAAAAACTGTACGTCACTCCAAACTGTGTGAAAAACTATTGGTAGCCAGACCTATTTCACCTTTACGTTGCTCCACCTATTGCAATACCACATAGCTAACATCTCATATGCCAATTCCTATCTCATTTGTTGTTCACACTACTAATCCTTGTTTTGCTCTGATCATTCACCACGTGACATACTATGAAAAGTACTGCAAAAGTCCAGATGAATGATATTAACTGCATTTTCTTGCCTCAGAACAAAGCCAACCAACCACTTGTTCGAGTGGGTCCACAGTGCAGTTTGTCAAGGTGCTGGTGAAAAGAATAGCCTGTGACTAAGATGAAAGGGAGGATAACACAGCAGATATAACCGGGCTGTTTGTAAACACTTAGAAGTAAACCCCATGGTGAGTAAAAGCCAGCACGAATTTGAAAATACCACAATTTGCTAAGGAAAGTAATACTACATGATGTCAAAGCAAATTTCCTTTACAGAAGAGCAGACTTGAGAAGCAGATCTATATCCTGACTTAAATAATTTTGACACTGCTTCCTATGATATTCATGAACACAAGCTAAACAGATTAGATCTTAAAGGAACTAATATGGATACATACAAAGAAAAAAAGAATATACAAAAAAACCCCACAAACATTCAGAAATCCTTATGAGCTCACTATATCAAAATATGTATCTAGAATGCAGCTCTTGAAGTCACCTAACACTGGATCTGTTCTTACTCACTATTTTCATTAGTGGCCCAAATGACAGAACAGAGACTACATTTATTAAATTGACAACCAACCAGCTTGGTGGGACTGCAAATTATATTAGAGGACAAAACCACAAACTGGACAAGTGGCCTGAGGAAAAAAGATGTCATGCAAATGCTACACATAGGCAGAAGTCATCAGCAGAAGTACTGAATGGAGAACAACAGTCGAAGAAGATATTCCTCAGAAAAAAAGGGAGGTTAGGTTCAATTTATGAACTAATGAGAATTAATGATATCACACTGTAAAAATGTAAACATGACATATGAATATATGAATATCAGTACAACCTGTAGCATTCTTAAAGCTTCAACTAGAGTACTACATAGTGAGTGGAGTTTTGGACATTGCCCTTCAAGATAGGTATGTGCTTAAGAGAGCAATAACAGGGGTAAACTTTGGGAAAATACCATCAATACAGACTGTAGAGACTGGGAGGTGAAAACAGAGCTGGGTGTGTCTCCAGCTATGAAAACAAGATGCTGCAAGGAGTAATTTCTTAATCTCCACAGCAAACAACAAATTTTAAGGACCATAATTTAGATTAGATGATCTCAAAGTCTTTTCCTGAAGTACCTGCAGGGTCACTTACCTCTCTCAAATAAAGCAGCATTTAGCAACACATACCCAAATTAATGCTATATTGAAGTCTTTTATTATGCCATCTGCTCCTCTGCCCAACATCACCTACTTCATAGCTTCTCTCAACAGCAACAAACTGTTGGTCCTTTGGGGGCCACAAAGAAAGAAAGAGTCTCAAGACCTCATTCCCTGGCACTCTTGAGAACTGTGTGGTACCAACTTCCCCCAGCCACACTAATCCCACCAGGTGGATTGTCTCTGATGGAGCTGAACAGGATTTACATGCAGACCTCGGGAGAGGGTCTGACAGATTGTGCTTGACCTGAAGGCCATAGGCTGGCCTTCCTTGTCTAGAAAATTAATTCTTCTGAGAGACAGGTACTGGGTCACCAAAATTTGCTCTTTGAAACAGGTATATTTTATTTTACTTCATTTTCATTCATCTCCCAAGTCCTTGGCTTGTTTCCCCTCACCCCTAAAAAAGCCTTCCAAAGCTTTACATAAGACTGACAGTATTTTAGCTGCTTGTGTAATTCTTCCTTTCTCCCTCTTTATGTTGGCACTGTTTTCTTCAATCATTGGTACCACCCTGAAGGAAAGATTAGCTAAAATAAGTTACAATTGAGCACTAGTTCTTTCCTAATTCTGAGATGGAAACTTCTTTTGGTCTGAGTATTTTATGATCCTTAAGTTCCTTCTGGTTATAGTAATTTCCATTCTCTTATTATACATCTTTTCCTCTGTAGTTATCGTCATCCCTACTGAAAACTAAGCCAAAAATATTTAGCATTTTTGCATGTTGTGTGTTATTGTTATTCTCTACCCTGCTTGCCATACAAAAGCCTTTTCTTTGTTTTCACATAATTTGCAACAACATATTCAACTTTTTGAAACAAATCAGAATGAAGCCTCCCCCCTTCCTCTCCCATTGTTCACAGTTAGTTTTACTATGAATCTTCAGGCTGGCAATTCATCCATTTCAGTCTGCAGACCAAGAACTCATAGAATCATATATTGGTTTGGGTTGGATCATCTTCTTCCACCCTCCCACCATGGCCAGGGACATTTTCCACTAGACCCATTTACTCAAGGCCTTATCCAACCTGGCCCTGAACACCTCCAGGAATACAGCATCCTTGAGATTGTTTCCAAATTTTACAAATATATGACTTAAAGAAATCAAGTCCTCAGGCTCCTTACACCTGTGATCAGCTTATTTAATTTTGTCAAATGATTCAAAACCTAAATTATTAACCAACTTTCCTATATTCCCCCCTATTTCAAACAGAATCAGATCACAATTACCAAGTAGGCATTTTGAAGTCCCACTTACTCTAAGTGTAAACTGTTCCTGAATAGGAAGGGTCCTGAGCACATCACCAGTCCCAGACACTCATTCTACCTCCTCTGGCAGGCTGATCCACCAGGGGTCAGCCCCTCACCTCGACGGCAGAGAGACTTTTCATAAAGGCATCCAGCAACAGGACAAAGGGGAATCGTTTCAAGATGAGGGAGAATAGGTTTAGACTTGATCTGAGGAAGTTCTTCTGTACAAGGGCGCTGGGACTCTGGAACCAGTTGCCCAGGAAGGTTGTGGATGACTCCTCCCTGAGGGTGTTCAAGGCAAGTTTGGATGAGGCCTTGAGCAGCTGAGTCTAGTTGAGAGGGAACCCTGCCCATGGTGAGGAAGTTGGAGTAGATGATCTCTATGGTCCCTTATAACCTAAGCCATTGTATGATTCTACAATGATTCTATGACTGACTCATTTTCTCTAGAGTCACCTTGCTGATGTAACTCACGCCTGGACTATGTGACTGCTAGGATCAGCTAGAGCAGAAAGAGTGAAGCCAATTCTTTCAGCAGCTGATTAAGCATAATCAGTCCAAAATTATTTTCTAGAATATCATCATTGCTTTTCAAAACAAAGTCTGAGGCAACACTAATTTCCTGTTGGTTCAGTGAGTAGTTTAAGGAAGAAACTTGCCAGCAATCATATCCAGGAATACCTTGGCCCTATCATTTCTTCTCTGATCTCTACCTAGGAAAGCAAACCACCTCATAACAAGCAATATTTATCTAACAACACTGCAGAGATGCCTATCCCTATTTCAAGTCTAACCCTGGGGCTCAGATTCTTACACTCCTTCTGTCATCCTTCTCCAAAGTGATTTTGAGCCAAACTGATTTCATCTGTCCTTTTTACACCAAAGTATTTTTCGTATTATAGTATCTAATTACTGCTGCACAACTTTCACCTTCGGTATTTCTGAACAGCACAAAGCACAAAGCATTTATATACATTAATTATATACATTAATACATCTATTCCAGTTTTTAAGAACATTCTACCATGCTTCTGATACTCAGATGTTTTATATCCTGAGCTCTATCAGAAGCTCAGATTTCTCAGGCCTTCAATATGTATACACAACATTTCAGCTGTTTCTTAGTAACCACATCCCATTATCCCGTAAAACCTTTCTCTAGCTGCAGTGCCTGACTGACATTTTCCTTAATCTCAGAGCTCTTTTCTTTCTCAATTAGTACTAGTCTTCTACATACTGGCACTTCTCCATATGCTGAGACAAAAGCAAAGGTTTACCCAACAGCTCTCTGCTGAAAGCTGAATGGAAGTTGCAAAGGTTAGTCAAAGTTTTTTTTCTATACACTGCAGTTCCCAGACATTGTACTAGCCTTCTTCTCTAGAGGCAAATTTTCCAAGTACTCAGGCAGGGCCTAACTGGGAGAGTCATCTCCTTAGGGCTCTCTCCTCAAGGGCTCATAATTCCACTTAAGATTGTCAGACTATATACTCTATCTCTTCTCCAGTAAAGTATGTACATACTGGAAGAAAATCTATTGTCCTTGATCCTATCATGAAAGCTAATGATGGACTCTTTCCTTCCCACTCAAATCCCTTCATGATCTCTCTCAGCTTTCTCATTCTTCCTTATCTTCCCATTCAGCAACACCAAAAGTCAAGAAATCTGCAGCTCCTCAGTCACATAAGCCTCCTCTTAATTCTTGGATCTGGTTTAAGTTCAAGCCTCATCATCAGCTGCACCTTGACCCACTCCCATTTGGTTTTTTCCTCCTCTTTTTTGAACTGTTCAGTGTTTTCATACATACTATATTTAGGCATCTTTATTAAAACTGCCATTTTCAGGCTTCCTCCACTGCACCCTTGATTATTAGTTCTCATCTCTTTCAAGGACTTGCCTTCGAAAAGGATGCACACTAAAATGCCTTGATGTACTCAGCAGTTATCAGCTGTGTGACTTTCAAAACCTTCTGTCTAAAGGAACTTCAGCCTGTCATTTAGTTTGGATGGGGTTAGCAGCAGAAATCAGTCTTACACTGTAAACTACATTCAAATCAGTCACTGATCCTCAGGAAACAAGATTTTCTTCTAAATCACCCCTGCCCCTCAGAAAAGGCCCTACTCTGGCTTTGCTGACCTCTGCTAAAAGCTCAATGCTTTAGAACAAACTGGATGTGTCAGAGATGTCTGCTTTGCCTATTCCCATGGAAGTCTATCCACATCTGGCACAATTAGAGGCCAAAAAAATTTTTAAAAATAAAAAGAATTCACATATTTTTAACTCACAAATGCTTGTAAGCAAGGGACTGTTTCCTTTCCTAGCAACCAGTGTTCTTGACTAGTATGGGTCACGTCCTCAGAAATGAGAACAAAAAGTGTCCCCCATTGCTGGGATCTACCACTAGAGAAAAAGGAAGACAAAAAAAGGGCAGGAAAAGAACCATCAGAAGAGGGAGAAACAGTGAATGGGCACAGCAGCTAGCAACAGATTAAGAAGAATAGAAAGCTCTGTGCACCACCACCACACATCCCCCTTGGAAGCTGGAAATGCACCTAGAAACTCCATGCAACATTTCTGTTTTCTGCCGAAGTTACCGCTTTTTTTTTTTTTTTTTTTTTTTTTTGGTAGCTGGGCCACAAACCCAACCAGTCAAATTGTGAGAAAAAGCACAGCTTTGCACTGTAAAACACTTGACAAATAAACAATAGACTGAGAAGTTAAGGTTCTCTCTACCTCATTACCTTCTCTCTTCTCTTTCCTGGCCTGTTCCTTGCCCTTCGCAAGATACAGCATGCTTATGTGAGGATGAGGAACATGGTAACTTTCCCCCCCCCCTTCAATTCAGTATAGCCCCTGTAATTGTTGCTTATCATGTTAAATTTATTGTAACAGTATTTCAATTAACTTCTAAAAGTATTCTTTTTTGGCCCAACAAACCTGGTACTACTGATTTTTAAAAAAAAAAAAATAATCAGGTAACAAGATCAAATCTAGGATTATTCAGAAGTCTGGTGTGTGGTTTTTTTTGTGTGTGTTTGGTTTGGGGTTTTGTTACTCCTTTTTATCATTGGACAGTGTTTATTCAAGATATAAACCTTTACATGAGAAAAATTAAAAACTAAGCCTGCCTTTGATTTTGAGAATTTTACTCCCTTCCCCACCCTCAAGCAACAAGGGAAAGGTAGGTATTGAGGGAACAAAAGAGTAACTCTCACTGTCAGGTTTTGATTTTTCTCTGAAAGAGAGCTCTTTCAGACCAAGACCCACAAATGGAGCTAGACAACAGGGTAAGCATTAAATCTCTAGGACACTTCTCCTCCTACCTCTCTATTTCATAGTGCTATAACATTGCACATTGATTTACTTCAGGAGAATCTATAAAATTAATGACCCATTTTTGGTCAAAAATCCCAGCTGTGAATCAAATGGTCACTTAGCCTATAAAATGCTAAAAACCCATAACCTTCTTCCCTTTCCCCCAGTATGTTCTGGTACAAAAGAAAAGTGAGGATGTTTTCCAATGAATAAAAAAGATAAAGAACTTTGAGAAAGAAGCATAGCTACTTTTAGCACTAGCAAAAATCAAAAAATCACTCTGGTATAGCTGCATAGAAATGTTTCATTTGTCTCTCCCAGCCATTATTCAGTCCCTGAAACAGTTTCTCTGTAACTGAATTATCCCAGACTTTCTCTGTAAATCTGCTAATCCTGAAAAGAAAGAGGATAAAGACAACTACCTCCCAGTTCTGAGTTTATTTCTGCAGAAGTAAAGATGCTTTGTATTAAGTGGCTATAATAGTGGTGTTAGTAATAGAAGAAAATGCATATCCAGTTTAGGGAGATGGAACAGAGATATCCTAGCTATGGAAGATCTGTTCAACTCAAGTATATTTACAAGAATTGTGCCTTCACCTTGTTGGCAACTTATTCTCTGCCTTCAAGCTAGAAGATTACTTAAGTAACATATCAATGGTCTTCAAAAATAAGTACCTCATTGTAATGAAAAAGAAATGGACCACTAGTTGTCACAGCAGAATCTAAATTAGGTTTCTATATTTAGAAGTACCACCTTTCTTTTGAGGATAATAATGTGCTTCAGTTGAAGGGCAAAAGAACTCACACAACAGTAGTATAGAAGCTCCTGAACCCAAGTATAGGTGACAACAGACTGAAGTAAAATAAATTTATAACAATGATGGGTATTGAATGTAATTATAACATCAAAATTAACACTCATCTTGTAGATGATGGGAGACATACAAAATTGTAAAGTGAAGTTTAACTACTTAAGCTCTAAATGAAAAGGACACAACTATTCAGTCCCTTATTAGCTTTTTATTTATCACCTTTCAAACAGAAATTAATTAAAACATGATAATAATACCAAATATCTGTTATAGTAGCAGTGTTGTAGTTATTAAGGTCTGAAAATGAAGACTGGCAGTTTTATTTCAGAACTGTAGAGTTCACATTATTTAAGCTTAGCAGTTTAATTCTGCCTATATCTGTCAATCTAATAAAATCTATGAGCTCTTCCACTTGCCTTCCTCCACCTTTGATTTCACAAAAATGTCTAAGATTTTTCTGCCACTGCATTTCTCCCTATGAACTTCAACTACTCCTTTATTTTGGTCACTGACAGACTTCAGAAAGCTGATCCTCTGTAACTGCAATGCAGTATTTTAAAGTAGACTCCAGAAGTGAAAATTACTCCTACTTCATTTTTGCCTTTAATTCCATTTCGTGTTCTCTGTAACTGAAATGTTCCCAGTCTGCATTTATTAAAAAGTCAAGGTGACCCCAACTCATTTATTTTGCATCTGAAACATCCAACAACTCCAGATGTTCCATTCCAAATACATCCAATTTATTTTCATTTCCATTTTAACCAGACACCAGATCCTCTAGGACAGATTAGAAAAAAATGCAACCTGCTGAGCAAAGCTGCAGTACTAAAAAAAGCTGTGCTATACAAAGTGTGATAGACTTCATATTAAAGACTACTGTGATTCACACAAATGCCATAAAGGGGGAGGGGAGGGAAGCTATTAATAAAAAATACATAGAATTAACCACATGACTGGAACATAGCCATTAATTAGGAAAAATGTAATTCTCTATAGTATGCAATATGCTATAATCTTAACTTTTGGCCATACAGCCATAAAGAGGAACTGTCCATTAACTAGCAGTTTAAACGTTTAGCCAAACATTGGCAAGTTGCTGAAATACTTCCCTGCCTTCTTGCTAAAGCTCCCTGCCATCTCCAATTTCAGTACACATTCTGGCAGATATTATTGCTTTATCTAAAAGGTTAAACCCATCCTTTTTGTTCTTCAGCCTGGTAATACTTTGCAGCTCTACTTTTCACATGTAAAAGCTTAGACCTTTTTCAAGAGTACTTTCTCCATGATGCACATCCCACTGAACTAAAGGTTATAATAGTTTTAGAAACATAAAATGTATCTTGATGTGAGTTCGCATTCTGCTGCCTGATCCATCTTTTCCAAAAGGAGAACTCTAATGCTGGGCTAAAAACTACGTTTTAAGGACCAAAGCAGCTTGATGGAAAACAGAAATAATATATACACACACACATTCACGCAAACTTTGTTGGAGACGTGTTGTGCCACATAAGCTAGACCACAAGCTGATTTGTAGCAGGAAGCAGAGGCCAGAGGCACAGCCACCCTTCCACACAGCGCTTTGTTGCAGTGTGGCTGGGAAGCAGCAGCCAAGTCAGACCACGGTTATGGCACCCTTTCAACCACTGCTTCTTACCAGGGCATGCACTGAATACTCACAGACACTGAATACTGAGAGCAGCTGTGCAAGGGCAAAGAGTTAACTTTTCTTCCCTGTCCCCAGCCCCTCAGCAGTATTTCTGAAATCAAATCCTCCTTCAAGAGGACAACACTCCATACAAAAACTCGATGTCTATGAGTGCTTCTTAAAGGACACAGCACAGATAAATATGTTTCAATATATTTTGCCTATCATTTTACAAATTAAAAAGCATAGGCAAGAACTGAATTTCAGCCTTATGATAATTTCAATATAAAGAGTATTAAAAGCACTCAAACCAGATTCTGCATTATGTGCAAACCAGCCATTTAAGCATTTACTCCAGAGCTTCTCCCCATGCCTCCTGGGGTGGGGGAGTATTCTTGGACACTTACAGAGTCTGGATTCCTTCAGGTTTTACATATTAGCAAAAGACATCTGCTAACATATTAAACAACTTCTGTCTGAAAATCAGTACTCTTTCATAATAACATTTGCATCTCTAATATTTTGCTTCTTGGTTTTTCTGCCTGTTGCACAAGTGGGCAGTGGAGTAGAGAAACAATGACATTTGCAAAGGGAAGCTCAGTTTCAAGATCCTCTTCTGTTTGCTTCTGAGCAGTTTTCATTGCTCCTCACTCTGAACCAACAACCTCAACCTCTCTCTCCTATCTCCTGTGTTGGCAGCAAAGCTATGCTTCAGCAGGGAAAGGGACTGCTTGACCAAACAAGGTCTCCATGAAATGTTCTGCGAGATTTCCTTCTGTTTTTTAGAAACGTGGGAGTTTGCCCAAAAATGCATTTCTGTGGCTACCTTAATCGTCTAACAATGGTTGAGGGCATAATCCACTTCAGAATACTTATTTAAATGGACTTCTCAGTTGGAAACAAAAGCTGTTTCTACCTCTACCATATTATTACAGCTAATTGAGCGGGGGAAAAACACTTGCATTAGAACAATGAGTATTATCCTCCACAGCACAAACTACTGAATTTCAGAGGGTATCAGCCATCAATTCTGAAGTCTATACAGTCCTGAGTGAAGGGCAACATTTAATCCAGATTTCTATACCAAGTTTTGCAAAAGGATTTCTGTTTTGACAACAGTTACCACACTGGAACATCTGAGAATACTCTAGTTTTTCCCCCACACTAAAAGTGGAGCCTAGATGACCATCAATTTCAGAAGCATCCATGTTTGTTAAGTCAATGCTCAAATTCTTGCGTTTACCAAGAAAAAGTGTGAAACTGGACCAACCTAAACTTATTAAACTAAGCATTAAGTTTATTTTTTAAGTAAAATTGTCCCATACTATGCTTTCTGCTAGGTACTACCAAATGGTAGTTAGTGTTAATTTTTTTAATGATCAAAGTAAGGAAAAATATGTAGAAGTTCCTTGCACTTGTTAAAATAAAAGACCTATTGTGTTCTAGTTATAAAACTCGTGTGCAAATGAGTGATTTGTTTTTTCCCCACAGTAGATGAAGAAGGTATGTTATATTAAGAGCATAATTATTATTAGATGCTTCTCAGAAAAGCATGCCTGGAAAAAGATTTGTCCCTGTACAAGGAACTGAACTAACACAGGTCTGGGAAGAAGGAACCAGATGACTTTCATGTACTATAAAAATAAGCTTGCCATGCAAATATATTTGCATCATAAACTATTAGAAAAAGAAAAACTCTCTTCTGCCTCAGATTACTCTCCTTAAATGCAGGTTATCTACTTTTGGACTCTTACTGGAAGTGGTTTCAAACAACTGTGGTACATCAGCAAGCATCTGTCCATGAAATTAATCTATTTACATCAGAGTTGGCAGCTGCAGAGACAGCTGACTCTGTAGCCAAAGTATTTACACTTCCACAGAACCAGACTGAAGGAACTGCAGCCGTGCCTGCGTGAGCTGGATAGTTACATGCCGAAGTGTAGTTGGGATGAAACCCCCATGCTTGGCACTGGGAATGTGAACCATATGCCCATAAGAGATCCATGCCAGGCCTTGTCCCATGGAGCTTCAACCGTGCTCCCATCACCATTGGGAGCTGTGAGCTTGAAAATGAGACAAGAGTAGACCAGAGAAAATGCTCAGTGTGCAAGGTGAGGGCATCACACCCAACTCATCTGCTGTTCTGCTACACATCATTTGCTGCAGTAGGCATGGCCTGCGCTATAGCCAGGCACTGATGCTGCTGCTTATCAACAGAGGATCACAAGCTGCTCTAGGAGCTCAAAACTGCCTTAGAAAGTACTTCTCTACTAGAGAGGCAGAGACAGCATCATGGGGCCACTGCATTAAAACTATCAGCAGTCCTCCCCTGTTTACAAGCAAAAATTCACATCCTTTTCACCAAGACCACTTTTGATAGGAGGAAATCTTATCGCAAGGGCCAGGAAGTCCTGGGCTAGGCTGGTAAGTGAGTACACACTTTTTTCCTACAAGAAGTCTTCTGTTGGACTGGTGATGGCAAGGCTCCCCAAGAAGTCATGTGTTTTGACATTTACTCTTTCATTGCAGTGCATCGTTCCTCTTGTAACTTCCCATCTCTGAAGAAGCAAGCAGATGTCTCTGTATTTGTTACATTCATACCACATTTCAGGACTTCAGTTCCAAACATGAGGGTGGTTTTAGTTTGGATTTTGTTGTTGTAGTGGTGCTTTTGTGTTTGTTGGTTTTTTCCATATTAAAAGAGGAAAAAAAGATTCAGCCTTCCCCAAAACTGCAGGTGTGAGGTAGCAGACCAAAGCACCAACCACATCACCTCTTGACATTTCTCTAAGTTCAGAGAAACCTCTTCCAGCCCTACCAATATAATCACTTCAGCTGAGTAACCTCAAACATAAGAAATGCTCTGACAAAAACATCCTGGGGTGGGGCTGAAAAAATCAGCTTTTAATCACAGGTCTCAACATGCAGAGTTGCTATCAAAACATCCACACTACTATCAGAAAACACAAAGCATGCCAGGTAGATGTTTACTTATTGTACATGTGATTATTTTTTTTAAATGCCTGTGATCGTGTATCTGGTACTGATGATCTCAGTGCACATGCTGCACGAGCCTGCACAGTGTGGCTTCTAGCATGGGAAACAGCTTGAAGCATACCTGAAGAGCTTTACCTAAATGTCTACGGATTTGTACCTTGTAGCCATCCAGGATGACAGATTTTTTTCTGCCCTCTACCATAACACATATAAAACCCTAGCCAATGAAGATATTGTATGTTTGAGTATTTCAGCGTAGAGGCAGGATTTGGGGGCTGTGCAAGGGCAATGAGTTAACTTCTAGTGTATACCTTCAATGTAGGTACTCAAATTTGTGTGGGGATTTTTGAGGCATGGAGGTGTGACTGAAGACTGCCTATGCCATGTCTCAGCTTATGTCTTACAGCCAAGACTTGTAAACACTGACCTACAATATAAAAGCTTAATCCATGTGCCTATTATTTAAGAACATTCAAGTGAGTAACTGCAGGCTGAAGACTGCCAACAAGTGCATTCGGGAATACCACAGATTGTCATTGCCTGAAAACCGTTTACAAAAGACTTCACTCAAGAAACTCTGTGGCATTATCATGTTATTGCACTACCCTGAACTTTTGATTTTGTGGAAATTAAATTGCTTCTTTGCATCAATCCTCTCAGTACCTGAGTTTTAAATCCCTCTTTTTGGCAAGGCTTAGTTGCAGCTAACGCAGTGATCAGGTTAGCTGAGACCTTTTTCAACTGGCATCCTCATCAATTCTTTCACTTTTTCTGATGCTTGCAAAACAGCTGATTGCATCCTATTAACAAGGCCTGATGGCAGGAAGCTGTCCTCAAGTAGCCCCATTTATTTTCTTTTTGAGGCACATGGAGTAGCATTGAGTAATTGTACATTCAAACCAAAGACTTTCACATGAAGTGACTCACAGACATGTAAGTGGTAGCCCTCAACACAGGCTGAGATATGATGACTTTGAAGCCAAATATCAGGCTTTATTGTCTGTGTGGTTGGCTATTTAATATTTGACTAATTCAGGCATGTGTTTCCAAAGATCTAAATAAACCATATCCAGATGAAGGGATTATATGGATTTCCTGTCAAAGCCATGAAAATCACAAACTGTAAACTACAGATTATTTTGTCTTGCTGTATGGGTTTGTTGTTTAGTTCTGGTGAAGCATACTTTGAACTGGTCACATAAGACTTGTATGTAACTTTCATTTGTCAGAAAGCCACTCTCAGATACATGCCATGCTTTGAAGTTTTACATAAGAAATACTTTAGGCTGACAAATACCCACAGCCATGCATGGCAGCTAGCGCTATGGAATTAAAGCTGGGATGGTCATAAGGGGGCTGGGGAGAATGAGGAGAGTGTATGACCCAGGTGGCTACTGAAATGATGCTAATCAACTTCTGATGCTTGTATCAGGAAGCAAAGAAAACCATGAAGGCCCAGAAATTTGACTTTACAGCTTCACTTCTTAGGGGTGGTAACATCATCTATCCTGCCTTCATTGAAAAGGATGAAATCACTACAGAGATAGTTGTTTGCTTTAACACAGGGGCACAAGAGGGCATAAAGAGAAATTTCCAAGGAGGCAGAACAAAGACTTGAAAGAGACATGTGAAAATGGAATAGCGTAATTGCCTTTCTGAACACACATATAGCTCCCAAATCAAAAGGCATTACAAGAAAAAAAAATAAATCTGAAATTTAAAAGGGAAAAAAAAAAAGCCAAACAAACAAAACACAAAACCAAAACTACTTCCTAAAAATGCTGGCCAATAAAATCTTATCTCAGTGGTGTATAATACCAGAAGCTGCTAACTACTGTTATTCCTATCTCTTCCTTCACAAAAATGGGAGCAGTTATACTAGGGCACACTAGGTCACTACCTGGTTTCAGCAATTCCCTCCTCCCTCTGCCCCCTTCTCCTCCTTGAAAATGGAAAGGGGCACACAAAACAATCCAGCAGCTGCTGGCAAACAGCAGTTTATGGACTGACTTCCTGAGCCAGAGTCCTCATCTTATTTCATTGTCCTCTCCCTGAGTCAGCACAACTGATTGCTGCATCCATGGACATTTTTTTACCACCACAGCACAGGCAAAGGCGATGTGGCAATAACTTCATTACTCCTTTTGCCTGCTTGTGAAGCTGCTGTTCCAAGGTTTCTCTGAACATTCATTGGTACTTCAAGGCCATCACTTCGTGTGCTACCTCAATAGCATTCATTGCCATACAACAGCTCTCTTCCAAGCTAGAGAACACAAGGCTGTTAAAGACTCCCAAGAAGTTACTTACTATTCAGTATTTTCTTTTGACCTTTTCACTTTTACAGTTCTACTATATAATCCTTGAGGTAACCAGACTGCATTCACCAAGCCAAGGACACATGCACTGTTAATTTCCACAGTGACATCATTTGGTTTTGCTTTGTCCTTATTACTCTTTTTCTACTGCTTGGTGCTATTTAGCTGACCACTAAAGCTAAACCCTAGATGGAAACAGAAAGCCATTAGTTAAGGATAATTAAGGGCATATGACGACTACCTGCTCTTTCCAATGATGTCAAAATGCTTGGTAAACAACCAAGACTGCATTTAGACTTAATAATTTTAGAGGTATTCTAGTACCAGAATATTTTTTTTTAATGCCATCAATGCATTTTTGAATGAAAGAGCTTCACAGGGAGACCTACAGCAGAGCAGAGAGTTTGACAAAGGAATTTCACCATTTTATGGAATTCCAAGTTCATAAACATTTGAAAATAGAACTAATGTTATTTCAGATTAATAGCTGATCTACCAGAACATTGTGTTTCCGTTAGTACTTGACACTGTCAACACTTGTATGAAATCAATGTGTTCCTCACTTGGAAGATGGGTGCAGGCCAAAATAACAAAACTTATTAAAGTTGACAGCATTATCCTAGGGTCTTGAAAGAAACTTACCTTTGGAAAGTTCCCTATTATTTGAGAAAGAAGGCAGTGGTAATGGTTTTAATATGCTTGATACTGTCAGCAGTTAAAAGATGGTTTAGGTCAACACTTCCAATGCATTTCTTCTATGAATTTTTAAAAGCTAAAAAAATATTTTTGTCATTTAAAAAAAACAACCCAAACTTTAACATTTACTGTAAAATCTTCAGAGTCTTACAGACAAAATAATAGAAGAAAACGTTAACAATATAAGGCTTACAGGGACAGAGACTGTCAAAAGATACTTGGTCTACCATCTTTTTATAGTCATGTTACCTTACAATGAGGAAATCTGCAAGCACAGAGTATCTTTAGGTCATCAGAAACCCACACCCCTTTACCAGAGAAAAATCCATACTTTTTCTAGTTTCATTATTTTATTTCACAAAGTATTTTTGTGTTGATAAGTTTCACTTTGGTGTCTTTCACTATTCATTGCCTTGGGTGAACTTTACATGAACATACTTCCTGAGGCTATTCAAAAGGATGTTTGCCAACAAAGCATCTTGTACAGATGGAGACTGATCAGAAGATACACTGATGATATTGTCAAAACCATACAGAAGACCCCTATACACATCAGCCTAGACAGAGAATTTTCCTTTTTGGTTCCTGAACATTTTAAGACAGCATTTATAAGATTCTAGATTGTAAGAGTGCACTCTTAATGGCAACAACATCTCATCAGGCATCTATCAACAAATCCCTTGCTGACTGAAAGGGAGACATAAATATTGGAGTTTATTCTTCCACGATAGATTTTAGTATAAATTTTTAAGCTCTGAAAAGGAAAAAAACACAACAAACCATGCTTGAATTCTGTGCTATACTGGTGTCAAATACCCATCTGACACAAGTTCAACTTCATCTGAACATTTCATCCAAGCATTATCAGTAGGAGTTTTATAAAGAAAGAAAACAAAGTATAGCTGTCTTAATTTAGAATTAATGCTTTGCAACTGGAAAACTAATTTAGGCTTCAGAAAGTAGAGCAGAAATTATGTTTGAGGAGTACTAAGAATAAAACTTACATAATGCCTGACCTAAAGTAAACATTAAAGAAAGTGATACTTGTATTAAAAAGATACCTGCTGATTTCTATTTTCATAACATCAGTGATGGGGCAGAAGAACTCTGTTCCTGATTAACATTTCATACACCAGGCATCAAGATACTATCTCCTGAGGTTTTTTGGGGGTTTCAATGCAAGAAAAATACAACAAAAATCCTTATTCTGAGGATTTTGTAAGTATTTAAAGTACCTTTATGCAGAGTAACTAGACACTCCAAAGTATTTCACATAACAGAATTTAATCAACTTATAATAATCCCGTATAATGATGTCATATAATGCCCTCTGCCACATTCCACCAGAGAACCCCATAGAAATTTTCTTTTTAATCTCTTTTACCCATCCTAGCTATTAAGTCAGCTTCTCAGTTTTTAGGAATAAACATCTTCTGGACACTTCCCAGCACCAGGCACAAGGTAATGGGCAGAAAGGAAAATAAAGATGCATCATATAAACAATTTAAAAATATTCAAGAGTTTGAGAACAATGGAAAATGCATAGTGAGTCACTAGACTTCTGATAAGGACCATCTTGCACTGCTGACAGAAAAAACTGGTGGATCATCTATCAGTTGAATTCTAAGAGATGACTATGAAAGAATATTAGGCATAAGTACTGCCATCCTTTCATCACATATGCAAATTTCATTACAACTTTATTAAGAGTAAAAAAAAATTCCAAAGCTCAGGAGTAGAGGACTGAAAATTTGTACAGGCAACCTAAACCTCTAGCCTCATGCATATAGGAAAACTAAATGTTTTCCCACTTCTCAGTGGCTGACAGAACTTGAAAAATGGCATGAGCTGTTCAATCTGTGATCTCCTGAACTCAAAACTGAATTCCATCATGTGAAGTATATTGACCCCACAGGTATCACAACTCTCATTTGAACTTTTATATTTCACTTACTAAGCAAACAAAGTGAATGAGAGAGCAGACATAGGGGAAGGGGGCATAGGGGCTGTCTGGAACTACATATATTCTTCTACTCTCAAACACTTCTACAACAGAATTACATCCTGAGATTAGGATCTTCTTAAGCTTCCAAAACTGAATACCATGTGTTTGACTGCTTAGAAGCCAAGCAGCTATGTTTCAGTAACTGACAAAGTGGCAGGCTGCCACAGAACACAAACCCAGAAGAGACCTTGCTCAAAACCAGCCTACCTTGTCAGATGCCTTTTGAGCTCAGGAGCCTAAAAACCTGTGCTTCAAGGCAACCACAGAAGCTGGAATAGTCTTTAAACAGAAGACTGTTCAGACCAGTCCCTAGGAGGAGATGAAAGACTGTGTAAATGAGTATCTTAATTATTTTGCTGACAAGTTTTGTACTCAGGATTCACAAGTTTTATTTTTAGTTCTGAAAAAGTTTGCTTTTTTATGGTCAACCCAGTTGGCTTCTTCCTGCTTTCACCACTCTTACCACTTCAGCAAGAGAAATTACAGTACCTCCCACTCCGGCTGCTCATAGGTTTTCCTGTAAAGGTCATCTGAAACTGGGATGACTTGATATAATCATAGAATGGTTTGGCTTGGAAAGGACCTCTAAAGGTCATCTAGTCCAATGCCCCTGCAGTCAGCAGGGACATCCCTCCACTGTATCAGGTTGCTCAGTACCTTGTCAAGTACCTTGAATATCTCCAGGGATGGGGCCTCAACTACCTCCCTGGGCAACCTGTCCCAGTGTTCCACCACCCTCATGGTAAAGAGCTTGTTCCTAACATCCAATATAAATCTCCTCTTCTCTAATTTCACACCATTGCCCCTTATCCTCTCACAACAGGCCTTTGTAAACAGTCCCACTGCAGCCTTTTGCTACTGGGTGTCCCCGGAGCCTTCCCTTCTCCAGGCTGAACAATCCCAACTCCATCAGCCTGTCCTTGTAGCAGAGGTGCTTCAGCTCCCTGATCACTTTCGTGACTCTCCTGTGGACTCTCTCTCATCACGTCCATATCCTTTCTGTGTTGAGGGCTTCAGAGCTTGACACAGTACTCCAGGTGAGGGCTCACCATGCAGAGGGGCAGAATCTCCTCTCTCAATCTGCTGGCCACACTTAGCCTTCAGGGCTGCGAGTGCACATTGTTGGCTCATGTCCAGCTTCTCATCCACCAGCACCCCCTAGTCCTTTTCTGCAGTGCTGCTCTCAATCTCATCATCCCCCAGCCTGTATTAATATCTAGGATTGCACCAAACTAGGTGAAGGATCTTGCACTTTAATCTCTTGAGGTTCAATAAGGCGAAGTATTATGTGATAATACTTGCATTGTTATTCACAGAACTGTACAGGAGAGGTGGCTGCAACCAGAATTAATTTGTAATTAATTCCTTATTTATGCTTCCTACAAAATTCTGGCCTTTCATTTAAAGAACCATCTACTCAGCCCAAACATTAAGTTCAAATACAGTACTAGGGGTGTATCAGCCAGATCTACTTTCATACAAATAATGTGGAAGACCTGTAGAAATGAAATGGTAAGGCTTTGGGCACATTAAGGAAGCCTTTCCATCTGCAAATGAGTCCTACACTACCTAGAAATATGTTTGACATATTGTAGTGTTCCCCCCACCTTAAAACCAGAAATCTTTCTATTTTCAAGCAATCATACCTTCTTTTTTATTTTAAATCGCTTTGATCAAAAGAATCGAAGTTTGCACTAGAGACACACATCACCCTGCAGAGTAATGATGTGTTAAGAAGGCACCTCCGTGACTCACCGTACCCTCAAATAACCTCCAGACTGTTCTGACAAGAGCTACAGCAGAACAAGCTGGCTGCTGACTCAATCAGATGCAATAGGCATGGCCTCATTCCCTTGCAGAATGCAGTGCCTTCTCTGTGCCATTAAATATGATTCATACACAGCACACTGCCAAAATCAAAGGAACAGATAAACATTAGCAGACAGTAAATTCTAAGTCTGCTCCTCTTTGAAAATTACATGCAAATAACTTCGAGTTTAATTCTGCGTACAGCAACTTGCCTTTCAACCTCAGAAAGGATGTTCCAAATTTACCACCTTCAGTAAAAGCACACATCCATTTTGACCGTGTAAGCACCCAAAAGAGACATCAAAGATGCCTGACACCAAAGAAACGTAAATAGATCCAGCATTTTGCATCAACTCTTTGTTAGTAGCACACTGGTGAAATCACTGACATCAAAAGTTATTAAAACAACGTCCATAAACTCCTTCAGATGTCATGGAATCTAACATCCATCTCAAACACTCAGAAAACAAGCCAGTGCCTTTGGTAGAAAGGAAGGCGTGTGACAGAAGAGCTTTGGAGCAATGCTGTCAGACAGAATGGCATGAAATAGCTCCTGTCTCGACAAGAAAGTCGGAGAGAAACAGACTTGGCTAATAATCCCATCCTTTTCAACAAGACAGGATGTGGTTCCACAATAGAGACACTATTGACTCCATTAACCTACAGTGCTGGAAACAAGTCATGAAAAATGGATTAATTTCCACTGCTCATTACCACCCTCAAAATAGCTGCTACAGGCTTACCTATCATTTGCAGTATTTTCTAAGAGAATACTATCACCCAGAGAGAAGCATTTCTTGGATAGTTTTAATATTTTCTTTCCAAAAGAACAAACAAATCCATGAGTTAAACCAAGTCTTCTGTCAGCTGATATTTTCATAGGATGAATTTCCTGTGGTACAATGAAGGTGCTCAAACCAGAAGAATCAATCTTTCTCTGCCTAAATTTTAAAGGCTTGGCTAGCGAGGAGTTGAATTTTCAGTTTTCAGTGATGTAAGGTGTGGGATTTTTTTTTCTGGTAAAGCAACAATTGAGATAGAAAACACATGTTGAGATTTCTAATAGTATGGTTATCAACAAATAAATGTGGTTTTATTTTACATGGCTATAATTTTCTTTAGAGATACCCGAGATCTGTACCATAATCTCTGAAAATAAATTTAGAGCTCATTTGCTTTTCCCAAAAAATTTCTCATTAAAGGATGGTATCAACTGCATAACCAATAAACATGTCTTTAGCACTCCCTAGCTTGATAAGCAGAAACATCCATTTATTAACACATCTGTATACTTCTGTTTTTATCAATACCTTCCCCAGCTTGTCCTCCATAGACTCAAGATATGGTAAGTCATCATGCTGCTTTGGTATGTAGTTTACTGAGCCTCTTTCTGTTTTTACAATAAATAAGAAATTTGTCAAATGAAGACAGCCTGGATATTGTCACTACTATCAATTCACAGTTGTTTTACCATAAAAAAAACACAGAAAAAGTACCAATAGGTAGGAAAAACACCTTCCAAATACTATTAACCTCTACAGCATATTTCTGAGATTTGTTTTAACTCATCAGGTAACTTATCCTCCCTTCATCTAAATTATGCTCCTCCTTCTGTTGAGCTGAAGATGAGCAAGAGACTGAAATACCACATTCGGCATCACAGAAGCATGATAGATTTTGTGGTGATATTCAAGCTCTTAGAAGTTCCAGCGAATGCTTCTCCCAGAGATGTAACTCCTTCCTGTGATAAGTCAGAGCGTAACATGTTTGGGACTGCACCACCATCCCCAAATGGGATTTTGCAAGGAAGGAGTCAGCTTCCATCCTGGGATAACTGAGAGCATCACAAAATAGCCTCCTGTGCCTCGCAGCAAGCAAAAGTCTCTGCCAGCCTCTCCAGCTGCATGGGGACAAGACTACAAGCAAGAGTTGTTCAAGCAGCCACAACACCCTTTCAGTGAAAGCCCTCCAGCAGCTTTGCTACCAGTCAGACAGCTAAACTGCAACAAAAGCTCGTCAATTGCCTGGGAAAGACCTGTACTTTTGCTATGGAGATTTCACACTGTCAGGTGACTAAATACAGGCTCTCTCATGGATGTACTTCAACATTTTCAGTACAGCTGTTTACTGTGTGTTCTGTGAACTGCTGTGACGGTCCACATACAGGCAATATGGGAACATGTCATTCGACTCTGAAAAGAGAGCTTTGAAGAATAGCTGAACAACTCAACATGCCTTCCTCTGAGGATAATGAGCACTCCTTGAAATAGATATTTATTGTTAACAATCCTGAACTCCACAGCAAATGCAAAGCTCTCATTCCACTGTGCCTGGACTGACTCACATGGAAAGCACATCTGTAACAGGGGCACAAGGCAGGCACTGGCACCAAGCACAGTTGAACAGCAGCACTAGAGGGGACCAAAGATCCAGGACACTGAATAAATACCCTAAATGACCTAGCAACAGGAAGGTGGCAGAGAATAAGCTTGTACTCCAAGCCCAGACTCAACTCTAACCTGACCTCAAAGAGTATGTTCTACACTGCCCTGGGAAACCATGCTACAAGCACATGATTCAAAAGAATGTCTAAAGGACCTTTTATCTGTTATAGCTACAGGAAGAAACCCATTTGCTATACACATCTGTGGATTTCATCAGAAATCAGCCTAGCCTCTTCTAAAAGCACTTAAGAAGACATTATGTGGCTCACTGATTGGTTCCTAAAGGGTTAGGAAAGACCGGGGATGAAAACCTGTCTCTGTGTTACATGGAGAGTTACATGGAGTTTGGCTAAGATGACCTCCCTACAGTCATCAGTCTTGTGAAATGCATCCTTGCAAAAGACCTGGCAAAACAAGGAAGAGACGTGAGAATGAAGAAAAGAATGGAGCTGAACAGTGGTAACCCTTCAACACTGTGTGTCTGAAGCAAGGAATGTGTAGGCATGACAGAAAAGGAATCCGTGACTCCTCAAGCCTAGATCTCTCTGCGGCCTTCATCCCAGTTCCTGAGGTTTTGTTACACAGAAGTAGCTGGGGGGTTCCTGCTTTCATTTTTCTTCTCCGAACTCTGCTGAAAGCTGTAAAAGTCCATCACTTGTAATCAGGGACTCTACAGAAGCTTACATACATACTGCTCTTAGTAGCCACTCCTCTATTCTCTGGAATCAAGGCAAGGGACTCTCTCTCATCCTTTTCCTCATGAATGGCAAAAATGACAGCAGGAAAACACCACAGAGGAGCAAAAGCAAAACTGCACCTGGACTCCATCTTACTCTCATCTGCAATTTTCTGTGGCAGCAGTAATGCTCCTTTCAAAGGTCAGACAAATAAAAACACTACCACCAGACATTCTATGACTCTCTTTATCTCAGCAAGTAGGATCTGCACAATCTGGTGAAAGAGCGGAATCATATGAAGCATCTTCATTCTCTCCTTGTCGAGAAGAGAACAGGGAGAACGCAGACTCCCCCTTTTGACATCAGTGAGCTCCTGCAACAGTTCTCTGATTTTGGAAGCTGATGACCTTATTTATATTCTGGCAGTCACCTGCCTCAAAAAGCCTTTTTAATGCATACCTCATCCTGGCTACAGTGGAGGGAGAGAGTGACCCAGCAGCTGCTGGAGACAGTCTCACATGCTAACAAATTCAATCTGAACAGCAAAAGCTAATGCTGAAACCAATCAAAACAATCAGAAGTTGTGGTAAACAGCACAACTACACTGTGATGTTTGCATTCTTTACTTGGTTCCCCTCACACCTATGTTTTTTTTGATTGTTTGCTGATGAAATCTCAATTCCCAGTTTTTCCTGCCAGCAGTCTCCATCCCAGCACAATCCCTTTGGACAGCTCTAGAAGCACCAACATTGCTTGCACTGTTATCAACCAAGAGCAGATAATTAAACTGGGCAGCAGTTTCAGCTTGGAACCAAATATGAGCAGTTCAAGTAGGCAACTCTACTGCTTTCACACCTATCTGGAATCTGCTTTTAAACCCTGAGATACAACCTCCTATCTCTAAACAATCAGCACATCCTGGAGGCAAAAGGAAGAAGTGACTGAATCCTCCTTTCTCAGCTGAGCAGCAATCCCAGTACTCAAAAAATGAATTATTGAATAAAACATAGCCAAATTTTTGCATGATAGCTAAAATTATCAAAATTTAACACCAGACAAAATGGGGAGTTATGGGAGAAAACAGCATATTTACTATTTCTGTGCATAGGGAATCATAAGAAATTACAACTGCTTTCACCTCCTGACACAAAACTACTTAAGAGAATGACTTGTCACCAATAAAATTGTATTTCCACCTTTCATGGTTGCAAGATGACCCTAGAACTATCAACAGGCTGTAAATCAGTGTTTGCATGAGTTTAGATAAATGACTCTGATCTGTAAACTGACCCATTAATCTCAAAGCAGAGCACTACTAAGCCCATGCCTACGTGGTGGAAACTGGCCTTTCTCCCCATACAGCAGAAAGATGAGATTTTTTAGGAGAAATTTCAGCACTTGGTTACAGTCAGGAACTACATAATTTACCCCCACCCTACAACTGCTCCCACTTGCCAGCTCATCCTTCAGAGGATGACTAACCCGCAAGGCAGGTCAATGAGCAGTAAAACTTACAAGAACAAAGAGCACACAGGTTTTGTCTGTGTGGCGGAAGAGACAGAAATACAGTCTGGTGAAGCGATCAAAGCCAGTGAGGAAGAGGGAAGGTGAGGGGAGATTTAGCAAAGGTGGATTCAAGCTACATTCTTTGGCACAGAACATCCAAAACGCTGCATTAAAATAAAAATAATAAAATCCGTGCAAGAACAAGTCAGTTAAAAAGCATGATAAAACCACTGGCCAACAACTATAATAGTTGAAAACAAACAGGATTGAAAATAATTTTACATACGGATTTTTTTTTTTTTTTTTTATTTTCACTGCTCTGCTGGGAAGGCTGTTCTGAGGATAACATTGCTTTTCCAAAAAAAATCCTCACAACTGATTAGCCTCACTTATTACACTTAATCTATGGTTAGTTCATATCTACATTCTCATGTCTACCTTGGATACGGAAAATAAGCCTTAGTTTCTGATAAATTAACATTACTGCTTTTACCTGCATACATGGTTACCAGTATTCATGGCTCTTCAGAGTTTTGGATCATGATTGAAAACAGAATTTCAAGAGAAGTAAATATCTGCTTTGGCCTAATGGCTTTTTTTCCATACGAAATTTGATATAAACAGTTGCTGGGTCTTCTCCATTTACTTTTTATAGTCAAAATGTTATTGCTGGCCAGCATAACACTATTCACTTTACTGTGTTTTATAAATCTTGCAATGACTTCCCTGTTATCTCCCTTTGTCATCTCTCATTTATGAAAATAAACAGATTTTTTTAGATCATTTCAAAGACAAACTCCAAAGACAACTAGCAAAAATCTGGATTCCATCAGTTTAAAGAATTATACGGAAACTACACTGAGAAAGCAAACAGCTCCGAGCACTATTCAAAATGTATACCCTAAGACCCTGGTAAAAAGCAGTGAAAAAGGTCCACATATACGTTAAAGAAAGAAGTTTCTCCAACACAAAGTAACTAGCTATTGACTACCTTTCATGATCTCACTGTGCCAAAAACATCCACAGCTAAGTAACAGACCGGTACTTGCTTTATACAATTTAATTATGTAGATTAAAAAGGGGGGGGGGGGGGGGGGGGGGGAAACAACACAAACAAACCAGTGCCACATTGCAAATACATACACAAAGCATATGTTAAAATACCATTAACATGTAAAAGGAAGTGGTTAGAACCTTGTAAAACTAGGGAAAAAGCCAGTCTGTCTCCCCTACTACAGAAAATTTGTTTGAACTAAGACAGACAAAGACCTGGGGCAGGCAGGCACAAGGCACAGAACAACTTACCGTTTTCTCCTTCTCTTGGTAGGTAAGAGATGCCAAATAATGTATTACCAAAAGGCAGGAAGATACAGGACCAACTGAATGACATCCCCTGCCTGAACATGTGGACCAGTCACCCTTCCTGCCTTCATTTGTACTTTATATGCACATTTGTAATGTTTAAGGAGATGACATTGGTCATTTTGCCACTATGAAAGGAAGCCTAGGTTAGATATTCAGAGAAGGGTTTACTAAGTCCCATTAAAGGTACAGTGATTATTCTAATAAATCATCTACTACACAACATGTGCTGATAATGTCATTTGTATTGAAGGAACTCCAAGTACGTCTATCATTAAAATACTGTGCAATTGCTAAAACAGCCAAAGATGTTGAAATCTACATTCTATGGCAGTGGCAGTAATTTCAGAGCCACATGCCAAAAGATTAATCACAGTTCACTGGGTATTTTGATAGTAACACAGGAAAGTAGCTTGTCCTGTATGATCATTTTAAAAAGTCGGCAAGTCCCCCAGAAGCATTAACTTCTAGTGGTAGGAATACTACTACAGTGCTCGTATATGCAAACTAACTGCCAAGATATAGGTTACCCATCTAATGGACAGAAGATCAAAAGAGCATACAGAAAATTACCTAAATTCTTCCCTAGGAGAAACTTGTTTACATTATGCATGTCTAAAGCAAACACAAATTACTGCATGTTTAGACAGAGAGCAGAGCTGCATCTCTACCTGACCACATTTTGGGGAGAGAAGAAAAAAAGCAGAGTCCCAGCAGGTCCTCTCTATACTGCATACACAGGTCAGGCTTACAAAAATCACCTGCAAATCAAACATCATTCTGCTAGGACTGCACCAGTCCTGACTAATCAGATAGTAGTAGTATCTGCGGCTGCCTTCATCAGTAAACTTGACAGCACCTACTGGAGGTTCATACAATTCTGTCTGTGTAGGTGATGCCTGACAGGAGTCAGTCTGCTACAAAAGTTTAATATAATCACAAATCTGTAACTGCCTTTATTTCCCCACAGAACAAAAGCTAGTAACTTACTATGAAGTAGGAAAGCAGCATCCATAAAGCCCTAAGTACTTAGTCAACAAATGCACACAGTGTTTCTATTTTAGTTTTATGTTATTTGCAATATGATGAAATTCCAAAATACTTCTCTGACTTAAGTCCATTGTAATTGCTCCAAATGGTTCTCAGGCTTACAAGACAACTATGCGCAAATACCGATCACTCTACTTGCCAACACGGATCAATAGAGAATTCTTCACCAGTTCTCAAACTGCCCTGCAAATGTTTCTTACTCCAAAAGTAAACTAGTACCAAGTCAGTCTGTCCCAAAAAACCCACAGAAAGAGATTCTTTGAAAGCCAGAGGTGCTGCCCAGTCTTCAGGACTAAAAATTATTAGCATCTTGCCTGAAATTCACATAGGAGCTAAACCTGGCAAATTTGAAGCAGTAGTTTACAGAAGCGTTGAGACCTCTTCATGCACCATCCTGTATAATCCACTACTACCAAGATGCCTGAAAGGGAAAGTGTTTTGCTGCATTTTCAAACTATCTTTCTGCAAGCTACAAAGATACACCCTGTCATTTTTCTAGTACTTTAGATAACCACAACAAGAAAAAGAAGTTGACTTTAAATTTAAAAGCAATAAAATAGTTTTATTTACAATACTTGAAGTACTACAAGTACTAAAAGCTTTGTAATTTAGAGCAGCAAAAGTAGAATCAGAATTATCTGGGTTGGAAAAAACCTCTAAGATAATCAAGTCCAAACATGAAACCAAAACCATCATGGCCATTAAACCATGTTCCCAAGTGCCACATCAACACATTCCTTGAACACATCCCAGGATGGTGACTCCACTTTCCTGACCACTCCTGAAGGAAAAAACCTTTCCTAATGTCCAACCTAAACCTCCCCTGTCACAATTTCAGGCCATTTCCTCTCATCCTACCACCCAACACTAGGAAGAAGAGACCAACCCCCACCTCATTCTAACCTTCTTACAGGGAGTTGTAGAGAGCCAGAAGGTCTCCCCTCAGCCTCCTTTTCTCCAGGCTGAACAAACCCAGTTCCCTCAGCTGCTCTTCACCAGACCTGTCCTCCAGGCCCTTCACCAGCTTTGTCCTGCTTTCTTGTTAAACACCGAGGTACCTGCTGAAGGCTACAGACTAACTACACCTGGGCAAATAGAAATACTGGAACCAAACCAAACAGGCTTTAGCTTGGCAACAGCCTCACTGGAACAGTGGTTAGGGATACAGCCTATTCCAAATACATCCAAATCCATATGCACATTGTTCTCTCAAAAGCTCATTATACTTTTAAACAGAAAATTAACATAAAAAAAGCTCTCTACAGCACATAAATGGATTTCAGTAATACTCATTCATACATAGCTTTATTATTATACTTTCAAAATGGCTAAATTCATCACTCAATGGTAAGTATTACTATTCATCTCATTTGAGAATTCAGGTAAGTGTTTCAGTGATTCCAGTGATTCAGTCAGCCCTACCCATCACTACTTAATTCTTATTGTGATGGCAGTAATACAGTTTGTAGCAATTCAGAATATGCATTTAAAATCTCAAAGTCCTTCAATTAAACACAACAGTTTTTCAAAGTCATCTGAAACTGAAGCCATGAACACAAATGTAATTCTGCATCATTTAGTAAATGAACTAAGGTACTTACCCAATGTCTCAGACTCAAAACTGATGGAAATTTTCAAATTAAAATACTCAGTCAAAAGTTTTTCAGAATGATGCACTGTAAGAATAGTTCTTTTTTTCCTTGAACAGTTCTGTTCAAAATTTGAATATTGAGAGGTGTCATGTAATTTCATAACAACTGCTTAACTAATGGAGCAAGTATTTTCCATAAAGCCATCAAAACAGAACATAAAAACAGCTAACAGACAACCAAAAAGCTTAATAAAATACTTTTTTCTACCCATGACTGGTGTAGACCCTATGATAGTCAGTAGACAAAAAAAAACACTATATAATTGTGTTAATAATTTACCTATCTGTACATAAGAAATCATGCTTATTCAGGGTTAGATAAGGTCTGCCATGTTTCTCTAGTAAAATATTAATTACTGATAAAGGATACTATTTTCAAACAAATATCCATTCCCTAATCAACAGCATATTGTCAAACTAATTAATATTTTTCTGAAATTGTTTTGGTTCCTAAAAACTTTATATGGAGCCCTAAACATTGATTCACTGTCTGTACTAAAAATACTCTCTGTAATACTGCTTTAAACATGCAATGCACACTAAGATAAAATATTATAAAGAATTACCAGTAACTACTATTGAAGTAACCTCAAGCTTTACTGCAAGGAGAATAGGTGAGATAGGAAAAAAACACACCACAACCCAAATATGAACTCCAGTTCCATATATCCTTCCCCCATTTATGTAGTAGTGCTACAGAAGTGTTGTAAAATCACAACTAGAAAAAAAAAATTGCTTCTCAAGACCTCATGAATTACAAAAAATTAAATAGTCTTAAATGATGAACCACTGAAACCGACACCATCTTACCAGAACACACACTGCAAAGAGAAACACAAACATCTTCACTTGAAGTTTTTACTCCTTCTGTTCAGAAATCATTGAAACTGTATTTGCCATTTCTGGCCCTTGACTGAACTTCCCGATTGGGCCAGCAGCTCGAAAGATGTTAATCCGAGGGTACCAGAAAGGAAGTGGTAAAACAATATGCTCCCAGCCCTGGCCTCTGCATACTCACAGAGAGTGGATTTTGAACCCACTACAGGAAACGAGACATGGCACAGAAAAAGTATAGGGTTGGTTTTTCCTTTATATTTAAAACAAAGCAAAACAAAAAAAATGGAGAAGAAAATTGTTCAACAGAAGAAACAAATTTGTGCCTTCAAGCGTCTTCCTCCTCTTGCCATGGATACTCTCTCACAGTTACAATTCATCTGTGCTTACTGCCTAACCACATCTTCATTCTTCTTGTCATGAGTGGTGTGACCTGCAGCCAGACAACCTTTCTGTTCCTTATGCACAGCTGGAGCACATGCAGAGCCACCAAAGCTGAGAAGAGCTTCAAGAAATGCTGACAATATCCGTGTCAACATAAATGCCACAGTAAGAAGTCTGGAAAGTAACACATGTTCCTACAAAAAAAAAAAAAAAAAAAAAAAAAAAAAAAAAAAAAACCTGCAAGGAACTGGCATGTACTTCAGGAGACTGCTGTGATTACAACAGTGATTCCAGAAAGAGAGGGGTGATTCCAGAAAGAGAGGGGTTTACTGAAGAGTTTGCTTCTCAGAACATAAGAATGATAGAGTCTTGGTTAAAAAAAAAAAAAAAAAAAAAAAAAAAAAAAAAAAGAACTTACCAGAAGTTTTAGAATACTAAATATCAGAAGGACACAGAGCTGTTGGAGCGAGTCCAGAGAAGAACCACAGAGATGATCCAAGGGCTAGAGCAGCTCTCCTATGAGAACAGGTTGAGGGAGCTGGGCTTGTTCAGCCTACAGAAGAGAAGACTCCAGGGGAACTTATAGCTGCCTTTAATACCCGGAGGGATCTCACACAAAGGCTAGAGAGGAACTTTTCATAAGGGTGTCTAGCAGTAGGACAAGTGGAAATGGTTTAAAGCTGAGGAAGAGTAGGGTGAGACTGGATCTTAGGAAAAAGTTCTTCAGTATGAGGGTGGTGGGACCCTGGAACAGGTCGCCCAGAGAGGTTGTGGATGCCTCCTCTCTGGGGGTATTCAAGGCCAGGTTGGATGAGGCCTTGAGCATCTGAGTCTAGTTGGGGGCATCCCTGCCTATGGCAGAGAGGTTGGAGTAAATGATCTCTAAGGTCCCTTCCAACCTTAGCCATTCTAGGATTCTATGAAATACATTTAAAACAAAACAAAAAAAAACCAAAAAAAACCCAGATTTTCTTCCAGCTAGCCTCCTCATGCAGGTTAAATGCCTGAAGCTGGCATACTGTTCCTAAATTTCTTTCCTATGTTCAGTTTTCTCTGTAGAAGACAAACTTAAAATATATTAAATATACCGCATCAAATTATTGCTAGAGCAGCTTAAGCCATGTATGAAATCAGCTTGCTCATGATAAATGTCTGATTATGCTGCTTTAGCATCTATGACAAAGACCAAAAAACCCCACCACCCAACCCACAAAAAACCCACAACCAACAAACCACAACCATTTCCTCCAAGCATTTGATTTGGTTTGTTTCAGTGTAACTGAAGGCCTGCAATATCTTATCAGCAAAGGAAGTTTGTGTTAATGGTACCTAACTACCAAGATCTGATTTCAAAATATTTTTCAAATGTTCAGCTTTGAGAGCACAGAATGACAGAATGAAATCAAAACATAATAAAACAGAAGTGATCAGTGCTCTCCAAGTACACATACCTACAATTCCTAACAAGACCCAATTCTCACATATATCCCAGGAGATTAGTGCAAACCCCAAGATAGAATATTTGTATGTAATGGTGGAGGCAACATGACTGTGTGTATACACCCCAGGAGACAGAGCTTACAGATCCAACTAAAAGTGAGGTGGTTTTAAGTTAAAGGAACAAAAGAGGGAGGTAGTAGCACTGTTCCTTTCATCATCAGTGAGAGTTTGTTTAAACTCAGTATGAAACCACATTCATAACAGACTGAGCAGAAAGGATGTTAGGGTTTTGGGTTTGGGGTTTGGTTTGGTTTTTAAGCTGTTTGTGAAAGAGAAGCTCTTTTAAAAATTTCTACCACAGCAATACTGAGTCCCAAATCTGGAATGCAGAGGTGAGCTGGTTGGTTTCTTTCAGGCTCTTAAAAAAAAAAAAAAAAAAAAAAAAAATCACATAAAGGAAACAACCTTTTCCCAACAAGTGACACAAGAAACACATTTACCCCATAAGGTGAAGAAATCATAATTTTTTCAATTCAGTTTTCTTGTTATCACAAATAATAACATCCTTTTCCATACCACAATGGCTCAGAGGACTAAAAAGTCTTCCTGTGTGTTGTCTCCCCGGTCCATGCTTTCAATTCTCTTTTTGAATATAGCAACACATGATACCCCACCATCATTTATTCTGCTTATTCAAAATTGTGAAAGATCATACCCCATGATAAGAAATGAAGATAACAGTTTCATGAGCGCCAGTTCTGGAGCAGACCAAGAAGTTAAGATACCATGATCCAAACATGACATGGCAAATATGCTCTGTGGAGTCACTCTGTAGAAAGGGAAGTCTTAAAAGCAATAGTTGCCTTGTTTATAACCAAAATTCAGATTGAGCACAAGTATATGCTTTCCCAGTGCCACAAGAAAAATCTTCCTTCAGGTTCTAAGTACTTCAAAAAACCCCACAGTGTTTGGCCCTGACTGCAACACTTGGACTTCATCTAGACACTAATTTCACCCGAAGTTCCTGTCTCAGCTGTAGAACAGACTCTATTCAGGCAAGGCCATATGTATCCAAGCAGTAATATGTGAACTACAGAAAAACTTTTGCAGAAGAGGTGCTTCACATTTCGAGTGGGTTCTCCACACTGCTATGTATTTGAAGTGGATACTGCAACTTCATACAGCATATCATGGAATTCACAGTAAAACCTGAATAATACTGGAATTCTGGGAAAGGAGAAGAAACTCATCAAATTCTAATTATGCCTTCCATAACTCATGTTACTCAAGTCAGCATGAAGAGAGCAGTGCTTCAGTATTGCACAGCTGAGAAGTCATTAATGCACAGAAGCAGCAGTGGAGATTTTAACAGTGGGTGGTTTTCGAAATGAGCTGCCAAGTGGATTTGACAGGTGTAAAGCCCAGCTGCTCCTCCCACCATCACAATAGAAATACCAAGCAGTTGCTTCGATAGAAATCTTTTGGCAGTTTTTCCTCATTCTGGATGGCCATCATTCAGATGGAGGACAAGGACCATGCTGACATCCTTCCCTCACTGTACAGCCTCCCATCAGGCACAGGTCAAGAGATTTTTATTTATTTATTTTTAATATATACAGAGAAATTAAGTGTGTGTCTGTCTCTACCTGCACACGCATCTATAAATACATACCCACATCTATAAAATGTAGAAACCATAACTTATATAAACAGCAACAAGGTAGACTGAGAGTAACCAGACTAACGGAGGTACACAAAAAGGCATTTCAGGCATTCAGCCATTCTTCCAAAGTCCAAGCTCTGGAAGCTGAATTTCCAAAACACTGTGCTGCAATAACTAACTACATCCACGTGTCTGTATTCTGTTCCCACTATCTCCAAAGTTGAGCTGATTCTTCTGGTTCATCGAAGTTCAGATGATCTACAGACCTACAAAGTTATTTGTTCTCCTGAGCACAAATGGAAAACTTGTTCTCATAAATGCTACAAAAAAAATTACAAAATCAGAGACTTGAGGTTTAACAGTCAATTCCAGAGGACCCAGTAAATCTCTCAGCTTTTATACCTACTGAAGCTGTGGAGTATGTCAACACTGAAGCCAGAAGTGTGAATGCAGTTCAAATACATCTGCACTAACTTTGATCTAGTTGAATAGTATAATCATGTACGTGGGTCAGCAGAGGTTTCATCACCAGTTTTATACAAGCAGTAATGCCTCCACTGAGCTCCCGAAACTGTGGCTACTCTGCTTCAGCTAGCTAGTTTGAATATGGAACCTTGAGATGGTTTATGCCTATCTTTTCCAGAAACAGGCTCAAATTATTACCAGCATTTCATTGCTACCTGCATTTTGAAAATGTGTGAGTGACAGAGGCACACATGGTTGGGAATACTGTCTCATTCTGCAGCCAAAGGACACCATACAATATCTAGTTACTGAACTTGTACAATCCTTGGTAAACATGAAGTGCTTTACCAGCATGGGGAAAAAAACAAAACCAAAACAAAACAAAAACAAAACCCAAAACAACAACAACAATAAAACCACCAACCCAAAAACCCCAGAAAAAAAAAACAACCACCCACAAACCAAAACCACAACAATCAAGTACAGAAATGTCCAGGATTGTTGTGACATACTGAAGCAGCTATCTCAGCTTTGTCCATGCCAATACCACCCAAATGACTTGTGCTTAATGTTGCTTTAAGGCTCAAGTCTAGAAAATACTCTTTGGAATTCTAACACTCCTGCAAATGAATTAAATATTAAAAGCAATTTTTAGCATGGCACTTAATTACAAAAAATAATTATTGTATATTATCTATAGAAGCTTCCTTTTACAAAACTAAATCCTTCCAAATGAAAAGGGTGCTTAGAAGTGCACATTTAAGAACAAAAAAAAAAAAAAAGTAAGAACTCCCCCAGATTAAGTATGAGCTTGCCACTAGCCAACATCTCAAGACAAAAAACTTTGGAACAAACAATGCAGTAGTGTAAAGTGCATAGAAAGATTCAGGGCCAGATGCAAGTCAGCACTGCACTCCATCACTCATTTCAAGAGAGGGAAGCCACAGGACAACACCCATATTTCACAACAGAGCATCTCGGGAGGCAGATTTCAGTTCACTGCTGTTCATTTGGGGCATGTCCTGGGGATTCAATGGCCTCTGCTTAGAAGGCTGCATGGAGAGCTATGGGTCCCAGTAAACAGTAGTTTAAAACAAGCAAGTGCCAAAGTACACAGGCAGAATGTGGTACTGCTTGAGACATTTATGTTCTGTGGGAATATTACAGTAACATACTCTCCAGCAAAGGGATCTTTGAACCACCTCCAAGTGCTGTTTCTGCATGATACTGACTTTAACAATGCAGCAAAAATCAGGTCATTTATGCTCTGCTGAGTCAGTTACTTAAATTTTCTCTTGCCCAAGCTCTGAAGTCTTTTCCAAGCAGCGGACAGTTTCCAGGCTTTTTCTCCTCTGCTGTATATATCTCACCTTTACCCCAGATTAGCAAGGTATACAAGCACTAGAATTCTGATGCTGGGAATGGAAAAGCTGCAGAAAAAAAAAAAATCACTATTAGTTTCTGAATGTTTTTCCTGGAAGGTACAGCATTTCCTCCTCTCAAATTAGAAATATCTTTAAAGTTTCTACTTATTTTTAGGACTCAGAAGACTGAGTCTTCTCTCTGCCTTGCTTTCCACATACACAGTAATCCTTTGTGAACCTATTTCTTTTCACTGCTGGAGCATTTTGAATGTCTAGTGAGGATTTAATCACAGTATCTGGCAGCATATACCTCTATTTTTCATTGTGTAGAGGGAAAAGAACAGGTTTAAATGAAATAAGTGGACATAGACAAAGAACATTAGCAGTATCTATAGAAACTCCTGGCTTCAAAGGTGATCATTCTCATCCATGGGAGCAATATATAGAAGCAAAACTTACTCAAAGGATAAAATTAGACCATCAGGACATGAAAGAAAACAAATCCTTAGAACAGTGAAAAAGTGGTGGCACATCATAACAAGGGACGTATTCTACTTTCCATCAATGTGCCAAAACAAAGAATTTGATCTGTCTCAAGAACCTCTGGATGCTCTCTATAGATTCTCATTCAATCTGTATGCTTGCTTTAATCTTGACACAAACACCAATACACTATCACCCAACACAATCATGCCAGCTGAAGCAGAATGCAGTCAAGCAAAAAGGATTCTGCAATTAACAGGTGGGACAGCATGGAGGAAAGGAAAGGCTATGTAAGGTCAGAGGACAAGTCTACAAGTCTATCCTCCATCTGCCCAGGAACACTTCTTGGTGGTAAGGTTTATGAGATAAGTACTCTCACATGCAGTCAGCACATGAATAAATGGCTCATTGACATCTGAACAGAACAAACACATCCACTACTACCTAGAACAAGGCTCGTCTCATTCTTCTACAAGATGACCTCCTCATTAGCATGATGGTCAGACTGATGGACCACAGTCCCACAGGTGCTACTGGCACTGTCCACTGTAAATCAGCTCGAAAATTCTCACACTAGACTTAGTGCCAATGAAGATCCAGTCTGTGTCCCTGATTTTGTTATAAGCCTGGCTAAAGCTCTACACTCTAACAGAGCACTGGACAGAGTCCCAGGAAAGATTATTCTCAATCCACTGGTTTAGCAATGACTTCACTTGTTCCAAGAAAAGAGACAGGCAAACAGACACACATGTGATTGTTTTTTCTAACTGTGAGATTGAGTTGTTCCTGCAGCTACTCTGCCATAGGAGACAAGCATATTCAGGATCTCTTCATGAAACAGATTTCATTTTTTTTGTATATATTCACACACACACACACACTCACACTCTTGAGAAATCTGCAACTGCGGAAGAACCAGTTCTTGATGTATACCAGCACCAAAAAAAGGGAGTGATACAGTAATTGTAGACCTCTGCATCAGGTGAGACCACCATAAGACAAATCTGTTGGTTTGGCAAGGCAAGTACTGTAGAGGTATCAAAGAACTGTCTCCATATACAAACCAACACAGAATTACAGTGGATTCTTCTTGTTTATTATATATTAATTCATAAGCAACACTCTGTAATTTATAACAGGCAACAGGTAGTTTACAAAACAAACCATATTCAGCAGAAGACACAAAATCCCTAACTCCGCCTGCACATAATCTTCCCAAGTACCCAGCTCTGCTATGCCAGCTCAACATACCATTCTCCAGTCCTGTTTTTCATCGTATTAGATTGAATCAAACTGTTCCCTCCTTTGACATCTACCATGCACAAAACTGCCCATTTCATCCAAAAAGAAAAGACCAAAATAAGGTAATACTTTTCCTTAGGTTCTAGAATAGTCCCTTCAATTTCTTACAAGTGCGTATGTCCCTCACATGCACTGCCATTCACTGTATTCCCTTTTCTTTACCTCCATTTGCAATCTTTTCTTTCCAGCACCTTGTACTCTCCTTTATCCTTCTCCCCAAAGTACAAACTTGCTATTATCTATCCATTCTAAACTCCTTTAATCTTAATTGCATTTTCAATTACCATTCTTACCTTATTTTCTTACCAAGATGAAGAATGCCCCTAAACATGCCTGTCTTAAATGTCTTTCTTCCATTTCTATCTGTAGACTTTCGATGACAGATTTTAATTTTCAGCACATTATTGAAGCCTCCAAAACCCTCTTGCCAAACACTCATTCCTGAGCCTTAAATCTATCAAGGTGATGTTGTTAGTGAGCTGCTAAGTGCCTACCATGGTGCCACTCCTAGTGCCACTCCTAACACCTTAAACTTTTCTTCCACATTATTCTATTGTTCTCTAAAATGTCCCAGGTGGCTTCTGTCCTTAAACTTTCCTATTTCTCCCTCTATACTTTATTTCTAGATATTTTAGCATGCAATTAGAGAGATGATCATCACATTCAAACTGACAGCTCACAGATGCTTTCTGTTCTTTCCACATAAAAACTTGTCTACAAGTGGTCACCTTGCACACTTTGACCTTCTTTCTTGGCTGCTGTGGGGATGGAATCATAATCCTAAGACTTCAGACTGAACTGTATCACAGGCATGACTTTATCACTCACCTCTAATGTTCTAGTACCCAAACTATTTGTACATAAGGGAGATTACTTTACTCCACTTAAAATACAACTGTTCTTATCCAGATCAAAGATTTTTATCCATCATCTCAATTGCTTCAGAACTGTTTCCCAAGGAACTAAAACAAAGACAACTTGGTCTCATTTTTAAGTACACATAAATCTCCTAGCCCATCACTCCTTGTTTTGCATCTCTGTGACACACCCACTTCCCCACCTTGTTAACAAAACTAAGCTGATGCCTTCCATTTCAACATCTAGGCCACTAGTAGAAAGGGACACCACACTTTCACTACCTACATTTAAGTTTCCAAAACTCTATTTTCATTTTTTTCTACCCCTTTAGCCAAGAAGTTTTCATTTGTACTGGTATCTGTAAAGCATCTCCATTACTCAAGGTAAATAACAAGTGTTGTTAACCAAATAGTCTCTTCTCCACTGTCTAGGCTACATTTAGTCTGTCATTACTTGTCACCATTGTCCCTTCTTTAGGCTTCTTGAGTCTTTTCTTCTATACTTGTAAATACTCTACATGCACGGTGACTCCCAATTATACCAGTCAGTTACAGCAGCCAAGCAGTTCCCCACTCTTTCCAGAAAAGCATCACACAAGAAGGAAAAGCATTTGACTACAGCATGAAGGAGCTGAAGCACTACATTTCCTCTCTTTTTCACAGATTTGCACAGTGGCCCAGAAACAGGTGCCTAGTCATGGTCAACAGAGCAACCTGGACAGGATGATGCATGTTGATGCCACTAAGATTTCAGGCTCATTTACAACCAATTTTTCCGCTTCAGCATGAATAAGGCAGGAACTCAACTAAAAGATAATCTTACCATGAAACCAACCAACATTCATAGGAGTCATCCACTACACCAGACTGTTCAGATAGTCTGGCAGTTTGAGCACTCTCCCTGTTCCTCAAGATTTGGCACGCTCAGTGCAGCTACTGATAGAGAGCAGAACTTTGGGAGGTCTCTATGGAAGGAATCTACTCTAACTAGAGTTAATACCTTTTAACCACACTTTCTAATACGTTGTGGGTTTTTTTGAATGGATGACTAACAGAGTATGACTCGGAAAACAATTGCTAGAACATCTGTAGGCAAGCCAAGTATAAACACTGAGAACTTGTCATCTTTAACATCTGGAAACTGACCTGACAAGCTATTTGAGCCCCAAACTGGACTATGTGATCTCAGTTTTTTTAACTGTAAAAGCAGGAGACAGATCTTCTGCAAACATTCCTTCTCAGGAACATAAACATTAAACCAAGAATTTGAAAATTGCGAAGGTAGAGATGGAAGGAGAAAAAGTTTCATCTTCTGCTGGACCAGCACAAGTTTGAAAAAGAGAGAAAGGCACAGCTACAGTATTTTCACACATTAGCAAACAAGATACGCTTTTACTTGCAGACAGGATCGGCAACCAGACTAGAACACTTCCTAGAAATACACTCCTCCTAAACCTTGGATTCATAGAATGCAACGGGTTGAAAAGGGAAGGCTCTCTATCCCAGGGGTCAAGATGTAAAGCATGTAAAACAGCAGAATATTAGCTACAACATTCTAAGTCACCAATAGATTTTAAAATAATCATCTCCATCAAGGACAGATAGGTGGCCTCAAAGAGCAAATTACATGATTCCCTAAAACTAGAAGTTATTGCTCAAGGATGTACTAATACGAAACAGAAAATTTGCCTGTCCAAGCAGATACACGAAACAGGCTGTACATCCAGAATGTTAGCTTCTTTTTCTCAAGCACATTCACACAAACACACAAGGTGAGTCAAGCAGTAATATTAAATGAAAAGGAGGCAAGTTCATCCTAAACCATCTCTGCATCTCTTCCACCACCAACCTGTCTTGAACATCCTGCTTCATGACCTTCAACTCAGGTCCAGGGAGAGTGGGGAAGGGGGAGAAAGAAAACAAACCAGACAACATTAAAAATACAATATACCATCATCTAAATTTATTAGAACTACAACTTTCTAAAAACTCAAGACTGAAGTTACAGATATAGAGCTTAGCATCAAATATATCTAAGACATTCCTTCATTTGGACAAATTTGTTGGAGCTCCCTGTCACTTGCCACTTTGTAAAGAAATCTTGCCCAACTCTCTACAAAGCAAAACCATACAACATAGCAAGTTCCTGAAATCTCTCATCTGAAGATGCAGACAGCAATGCTAGGTTTTTTGGAGATAAATACAATGCATGTTTATCAGTTATTAAATTTTCTCATTAGATCCTTAGTATTCATCATGTCTGTCTGAAGGCATGTCAAAAAGAGACAGAACCTCCCAGCAGTTCTCCTTGCAGCTTTAATGTTTGGGCATCAATCCAGAAAGGAGAGTCACACATCTCAAAAAAGTCAAGCAATTATCATTTATTATATTACTCTCTGCTCACTTTCCTCATCTTTCTGACCTGTGACCTGAATTCTAGATACACTCAAATGCCACAAAAGTATTACAAGCTTCAGGGTTTATTTTTCATCTTAGTTTCAATCCTCTGCAGAGCAGTAAGATGTGTTGCCAGTAAGTTTATAAGTTTTAACTATATGAAGTCCCATTACTTCAGCTATGTCACTCAGAAACTAGTTTTGCAGTGCTCTAAGTTGATTCAAAAAGAAAAATGAGTCACTTATGTCACATTACTCCCACCCTTTCAACATAAACATAGTCTATTTGTGTTTTCTTATCCTTTTCTTACCCTCCTCCCCCTTCCACACTCACCATTTACCACCATCACTTAAGTAACTTAGACAATTTCCTATGGAGCACAAAATGTAAAAGATTAAAAGAGTTTAGTAAATGCAATTGCTCAAGTATCTTACCAATGCAGGCCATTGAATTTGTTTGATCTTTGATCCCTGAGTCTGGCTTGGGTCCTTTCTTTTCGCCCAGACCAGCTGGTACTCCACCAAGAAGGTTGCAAAATCTTCATAAACTTTAACCCATTCTCGCTTTTCCCATTCAAGGTCATCAAATTCCACATACACCTGGAGAAATTTAAGAACAGGAGAGGACACTCATTATTACACAGACACAGCATGGCTGCATCTACGCACATATTTGAAAGCATGTTTAAAAATTTTACACCAGAAGCTTCCTGTTATGGTACTGAAATGAATCAGTTCCTGCACCACAACATAACTTTTTCTTGGCAGTGCAACTGTGCTGAGTAGAGAAGCATTACATTTGCTGAAGCATTACCATTAACACTGGGTATCTTATTTCATGAATGGAGAGTCTAACAGTAAGTTTTCACTACTATCTTTCAAGCAATGCATACAACTATTTACTGTGGTGGTTTGGACTGGGTGCCCTTATGCTGCATGGTGCACTTCCTGTGTCCAGAAGTCCAGCCCAGTGGGTGGACACAGGAAAACCGTGTATCTCCTACCACACCCCCTGCACCACTATAAGATCTTGCGTGGGGTCTGCCTCTTTCTCTTTCTTCCCTCGCCAGCACCCGGTAACTGGAGGAGACGTCTCCCGGCCTTGGGCCTGGCTAGGCCCAAGGCCAGGGGGATGGGCGGTCTCAGGCCTGGCCAGCTGAGACTAGCCTAGCAGTGTGGGGGGGAAGAACGAGCCCTGGGGTCTTGGGCCCACCCTCAGGTGGGGATGGGGTTCATCCGGGTGTGTTTTGGGGTTTCTTCTGTCACTGTTTCTGGTTCCTTTGTGCACCTTCACCTTTTTCTATTTAAACTTTTCCATCACTTCTGCAATCCGTTTGTCAGAGTCGTCATTTTGCCTGTGGTGGGGAGGGGGCTGCCTCAACCCACTACATTTACATATCAGAAAGTTTTAAGAACACTTCTCATTTGCAGTTCAAATACTTGTCATGTAATACAAATGAAGAAATACTGTTAAAAAACCCAAAGAAACAAACAAACAAATCCCACACCAAACAGAACAAGAAAGGACATCCTGAGCCTGCAGACCCTGCTACTACAAGCAAGCCCAAGACACAGTGCCCAACAGAAGCAGCTCTGTTTCTTGTTGTTTCTGTCCTGGAATCCCATTCCTTTGTATGTAAAAACAAACAAAAAACCAAACACTTACACATTTTTTTATTTCCAGCTACATTAATTTGGAGGAGTTTGCAACTATTTGATCTTGTGCCATCCCTATCCTGTAGGTTGTACAACTCTTGTCAACACATTCTTTGAAAACAACCATATCCTTCCTGAGCAGCATTCACAAAGTTAAATATGCCAAATCTTTTGTCTTCTCTCATAGAATGAAAGGGTAACTCAGCCTGGAAGCTATTCAAAGCTATCTGTATTAGTGAACAGAAACACTTAAACATTACATTAAAATTTTTTTTTTTTTTTTAAAATCAACATAATCGTTTTCTTTTTGAAATTGAGGGAATTCACAAAGAAAACCAGCTTGCTTTAAAAAACAGAAGCCACTGCTTGTCACACAAACTGCTACCTTCCTAGATCTCAGCCACACCCAAGGCAACTTCTGAAATTGGAGTTTCTACCTTTATCTGATTCTGAGAAATTAAATCACTGTCACAGAAATATTCTTGTCTTTTTAACTTCGGTTAATTTTAGGCCTACAACATACTTCCTCGTCTAGACTTTGTCTCACACTTTCCAAACATGTACTACACTGTGCTCCTTCTCCCTTTGGTGTACACAACTTACATTTGCACCAAGACTCTTCTCATTCCTGTATCAAAATTCATCATCCCAGTTTCCCCCCCCCATTGATACTCTTTTTAACTCATATTCCACCCATTCTGTTCCTACATACCTCTTCACTTTCCCTTCCCTCTTTGCAGCATCAGATTAACTACTGCAGTTACTTTCTTCTATGACAGCCCATGATTGCATCTCCACTTAAAATTTGTCCAAACAAAAAAGGAAAGCGGTTTATCCATTTATTTCACTGTCTCTCCATGTCTCACAACCTCCACAAACCACTTGCTGCTTCATCCACAGCTACTGCTCATAGTGTACCTGACTCCTCCTTGCCCACCCCTTCACCAAATACTGACACGCAACCATCACCGCCATTATGCACACTCACTGTCACCAATACCATATCCACAGTTAAATGAATTCTCCATCTCTTATTTCACATCTAATCTTACTATTCATTTTCTTTCTCACCTGATCTTAATCACTGGGTCAAGGTAAAGTGTGCACAGAGCGTCTAATGCAGCTCCTTCTTCACTTCCCAAGGGCAGACCTTTTGTGAATCGAAACTATCAGGAAACCCTTGCAGTCTTTGCAGTGGCATTAGAATCTGCCTCTAAGGAACAGTTTGTATACAAAATAATCCCCTAACCTCAACTGTTCATTATTACAGATACCACCTGTTATTCTAAAAGAGAAGGTTGAAAACTGCAGCAACAGCTCAAAACTAAAACTGTGGACTGATACCTTTCATTAAAAGGTACTTTTCAGTAACTTTATTTCTATAAATTTATTTTAAACTACATAAAGTTGCAGAATAACAATTTCTCAAGCCAAACAGTTAACAGTAAGCATATAAATGCTTTGAAGCACTGACAGGAAAGCACATTGCAAGCCAGCAGCAGTATCTTCTATTTGTAGCTACTCTGAACCCTACTAGAGAGATGTTTCTGCAGTTGATCAAATGACGAAATTTAAAGACAGCCTTCAGTGACAGCCCAGTCAAAAGTTCCTTCTTGAAAATCACCTTCCTTCTGACCCCTCCTCCTAACAACTCCACTGAATCATTCTGGATTGGTCTAATAATTTTATTTTGTTACCCAGAAAGACATTTTCCTTGTGTAGTCCATACAAGAGTAAGACGTTAAGCATCACACTTCACACAGCAAAGAATTAAAAAACACACCCAGCAGGCAAGGGGGAATTGGGTGAACAAATGTTTCTGAACAACATAGATAAGTCTAAACCAGAGTTAGCAGTTTAGAAACCACCACACTAAAACATACTGTATCTTCTGGCCACTAGCCAAAACTTGTGGATAACTGTGACACAGTCTAGTGTTTGTATACTAGTTCTGTACCCCCAAAAAAGTGAAATCCGGTGCAATGACAGTGGGAGTTACTGCTGAGCTATCTGCAGAGTCTTCTGGCACTGTATAATTAGATCTTCAAAGGAGCAGTTCCAAGAAAAGTGGAGAACGGAGTGTGGCACAGAGCCAGTCTGCCACTGCCCAGGGCACCATATTCCTCCTCCAGAAGGATACGCACACATCTTTACTTGGGAATTACTTCTGCCAGCTTCCACCACAGTCAGGTTTCCATGCCAAGACTATTAACTCTCTGCTGGCTTTGCAAAGTTCATTTTTGAAAGACAGAAACAATACAGATGAAACAGAGTCCAATGCTTTACCCAGTCCCTTTTTTGCTAAGAACTACTTAAATTAAGAAAATCCACTGTGAATTTTTCTGAGGCAACTATAAAGCCTCTAAACACCACAGACATTGACCTACCACACAGAAAAGTGCAGGATCCCAAACACAATTTATAAAGGGAGTAAGGAGAGAGGAAGAAAGCAAGCAATCCAGCAACCCATGCCAACAAAATAAATCATAGAGCTAATGTCAGACCTCCTAAGGAGTGGCAAAGGCTGAAAAATATTTAATCTTTGTTTCACTGATGAAACTCTGTACAGCAAGAAACTCCACAACATTTTCCTCCCTAAGAATGAATGTTGATTTGGAGATTTTTCAGCCAAATTTTGCTTCCTTGCTTTGTCAGCTATACAGAAGTTTGTATTTGCAGAGTGGCTGAAGACTTCTCAGCACATATGCATTCACTTTCATAAAAAGGAGAAATTCCCACTAAGATGATATATTTGTAATTGGCATTAACATGCTAATTTTGTAACTCACTATTTTCCAACAGGAAGCAACATAAGCTTTTAGTATGCTTTTCCAAGTAAAGCAAGACAACAAATTAATTTCCAATGGAGTCAGCCAAATAATTGCAACAAAATATTGCCCTTTCAAAGCCAAAACACAACAATCACAGTGAAATTCTCTACATGCAATGCTGTGATACAGAGTTTTCCAGTCATTTCTGCTCCAAGTAAACACACCTGACCAAACAATTTGTGGCAGGGTGAGTTCTCCCCACACACACAAAGATACCACAGCTAACTCAGAGAAGCAGATGAAATAAGCTGTATTTACAAGCATAAATGGAATGCAATGAATATGTACACAAATATACAGTATTTACAATATATACAGAAATATACAGCAATGAATGTAATACAGAAGACCTACAGCCGGAGGAGGGTGTGCCCCCGGCCCCTATACCCCCTCTCCCTCCCTACCTCCCCTTTTTTTCCCAAAAAGAGTTAGAGAGAGAGAGAGAAAGAAAGGCAATTAAGAAGAAAATTCTGTTAGCTCAAAGCGTGTGCAAGAATTAGTTTTCTTATCTGGTTAGCTTTGTTAATTCAAGGTCGACTCTGTCTAGCAGCTGTTGCTTCAGACAGAGAGAAAGCAGACAAGCCCACAGGAACAGAGAAGAACAGACTGAACACTGACTGAACAGACAGAACTAAAAACTTAAAAGTTGCATTCTACCAATCTACCAATGAAATTAGAGTATCTGAATGTTTTCGTTATTATTCCAAAACATTCAGCCAGAGTATTCCATCAACTGTCCCTTTCTTAAAGGCACAGCCTAAAAGGGTCACACAATTTCTGAAACATCTTCAAATGTCACAAAAGCAAATTTACACCCAGCAAATTTGATGTATAATGCTAAATAGCACAGTCCATGGACCATCCACTTTCTTGAAACTACCTGAATGGATGCATGCTGTTTGAAACTCCCCCACACTGTAATAGTCTTACGTATTGCCCACAAATTAGTTCCTGTTTAAGACAACTGCAGTGTTAGCTATCCATGAGCTGACCTCAGGTTAGATTTGCCCTGGCAAGAGCTCCAGGCAACGTTAAGATGATTTTTGGTAAGGCAAAGAAAACACTTCTACTTTTGTACCACAGTGAACCATCTTTCATAAACACAGGTTTAGCTATTGACTTCAAGGTGAGTCCTACAGCACATTCCACAGGGCTTCACTCACAACATTTTGTAATTCAAAGAGACAGAACGACACTGTGTGCATATGCCACTGTAATGCATATCTACTTTTTACATCATTTGTAACAGTTGAGAACTCAAAACTCAGGCGCTAAGAGTTATCTGTGGAATTCAGAAGTCTTAAGTTACACAACTTAAAACACAGAACTAAAACTCTCAGCAAGTAATCAAGCACCAAAAAGTAGTTGTCAGTCCAATTTCCAACCTTGTGATGTATGGTCAAGTAAATATAAGAATGTAAACTTTGTAGGTAATTCAGCAGAAATTTACTTTAAAATACGCAAGTATAACCCCCCATGTTTCAGATGCAATATATGTTTTACAAGTTGGGCCGGGGGGAGGTGTGTTGGTGCTGTTTTGATGATTTTGGTAAAATCATCACAAAGAAAAAAAAAATCCTGTTTGATGCCTCCAACTTACACATAGCAACCAAGAGAACCAGAAACTACATTACAAGATGTCAGGACAAAATTCCCAAAGGAGCATACTAAAATTTAAATCCAAGTTTCCTTTTCCCTCCCCATATTTTCTAGTGCTAACTGCAATCTGCAATTTTTAATTCTGGTGGATGCACATGCTGGGAGCTTCCTGGTCTTGACAGAAAATTCACCCTTTGAAAAGAAAACCCAAGGAACCAAGTGAGCAGCCAGTGCCTCACCCTTCTGCCCACAGAGACAGACAGAAGGAATGAGTCTAGGGATTGCAAACTCAGCCGCTATCAGCAGCAATGCAGGTTTGAAATGGGCAGGATGGCTTCCACAGGTCTGAACCCCACACAACAGGTGGATTAGCTTTGCTGGGCCTTTTTTGTATTGTGTGTAGCTGAAAATTAAAACAAAGAACACTAAGCCACAAAAAACTTCTCCATCTACTTACTGAGATGGATGTGATTGCCAAATATCTAACTGGTATAAACTACAGCTAGATTTAAGTACACAGGGAATGCAGACAGTAAGAGTGTTTTTATATAACTTGGGTCTTTCCATTCTGTTCCAAATATAGTTGCCCTCTCAAGTTTTTCCAGATTATTCCTTTGACAGGAACAGTTAGCCAGCAGTCAAGTCTTTCTAAATATATCTTCAACTAATCAAATGCAATCAAAGCATGATTTACTATAGAGCAAACTAGCTTAACACAGTAGAATTACTACTGTGTTATACAAGTGCTACCCATTTCCGCACAAACAAAGCGGTGAAATAGCCACCAAAGACAGACTAGATACCAAAATTTCCCATCCTTCACATCAACATTTCAGTCACTCTACACTGAAAAGAACTCCTAAGAGTCATCATACCCTTCATATATTGAAATGCTAAACATTTGCATTTTACAAACTCTTCAAGTGAAACAAAGGGGGGGGCTATTTGAAAATACATTGGCATCAGTCCATACAGCCTAACCCACCCAAAACAGATGGAATAACTCCTGCCCCAAGCTGGGGGCAGGAGTTGATCTGCTGGAGGGCAGAGAGGCTTTGCAGAGGGACCTTGACAGGCTGGACAGATGGGCAGAATCCAACGGCATGAGATTTAACACATCCAAGTGCCAGGTTCTGCACATTGGCCACAACAACCCCAGGCAGTGCTACAAGCTGGGGTCAGAGTGGCTGGAGAGTGGCCAGGCAGAGAGGGACCTGGGGGTACTGGTTGATTGTAGGCTGAACATGAGCCTGCAGTGTGCCCAGGCAGCCAAGAAGGCCAATGGCATCCTGGCCTGCATCAGGAACAGTGTGGCCAGCAGGAGCAGGGAGGTCATTCTGCCCCTGTACACTGCACTGGTTAGGCCACACCTTGAGTACTGTGTCCAGTTCTGGGCCCCTCAGTTTAGGAAGGATGTTGTCTTGCTGGAGCGTGTCCAGAGGAGGGCAACAAAGCTGGTGAGGGGTTTGGAACACGAGCCCTATGAGGAAAGGCTGAGGGAGCTGGGGTTGCTTAGCCTGGAGAAGAGGAGGCTGAGGGGTGACCTTATTGCTCTCTACAACTACCTGAAGAGAGGTTGTAGCCAGGCAGAGGTTGGCCTCTTCTCCCAGGCAGCCAGTACCAGAACAAGAGGACTCAGTCTCAGGCTGCGACAGGGCAGGTTTAGGCTGGATGTTAGGAAGAAGTTCTACACGGAGAGAGTGATTGCCCATTGGAATCGGCTACCCGTGGAGGTGGTGGAGTCACCTTCATTGGAGGTGTTCAGGAGGAGACTGGATGGGGTGCTTGGCTGTATGGTCTAGTTGTTGGGTGGGTTGGATTGGTTGATGGGTTGGACGCGATGATCTTGAAGGTCTCTTCCAACCTGGTGTATTGTATTGTAAATACAAAGGTCTTAAATTAGCAGTTCTTAAGGATTAAAAATTGGAGTTTATTGCCTTCGTGTAATCTTTCAAACAGCCATCATCTTTATTGCAAAGCAGACATACTCAAGTACAAAAATTTCTCTTATATCTATAGACAAGAAAGTATTTAATTCTGACAAAAGAAATACCAAATGTACTATAGAGGGGTGCTTAGACACCAACAGTGCTATGGAAAGTCTTTAGGAGAACTAAAAATGTTCTTGACAAAACTGCTATACGTTTATGAAAAAGAATTTACAATTCTTCCACCATTTAAGGAACTTAAGTTGTCTCAAAAATGCAAGAGCTATGCATCTAACACTTGAGAGCTAGAAAAAAATGCTGCAGAATCAGACAGATGTTTTACAGGAAAGAGCACTGAAAGCTCCTCAGATGATAGGACAAATAAATAGCAGTGGTTATTTTATGCTATTTCAACACTTTAAAAAACGAAAACACAGTCACCATGGAATTGCTTGGAGAAATGTTTAAATAATATTTAATGGGAAGAAAATTAATTCTCTCTTGAATGGAAAGAAAAAGTCTTGCTACTGACTTGACTGTGGAAGTCAAAAAGACATCTCCTCAAAGATTAAATCCCTTTTGACACATCCTACTACCATAAAACATTGTACTGATGATTATGAGGACTCAGATTCTCTGTATATTCAAAGAAAAATGGAATAGGTGTAGCATCTTAGTAGGAGTCCTCAGGTGTAACCTAGTCAGGTCAGTGTACAGAAGAGACTGTTTCATTACACCTACAAGATATTAAGGCTCTGTTGTTTCAGAACTGCCTGGAAAGTTGTTTTGTTTGATTGTTTTCAGCATGATAGTTCTGGGTTTGTCCAGTAAGAATGGGGAACACTTCATAGAATTATAGAAGCCCCAATCATTTTCACGGCCCTCCTATGGACCCTCTCCATCAGGTCCATGTCCTTCCTATATTGAGGGCTCCAGACCTGCAAGCAGTGCTCCAGACGAGGTCTCACCAGAGCGAAGTGGCAGAATCACCTTGCTCAGTCTGCTGGCAACACATCTTTCAATGCAGCCCAGAATGTGACTGGCCTTCTGGGCTGCAAGGGCTGCAAGCACACCCTGCTTATATCCAGCTTCCCATCCACCAGCACCCCCAAGTCCTTTTCCACAAGGTTGCTTTCTATCACCTCATCCCCAAATCTGTATTGATAATGAGGATTGTTCCAGCCCAGGCATGGAACCCTGTACTTGCTCTTGTTGAGCTTCATGAGGATCACCCGGGCCCAACTCTCCAGCTTGTCCAGGTCCCTCTGGATGACATCCCTTCCCTCTGGTGTATCGACAGCACCACTCAGTTTGGTGTCATCTGCAAATTGCAGATGGTGCACTCAACCCTACTGTCTCTATCATTGATAAAAACATTTAACTTATTCCTTGTAAACCACCGAAAGATCCCACATAATAGCATGCAGCTACAACTCTGAAATACAAGGAGGCAAGCCCTCCAAAACCACTACTCTCATTACCACAGCAAAAATAAAATCCACAGACACAGGATCATCTGCTCAAAATTTATAGAGCTACACAAAGGAGGCTATAAGCCTCAAGACACACAGTGATAGACACTATGAAGCTGAGGCCATACCTGTGCTGCCATCATCACTCAATATACCTCATTCATGGAGGATTAAGGAAAACAAGCCTAGTCTCTCAACAGGGTTCTGAATAAACCAGAGATAGACACTTGCCGGAAGTCATGTCAAATACATGCCATATGCAGGAGGGAAGAGAAGGGCCAGATGTAGCAAATACATGCTTCAATAAGTATGAATTTTCAAGGAAGATTCGTAATATCAAGCTTTAAAACATAGAAATCCTACAGAGAGGCCTTCAAAAACAATTATTTATTTTGAGCAAACAGTCCCAAAATAGGTTATCTGGGAACAAACAGAAATCAGCAACAAGTACAGCTCACGGTCAGTTATGAATGGCTGAGATATATGCCTGAACACTGACAATAAAGGAGCATTTTGAAAAGAAAAAAGGTTGTAAATCTGAAGAAAAATAGCGGTACTATTTCCACAGCTTGCTGCAGTCTGGAGCTTGGATTGCTAAGCAACCAGCACATCATGTAGAGTGCAAAGTAAGATTGCAGGGAAGACGACATGATGAAAAAGCATCCTACTTGGCTGCCCCAACACCATCCTTGGGGAAAAAAAAAAAAAATTAAATTTAACACACGTGTCTTTCATTCCTCAACTTCAAATTCATATTCTAAAGAGAAAGCTCAAGGGAGAAGTTAGGAAGTGCACTGAACTGCGGGGTGGGGAACAAACCACCAACTCAAACATACCACTTGTATGCAAATTAGATTCTCAAAACAGACTTGTCCCTGATAAAAAGATAATCCACAGGAATGTAAAATTGTAATTTAAAAGATATTTGAATAAGTTTGGTATTTAAAACACCTGACATAACTATTTTGCAAACCTTTTAAAAAATGTGGATCCTAGCAGCAAAGTGAAGTGACATGTGAAACAAATCATGATGGCATGGACATAGAAAGGAACAAAAGTCAAGTAGCCACATTTTGAGTATGTTTTAGATGTCAAAACCACACTCATCCAAAATAATAAGTGGCAAGTTGAAGAAAACAAACTATTAAATCGTAGCGACAACTAGTCAAAATATACACATTACACAAAAAATCCTTAGTCCTTCAGGCTTAGGGGGAAAAGAAAGAATAAACAAAACCACACAACTACCTTTCCAATTCTCTTTATTATCACATAACATAGCAAAATTTTCTTATTACATCTAAACTTCTAAATGTTATTTTCTTAAAACAGCTGTTAAGCATACATTCTACAGAAAGTCTACATATCTGATCTAAAAATAGAGGGAATTTTGTGTTCAAATCAGACATTTGAGATTTCAGATAAAGCAAACACACAAAAAAAGTTTAACTACTTAGCTATTTAGGTGGCTAGTCAAACGTAATTCACATGTGCATAGAAGTACATTTTTGATGTCACACGACAAAGACCAACACCTGTCTGTCAGCAGACAGAGCACTACAGGAGGCTGAATTAAAAGTTCATGGTGAAAGGAGTAAGATACTTCCCAGTTCAAATGCATAATTTGCTATTGTTCAACCCCAAAATCTTAGTTAGCTACAAATGGAAATCCATGTGTCAAAGCAGGAAATTTGACTAAATCACAAGACTGTAGCCTTAGGAATCAAGGTATAGCTGTGAAGCCACTCATGGGGAAACAGGGCAACTTCAGTCCTCCTGGAACTGTCTGAATGAATGCACATAGCTGGAACTTAAGGAAATGACCAAGACCTAAGCAGAGCTAGGATTATGAGTTTATCTGAAGTCTCACTCCAGGTGAATAGCCTTAACCTGAGCCCCTGCTAGAGGGAATCAGAGGTGCTAAAAGCATAGGGTATTCCCCATTTCTACACAAACAATCCAATTGCCTTCAACAGGGGAGAAGGCAAAGCAGCCACTGTTCTGAGGTTCAAAGGACTAATGCCTATGTTAAACCTGGACCTAGAAGTACTTATTAGTATCTATTCAGTTTTATATGCTGGTATGAAAGGTGATCCCCTCTCAAAACCAGGGCAGAGCCTGAATAAACAGAAATTTTTCAACAGCAAATCCTTCTTTGAGGTCAAACAAAAAGATTGTAGAAGAAAAGCAAGGTTTTCAGTTGAACTTTTGATACCCATAAGAGTAACTGAAGACAAACAGTTACTAAGTTCAACCTAGCAAAGGTGCAGAGGTATTTCACTTCTGCTGTTGTGTTCCATTTTGCGAAATCTGAATTCTTGAAATCTTCTCCTTTAGTGTTGTAACTGTATTCAGTGCGATCTCACAAGCTGAATTACTCTGTTGTTTTAGTCAGAGCTGGCTTCTTGTTACCGTTCCAGACTGGGTTTCACACTCAGTCTCATTGCTGATCTTTGCCTAGTCCTTCATACTGGAGCGTAATCATTCATTTCAAAATAGACTTTCATACAATCTGATAGAAGACACCTGCTTAGGAAAGATTCATAACTTCTAGGAAAGAAGTAAGTGTAAGTTTTAACTAAAACATTAGAAAAGAAAAAACATTACTCATAGCCTGAAGCTTCAAAGGATTAAACCTTTTCAGGTGATCTTTATTTTTCTGTTCAATACCAAATCTAACTTTAAAGAGCAGAAATGGGTCATTACAGTTCACAGCACACCAGTGCACAAATATCTACAAACCGGAAACTGGGTTCATTCCAAGTGTGAACTGAGTTATCTCCAAGTACTACTACAATGTCAGAAGAGATTAAGACTGCAATGGTGGCACATGTGAGCAAACAAGACATCAGGAAGCATCCTGCCAAAATTGCACAGCATTTTGAGAGCAGGAAGAGCACAACCACTGATTCCTGGGGTTTCGAACTGTCTTAATCTACATTCTCAGTCTCTTCTTTGCCATAATCATAGAATCAATAAGGTTGGAAAAGACCTCAAAAATCATCAAGTCCAACCTGTCACCCAACACCTCATGACTACTAAACTATGGCACTAAGTGCCATGTCCAAACCCCTTGAACACCTCCAGGGATGGTGACTCCACCACCTCCCTGGGCAGCACATTCCAATGGCTAACAACTCTCTCTGTGAAGAACTTTCTCCTCACCTTGAGCCTAAACTTCCCCTGGCACAGCTTGAGACTGTGTCCTCATGTTTTCCTCAGCCACAGAGATCTGAAATTTCTGACCAAACAATTTACAGCTCTAAAAATAATATCTGAACTTTAAAGAAACACAGCAGCACCGTAAGTAATTTAGGCAATAATCTTTTCCATTCCATAGGACATATTCCACATCAGGAGACTCATTAGAAACATGCACAGCCTGATCTCATGTGGTGGTTTGAGCCTTAACTGGAAGTTAAGAGCTCAGGTGGGGGCAAGGTTGAGAATCTCTCCCCCACTCCCCTCCCTCCTCCCTCCCAACAGAGAGGCGAGAAAAGGAAGAAGCAAATCCACCAAACAATAATTTGGAGTTGGCTTGGAAGTAGAGAGGTAAATAGCTGTCTTTAAACAATATATATATATGTAACAATAACAGGAAAAGGTTCACAAGGGCAAGGAACAAGGATGGATGGGAGGGGGCAAAAACAAGAGAATAATACAAAACCAGCCTTTCTCTGAGGAAGCGTGGAGGCAGCAGGGAGAAGGATCAGGTCCGACTGCGTGGCAGAGGAGCAGGAGGGCAGCTGCAGTAGCTCTCATCCAGCAGAGGCAGGAGCCAGAAAAGAAGCGCCAACAGCTATGATTTCCTGCTTTTTATGCCCTAGCTGGGCAGGGAGGGGGAGTGGAACAGACTCAGCTTCCCAGGGGAAAAACGCCCTGCAGGGAGTGAAAAGTACCTGCGAGCCCTCCACCCTGCTTTGTTCTTTTGTTTTCAGAAAAGGGTGTTAACCCACCACATCTCAATCTAAGCAAATGCTAATCATTTGTCAATGTGTTTAGAAAGTCTTTTAATAGTTGGGTTATTTTGTATTTTGGAGATTTATTTTAAAATAACAATAAACTTTAGACATTGAATTGGGAGATTCTGCATTCAGTTCATAAGAGCAGGCAAGTGACAATGGTAGTATCCATACTCCAGAAAAAGAACACAATCATTTGAACCAAGTGCTGCCGGTTGTGACCACAGATCCTTTGAGAAATGAAATGATACTACATGTAATGGAGATGGAGCTTTCAGGTGCAACTGAGGTGTTACAATACAAACCGTGCTGGATCACACAAAGACAGTAGAGGTCCTCTGAACAACTGTCCCCTTTTTTGTTGCTGCTAAGGCTATCATACAGGAAGGACTGCTTCAAATAAATAGAATTATTGATGAATAAATGCTTCAGGAATATGGAGGTAGGAAGCACTTAAAGTTATAGAAATCATTCATGATATGTACACAAGAACACTCTCGCAACATGTTTGTCTACTGGTCTTTTTCAGAAACACTTCTGTGCTCTCTGCCAATGGCATCCTTGCCTGCATCAGGAAGAGTGTGGCCAGCAGGATCAGGGAGGGCATTGTGCCTCTGCACTCAGCACTGGTTAGGCCACACCCTGAGTACTGTGTCCAGTTCTGGGCCCCTCAATTTAAGAAGGACATTGAGACTCTTGAACGTGTCCAGAGAAGGGCAACGAGGCTGGGAAGAGGCCTCAAGCACAAGCCCTATTAGGAGAGGCTAAGGGAGCTGGGGTTGTTTAGCCTGGAGAAGAGGAGGCTCAGGGGAGACCTCATTGCTCTCTACAACTACCTGAAGGGTGGTTGTAGCCAGGAGGGGGTTGGTCTCTTCTCCCAGGCAACCAGCACCAGAACAAGACGACACAGTCTCAAGCTGCACCAGGGGAAGTTTAGGCTCAAGGTGAGGAGAAAATTCTTCACAAAGAGAGTTGTTAGCCATTGGTATGGGCTGCCCAGGGAGGTGGTGGAGTCACCATCCCTGGAAGTGTTTAAGAGGGGATTGGATGTGGCACTTGGTGCCATAGTTTAATAGTCATGAGGTGTTGGGTGACAGGTTGGACTTGATGATCTTTGAGGTCTCCTCCAACCTTACTGGTTCTGTGATTACTTTATGACCCTCAACAAAATTTCTCACATGTGAGGAATATCTTTCAATCTGTTATACCCCAAATACTAAGTAATTTATTTCAGCAGCACAATTTTGTGAACTGCAGAGAAATGTTTATGATATTTACCTTAACTGCATTAAAAAAAAAAAAAAAAAGGACAACCACAAAACACCAAGACTTAGACTTTTTAAATTGGAAATTTAGAATTTCTAATATAAATTAGAAATTTAAATTCAGAGTCCTAGAAATCTCCAAAGTAAAGCTCAAACAAAAAAAGTGAAAACTAATGCTATGTATTTTCTGCTCTCCTAGTAATTTCCTGCAAAGATCTTTTTAGAGAAGAACAATAGTTCTATTGATAACACCAAACGGAACAATAAATGCAACAGATAACACAATTAAACCCTTAACACATAATCCCAGAAGTAAAGACCTAAGAACAAAACAATGGCAAGGCATACACATCAAAATATGCCTAATGAACCAAATTAATTACATTAATTACTGCATTAGCTATCTCAGGATAACTTACTAGTGAAAACCTCAAGCAGACATTCCCTGTAACAACAGCAAGGATAATATTTTTTTTAATAAATGGCATTTTGAAGATGATGATGATAAATTGCAACCAAGTTTGTCTGTGCATAATGATTTTACAGGCTGGAACTCTATGGGCTGTGCCTGGGATTTAAAAAAAAAAAAAACAAAAATCCTCCTCACATTTCAAAATGTATGCTGCAAAGGAGAGAACAAAAAGCCATTAATTCAGAACTCTACATAATTTGCCCACCATCTGTGCAAGTTTCTGGAACAATAACAACAAAAAAAGGGTTTGGTGTATGTCTAAAACAGCCTTTAATGACAGAAATTAGACATAACATAAATGTATCTGCCACGGCACTAATAGTTACCAAAGTTACTTAAATCCTATATGAAACTGAACAAAAAGGGGAAGAGTAACAACATGCACCAGCACAGGTCAGGGGCTGTCCTGCTGGAAAGCACCTCCACAGAGAAAGACTATGGAGTGCTGGTGGACAGCAAGTTCTCCATGGAAAAACAATGTGCCCTTGTGGCCAATGGTACCCTGGGATGCATCAAGAAAAGTGTGTCCAGCAAGTCTAGGGAAGTTCTTCTACCTCTCTACTCTGCCCTGGTGAGACCAGCCTGGAATACTGCATCCAGTTTTGGGCTCCCCAGTTCAAGAACGACAGAGAACTGCTGGAGAAAGTCCAACAGAGGGCCACGAGGATGACTGGGGGACTTGAACATCTCCACTATGAAGAGAGACTGAGATCCCTGGGGCTATTTAGTCTTGAAAAGACTGAGAGGGGATCTCAGCAATGCGTATTAGTATGTGAGGGGTGGGTGTCAAGTGGAGGGGGCCAAGCTCTTTTTGGTGGTACACACTAAAAAGACAAGAAATTATAGGTTCAAGCTTGAACATAGAAGATTTCACCTCAACATGAGAAGAAGCTTCTTTATAGTGAGGGTGATAGAGCACTGGAACAGGCTGCCCAGAGAAGTTGTGGAGTCTCCTTCTCTGGAGACTTTCAAAGCCCACCTGGGTTCATTCCTGTGCATACTACCCTAAGTGATCCTGCTTTGGCAGGGGCGTTTGATCCGATGATCTCTTGAGGTCCCTCCGAACCTCTAATATACTGTGATACAATGCGAGGCTTGAAGTACAAAACCAAAGACTGGCACTTTCCATCTCCTTCTTTCTCCCCTTTATTTCCCCCTATCATCTTGCGGATTCAAAATTAAAATATAAGGTTTTGTATCCCAATTCAACCACTGCTATATACAGAAAAGGCAGAACAACTTCCTCCAAACTTTTAGCACTCATTCTGCATTTGCAAGTTTATTTCCTGATGAATCCCTTGTAAAATTTTCATAATGACTGAAAAATTAGCCTTCAGAGTCTTTAAAGACAAGTATCAACATAAGAGAATTTTTTTGGTACCAAATTATTAACATACTTCATCTACTTGGAGTTTGCTGAATGAGGAAACACCCTGAAAACAAAGAAAGCAGCCCATGAACTGGAACAGATTTGTGTACCTACAGTTACACAGAATACAGAAAAGACTTCAGGAAAAATGCAAGTAACTAAGTATGGCCTTTATAACCTCCAGAGGGAAGTCAAGCAACCACAGCCTTCCTTGAGTGAACTTGTGCTTGACAATTCTATCATGATAAATCAATGCAAAAGAAGATACAGAATACTCACATCATACTTCTTACCATTCCCCTTGGGAATGACCAAGAAAATTACTGTTCAAAGGACACAAGTGTTCCCTTCAGGGAAATGAAAAGACTGCAAGAAGATATTTTTGACTGAAGGAATCACCAGCTGCAGAACTCTTAGTGGTGCAAGATAACGGAAGTGTTCATTGATAAAGAGAACAAAGCGAATCTGTTTTCAAAATGTATCAGGGAATGACAACTAAGGTTTCTAGCTTCCTCTAACGAATGCCTCAGCTTCACTGTATGGAATACTTAAAATCTGGGCGCTGTTTCTGACAATCAGTTTCATTTCCTTGTAAACTCTACGTCTAATACGCCTTGTCCTGCAGTAATCTTACTGCAAATGAGAATGGAACACTTAGCATCCAAGATGGAGATGTATGTCTGCTACTGTCAATAAAATCTAATACTGCAATAAATTGAAAGAATACTCAGTCAATACTTTTTAAGTAATGTTCATTATTGGCTTTCTCCACATTTCAACTGTGACACCTTGTATCAATCTATTAGGAGTATTAAGCACAGCCACAGCTTGCAATCATGTAACTGCAAAGTTTGAACAGGTAATAGCTCTCAACATTGCAGACAAATAAATACACCACTATTTGTTTAGTGCATACACACTAGCTGCATGGTGGGGGGAAGGCATGTTTTTCTCCCATGCATTTTATTTCTCACAAAACCAGTAAAGACAAGATGCTTTATTCCACATTCCCTGCATGGGAAGAACAAAAAGGGACAATGGAATGCCACAGCAAAAACCCATTCTTAAGTTTCTCACCAGAGCTCACTGATGAGCCAGGCAGAAACAAACATCTAATCCACTCAGGCAATCACGAAGAGTTGATATTGTCTCCCACTACCTCATGTTTAGATCAGCAGAGGGAGACTAATAAGATTCAGAAGCAACATTAAATGTACTACACACAGGCAAGAAAAGCTTTCCTAGCTTTGCTCATAAGAAGGGATACTGCATATCCAAAGATTTCCTATGATTTGGTGCATAGATTATTAGATACCAAAACAAGCTGCCAAGGAATTTTGGCACAAATTCATGGGAATCATAAAAAAGAGAAAAATATATCAGATGAGTTCCACTGCACTGGAAAAATTAAGTGTTCTTGAGCACAGAGCAAGAGGTAAAGATTTCCAGGCTTTCTACTGTGTGTGGCTCCTCTTACCATGACATCCCTTCCTTTCTAACCTTGATTAAAAGAAGACATATATTTACAGGACACATTTTGTCTAAGGGCCTGCAATGGCATGACTGGTTGTTCAGTTAAGACTAACCTTTGCTTTCAGTACACGATGGTTTCTTAACATGTTTCCTGTGCCCAAGACATTAATAAACAAGAACAGGAAAAATCCCACTCATCCTCCCAGAAAAGCAAGATATCTAATCCCCCCTAGTATGCAAGACATCTAATGCCAAGATAAGATACGTATTTTTGCGATTATTTGATTTTTAAATTTAAAACCAAGAATAGGCAACTTAGCAATTATAATTTTTTTTATACTAAATGTCTAATCCTTTAAATAGTTTTTTTTCTTCCCACACGTAACACACTGAAAAACAATTGTAGAACTCTGAGGAAAGCCAGCACCTGCAGGAAAGGGTTTAATCTGGCAACTGCTGGTGTTGTTGAGTTATTCATCACATAAATCTCTTAAGTCCCACCTCTTTCCTGTAGTTCTAACTGTTGGAGTTTGAGAAAACAGACCTCGTTTCATGCTAAACTCCCACCACTAAGCAGCTGAATCTCCTACATTACTTAGGATACCATTCGTGAGAGCAGACTTCACATGGAGTCATGCAACATCCTGTTCCAAGCCTAATGCTCCAGATGGGATATGTTTCACTGCTGCCTCCCCCATCCCAGCCCATTTCAGCTTGTTCTTTTTTCTTTGAAAGCATTTATCCCAAACTGATGCTAGAACAGCATGCTAAAACTGACCTTCTCAAGAACAACAGACACATCAAAACTTAAAATCCAAATGTCTTTGCTATAAAAAACAAGCAAACAAAAACATGCAGACCACTACACACACCACTTTATCAAAATATTTGTATTAGCTAACCAATTAGCAAAACTACATATATAAAATTAATTATTTGATGCAGCTTTACACTGCAACAAAATATGCCTTGCTTCAGAAAGTTTACTAATAATTTAAAAGCTTCACATTGTCACACGCATTACTAACCTAATGGAAGCTCTCATCGACATAACAAGGAGAAAACTGTCTAGTCTGCTGATCACTGAATGCTGGCAATTTCTCAAGCATCTGCTAAAGGTCAGATTTCCACTGTACGGAACCAATCAACAAAGCTACACAACACTCCCAGTGCCATTGGAAGTGCCAAACGAAGACCACTGTTTTACATAAGCAAAGAGACTCAGCCTGAAATCTTCCAAAACACTACCAACAAAGTTTTTGCTCCTGTCACCACACAGTACACATCTACCTGGTAATGGCAATTAAGATCTATTCTGCTTTTTCTTTTTATAGCAGAAATCTAGTTACTTAATACTAATCCCTTGTTCTGCATTGTTAAATTGTGTGCAGTCAGTACCACATACTAAGAAATATTAGAGGGAAAAAAAAATGAACATGTATTTAAACAGAAATATTTTATTTAAATGTTAACCATCATTAAAACAAAGGTGCAGAAAAAGGAATATTCACATGTTTGATGCCTTTTGTTTCATTTCAGTGACTTAAAGAAAAAAAAATCCCTACTGAGTTCTAAGAAAACACATCTTAGAGTTAAAAACACAGCCTGAAATCATAGAAATTTGTCCTAATATCCTTACTAAGCAACCTCAGAAATATAATCTGAATATCCTAATAGATTAGGGAATTGTTTGCTTCTGCTGGAAACAACATGCTCTGTATTTCAACAGCTTATCACATGCCACGAAAACAGTGGTTTAGCAAAAGCCTACACATAAAGCAAGCTGCTGAAATGCTGAGCCTGTTCTATTTCTACAGAGAAAACATTATTTTATATATGGATAATCTGGTACTGATTTACAAGAGAAGTTTTCTGCACACAGAAGGAAAGGGCCAATAAAGCAATTCGATGGAATTTGAGGAATTATTTTTCTTAATGTGTCACTGAATGGTCCTAAAAAAAAAAAAAAAATTAGGCTTGTTTTCTAATTTGTTGTTTTGTCGAAGAAAATCCACTTTAGCTTCAGACCCAACACTGGTAAGAGAAGGAAAGCAGAAGTCAGTAGATATCCAAATAAATTCAGCAGAAATACTCTCTTGCATTCCTTGTATCTCAAAAGCCAATACAGCAATTGTGTGGTTGTGGGATAATTCTAAATGAAGGCAATATTCAAGTAAAAAACAATAAATATAGTTATCATTAGGTAATCATGTTAACACTCAACAGCCTTGTGCCCTAGCCCCCACTATGCAATGCTGCAGTCCTAGCCCCATGGTGCTCATAGCTTGGCTCTTGACCCCCAGTACTCCCTGCCACAGCTGGGAGAGAGCTACCAAATGGCTTTTCAGCTCCAGTGCCTGAGGTGAATCACACTCCCCTCAGCAAATCAGAGCAGAACCACCATGCAGGAATCAGTAGTATTCATGTGTAAGAAGGTGCTATTCTGTGTGAGAGGACTGTGCAGCAATGTCATACAATGGAGCGTGGAAGCATCCATGGACACTCCCCTAGCAAGACCCAGCTCACTAGAAAGTGTTTGGTGGCTGCAACAGCAAAACAACAAAAGGACAGCCTCCTTCTACAGACATCAACCCAAAAGTATTAGAAGCATAATAAAACTTGGCATAAGCTGAGACACAGAAATGAACTAAAACTGAATTTATATTTGTCTCTCAAAGAAAAGGCTCTTCAAAATTTTCTTTATTAAAACTGAAAAGCAATAAAACTAGGGGACATTCCAAGGAGACAGTTATTTCTCCATACTAGTTTCACTTAATCTTTGAAAAATTCCTTCAGCTGCTTTGAGCAATTGTTTCTTGCCCTACCTAGTTGTCAGTGTTTGGGCTGACCCCAGTTTTGTGTGACACTTAGTTTTGCAACACTTAGTTGTGCGACTACAAAGTTTTGTCACACAACCTAGAAGACAGCCACAAAAAGGCCCTTCAGGATCCATTTATCTCCTAACTTGCAGTCATTCAATCATCTCTCCAATCAAGAGAAGCCAAGAAAATCAATAACATCCATATGAGATGCTTTAGGGAAGAATGGAATGACCAACAAAGGTTTCTGTAATACCATGTTTCTTCCAGAAGGTCTGTACAACTTGCCATTACAAAGTATGTTAAAGCAGCAGAAGTGTAACACCATATGCTTCAATGGCAATTCAGTGTAAGGATCAGATATCAGTATCATCCTGTAACTGTGATGGCTTGCAAGAATTTGGGTGCTTTTATATGCAAACATAACCCATTTCATTCATATATCCAAGTACAGTCTTTATTTAAACAAATACTGTATTCAAGAAGCAGGCTGGCCAAATGGGAATACAGAATATACAACCCAAATTACTTACATTAGTTCCCATCTCCACACACGTGGGAAAGCACTGGCCTGCGATTTCTACTACTTACACTTGTACAGAAGGGAGGACAAAGGCATGCTTAGTTCTCAGGACTTCAATGGAAATGTAACATCAACAGTAACCAGAAATTACTTCTAGAAGACACCAAATAGTTATTTTCTCCAGCTTTCTAGTACATGTGGATCCCCCTCTACCTTGGAGAGGTTTTAAACCATTAGTGCTAGTTGCCAGTGGGTTTTTGATGACATAAAATTAAAGCCCATAAAACAGGAAGTTAAGACAGTAAATGCCTGTAATGCAAAGGCAGCATGCACCTCCACTACTTTTAATGATTGAGTCTATGGTTTGTATGTTAGCTAACACACGAGGAAGAGATGCTAGATGCGAGCTAGAAGATCTGTTAAAACCAGGTTTATAGGCACAGGCCAACTGTCAAAGCACTTACTTTGAGCTCCACATAACCGTGGCTGCAACAGCTTAAACCCAGCTCAAGGGCATCTGCTCTGCATTGCACAGCACATCCAGAGACTTGTCAGCTTCCTCAGCTTCACTCTAATGTAGGACATTTAGGTTCCTTTTAAGGGATCCAGTGAGAAGCAAAAAACTAAAGTTGTCTTTACTAACCTTTAGTAAGACACCTGAGTCACAATGTGACCTTCTAGCAGTAACTGAACTGTACTAGAGAAGTTGGAGATTTACTCACAAAGCAGAGGGAAGAGGGGGAAAGAAAAAAGGGTGCCCGAGTGCTGCTTCCAAGAGAGCTGTACAGCAAATGACTAACCCTATAAGAACAAATGTAGGTCATCCCTGGATAGACACTACCCTAGCCTCAAACGGTTGGGAAGCAAATTCAGTACTTAAGAGTCAGACCTTCTAGTCATGCACAACTATAGTTATCCCCTAGTAGCACTTACTCATTCTGTACTCAATGGATTTTGACTTTTAAAAAAAAAAACTCAAAAGTTCATTGGTTTCAAGGACATAAAATGTTTTTTAAAATGTTCTTCAAATATGTGCTGTCAGAACTGCTCCCCATATCATCTCTATGCATTGATATTTAAGATTACTAGCTTACAATTTATTTGGTGAAATGTAGAGACTACGGAAAAAAACCACATTAGATTTAGAAGCAATTTTCTCCCATGGGTCTTCAGAGAATGCAAAATAATGTTCTCCAGAGAATCTCTCAAAACAATTGCCCATTTTCCACAACAGCTGCCATTTACTTACACTCTCAGGAGGACGGCTGCCATCAGATGCCTCTCAGCAAAGAATAACTGTTACCTCGCTTTCATCCTTTCTCAAAGTCATCATCTATATCCCTGCAGATAGGAAGCCACTTTCTCCCCTGGGGGTATTTGGCTTCATTCCCAGCAGCAAAAACAGAAGACAAGTAGTGGCCATCTTTGTGCAGGCAGTTGTGGCTTCTATCAGACTGAAAAATGAGAAGTTGAAGGCACAATGGAGGGAAACACACTCTTAGGATCCTTTCCCTAAAAATTAATCTCAGTCCTACACATCCTCAAACCTGCTGCATCTGAATTAGCCATCCTGATGTATACATGGAAGAAGGAAACAGATACATATTTGAAGCGTGAAAAAAAGGAAATGAGAAAATTCAGGAGTTCACAGAACACCAAGAATGAAAATAAACTGCAGGTCCTGCTGCCCTGAGTCAGTGAGGCAGAGCAGCCATAAATCTGTCTAAACCAGATTTGCATTTTTCTAGTTGCTTTGCAGCTCCAGAATGCATAAAATGGCTATCACACCTCAGCCAAGCTGACCCTCAGAATTGTTCAGTCTACTTCATTTAACATGGATTCACTCTTTAGGAATTTTCTACTGTATGAACTGGGGAACAACACTCTGCCTACATGAAGTGTGAAAGATGGGTCAAGACAAAGAAATTGCCAGAAGAGAACTACATAAAGGCTAAGTCAACTCACCAATTTAAAATCAAATGAAGTATTTTACTGGGGTCCAACTGGAAGGGCATGGAACAGGAGGTGAAGACAGGGATATGGACAGCCTGACACAGTTTTACAAAGCAACCATTATAATCTTAAACTATATTATTAACTACATTTAAGCCAATTAATGCAGTGCATTAAAACTACATATACAGGTTTAACTACAAAGTGCAGCAGATGGGATTATTCAGCTGAGTTGATCACATGACCATTTTGACATTTTAGTACTTCATTTTGATACTTTTAATTATAATTTGTACTGGAATAACAAAGAATACAAAACACAAATACAAAATTATATAAATGATACCCTTAACTAAAGCCACCAAGATGCTTTTATCTCAGCAATGCCTGCAGGTTTTCTGCACTTCGGTTTCATGCCTTTTTCAACACTGAGAAGCATGCTATACCACCAGCTAATTTGATGGGGTCTGTTTCATTAAATACTCTTCCATGCAGCACTTGCAATACTCCCTCCTTTCCCCTTGAAAGTTTAACTGAAGTATTACCCAGACATCAATTTAGAAAGTAGAATTATACTCCAATCCATGAGCATACATATACTGAGATTGCTAGTTAAACTATCAGCAAAGGTGGCAGCCTTTGCATGCCACACAGCATAACAGGCCAATTTACTCCTTCAGAAGATTGAAGTGGGGACAGGGGGGACAAAACAAATAACAACAAAAACCAAACAAAACGCCAAGTCCCCAAACTACTAAGGGAACTATGAGAAAGTTCACACTGCAGGACAGAATCCAGAAAGCCGAATGCATTTGCACCATTAACACAAAAAGATACTGCTAAAATTGCCATCACACATATGGGGCATCTTGTTTCACTGGAGATAAAATAGGATTTATTTAACACCTTTTGCTTCCTCATATCAGGAAATTATCATTCTCTACAGTTAACAGTACAAAGAATGTATTTTTACTACAATACAATACAATACAATACAATACAATACAACACACCAGGTTGGAAGAGACCTTCAAGATCATCGCATCCAACCCATCAAACAATCCAACCCACCCAACAACTAGACCATACAGCCAAGCACTCCATCAAGTCTTCTCCTGAACACCTCCAGTGAAGGTGACTCCACCACCTCCACGGGTAGCCGATTCCAATGGGCAATCACTCTCTCCGTGTAGAACTTCTTCCTAACATCCAGCCTAAACCTGCCCTGGCAGATGCACAATAAACCCATGCAACACAATGAAAAGGTTTTATCATGCCCAAGGTTGCAAATACCGGATCTCATCACTGCTCTGGCACCATGTGACCATTAATTCATAGGCCATATAGGACCACAATTAATAATATTTCACGGAGGTGACAAGTTATCAACATTTGAGAGATTAAACACAGCTTACACTCCAGCAATAGCTACAGTACAGCTGAAGAACACTGGTATCTTTAGGACATTTCTGGTCTGCCTGACTTGCATTTGTGCATAGCTCAAGTCCAACAAGCAGTACAGATATATTCAAAACTATTCATGCCTACAGAAATCCAATAAATATTTCCATTTTCCTTCCATCTGCAAAAGAAAGTATCAAAGACCTACCACAAAATGCTTGGGGGGGGAAACGCGACTGTGCTCATGTAGTAATTGCTTAGTCTCTTATTTCATTTTATGATGCTATAATTTGAAAGGTCATTTAGTCACCACCTGACAGCTGAGAGTTCCGGAAGGATGGACAAACTTTGCAAAGTCTGCAGTTCTGATCTGTTATCACATACCCAGAAGCCTCCCATGATATTTCAACAGTAAAACCTCAGTTTCTGCAGTTTCATGTCAGTACAGAGAAAACTTGTGATAGTGTTACCTGGGTGCAGGTATTTAAAATGTAAAAAAAAAAAAAAAAAAAAAAAAAACCCACCACCAAAACACAACTCAACTACATTCCCCACATCACAAACTGCTTTACAGATTAGATCTTGCTCCATTGTTAATACTCATTGCTGCATCCCAAAGCTGCTTCTCCTCTCACTCTGAGCTTGCCCCCACACTGTGCTGCAGTTCTACTCAGTGTGGACAACTGGGGATATGACAGCACACATGTGGTTTCAGCACATGCATAACTCTGCACAACTGGTTTGTGACCAAATTAAATCATCACCTGCTGAGCTCCCTGTGCCTTTATATGCAAAGTACTAATCTAGATTCCCATCCACTTATCAAACATTAACTTTGATTTCATTATGAATGAAAAAAAGTTTTCTTTAGTTACCATAGTTTCATGCACCATGTATTTCACTGAAAATGGTCAAAAGACCAAAAAAAAAAAAAAAAAAAAAAAAAAATCAGTGAGAGGGGACAGAGAATCAACAGCATAGAAAAAGACAGACAGAAAGATGGACAGACAGACGGACAAACCAATTATGCTACACACATAAACCTCAAATGTTGAGACAAACTGCTGGAGAGCTTTGCCTTTGAAGGACATGGGGAGATATGCCCACTAGTACAGTCCTCCAAAACTGACAGTAAGAGAAGCTTGTAGGGATGGAGAAAGGGCAGAGAAAGTGAGCCTAAATGTTACAGAAGAGGAAATTCTTACCTAGCAAAACAGCTGTGCACAGCAAAAAAGGTTCAAGTACATATGTTTTTTTCCTTTCCAATGAAGTATAGAAACTTCCCCAATTTTTCTAGTTGAAGCAAGGAGACTTAAAGCAGCAACACCAGACTAAGCACTTTTAGAGAAATTATCTACTATACTGTGCAGTTTTACCTCATATTACTAGCATTTGAAATGTCTCTATACAGGAATAACAAGAAAAGAAAAAAATCTCAGTATAACAGGTCTGGATCCTTTCTATTACCTTATAACCATTTTCTAGGACAGTGCATCTACTACCTAGTAATTGCCTCTCACCTATGTTAACATTCATAGAGCAGGAAAGAACAGTTTCTCTGCTTTCTTGACAACTCTTGGCCAGACACTCAAATACTTTTAGAAAGACAACCTTTAAAATTATGTTTCTGCCAACTGAAGGGGGAAAAAAAAACAAACTACCACACTTTTTCCACCTGAAGATGATGGATATAGTTCATATAGTTAATCATTTTAAGGGGGATATCCAAGCAGCAATAACACAAGAAAATACATTTTGAAAACAGAATCAGAAGCTCCTGGGTTGGTGATTGTACTTGGCAAAAAAGGCACAAACTCACTTCAAATACTCTTTTTAGAGACATAATCAAACCACTTTAAAAGCACCAAAATCTAGGCAAAGGCATACACATATTTAGAGCATCTTCTCCAATCTCTCACAAGCTCCTTTAACCACTAAAATTCAAGTATGACCTTTCAAGCAGGCAGAAGGACTTGTCAACAAACAGCAACAATGATCCCAACAAGAATGGAAGCAATACATCAATGCTAGGACAGCACATTGAGTTGATGGCAGCCAGAATCAACATCCCCTGTGTGCTGCACCCTCACTAACATGGCAATAGAGAGATACAGGCATTAAGTTCCCAGTCAGCTGTTCTCACATGCTACCAAGAATAGAATAGAATAAACCAGGTTGAAAGAGACCTTCAAGATCATTGCGTCCAACCTATTATCCAACCCACCTAATCAACTAAACCATGGCGCCAAGCACCCCATCCAGTCTCCTCCTGAACACCTCCAATGAAGGTGACTCCACCACCTCCACAGGTAGCCGATTCCAATGGGCAATCACTCTCTCTGCATCCAGCCTAAACCTGCCCTGGTGCAGCCTGAGACTGTGTCCTCTTGTTCTGGTACTGGCTGCCTGGGAGAAGAGACCAACCTCTGCCTGGCTACAACCTCCCTTCAGGGAGTTGGACAGAGCAATAAGGTCACCCCTCAGTCTCCTCTTCTCCAGGCTAAGCAACCCCAGCTCCCTCAGCCTTTCCTCATAGGGCTCGTGTTCCAAACCCCTCACCAATTTTGTTACCCTTCTCTGGACACGTTCCAGCAAGTCAACATCCTTCCTAAACTGAGGGGCCCAGAACTGGACACAGTACTCGAGGTGAGGCCTAACCAGTGCAGTGTACAGGGGCAGAATGACCTCCCTGCTCCTGCTGGCCACACTGCTCCTGATGCAGGCCAGGATGCCATTGGCCCTCTTGGCCACTTGGGCACACTGCAGGCTCATGTTCAGCCTACCATTGAACAGTACACCCAGGTCCCTCTCTGCCTGGCCGCTCTCCAGCCTCTCTGACCCCAGCCTGTAGCACTGCATGGGGTTGCTGTGGCCAATGTGCAGAACCTGGCACTTGGATGTGCTAAATCTCATGCCATTGGACTCTGCCCATCTGTCCAGCCTGTCGAGGTCCCTCTGCAAAGCCTCTCTGCCCTCCAGCAGATCAACTCCTGCCCCCAGCTTGGTGTCGTCCGCAAATTTACTGATGATGGACTCAATGCCCTCATCCAGATCACCAATAAAGATGTTCAAGAGCATGGGGCCCAGCACCGATCCTTGGGGCACACCACTAGTGACTGGCCGCCAGCTGGATGTGGCACCATTCACCACCACTCTCTGGGCTTGGCCCTCCAGCCTGTTCCTAACCCAACGCAGTCTGCTCTTCTGCAAGCCATGGGCTGATAGCTTGGCCAGGAGTTTGCTGTGGGGGACAGTGCCAAAGGCCTTGATGAAGTCCAGGTAGACTACATCCACAGCCCTCCACACAAGAAAAAACACAGACACAACAAAAGTAATGATTTAAACATTTCTCACACAAAAGATTAAAATGAAACTTGGGAGTTCTGCAGCTAGAGTGTCTTCTACAGCCTTTGAGGGGAAAAAAAAAAGACAGACATGTTAGGGCATCTAAAACACTGTCAAAACCATCAAACAGCTAGCTGCTGCTACCAGGTCACCTCATAGACAACAAAAAGCATTTTTACAAATATATTAACACTAAAAAGAGGGGCAAGAAGAACCTTATTGGACCTGTAGGGGAACACTGTGACTGAAGATGAGGATAAGGCTAAGGTCCTGAATACCTTCTTTGCCTCAATTTTTAACAGCAAGGCAGGAGGAGTTCAGGATGAGTGGCCTCCTGAGCTGGGTGATGGGGTCGGGGAGCAGTGCATTGCCCTGGAAATCCATGAGGAATTGGTTCAGGACCTGCTGAACCTCTTGGACACCCACAAGTCCATGGGACCTGATGGGATCCATCCTAGGGTGCTGAGAGAGCTGGCAGATGAGCTGGTCAAGCCGCTCTCCATCATTTTCCACCAGTCCTGGCTCACCGGAGAGGTCCCAGATGACTGGAAACTGGCCAGTATGATCCCCATCCACAAGAACAGTCAGATGAATGAACCAGGAAATTATAGGCCTGTCAGCCTGACCTCAGTGCCAGGGAAAATTATGGAGCAGATTATCTTGGCGGCAATAACTGCGCCAAGGGCTCAGGTCCAGCCAACATGGATTCAGGAAGGGCAGGTCCTGCCTCTCCAACCTGAGGGGAGGGCTGTGGATGTGGTCTACCTGGACTTTACCAAGGCCTTTGGCACTGTCCCCCACAGCAAACTCCTGGCCAAGCTGTCAACTTGTGGCTTAGACAACAGCACTCTGTGCTGGGTTAGGAACTGGCTGGAGGGCCAAGCCCAGAGAGTGGTGGTGAATGGTGCCACATGCAGCTGGCGGCCAGTCACTAGTGCTGTCCCCCAGGGATCAGTGTTGGGCCCCATCCTCTTTAATATTTTCTTTGATGATCTGGATGAGGGCATTGAGTCAGTCATCAGCAAATTTGCAGATAACACCAAGTTGGGAGCAGATGTTGATCTGTTAGAGGGCAGAAGGGCTCTGCAGAGGGACCTCGACCGACTGGACAGATGGGCAGAGTCCAACAGGATGGCATTCAACAAACCCAAGTGCCAGGTGCTACACTTTGGCCACAGCAACCCCATGCAGAGCTACAGGCTGGGGTCAGAGTGGCTGGAGAGCAGCCAAACAGAGAGGGACCTGGGGGTACTGATTGACAGCTGCCTGAACATGAGCCAGCAGTGTGCCCAGGTGGCCAAGAAGGCCAATGGCATCCTGGCCTGCATCAAGAATAGCATGGCCAGCAGGAGCAGGGAGGTCATTGTGCCCCTGTACTCTGCTTTGGTTAGGCCATACCTTGAGTACTGTGTCCAGTTCTGGGCCCCTCAGTTTAAGAAGGACATCAAGACACTTGAACTTATCCAGAGAAGGGCAACAAGGCTGGTGAGAGGCCTTGAGCACAAGCCCTATGAGGAGAGGCTGAAGGAGCTGGGGTTGTTCAGCCTGGAGAAGAGGAGGCTCAGGGGTGACCTCACTGCTCTCTACAACTACCTGAAGGGTGGTTGTAGCCAGGAAGGGGTTGGCCTCTTCCCTCTAGCAGCCAGCACCAGAACAAGGGGACACAGTCTCAAGCTGTACCAGGGGAAGTTTAGGCTCGAGGTAAGGAGAAAGTTCTTCACCAAGAGAGTCATTCGCCATTGGAATGGGCTGCCCAGGGAGATGGTGGAGTCACCATCCCTGGAGGTGTTCAAGAGGGGATTGGACATGGCACTTGGTGCCATGGTCTAGTCATGAGGTCTTGGGTGATAGGTTGGACTTGATGATCTTTGAGGTCTCTTCCAACCTTGGTGATACTGTGATACATAGACAGAAAAGGAACAAATCACTTACTTCTCCTTTCAGACACAGCACCCTGAAACATTTTGAAAAGGGTTCGGATGTTGTTCAAGCCAGAACACTTAGCAGGTAATGAAAAAGAGCAAGTCTGTTAACAGCCTGGCAAGTTTCCTCCTGAAAAGACTAGAGATTCTTTACCTTGAAATACTGTACCTGCACAGCAATACTAGAACCAAAAATATTGCAGTAGCTTGATTTATCTGTGCAGAGTGAGATTTTCACACATCTAGCCAGGACTTGCAGAATAGTTTATCCCTTTTGTGAGGCTGCCAAAATGGCAAGGGCCAGGCATCAGATTTCTTCCAACAATTAAATAGGTCAGACAGAAACTCTCTCTCCAAGAACAAAAAATAGCTGTAATAGCAAGAGGCTTCTGACAAAGAAATCAAATGTATTATGAAGTGAAGCTACCATTTTAAAGTTGGATCATCATTGCATTAGTGTGCAAACTTATCTTACTTAGAGCTGAAATTGAAGTCTATGAACAGTCTCCTGACAGTTTGGTTTTCCTGCAGCTGTGAGTCAACATAAGACACTGCAATAGCAGTCACCAAGAACAAAATATGACTACATGACTAGGAAAATATCTATGAAATTTTCTTCTAACTGGAAAGACATCCACATGTTTGGAAAGCCCATGCTAGGAAACAGAAGTAAGCAAGCAATAAACACACATAGGTTTTGCATGTGAAAGATAAGAATAATTTCAAATCAGTAAAACAAGTTAAATCTACTATACTTGAATTACATATTTCTGTAACACCATAAATCAAAATGCAACTGAAAAACTTGGATAATGCAGACTTGAGAAAAACATACCCTCAAATATAGCAACAATATTCTCTTTTGGAAATGCTCATTAACATCATGGAGGTGAGAAAATGGAGTGAGTCTAGAAGAGGACAGTGATAAAAACAACTACGGTTTAAGATTAATTTGCGTTTTTAGTTGCCTACTAATAGAGATTTGTGAATGTTTGTTATACAAATTTGTAAACAGGATCGTCTACCACATCTACAAAACCTCCAGAGATCAGACTGCATTTCCTTTTCCAAAAGGAGCTTAAACATCTCAAATAACATAATGAAAGCAGTATTAATTATTTTACTGCAGAATAGAACAGAACAGACCGGAAAAGACCTTTGAGATCATCAAGTCCAACCTATCACCCAACACCATCTAATCAACTAAACCACGGCACCAAGCGCCCCATCCAGTCTTTTCTTAAACGCCTCCAGTGATGGTGACTCCACCACCTCCCCGGGCAGCCCATTCCAATGGCAAATCACTCTATGAAATACTTCTTCCTAACATCCAGCCTAAACCTCCCGGCACAGCTTGAGACTGTGTCCTCTTGTTCTGGTGCTACTTGCCTGGGAGAAGAGACCAACCCCCACCAGGCTACAACCTCCCTTCAGGTAGCTGTAGACAGCAATATCAACTGCAACAGGCTTCTTGAGATATACTTGCACTGAATTCACATTCTAGGATTCTATTTAAAAAACAATATCCCATGAAAACATAACAATTCTACAGTTTCAATAAATCCACTGAAATTCTGCAATAAACATCTGTGTCTGCTTCATCTCTAACAAAACCAGTTACATCATAGTATAATTGCTTCAAAGTTATCCTAAAGTAGTAACTACAATACAGATTATTTTATATCTATGGATCCCATTCATGGTGAATGTATATACTCAACATAAGTTCAGGAAATTCTCTTCACCAGCCTCCATTAGGGGTCACACAAGCATTACCCCTGCCCTCTCACTCCTAAGCTCAAGCGCCCAAGGGTCAAGGCAACCCACACTGCCACATGGGCCCCGGTGCAAATAAAACTAAGCTGCACGAGCAGAGGGCAAGTTGCCAGATTGACAAGTACAGAACATTTGTAAGTACAATACTTTAAGTAACAGCTTTTTTGCTCAAGTATCCATGCATGTGATTCTCACTTAGCAGGTTGGTTGTGAAGGAGATAGAAGTTAGAAATTTAGCTGAGATCAGAGAGCCAACTCACTGCATCTGTTCTCTGTGCTTCCATCAGCACATTGTTCAGTTAGTGCGTACACAAAGACCACATAGCCTCTTTCCAACCCCTCACCACAGGGACCTCACTGAAACAAGCTATGAAAACAGTCTGAGACTTAGCTGAATAGCTTCCAATATACAGTGGAGCATTTGTTGATGTAATTGCTTGTTATGCCTCAATCTGTAATCCATTTTAGTAGCAAGTGCCAAAATCTACTCTTCCTACAATCAAAAGAAACAAAACAATCTAAGCTTTAAGCAAAGAGGTCTTACTCTACATCAATACAGCATTTCAAATACTCAGACTATGTAATTGTTCTTCAGTCTGATGAGCAAAAGACAGGCATTCCCAACTGCAAAGAGGTACTCTCAAAAAAACCAATGCTGTATATCATAGATATCTTGGCTTACAAGTTCTCATCAACAGAACCAGCAAGGCTGTTCCAGAACTATTGAGACAGGCTGATAAACAGCACATCAGCTGATCCAGGATCCACAACCAACACAGGGCCTTTTTCCTGTTAGGCTACAGATCTCTGTAGAAGCAGATTTACTGGAGGAATTACTCATTTGAGGGGCACTAGGCTCAGAACAGACTGTCTTAAGAGATTATTCTATGAACCAGAGGTTCTACCACAAAGAAGGTCAGCAACTTTGTCAATCTCGGCACAGTTATGAAACATTTCAGATCGATGACCAATCACTCCCACACCTGGACTGCTCTGGACAAGTTCTTTACTTCCCCGTTCACAGAACGCTGACCTACCCAACCCGGTCATTCCTGAGAAAACTTCCATTTTCTACCCACAATCAGATGGATAGATCTTCATGTTTGTGACTTGCCAGCTGTTTTCGCTACAGCTCACGTGAAATTTAATGATCATTGATTGAATTACTGGTAGGCAATGAACAAGCAAATACATTTCCAAGACAAACATTTTCTCACTTCCTTTACTGTTAAAAACAAACTGTCCTACATCTGCCCTTTTTTTTTTTTAAGTGACTGATGCACCAACACAATCCTTATGAGCAGTATCACGTATGCATACATTTGAGTGCATGCAATGACATCTGTTGCTGGTTGTGGGTGGCTTGTAAGCTTAACAATAAATAGCTTTGCATTGAAATGCATCCTGATGTAACCCCATGACCGCTGTCGAAAATTACAGAGACTGAGACAGATCTGACCTCTTAACACCACACTGCAGGTCTCAGGAAGACCAAGTCAAAAGTGATTCTGTTTTCTGACAAGGGATGATTGAGGCATCTGTGTGTCAATGGATAACTACACCTCTACACCTACAGACTTTGCTACCAACAGATAACCCATAAAATTTTGTGAGCTGCTTAACCACAAAGATTAGCAATGAGTCAAGCATTTGAGTCTTTAAACCATACCCAAATTTTACCCATTTTCACACCAGATAACTTTTTTTTTCAGTGCAGTTTCTGCATTATCACCTAGCATGTCTTGGGGTATACCAATATACTGATAATCAGGACTACATCTTTGTAATAACACCAGTGTCTGCTACAACACAAGACTGAAGCATTGCTCTGACAATTAAGCCAGAAAAATCTGGCAAAGGTTGCTACCAAGCTCCCTATTGGCTTGACACAAGAATCAGTGATTGTTTCTCCAGTGAATTTTGCAATACAGCTTAATAATAAACTGTTCTGCCTGGAAAATGAGACAGAAAAAAAGACAGAAGAACACATTCACATGCATCTGCCTAGAAGATGATACTGTTTCTGCACATTGTTGTTTCATTTTCTAATTGCCATGACTGATAGAAAGAATTGCAGAGTACTGTAAAGATACTCAAACCCCCAGGAAAGTATCCAATTTATGTGGTTAGCATGGTGTGATGATCTGGAAACAGATGATAATGTGGCCCACAGATCTCTGGCAGGCTTTAATAGCTCATCTTTCATGGTAAAACTGGTCTATTTTAAGCAGCTGATGGAAAGGTACAAATAAGGCATTTGAGTTGATGTCTACTGGTGTAGGGAGGATTACATGACAGGGCTAATAAACAACCTGGGTGAACCACCCGGTTTACTTCATTTATCAGGGTCATTGCTGAGAACAAAGACTTGGTTTACTGGTCAGCTTTGAGGGAACCATTAAAAAAAAAAAAAAAAAAAAAAAAAGCTTTGGTAGCTACAGCCAAAAATCTGGTTTAAAACCTGGGTTTTGGTGGTTGATTTTTTTTTTGGGGGGGGAGGGAGGGGTGTTTGGTTGGTTGGTTTCATTTCTTGGTAGGCTTGGGGTTTTTTTTTCAGTTGGTTGGTTGCTTGCTTTTGTTTTGTAAAATGCATTTAAAGCTCCTCCTATCCTGAAAGGGCATCAAGAAAAAGAACTATTTCCAGCAAGGTATATTCCAAATTGAGTCACTTTGCTGCACATTTCTTATTTGAGTACTTAAAAGTTAGTAGCTTTTTCCTTCCTTTTTATCAATGTCTTCAATGCAGAGTTATAAAGCTTCTTTTCCACCTCATCACTCTTACATCGTAACTGCAGGAATATTAATTTTACCCAGCGTTCAACTGCCAGATATTCTCCCAAGCCACAAACTCGGTCAGCAAATACCAGTAGCCTCACACACTGCTGTGCCTGAAAGCTAACAAAAGCACTGCTATAGGTTATGGGCTAAAGCCAGAAAAGCAGACTTTTCTTCCCCCACACATCAAAATATGAGGTATCAAGAGCTGTGGTACCAATTAAAGCTGCTCAAAGTAAAAAGCAGCTGCATGTCTTCTTGCCAAATGAAGTTGGTTTAGATTAGGGCATGTCTCAAGTTAATGCACTGGAAATAAGCACTAAGTACTCTCTTGCTGGCAATTCCAAATACACAGTGACTATAATACTGATGTCTGCAAGAAAGCACATGTAAACACCCATGAAGTACCAGGTTTTCTTTATCTTTGCAATGCAAGATGCAACTTGCAGTTAGTAAGTCTCTTCCTCTTTTTGCCCTTGGACAAAATTTAAAACATTGAAGATTGTTACCTTAAAGCAAATAGAATCACTGATTATAAAAAACCTGATCACGAATGACATCAATTAAGACCATCAAATCAGTAGTCACAGCATCCTCTCTATAAAACATCTTGAAGCTTCTGAAAGCCCCTCTAATCCACTGAGCGAGAAAGGACATGGTGGTTATATTCAGCTTCAAGTTATATATGCTTTCCACAATTCTCTGAACATGACTTCTTTCATTGTTATTCCCCTTGAAGGTACTGTCCTACACAAGGTTCCCTTGGCTTCTACATATTTTTTCCCTCAGAAATTCACCTCTAAATTCCAAGTGCCCTAAATGAGAGATGGAGTCCTGTTCAACAAGAGGAATGGTCTGTAAAATCAGCAGAAACTGTCTATGACTAATTATTTATTATCTATTTTAAGTGGATCCCAAATGTTCCAGACCACTGACAGCATCAGGATGTCTTCCACAGAGCACTTCAATTTAATAAATAATCTACATTTGATTAAGAGAGGCAATGAGGTTTTGCACACAGCTTGCTGTTTTCCTGGAGCCCACCAGTGACAAAGATCTCTCTTGTGAACAAAGTACACTACAAACAGGTCCTGCCTGACCAATCTGATCTCCTTCTATGATCAGGTGACCCGCCTGGTGGATGTGGGGAGGCCTGCGGATGTAGTCTACCTGGACTTCATCAAGGCCTTTGGCACTGTCCCCCACAGCAAACTCCTGGCCAAGCTATCAGCCCATGGCTTGCAGAAGAGCAGACTGCGTTGGGTTAGGAACAGGCTGGAGGGCCAAGCCCAGAGAGTGGTGGTGAATGGTGCCACATCCAGCTGGCGGCCTGTCACTAGTGGTGTGCCCCAAGGATCGGTGCTGGGCCCCATGCTCTTGAACATCTTTATTGATGATCTGGATGAGGGCATTGAGTCCATCATCAGTAAATTTGCGGACGACACCAAGCTGGGGGCAGGAGTTGATCTGCTGGAGGGCAGAGAGGCTTTGCAGAGGGACCTCGACAGGCTGGACAGATGGGCAGAGTCCAATGGCATGAGATTTAACACATCCAAGTGCCGGATTCTGCACATTGGCCACAGCAACCCCATGCAGTGCTACAGGCTGGGGTCAGAGTGGCTGGAGAGCGGCCAGGCAGAGAGGGACCTGGGTGTACCGTTCAATGGTAGGCTGAACATGAGCCTGCAGTGTGCCCAGGCAGCCAAGAAGGCCAATGGCATCCTGGCCTGCATCAGGAACAGTGTGTCTAGCAGGGGCAGGGAGGTCATTCTGCCCCTGTACACTGCACTGGTTAGGCCTCGAGTACTGTGTCCAGTTCTGGGCCCCTCAGTTTAGGAAGGATGTTGACTTGCTGGAACGTGTCCAGAGAAGGGTAACAAAATTGGTGAGGGGTTTGGAACATGAGCCCTATGAGGAAAGGCTGAGGGAGCTGGGGTTGCTTAGCCTGGAGAAGAGGAGACTGAGGGGTGACCTTATTGCTCTCTACAACTCCCTGAAGGGAGGTTGTAGCCAGGCAGAGGTTGGTCTCTTCTCCCAGGCAGCCAGTACCAGAACAAGAGGACACAGTCTCAGGCTGCACCAGGGCAGGTTTAGGCTGGATGTTAGGAAGAAATTCTATGCAGAGAGAGTGATTGCCCACTGGAATCGGCTACCCGTGGAGGTGGTGGGAGTCACCTTCATTGGAGGTGTTCAGGAGGAGACTGGATGGGGTGCTTGGCGCCATGGTTTAGTAGTTTAGGTCAGTTGGATTGGTTGATGGGTTGGACGCGATGATCTTGAAGGTCTCTTTCAACCTGGTGTATTGTATTGTAAACAGGACACTGTCACAGACTAAAATGCTATTACTTCTTTCCAGTTGTTGACTTAAAACTACATGAAGAAACACTGCAGCCATACTGTTTACAGGAATAAACCTTCACAATACAAAGCACTCCAACCCTCTGCACAAGCACTGTAGAACATACTGATAGTTTAAATGCCCTTCATGCACTTGTGAACACTACTATGACATAAAGAGTCCACATACAATCCTTTACGTATATTGCTGGTGTAAAGTTGCCAAGCCTCCATGCAGAGGGTGTCTGCCAAGAGTGACTCGACTTAAACTGGTAGGCACATAAACTTCACTTTTGAAAATTTGAAATAAAGCACCAAATATCTTTCCAGAGGAAATAATTTTTTTAATGCAAACTACATCAGTTACCTGAACACCAACGTGAAAATTATGACCAACTGGTTCCAAACAAAGTTCTCTTCAAGCTTTAGTATTTTTAGTAGGAAAATCTTCTGCTTGAAATAAAAATTAATCTTGTAGAATTGTTACTGCAACTGAAAACATAATGTCTTCTATAATATCTGTTTTCTGGACGTGCTTTGAACAGTCATTTCTAAGGTCTTATTGATGGCTCAATTATAGTTTATGTTGTCATGCATTTGGCATGACAATAATCACCCATTCACTGCTATGTGAAGAGTTCATGCCTTCTCTTCCCCCAGGCCCTGGAAGAGATTCCTTACGAGTAAAAGCAGTAGCAAAGCTGAAGTAAATTGAAGCTGAAGAGATAACAGGCAAGCACAGAGGTAAAGAGAAAGAATGCACTTGCCAAGCACTTAGTACTTTGATACTAATACCGAGTAGTATTACTTAATGTGGGGGGAGAACAAAACAAAACAAAAAATACCAGAACCACCAAACCCTTTTGGAAAATTAACACATTTCCCACTGCTCCTGCTCAGGGTTCTACTGTGTTGTTTATTTCTAAAGCACAGCACATTCAAACTGTCTTTTTCAGGGATGTAGTTTCTCCTTAAATATCTGTAAAACAAAAACGGCTCAAGTTTGCAGTGTTTTTTAATGAAGAAAAATTAGCAAACGAGACAGGCTCAAATTTTGTGTTTATTTGCATTTGTGATAAGTCTGAGGCAAGGATTATGCTAGGATTTCAGATTCCTTCCTTAAAACAGTCTTTCTAAAGACTTTTTAAATTACACAAATGATCTCTCTTTTCTCTGCCTTCTCCTCCCCCCACCATCTCTTGAGAACCGCCTGAAGGCAAATATAATTGGAACCTTGCACTCGCTGTAGACATGTCATGAACAAGAACATAATCCAGGGTCATCAGCAGGCTAAAGCCAGCAAGATGATCAGTGCTGGGACGATAAGCATGCCTCATGCCTACAGGCCAGCGCCGCTGCCAAGGCAAGCCTAACAGAGCTGAGAGAGAGCAGCTCCCATTGTTCTCCAGCAGAATCTGCTCAGGCCATCTACAAAACGCCCTGATAGCTCTGAAAGCAATTGTAACTATTCCCCCCACTCCCGGTTAAAAGGACATAATCTAAAATCCTAAGGATTGGGGGAAGGGGAAAGGAAGGTTGAAAGCAAGGATCTGCTTAAACAGAGAGAAGAATATCATTAACTATTCATAACAAAAAGGCTGCAATGCAGACAGCTTGAAATCTCATATATCTTACTAAATCACAACTGCATGAGACCATTATACCACAGCACACCAGTAATAGCTCCACAGTTCAGAACCCTTCCCTTGACATCTCCATTTCAGTGAGAAATTCACACATTCACATGACCACACAGCTCATCCTTCTAGCAACACAGCACTCATGATGAGAGCTGTTTGAAAATTCAAAAAATGTTTCTTCTAGTTAAACATTCATTTTAGAAGTAGGTCCTTCTGAAACAGGGTGTTTTATGCCAAACAATTTACAAACAATATTCAATAAAACATAAATGCAGATCTTACTTCAGTCTGCAGTAGCACTGGGGAGGGAGAGGAAATGCAGGTCATGCATACCTAATGAAGTTTCTTCACTTGGAAGAAATTAGTAAGTTGACTCTGGAAAGAGTCCTATGAAAGCTTATACCAATCCACTTTTTAAAAAAAGAATAAAAATTGGCAATCAAAAAGCAGTCAACATTGCATTAAGCAAGGCATGGCAGAGAATTTTGTTGAGTGTCAAATGGGAGGGGAGGGTTTGGATTTTTGTGTTTTACAATTATTTTTTTTTATGCTCAGCACACTAGTGGCCTAGGTGGAACCCTCCATTCACATCTAAACAAATCAATTTAGCTGATCCCACTTTCTTCCCATTCCCTAGACAGGTATTTCAAGCGTATTGATCTTCCCTTTCAGGTGCACTCTGCCTTGGTGAGATACTGACTGACTACTGTTTTCCAGAATGACAGGAGCACAAAGAAAGGAAAACAGGACTGCAGGGAGAAGGGCTGGGTCACACTGGCGCTATTGTCAGAGCTTCGAGATGACTAAAGAGCAATTTGGGATGAGAATGCCAGTGCTGGAGCGAAGTGCAGATGCTGTGGGAAGGAGTGTTGCAGCCGTTTCAGCGTCATGGTTACCCCCACTCTCCTTACCACATCCCTGTTGCAGCTAGTTCACAGAGCTGGAGTTGTGTGGTCCTGTTCCTCTGCTATCACCCCACTCATAGTCGTCAGGGAGCAAAAAGGATCTGAACATTCCAGCTCTTTGGGCCTCACCACTGACATGGTGAGGTGGGTCTCATAATTTGGAAGGTATTTTAAAAGATAGGAATATTTGATCATGGCTGGTCCTGGTCTGAAAGGCTTCTCAAATTGCAGAGAAGGCAGTCCACACAAATGGATGTTATGTAAAGACATAAAATAACAAGTTAAAGAACTATTAACAAAAGATTTTTAGTTACATTGTTGAGTAATTTGGAAGTTAACAACATGATTTCAAAGTAACCCATACAAGAAATATGCTGGAGATACAGAAGTGAAACATATGTAGAGAACTTCGTAAGTGTGCAGAGCCACAAGGAGAAATGTCAGGTCAGAAAAACCACCAAGACAGTTCTACTACGGAAACTGCAGATTTACCAGAATACAAGTCGGACAACAAAGATAATAAACCTGGAATCACAACCACATACAAAAGATAATGCATATGCTTGAGCTTTAACTTGCTTCTTTCTAGAGTTTAATTTTATCTGGGAATTTGAATGTAGCAACTCAATATCTCCGGGGGAAAAATGTAAAAAACCGAGGGGTGGGGGTGTGTGTGGCAGGAAATCAATGTCAACAAATCTCAAACCCCTCCTTTTTCAGGGTTGAGAAATCAGCAGAGATTATTGTTTCAATTCCTTCTTCTACGAGACACTGGCAACTTCTCAAAGCATTTGAAATAGTATTTTCTTCCCTTACACTTAACAATTAAGAACGCCGGTAAGAATTTTCCTCCTCCCACTCCCACTGAGTTTGGAACACATCAGGAGCCCAAAGCCCAACTTTCACAGACACAGCATACCAAAGGACATCAATGATTTACAGCCTCTTGACATAGTGAGAGACAGTGGATACCTACTCCTTGCTTTGGGCTCTGCAGGTCTGGAGTTCAACGGAAGCCAGGCAGAAGCTTTCTGTTCTTGTGGCAAAAATTTTATGTTTAGTCCTCATATTCAGGGACTGCCAAAATTTTAAGGTATCCATAGTGAAGAAGTGCAGTCATGCATCCAAACACAACAAAAGTCATATTTAGAGTACAGGAAATCATTATGGAAAGAGAGAAATAGGCAAAATCATGAGCTATACAGTTGTCTCCTCTGAATAATGCAGTGTCAAATTAATGAAACTTTTGTGGAAGACCAAAAATGCAAAGCAAAACTGTTTTATCCAGTGTATGTTTTGAAGCTGAAATTGAAGTACATTAGTCTCTGATATAATTTTTTCTTTTTATTAAAAAAAAAAAAAAAAAAAAAAAAAAAAAAGGTGGGTGCAAGAGAGTGCCGAAAAGTTACTGAAAATAGGCAGGAAAACACATTTATGGCCATATACTGAGATTAGTAACAGAGAGAGAAATGCAACTCTTGTCAATATTGCCAATGCTTCACAGGAAAAGACCAGATAGCAATAGGCTACTATGACAAAAAGCACAACTGAGGCTCCTTCCAATTTATTTTTTTTAATTTATCTCTATTCTTTGCTTAAAACCACAAGTAAAGATTATTTCTTATCAGCATTAAAATGTCTGCATAGTCAGTAGTCCTCAAGTTACACTCCTTTACTATTTGTAAAGGCAAGGTATATTTGCATGATGCAAATTATCTGCTGAGAAGATGAGTATTAATGCTGTCTGAGCCACCAGGATCTGAGACTTTTTTGAATGACAAAAGCCTAATGCTACATAAGATAGCTTTTCATTTGCAGAAAGCTAATAAATTGGTATCCTCAATAAATGAATTAGAGAAACTCTGAGCAACAGGAAGTCTTACAGCAAACACATACATTCAGTTTTCATAAAAGTGTTTTGTCCTAACACAAGCTTCAGCTTGGAGAAGACAGTACCAGGATGAAGTGAGGAATATTTCATTATTTCTCACCTGCACTAAGCACAGCACATTTAGAAAAAAAAATCAACCCAAGCATTACCAATGACCAGTGTTGCTTTTTTCCTTTCACAAAGCTCTGTACTTTATCAAAAGGTTATTAACTCTCAAATTCAGCTACATCGCTTTTGAATTAAAGACCTGCCTCTTGACAGCACTGGAGGATTCCAGGATCTCATGTGCTTTTCAATCTGTAAATTACAAAGGTTTTGCTCAAGCACTAAAAGCAAGACTCATAATAAGGCTGGACAGAGACCTGGTAGCAGGCAGCAGAGCAGTGAGAGGCGAATCGCAGGACTTGAAATTCACCCTGTTGTGCTTTTCAATAGAAATGCAATGCTATTTTAATAACAATGATTAAGCAGAAAGGAAGATGGACTCACTACTTGGAACATTCGATTCAAGCCTAAATGCCTTTTCTGGAAAATATACTTGCCTTAAATGTATTTTGAAAACCCAGCAAGACAACCTAAAATAAAGTTTCATAGCCTCAATTATTCAATAGATCATTATTAATAGATCATCCAAATGGATTACTTTTATTGCCAACAGTGCTGAACACTAATTATGGGTCTGGGTTTCACTGTGCTTTATACAACAGACTGCACTGACAAGTAAATAGACATTTCTAACACAAGAAACAGATTTTCCTTTTTATGATTAGTTTTATCAATAAACCAGAGAGAATATACCAGCAAGTGCCAATTACACAGGATCTGCAGCTGCCTTGCATCTGCAGTGCAGTAGTTCATTTGCTTAAGTAAACTGAAGAGTTTTGGTACCTAACTGCCAAGAGACTTATTAGCCTAGAGTGCCACATTAGCAAAACCAGCCCTGGAAGAACAGTAGGCAAAGATCAGCTAAGAAGACATTAGAAAGGAGCTGGACAAGAGTGATTTGTGAAGACAAATGTAAGCAGAACCTGAGCATTCAAACTCACAAGTTACTGCAAGTTAAAGTCAAAACTCTCAGTCAGTGCAGGACAACTGTTAAAACTGTGACCAGAACCGACAGTGAATAAACAGAATACTGCTTAATACAAAAGATCATTAATTAGTTCACATTTTTGTTTTGGACAGTTCTCTTCTGCACAAAACACTAAGCTGTCTCCTGTCCCAACGCTTACGAGCTACAGTAGTACCAGTGACATAGCAGTATATCTAATGCCACCACAGTAAATACATTCTGCAACACACACATCAAAAATCTGGGATCTTGCACCTGCACTTTCCAGAATGTACCATTCCTCATGCAGTGCACTATGTGCTTAACGGAAGCTAAACAGCTGCTGTAATTGTGCACCTCATAGAAAAAGACATTTACAAAGGACAGAAATTTTTAGATGCCAGAGTGGGACTTCACTCACAAAAATCTCTGCACTGTCTGTCCTGATCCACAACGGAAACTTCAGAAAGTATTCCAGAAAAATGAGCCTGGGAACAAACCATTAACTCAGTAGATATAGAGCACCATAAACCAAGCAACTTTACACCCTTCTATTCTCCTTCTCATGTTTCAAACCACAGTATTTTTTGCTCACTGAAAGATAAAACTTATTTTAGCAGTACTTTTACTCCCTCTTCCCATTTCTTCATCCCTATTGCTTCCAAATACCTTGGATGCTGAAAAATGTCTAGTTTTCCCCCCACCTACATAAAAATACTTAATATTCCCTTTGAAGCTTTGTTTGCCTTCTTTCCTCACACGCTTACCAAATACAGATGATGGCCCTTCTTAGTTGCCCTTTTGTCAGCCTATTATATACTCACACCTTAAATAGATGATACAAAAACTGACATCAATCCAGTTCACAAAGGTTTTTCTGTAAATGGTGGGTTCCCTCCCATCGGGCAGGACAAGGCAGAAAAACTTCACTGATTCTAAGCAGCAAATTGAAGAAGTGTAGAATGTGGGTTTAGTTACAGAGCTACTTTCTCTCCCACTCATAGTTCAGCACATCCACTCCCAGGGTCCCAGATGCTACAACAGAACCAACCCATACAGACAGCTCCTTTGAGTGTGCCCTTTGACAAAACCCTGGGATTATTGTCTTTACTACCTTTCAGCTCCTAGTGGGTCTATCTTGTTTAATGACTTTTGATACTCTAGATGACCTTTTCAGATATTTGTGACCAAACTGATTTTCTGTTTTTATTTAATCACTCAGAAGTGAAAAAGATTGAGAAATAAGTCTAGATAATGTCTATTGTAACATCTTGTGGTCATAGTTAAGGTTATCTGGATTTTTTCAGGCACATACATTTTCAGGACTCCTACATCTCAGGCTGAATCCTTGAATTATTACAGCCCACACTGTGAGTGGGAGTTTAAAATATTTAAAAAAAAAATTAAAAAATCTTACACATATCCAGTCTTGGCTCTACTGAACACCAACCAGTCCTGCAGGCTTAATTAAAAACAAAAGAGCAAAAAAAATAAAAATTTAAAAAATAAAATAAAATAAAAAAAGAGAGTCACTGGCTTCACAGCACTCAAATTCTCTGCCAAGACAAAATTCTTTCTGTTCCTGCCTATTTTCCCCAGACACCTCCACCTCCCCATTAAACTAAACCAATATGTTCACACAGTCAAGCATTCCAATAACTTGGTCAATATAATATATTCATAGTAACTCCAAATCTATCAAATTAGGATAATTATTCCCTCCCAATTCAAGAGGCACAAAACCTCAAAGGACTGCAAGCACACCAATGCTTTTGCCTTCCCTAGCAACTCCTTAAAGGTTGTACTCCTGTGGAAAAACTAAAACCCAAATCCTGAGGGCATTTAATGATAGTGTAGTCCAGATTTCATCATGTTTTACCACTTTCACAGGTTGGAGATGTTAAAACAAAAAGGTGTCACAAACTCTACTTAACACCTACAATTTTGTTAGGCAAAACTGAATGAATATAAATCAGAACATATGGAGCATTTCTCCTTTCTTTATGCAGCCTACAGAAGTGATTAGCTTGGCTTGTGACCAATTTGACATCTTGACAAATTAATCAGTTCCTCACAGAAAAAAGTACCTCAACTATTACATGTTTAGGCAATCCAGGTTAATTTCATTATTACTCAATTTCTCAATTTCTTTGTCACTCCCAGTTACTCAAACCTATACAATAAAGTGAAAACCTCCTGGCCTTTACCAAATCTGTAATATAAACAACTCTCCATCACAAGTGATACACGGAAAAGCCTGCTGGCAGCTCAAGTTGCCACTAACCATTATCAGCAAGGTATTAATGACTGTGGGCCTGCTAAATAATCAGAAAAACTTTTGAGTAATGTGATTCCAAAACCTTTAAATCTAAAAAGTCATTGTGAGCACTCAAACTTTTTAAGATCAGTATTCATTTAAACTTTGACTGGAAAAACTATAAAGGCACCCTGCTTCTACTTACCACACAATTAAAAAAAAAAAAAAAAAAAATCACTAGTGTAATCCTTTTCAAAAATTATTTACCAAGTTCATACAACAGAAACAGAATGAGATGGAAATGAAACAAGAAAAAAAAATCTGTGCTGGGGGGAAAAAAAGTTGAGAATGCGTACTACTTAGCACAACCCTATGGTTAGGGTCACAAAAACCCTTTACACTCTTACTAACTTGCATAGTTGCACCCTCAAGCACAAATTGGCCAAAACAGGATTTTCAGTGTCTATTTCAATACTATTTCTAGCAACTCTTTCAAGGTCCTTACCTTCAGACCTATATTTAAGTCTTACCTAGCTTCTTACCTCACTTACTATATCACCCTTTTCCTTTGGACTTCACAGAACTCTGCTCCACGCACCTCTCACAATGCTGCTACATAACAATTGTTCTATGATGTCACAGTGACAGCATCTGTCTGTCCTACATTTTTCCACCATTCTCTATCAACATAACTTACAGCAGTTTGGTTTCAAAGTCTCCACTCAGCTACAAAATATCAACTTCTGCTTCTGATTCATACCTAATCAAAACCTCTACCATTGGCTGCCTAAAAAAACTAAGCTAAAAAAAGAATAAACCCATCAACAAAAAAAACTAAACCATTTCAGCCTGCCACATTTTAGTTTTATCTTTAGTTATCCTTCATGTTTGGCAGAGGCAACCAAGAAACACCAGTACAGCTACTTGGTTATATACCTCAAAAGCCTCTCCTCTGTCACAAGATTTCCCAAAAGTTAGGCTGCTGTACAAAAAAAAAAAAAAAAAAAAAAAACAACCCCACATCATTATAACTTCATTTCAGCTCCTTGTCCTTCCACATTTCATAAGCTCTGAGGCACAATTTTAGCTCTGTTTGCACAGTACCTACCACAATGAGATCTTGGTCAAAGGGTGTCCTACAAAGTAAATAGAGTTACATGGGCACAGAAATGGTAATCTCAGCACCTCCAGCACTGTGGCTTGGCAGAAGTTTCTCTGCAATGCACAGTCTATTTACCCTAGAACATCTCAGTCTTGCCTTCAAACAAAATCTCACAAACCCATTTTTTGAGTTAAGTCCTCCTCCCAAAATTTCAGATCACCTACAGCAAAAAAGGTAATTTAAAAAAATTATAAATCAGTACTGTTTGTTGCATTTGCGACCTACAGAACCAAACAGCTAACAGATCTGTGTAACCACCTACTGCTAACAGAAGCAAACCCAATGTCCGTTTTTTAAGATAACCTATCAATAGTTTCCATAGGTCTGAGTTTCACATTAAAAAGGCATGTTATTAGTTAGCTAATAATACATTACTGCCTGAAAGAAGAGAGGTCTACTGGAACTCTTCCAACTGTGAGGACAGGGCAAGACATTTATTAGAAGCCTGACCTATTCTGATCACAGAGAGAGGTAATAAAGAGATGTGATCTAAGAAGAAATTAAAATATAATTCCTCAGTAGGGCAGGTAGGGAACAGGAAGTGCTGAACATGTCTAGGACAGGATCAGATAGAGTTTTGCACAGGATGAGAGAAAATTAAAGCAGCATCGATAATCTTGACTCATACATCCCAAAAAAAAAAAAAAAAAAAAAGAGACAGACTAATTTTCTCCTATTTATACTTAAATGACAGTAAGACATCTCCTTGCATAACACTTACTATTGACAATTTTCCCATGATGGCTACCTTTGCAGATCAGTACTTCTACTCTTAGAACATAAGAAAAAACAGAATGCAGCAAAGTGCATGGGGATGTTGTTATTTCACAACACTCACTTCAAAGCAGTTCCACAATGCCTTTTAGTTGATATTACCTCCTCTGTGAAAATGTTTAAAGATTTATTTGTAATTTGTTTTTATACATTATTATCTGTACAAATATTTGTTTTATCTTTTTTCCAGTGTGCATTTCCCATAATGCATACATATTTAATTTTTTTAACCACTACAATTTTGACCCAATATCACAGGCTAACCACTCTTCAAACTGTTAATCATGATTCTGCTAAAACAGATCTAGGGTATTTTCCATTTTAAGTAAGGTTAATGAAGTGTTCAGAAATGGTTAAAAGGACTATCCAGAAGCAACCAACAAAGAACAAAAACAATAGACAACTCAATAGCACAATATTGCCCCTAGACCACCATTATTGCAAAATGTAAAAGCCCTCGTGATTACTGCAAGCGCTGTAATCACAGAACCCACAGCCTAGCTCTCTTCTCCCAAACAACAAAACACAGCCGAGGTGAAGTCCCACGTATTCCACAGCACAAGTACTACAGCAGCAGTTTTCAACTTCACCAGCAAAGTAGATAGATAAATTTTCTTATGAAATACCTCTAGGTTTTCTCACCATAAATGCCAACACTAGTAGACAATATCTCACCACCACACCATCTTTTTGATTACTTCATATAATTGTTTCTAGGTAAACAGTATTTTCAAATATGTTTTCTAGTCAAGATTTCCTTATTAACATTAAACTAATGCCAAATTTTAAAAGATCTGGCAGTTTCTGTCTATGCATGAATTTCTTATGAGAGTCCTGTGAAAACAAGAGAGCCTGTAAATTTCTGCACATCACTAATGGTGAGCCAGCTGCTTGCCTACAGCACTCCTACAGTTTCAAACCTTGTACCACCACTGCCCAGCTGACAGGCCCAGAGAAGAAAGGTATGGGACATCAAGAAAGCCAATGATGATGCAGCGAAAGCAAATGGTATTAATTAAAAGTAGCTTTCAGTGACACTTGAGTATTTAAGTCAGCCACATTTCTCTTACAAGCACCAAATGAAAAAGCCAACCCCTCCACACTGAAGGAAGAAGTTAATTCTGTAGCTCTACTGGTTCAGACAATCTCACTATATAGAAAGCTTGAATAGCCTAAGGGTGGATAAAGCTGCAGAGTCTGCACTTTACCAGACCTCTAATAAACTAATCACCATAAGGCTACCTGCCTGTTTGAGCTCTCATAGCTAACAGAATTCAATAGCTGCCTTAGTTAAAAATCAGCCAAGCTGCAAAGATACGACTGCACTAGCAGAGACATGCTCAAAACCACTTTTTTGTGATCCACAGGTAGTCCAAACCTTCCAGAGTATCAGGCAACATCTCCCTCCACCACAATATGTGTTAAGGAAGTAGTCTTTGAGACCTAACTTTCCAGCTCACAGAATTTTGCTACTGTGTTATTCTCATAGAAACATAGATTGCTTTCAGTTGGAAGGCACCTTAAAGATCCACCCCGCCTGCCATGGGTAGGGGTACTTTCCACTAGACCAGGTTGCTCAAAGCCCCATCCAATCTGGCCTTGAACACTTTCAAGGATGAGGCATCACAACTTCTCTGGGCAACATGTTCCAATGTCTCAGCACCCTCACAGCAAAGAGCTTCTTCCTTACATCTAACCTCAATCTGCCCTATTTCACTTTAAAGCTATTCCCCTTTATCCTAATACTACATGCCTTTGTAAAAAGTCCTTCCTCCAGGTTTCTTCAAAGCCTCCTTTAGGTACTGGAAAGCTGCAACAATATTTTCCTGGAGCCTTCTCTTCTCCAGGCTGAACAATCCCAGCTGCCTCTCTTCACAAGAGAGATGCTCCAGCACCCTGATGATTTTTGTGGCCCTCCCATGGACTTCTCCAACAGGTCCATGTCTTTTTTATCTTGGGGGGGCCAGAGCTGAACACAGTACTCCAAGGGCCTCACAAGGCTAGAACTGCATCCTTTGACCTGCTGGTTGCAGCACTCCATGATACTTAGGTTGCCTCTCATTTTGTATTCCAACTACCTGCTGTACAGTAAGGTTTGAGTTCAAGCTCTCCACTCAGTACATGCAGTTCCATGCAGAGCAGCACATGCCTGCTACCTTACAAGTGAGCACTAAAGTCATCTAAATACACTAGTAAACAGTCTTGAACTCACCACTTCCAGGAAGGTGGAACTGGGTAGACTGCCATAGCATAAAACACGTTAGACAAAAACATAATAGAGTATTGACTGTCATCCATTTACCTCAGACAATAAACTTAAGTACTTCCAGGAGATACAGATTTTATCCATTTTAGAAGGAATCCACTGAAGAGCCCCATTATTTTAGCAGAAAAGAAAGATATGAACAAAATTACAACTTAACTTGTATTATTTATCACATGTGAAACCAGCTTGTGAGCAGTGATCAACTTTGCCATCTTATTACATAGAATCATTTTGGTTGGAAAAGACATGCTCAAATGTATCTGAAAGCTAAAATGTTTTGTGTGGGTTTTGTTGTTGTGGGGTTCTGGTGGTAGTGGTGGGTTTTGGCATTGTTTTCAAACGGAGATTATCAACTAGAAAATCTATTCAATGTCAAACAAACAAACAAAAAAAGCTGATGGGAAAAAAATACAGAGTGTACACAGCCATTTCACTTCACCTGTATCAAGACACTGCTACAGAACTTAAAAAAATTAAGTCATATCAGTAAGCCATTTTCCCAGTGTCAGCAGAAAGCCAAGTCTTTCAATTTTAAAATACAAAAGTCTTTACAATGCTTTACTAAAGTACTGCATTTAGTTTCAAAACAAACTATCTGATGGAATTAAATTATTAATTGACTTTCTAACAAGATATTTCATTTTATATTTCAAGTAGTCTTAAGCCTGTCAAACTTTAAGTACTAAAAGAAGCAGACTGATCTGGAACACAAATTTCTAAAGCAAAACCAATAATGCTTGAATCACTTCCTATTTTTACAAAAATACCAAAATTTATCTCAGTGACTCAAAATCAATTCTCTCAGAAAATCATGCAGCAAGGAGATAAGTACCCCATTATACAGAAAAGCTAGCAATCACATTAAAAAGTGGTCATGACATTGTCTAAAAATATTAACTTCATGTTCTGACCTATATACAAATGTTAAAATATGACAGCATACAGAGGGATCAGGTGTATTTAGGACAGCTACATGCATTAACAGTTAACATTTCATTACCACTCTTGTCTTTTGGTTGGTTGTTTAGTGGTTGTTTTTTTTTGTTGTTGTTGTTTTGGTGTTTTGGTTTGGTTTGGTTTTTTTTAAAGACATTTAACTCACTGGTTAAATGTTACAAAACAGCCTTTTCCCTGAGGCTTGACCAACGCTTAGGTATACTGCTGACTTGTATCTCCCAAAGCAGGAACCAAAGCATGCCTGAAACAACAGCAAGCAATCTCAACAAGGCACAGCTAAAGACTGACCCTTCTTTGTCACAGGATGTTGAAAAGCTCACAGAAACCCAAAAAGATTTCCTACAAATTCATTTAGGAAAAAATCATCAAGAACTACAAAACCCAACGACTCTGCTGAATCAAGTCCCTGAGCTCCAAATCACCACAAGGAAACACTGAGGAAGTACGAGTACACGCCATAATTTCAGAGGTATGATAGCCAAATGTCTCAACCGCTTGTAAGACTACAGTATCTCTTTGACATTCAGTCTTGGACTACAACAGTAGCTTCTCTATTTTTTACTGAAATATTGTCACTAAACTATTGTTAGCTCCTAATTGTTTAAAGATCACCTTGGGTGATTCCCCACAAATCATTAACCTCTCCCTTAGAAACTTCTCACACCATGCCTTGCCTCTGATGATGACCAAGATGTGAAACTGAAGTCTGAGTTTTGCTTCAGGAAGAATTGGGACAGATCAGTGACAAACCGCAGTCTAAGAGTTCACTACTACTGTCACTCTTTCTCCAACATTTCCTATAGTAACAAAAGAATTTATATCACATATTTCCTATCATTATCCCAACAAGGTTCTTTGTTTGATACCAGTTTTTGGTTTTGAAAGGTAGTAAAATTATATTGTGTTTCAAGAAAGAAGAGAAGCCAGGGGAAGGGAGGGGAGGAAATAAGCTGAAAGACTGTTTCAAAACAGTCTTTACCAATGCTCCTTCAAAATATAGCTTTCCAGACCCCCTCACCAGACAAGCAAGGCTAAAGAGATTTAACTTAGGCCACCTGGCAATGACTCTGCAAGAACTCTCTCATTCACACAGAAATCATGCTCCAGATTTTAAACCATCATTTTATTACAGTCCTCTTCCCTCAGGGGAAAAAAAAAAAAAAAAGGAAAACCTTGGTGAGTCAACCTAACTACTAAGTCATCAGTGTCTACTTGAGTCGTCATACACAGCATTAAATTACTTGCAGGGAAACATAACTGCAATCATTTCAACATCTACACTAATTACTGGACAGAACACTCCAAGAAGATCAGATCTATGAAGACATATTTTACTGAGGCATCAGAGGTATATGCATTTTAACACAGAGATAGCTTAAACTTTGCTCAAAGTGTTTCATTGCACATACATTCTTCCAAAGTTTGTAAGTAAGTAGATCATGAACATGCATCAATCAATCATGTGATAAGTTACTTGGAACATGTATTTCATCATTTATTCACTCAGTATGAAAAAAAAATTAATTCAACTGCAATACAAAGTCTCTACATTACAGCTGAGCAGCTTAGGACAAATTTGCAAGCAATAGTGACTGCAACTCTCCTGAAGATATTTAACCAAGTTTCCAACTACTTCGTTCAGCCGTGGTCCAGAGACATTTATGCTGGAAACAGTGTTCCTACCTCACCCATTTGCCTCTGACTCCACAACACTTCCTCAGCTTCAGTAGAACTGCCTGAAGCACCATATGGTGAATGGATGAGGAAACTGCTCAGGGTTAAAAAAAATAAGCCAGCAGTGCCACCAAGAGAAATGTCTGCAGAACCACAGTCTCCAAAAACATTGCCACAGAAGTGTCAAGCTAAAAGTCCTAACTCTTACCCTGCATCTTTTGTGCCCATGAAGCTCTAAACAGAGTACATGAATTAGCTCAAACCCAGTTTCTGCTATGTACATGGAGGCAACTGCCTCATGAGCCGATTAAGTCACCCCATGTGTCTTCATTCTGAAAAGTGCTAACAGCTGCTTAAAGAAAAAACAATATTTTTAAGAAAATTACTGGAATGAAAACCAGCAAAATCCCCAGGGTTCTTCTGGTTCTCCTGCTCTCATTTTGGCTTTAAACATGAACTTCAGCAGTACATTGGAATAACATCAACTAACAACAGTAACTTCATGGATGAGTCAGTATAATGAAGAAACAGCATTAGTTTAGCTTAGAATTCTCCACCAGCTTCAAAGAACAAGCTGGTTACAAGCAGATCAGGCCTCATTCCCTGCCTAGTAGAGAAACCATTCATGCAGCAACACTGGAGTGCCCAAAGCATGGAAAGTGGGCAATACCACCACATCATAGCAGTGTCTCTTCGAAGAAATCCACCTTGTTTCCGACTTCAGGAAAAGGGATGGTCAATACTTTCAGCAAAAGCAGAAGCAGCTTACAGAGTCCTACTGCAAGGGTAAGCCAAGCCAAGCCAAGCCTGATCACAGCACAGATTCAGGATCACTGATGGAATTAAGCATCTCTACAATTCACTGATAGTGGGATCATAAGGTGGTCAAGCTATTTATTGGTCAAATTTGAGAAGTACCCCTTTTAAAACTCACTCAACTGGACATCAACATTTCTGCTGTTCTCAAGCAGGTTTTGAGATTTTCGGTAGGTACACAAAAAAAGAACAGATATTTATGATGCCTATGCCCTGGGGTTATTATTTTAAGACAACTCTAAAAATTTACATAAAGTTCTGGAACTAAAAAAAAATTTGATGCAATGCAAACAAAATAATACATTATTTGTAAGCATGGTATATAAAAGGATAAAGTCAATGCTTTTTTGCTAAACATCTGATATATCTTTATTAAAAAGTCCTAAAAGATTAAAACATAGGATGAAATCTTCTCTTTTTCACACATTTTGTTCACTGTTGCCTACTTTGCAACTATGAGGCAAATTAATAAAATTATTTATCCCTAGCTCAGGACACCTTCATTCTGTTTGCAATCTTGACATTCAAATAAACTTTCCTCTAAATCCATTAGTACAAATATGTTTACTTGCTGATCTACATAATTTTCATGTTTCTATCAGTAGAAATCAAGAAGGAAAATGCAAAGCATAAAGCTTTAAATGCTTGCGGGCAGTTTCATAAGAACACTCCTATGTTTGATCTTATTGTAACATTACTCTGAAAGAGATACTCCTACCCAACACTAACTGAACTAACTGGAAGACAGATAAGGCAACATTGACAGGCACAGGATGACAAGCTCAATCTTATTAGAAATATAGAAAGGAAATGGGAAGTTTTCTTTACTGCTGAGCCAAAGAAAGACTGCCCAGCTGATATGCACCAAAACTTGCAAGACTCTGCTTGGCTTCAATACCATTATAGAACAGTAGTAACAACTGAAAACGGTCTAATTGGTGGTGCATTGTGAGCACGTTTCACTCCTTTTAAACCAACTTCAAAACACAACAAAAAACACCTCCTACAACAGCACACTCCTTGTCTGGATATGGAAGTAGTGACATGATAAACTCTAGCACATTTTCAGCATTATCTCCAATAGCTGGAATAAATAATGTGACAGACTTCTCACCAACAACTTGTTCTCCATCTTTAATCCAGATGTTGGTACAAAAATGTGGTATTTTTAAATTCCACGAACCACCACGAAGCTATGCACAACTAGTTTAAACCATTATTTCCTCATCTTCCTGTTCTTTTCAGAGTTAACAAGTAAAAGCTGCAAATCACATACTTCTAAAATAAGGAATGGGGAAAAACAATTATTTAATTTTTAAAAATACTGGCACAAATAAATTCCAAAATTTAATACACTCAGTTTCTCCTTAAATACTACCTCAGCAAAAGGAAAACAGAGGACAATGCAAAATACTGCGCTAAAAATCAATATATGGCAGAAAACAATCTACAGAAGTACAATTCCATGCCTGTATGACAAAGTCATACCACATTCACAACATTTGGGAATGCAGAAGCAGGAAGATTAAAACACTAACAGGTCATAAAATGACCAGACAAGGAGAGTTCCCTACACAATGAAGGCAAATTTAACTTCTTCACTGAGAAGCTCCCAGCATGTGGAGTATTTTTCTAAAAATCTTCTTTTATTTTCAAATAATCAGCAATTATTTCAAATTATTTTCATGTCATCTGTAATACAGTACTGACAAGTTTCCATTACATTCTGTTAACTTCCATTTTCTTGTTAAGAGAAGGCAAACTCAGTTAAAACAGACCCACAAAGTCTGTCGCTGTTTTCTCCAAATAGCTTTACCAGACAGTAAATTTTTAATTATTCCTTGGTTGCAAATTACCAAACATGGAATATTTAAAAACACACACAATTTACCAACATTATTTATCTACTATTTCCCCAACTGTATCTTTTACTATTTTTACTGTAAATAAAAATCAAACTTCTGCTTCAAACTATGACTAAATTTAGGGGGCTTTGTAGGATATCTAAGGTGGTGATTTGTTGCCACAGTGTATTTCCCTACACACGATTACCAAGTGGTACATCTGCCTATCGTACGACATAAAAGACTACAAAAGTACTCAATTCCTGATTTCACATTCCAAACCATGGATATCATTGCAGAAAAATTCACACATCCATAAAAGTGTAATAACAAATCACTGCAACTTATAACTGTACTTTTTTTATTCAGGGTTGCACATTATGTATTTAAAAGCTTGTTTCCATTTTCTCTTTCATGTAGAGAAAATACATGGCTGAACATATTACAATATTCAATATAAAACTGCATGAACATTCACAGAACTCCAGAACACTTCCAGTAAGCAAAATAATTGCACCAATTTGATCTTTTCTTTTCTTTTTTTTTTTTTTTTTTTTTTTTTTTTTTTTTTTTTTAATACTCCTCTAATCATAATACAGGAAAACATCTCTGCCATCATCATGCCAAATCTTGGCAGCAATGACTAAACAGTCATTTTGCAACCTATGACCCAGAAAGCAATTCCTAGGGGACAGCAAGGATCAGGGAGATCACATGGCATTCACTCCACCTCTTTCCTCCAGGCAGTTTCTTTATTTGCCCAGAGTTATGACTGCAATCTGAGCAGCACATGGGCTTTTCCAGGCAGTTCACAGTAAGGGAAAACAAGAGTTCCCAGCTTCCTCTAATGACACTCACTGTTATTTAAGAAAAGTACTTATGAATCCTCTCAATGGCTGGTGAAACATGCACACATATATACACACAAACATATATACACACATATGATTTTTTTTTATTTATATTTTTAAGTAAATGCTTTTCATGCAACAGAAGCATTCCAGAATGAAAGATCAAATAGTCTAACTACAGAGTTATGACTCAGATAATGAAAATCATGAAGAAAACTCCCAGATTAAACTGTATAAACTGTACACACTGCACATAATATGTTTTAAAACACCTATAAACACTACAGGAAGACTAAGAAAGCATGGGTCCCAAATCCTGGCAAGGATCTTCATGTAATGGCAAGAGGATTCATCTTCCAGAAGCCCAACAATACTTGCAACCACTGTCATCGGTTTTAATCAATATTCCCTACTAGCAGCAAATTAACAGGAAAGCTGAAGAATGCAAAATATCCATAGAATCAATAAGGTTGGAAAAGACCTCAAAGATCATCAAGTCCAACCTGTCACCTAAGACCTCATGACTACTAAACCATGGCACCAAGTGCCATGTCAAATCCCCTCTTGAACACCTCCAGGGATGATGATTCCACCACCATAAAACAATAGGAAAAGGGACATTTTGATGCTGTTCTTTTTCTTTGTAAAATAAATAAATTTTAAGAAAAGTCAAATACTACATATCAGCTATGTTGCAATTATGAAAAGCATAACGAGTCATTTAACATAGCTTCATTAAGCAGAAGACACCCATCAGGAAGAAGATACTGAATAACTGAGTTCTTTTCTTCACTCTCTTACCAAGACAGTAATTTCAACTACAAAAATGATTATTACTTCAGTTATGAAAATACAGTCATGAAATAAACTTTGCAGCATATGAAACCTGGAATCTTCATTTGCATGCTCATCAGTGGAGAGCATCTTGTCCAGCCTTCAGGTCTAGAGTTCCTGATTTAATGAGCAGTTCTATTTACAGCAGAACTAATGAAACTTGGTTTCCTGTGGATTTGCTCCTACAAGCCCTGTGGCCACTTAACATTAATTACGTCAGTTGCCTCTAAGCTTGCCCATGTTTCCTGAAGAACCTTCACCTCATAAAACTCACCATTTGTCCCCATACTACGATGTCCAAATACCCATGCTTGCTCTTCTGCTTTTGTTACTGCTCAGTTATTTGTCATGCCCGTAAACCCACCTTCACATACCATCAGGTCCATCCCCCATTACCCACCTATCTCTGCACAGTGCTACGCCAGAGGCAGCATATGCTGTTGCTGGTTTGAAGCTCAGTGCATGCTGACTGGCCAGCTGGAGATTGCTTTTTTGCTTCCAGGAGGAGCACACAAAACACCATAAACTCCTTGCTTTTATTTTTTGGGGGAGAAGGACTCTCATGTCCCCTCAGATGTCACTTTTCACAGACTGAAGGAAGACGATCTTGGATCTCTCCCTGCTCTTAAATTGTTTAGAACTGACTGGGTGGTTCACACTTGTTAACGGGGTGGGGGGGTGGGGGGTGGAGGGAGAAGACACAAGGCTGAGGTAAATGACACTTCCTTCTAAAGCCTGGTAACTTAGTTCTGGTTGGTTGAAAACCATTCTCAACATTCCCAGTGCTGCTCTCCTCCCTTCCTGCAGCTGAGAGCATCTTCTGCAGTGCCCATCTCACTCAGAGGGACCAGGAATATGCAAAATTGACAAAAAGTCAATTTCAACATTTTTATGCTGCACCCCGTGGGCAGCAATGAAACTGTCAACAAGAATTACCATTTCACTCCACTGACAAGAAGCAGAAGGGTCTGGAGCTATTCATAGGATGGCCACCTCAATACTACAGCCATGGAAGGATAAGAACAGCACTCACTCCATCTAGGACGGCACATGTGGAACCAGGGCTCTCAGGAAAATATCCTTGTCCCTTCACTGGGAGCAGGGGAAGAGCTTACTCATGACCCGAGAGGTTCATGTTAATTACAGATGCAAAAGGAGAGCCTAGCCCACAGACACTACCTGTTGCCAGCAGAAGCTTTACCGTTTCTTCCTGTGCCTTTGTGATTTATACTTGTTTGTGCACTGGGGACAGAGAACAGGTAACACAAAACTGCACTTAAAGGGGACAATAATGCCCCAGTAGTGGAGTACCAGTTTGGGACTCACTAGACCTAGATAGCATTTCCAAAACATTCCCAGGGTTCCAGCATGCCTAGGAGACGAGGCGTATATCTACACAGCATAACGCAGTGCTGTGTAGCTAGCTCAAATACCCCAAAGAATATGGCCATGCTAGCAATGCACTGCACTCAGACTGAAGTATCCATACAGGTTCTCAGGGAGTTTGGATCTACCCGAACAGCACTCCACTACAAGATGTAAGCATACCCTTAGTCATCCTGCTTCATACACCAGTTGCAATGTGGCATTTCTTCCTTAAATGACAAGGAATTTCAAAGAAAGAGTATATGAACAGAAAAACACTCAGATACCAAAGTTAGGAAAAGGACCAAGTACTTACAACAGGCATCATGCATTACCCATTTAATATTACGGACACAACCTCTGAAACATCCTGGTTTAGCATCCTTTCTCTCTGTGTCAGACCAACCACTAGAGATTACAAATTATGGCCCTGACTTGTAAATGTTAGTAAACATCTTCTAAAACTTTACTCGCTCTTTACATAACTGTATATAGATCCTAGAGAACACTACCCTGCAATAACAACATCCAAAATAGGTGCTAAAAATAAAGTATTCTAGACAATTCTCACATATAAGCAAAGGTCAAAAAGGGTATGGACAGCATGCTAGTTAAATTATAGAAGGAAAGTGAGAATGAGAAAAAAAAAATCAATCCACAATACAGTAAAAAAGTAGCATTTTAAGGGTCACATACCTTCTCTTTCTAAAACAATGTTGAAAGTCTGGGATGTATGAAAACAGGTATTCTTAATTTTGTGAATCACACTTCTTATACCAAGCAACCAATAATCTCTAAAGCAGGGCAGCTGTTCTCTTGATGAGTTGGTGAAAAAGGCAACATTCCACACCAAACCGTGATCGGCTGTAAACACCTCCCCCTTAGCAGCAGCAATATGGATTGCCCAGCACAGCTGGGCGATTCCTTTTTCAGCCTATATAATGCCCACTCACACAATCGTGATATTTTTAAATGTGCTTTCATAAACACCAGATAACATAGAAATATGGAAGGAGAGAACCACAACACTAATAGAGCTCTCATTTGACCACAGAATTTACAAATAAAATGACCAAGTCCATAGAGCACAATTAAACTCCGTTTTATAGTTTATGAATTCAGAACATTAACCCAAGGAAATCCTGGTAGTGTCCCCCCGCCTCTCCCCGCAATGAGACTGTGTCTGAGCACAACGGGATATATCCTGACTCCTTCGCTAACCTCCAAGCACATTCCTACACCCCTTAGGAAAACAGTGACAGCGGATATAAAAGGAAGGGGAACAATGACATTCTTTTAGTAACGTTCACTACCGAGTCCAGTACATTAGACCCAGACGGTCAGTGCTACACGACGACAGTTTCTGCATTCCCGTGGAGCAGACGCATTCTCCTCCAGCCCGAGCTCCGCCGCTCGAGACACAGACCGATTTTTCCCTTAGGAGCCACGCCAGGTACTTAACCTCTCTCACCGCCACTGCCGACTGAAGCGGCTGCAGGGCCCAGAGCCACATCCGCACCCTCCGAAGGGCACGAAGGGGGCCGACACCACCGCCTCCGTCCCCCCACCCCGCGGCCGCACACGCCGAGGGGAAGTGCGCCTCGCCCCGGCCTCGACCCCCGGCGGCGCGGGCTCCACGTCAGCTTGCCCCCACTCCCTCGGTCCCTTGCCGCGGGGCTGACATACACCTTCCCTCCACACCCGCCGCCCCCCAGTCGAAGGGCTGTGTCACGCCGGGCCCGCCCGGGCCGCCCCGCGGCGCTGCAGGCCCCACGCCGCCGCAGACCCCCAGCCCGGCACGGGACGCGGCTCTTACCGCCAGGTCGGGGCTGTGGGAGTCCCGCTGGGAGACAGCGCGGATGACCCCGGCCCGCCAGCGCCCGCTCTCCGGCTGCTCCTCGCAGCCGCCTCCGACGCACAGGAATCGCTTCCCCACCAGCTCCGGCCGCGTCTCCACCACCGCCACCGCCATGGCCGCCGCCGCGCAAGCACCGCACCAGCCGCCGAACCCGCTTCTCTACGGGCCGCCCATGACGAGAGCGGCGCGGAGCAGGAGCACGCACTGGGCTCTTGGCCTCAGCGGCTGACTAGGTCGGCGCCCCTCGGCCGGGCCGGCGCCGCGGGGCCGCTCCGCAGCTGCCGCCAGCAGCCTGACACAAACACCGAGGGGCGGGGGAGGGCCGGGGGCGCGCGCTCCTTCCCTTCTTCCCTCCCTCTCGCGCGCTCGGCGGCTCGCTCACCACCGCGCTGCGGCCCCGACCACTCCGCCCACACAGCCCACTGCCATGGAGACCGGCACGACGCGCCGTCTCCCTCCGCCAGGCAGCGCACAGAGAGGGGGGCACAAGAGACCGCCGCCGCGCGGTAATGAGTCCGACCGCCCGGTGCCCGGGCAGGAGAGGTACCGAAACCCCCGCAAGGGCTCCTGCTGGTGGGGCGGGCGTGCTGCTTAGACGACTGTCCTCGACGGAGGCTACCTCCCGCTGGGGAGTCCCAGCCGCTGCACCCCCGACCCAGCCCCCGGCCTCACCTGTCCTCGACCCCGCCGCCTGCGGAAGGCGGGAGGAGAGTGGCTCCGCGATAGTCCGACACCAGCAGCCTCATTCTCTTTTCTAACTCCGGTCTTGCGGTGAGGTTTCGGACGCAGCTTGCCTCGGCCACTTCCTTTCGGCTGCCAAGGGGCTGCCCCGGCTTCCCCAGCCTACCTGAGGTGCGTGGCTCTGAGAGGTGGGGCTGCTGGGACCTCTCCAGGAGCCAGGCACGAGGACTGAGGACTCAATCTCTGCACAGATGAGGAGGGTTAGGACTAGATCTGCTCTCCGCAGCACCTTTATCCCCAGTTTAGCTTCTTACCAGTTAAACAAAGACAAGCATACACCTGTCCCTACGGCAAACGAGGCCACACAACTCCATGGGAATGCAACGTTTGTTTGGTCCATCACGAGCTTTTTACAGGCACAACACTTCAGACCTATAAAACATTATTTTATACTACTGAATACAAATCAGGGAAGGATACGCAAGTAATCAGCTCTGACATTCACATATGCTTCAGCTGAGATCTTGGTTTGTAATACAAAATGAAGCCATGTTCTCTAGCAGCTGCTATCACCTTATCATTTTTTCTATGAAGCCTGTAGTCATACTGTAGTAAGGCCATGTTTAAGTTTCAAGAGGTTTTCCTTCACGTTCTAGAGGTGTAGCTTTTGTGAACTTCTGCCTGCCTTTGCTGGTATACTTCCTCTCAGGAGAGCAGGTTAATGATCTCTCATCTAGCACCAGAAAGCAAATTTGAATAGCACATTTTTGAAAAATAGATTATGAGGCTAAAGCAATAAATCAAAAGCACAAACTTAGAACATTCCTATGTATTTCAGTGGAACAAGTAACTTCTGATACAAGGGAAGTAATTAACAGAAAGCAAGAGGAAAAAAAACAAGGAAACCAACAACAACAACAAAACAGAAGAAAACCACAGATGAATCAATTAATCATTTGCCGTGACAAATTTGTTCATGGTATTGGAATAACCTACAAGACATAACATCTGTACCAGAATCTACAGCTGCCTGGCATTCCATTGGCAGTAGGCTACAGATGCATGGCCCCTAGAAGCTGTAAAAGGAGCCACTATCAATTTTAGCTAAATGAGATCTTCACCCACCTTTCAAGGTAATACTACAACCAATAAAATGTCCTGTGGTCTTGCAGAACAAGCCAAAATTATGTCAGTACACTCGAGTTATTCACAAAGTGTAGAAAAAGAAGTTACAAGGACAACTAAAGAAATACGAGTCATGTAAAAGCTATTTATGGTTTTAGTAGATTCCCTCTTATTTAGCCAAAGAGTAATTTTAGATTATTACAGAATTACACACTTAAATATATTAAATTAGCATGCAACAAACCATAAAATATACCCTAAAATCCAACTTACATGATTCTAAGACTGAACTTGTGAATTTCTCAGAGAATGCCAAAATATTATAAATATTTTAAGTTTGTTCCAATAATTCATATTATGAAGTGCTGACATCCACCAGAATTATATTTTAGTATAGATTAGAATTCACTATTGTTCCATGCTGCATCATTTTATTGTTATCACCTGAAAACATCAGTAAGATGAAGTAACATCAACATTTAGGTGTAAATTCTCATGGTCAGCTGTCACATCCCAGGTGCCAAGTGAGAAATGAAGGACCTTTATCCAGCTCCTCACCACACCACCAAGCATGCTGCTTCTCCAACAGCTTTTCATACAGACCACCAGAAAAGAGATTACGGGAGAGCCCTGCCTTGTCAGGGTAGCTTCCCTCCCCAGTCACCCAACACCTCAGCTCTTCTTTTTCAGTTCTTCAGCTTTGAAGTACTCTTGTTATCCATATGTGCTTTCAGAAGGTCAAAATTACTACATCCAGGTGGGTCAGAGTACAAGAGACCCAGGGGTTGCTCAATATGTTCTCCATGTTCAGCAACGTATTTTCTTTGCTTCTGTTCACTTACCCATTTCTTCTTTGCTTCCTCCTTCTCTCCTTGTTTCTCTGCAAGGCGCTGGAAGCTGTGAGAATGCTAAATGCTCAGGATTTGTCTAAGTCACAGTATCACAGTATCACAATATTACTAAGGTTGGAAGAGACCTCGAAGATCATCGAGTCCAACCTGTAACCACAGACCTCATGACTAGACCATGGCACCAACTGCCACATCCAGTCCCCTCTTGAACGCCTCCAGGGACGGCGACTCAACCACCTCCCCGGGCAGCCCATTCCAATGGCGAATGACTCTCTTGGTGAAGAGCTTTCTCCTCACCTCAAGCCTAAACTTCCCCTGTTGCAGCTTGAGACTGTGTCCTCTTGTTCTGGTGCTGGTTGCTAGGGAGAAGAGGCCAACCCCTTCCTGGCTACAACCACCCTTCAGGTAGTTGTAGAGAGCAATGAGGTCACCCCTGAGCCTCCTCTTCTCCAGGCTAAACAACCCCAGCTCCCTCAGCCTCTTCTCATAGGGCTTGTGCTCAAGGCCTCTCACCAGCCTTGTTGCCCTTCTCTGGACACGTCCAAGTGTCTCGATGTCCTTCTTAAACTGAGGGGCCCAACACACAGCCTCTGTCTGTAACAGAACAAAGTAATGGTGCTCTGGCCCAAGGCCTGAAGATAGCCTGTAGACCAACTCCTACAGAGTTTGTGCTCTATCACACTTCAGCAGGACTTCTTCCTTTCTCAGAAGCCTTTGCAGTTGTCAAATTAATACATTAATTCTCCTTTCAAAGCAACACCTCCTCTGTTTCTTTGACAAATATTATGCAATACTTGAACTGACATTTCAAAGTACCAAAATTCATAGGATTGAAAGGATTAGAAATCTTGTCATAGGTTACTCTTCTTGGGTTTAGTGACACTCAGAGCCAGGAGCCCATTAGCAATACCAAAGCAGAGATGACAGTTTCAAACTGGAGAAGTCTGGACTTAGATAGATAGATAGATAGATAGATAGATAGATAGATAGATAGATAGATAGATAGATAGACAGATAAAGAAACCACCTTTAGGCTGAGCCCCAGAGATAAAGGCTTTCCCTTGGAAATTAATTGCAGGTAAACTCCCCCTCTGCACACCTGTGTGGCCCCAGTGCAGCTTTGGTAGTAAATATAGAATCACAGAATGCTAGGGGCTGGAAGGGACCTCCAGAGACATGGGCTACAAGTCCCTTCAAAGTAGGGCCACTTAGGGCAGGTCACACAAGAACACATCCAGGTGGGTTTTGCAGATCTCCAGAGAAGGAGACTCCACAACCTCTCTGGGCAGCCTGTTCCAGGGCTCTGTCACCCTCACAGTAAAAAAGTTTTTTCTCCTGTTGTGATGAAGTTTCCTGTGATTGAGTCTATGTTCATGGCCTCTTGTCCTATCACCAGGTATAATTGAAAAGAGACTGGCTCCATCCTCCTGACAGCCACCTTTCAGATATTTGTAGGCATTGATAAGGTCCCCTCTCAGCCTTCTCTTCTCCAGCCCCAGATCTCAGTCTCTTCTCGTAAGAGAGACGCTCCAGTCCCTTCATCATTCTCACAGCCCTCTGTTGATCTCTCTGCAGTAGTTCCCTGTTTCTCTTGAACTGGGGTGCCCAGAACTGTACACAATACTCCACTAACAAGGGCAAGGAGAGCCTCCCTTGACCTGCTGGACACACTCTTCTTAACGAGGTTACTACTGGCCACCTTGGCCACCAGGGTACATCACTGTCCCATGGATAACTTACTATCAAACAGGACTCCAAGGTCATTCTTTACAGAACTACTCTCCAGCAGGTCAACCCCTAACCTGTATTGGTGCATGGACCCCGGGTGCTGGACTCTGCACTTACCCTTGCTGAACTTTATTAGGTTCATCTTTGCCCAGATGTCTAGTCTGTCCAGGTCTCACTGAACAGCAGCACAGCCTGACGGGGTGACAGCTACTCCTCCCAGTTCTGTATGATCAGTAAATATGCTGAGGGTACAACTCTGTCTCTTCATCTAGGTCATTGATGAAGATGTTGAATGAGACTGGACCCAGCACTGATCCTTGGGGAACACCACTAGCTACAGGCCTCTAACTGGACTTTGCACCATTGATCACACCCCTCTGGGCTCTGTTGTTTAGCCAGTGACAGATCAATTCAGCCACTAAGATTTACAGGCAAAGTAAAAACATTCTTCTGGCCCAACAAACGAAAACCACTGACACTAGATGTGACTTTATTGTTCCATCTTGTCATCCAGAGTGTATCTCAAACTGACACTAACCACCTGATCCCACCTGAAAGAGGCAGCAAAGTCCTGCCATAAAGGCATGTGAATAGACAGGAGAAACAAGACTCTACATTCTTTAACTTCAAACATCAAGAAAAGCTATATCCATGATTTCAGAAAATCACTGCATCTTCCATTGTTGTTATAATTGAAAAAGTATTGATGGTGCTGTTTGTATCTTCAACAAATGGCTTCTGTGGCTAAATATCCCACTTTAGCTGGGTATTTAACCACCTAAAGAGGCTGTCATGCATATGGTATGTTAACACTATCCTATAGCACAGATTACTATATGAAGAGTTTTTCTCCCCAATATTTTCAGTCTCACTTGCTTGAAAGTATACATTTTTGTCAGTTACAAAATAAAAATATTTATTGAGAGCTATTCCTAACTTCCAGGCTGAATAACTGGAACTGTAACAACTCTCCCATTTTTGTGTTGTATACTTTTTAAAACAAAAAATACAAGTTTCTATTAAATACAGATTCTTAATTTTCTGATGCTGAACCCTGGAAAACACTAAATATGACTTTCCAAATTTCTGAGGAATCATAGATTTGGAGGAAACTAGTGTTTGCTCTCTCCCAAACAAAGGTAAAATAGATCTAAAGTTTCCTAACTTGAAAATCCATAACTAAGAGAAATCCATTTTTCCTCACTCATCAGTCATTTCCACTACAAAACTAATTTTATATTTCCAACTGTTTTACCTTATATTCTATATAGAGTCCAAGGGCTTTTAAAAAATAATTCTACCAAAAGCATCTTCCTTGAAAACAAAATTATTTGAATGGTGAAACAGTCCTTGAGCACTGAATGGGACGCAAAGAGGTCACTGGCAGAATATGATTATTTAAAGACAGCTATTTGATGCAGGTGCAAAGGCAGCATTGAACACCTGGGGGTGCAAAGGTGCAGGACAGTAGAGCTGTGGTTCACGGGACTGCCTATCCATCTCTACCACTATCATCCTATATGGTGATTTACTGATATTCATATCACTGTCTAGTACCACAATCCCATCTGGGGTTATTGACTGACCACTCCTGATATTTTCTTTTGTCTTTGCTTTCTCACGTCTATAAAGCCTGAAAATTTACTGCTATATTTACACTTCAGGCAAATGAAACACCCCACCATACCCAGTTATTGCCTTCAGGACTTGACACCATCTTGGCTGTTGCTGCAACATAAAAAAGGAAGAACATATAATTTTATTGCATTTGTGAATCACTGTGGCCATATCTGTAGTAGAAAAAGCTGTAGTTCACAGGGTGCCACTCCATCAATGCTGACAACAGTAAGGAGCACTACTGAGCCCTCATATGCCGTTTTCACTGTCAATTTGTAGCCCAGAACAAAATACTCACAGCATGCTCTGATTCAAACATTTTTTTCTGTTCCTGCTAATGAGCTATCACCAAAAGATGGTTGAAGAAATTAAATAAATATGGCCTTCAATACATCTCTTTCCACAGAAGTTTGCTGACATCTTAAAATATTAACCTTTCCATATTTCCCACCCCCTTTCTTTGTGTCACCCTCAAGCACTTAATCACTACCTTACACTCGAGCCAGCAAAGCAGAGCTCATGACCATCCCACATCTGTTTTAAATACAGTCAGACAGCTCAACCCAGTGAAGGGGAGGGGAGGGTTTTGCAGAGCCCTGGGACTTGTGTCCTGGAGCTGCTGAGATGGACTCACTCTTTGTCCTCTGCCATAGGGCTGGCCACCTTTCTCCAACGGGGGATGGCATCACTTTCAACAGCTGTCCCTGCTTTCCACATTAGGTATTTACCTGCAGACGGAGGGCAGAGCATCCTTAGACCAGCACTATTCCTTGATACCAAACAACCTTTCTCACTCCTAATTTTATTCCCTATAGCAGTAAAAAGCAGAGGATGGCTAATAGAGATAGCAATGCTGTCAGTTAGTCACCACCTTTCCCTGAATAACTACAGGCTTAATTCCTCAGGTGAGACTTCCAGGCTCTGCTTTGGCCTTATCAGATGTCTCCTTCTAGAACAACCTCCAGAATTTGGGGGAAATGTTCTCAGTTCCACGGGTGGAAGATGCCTGTTTCCTAACTGCCCAATGGTCATGAAGCGCAGGTGCAAGTATTGAGAGCAAACATGATACACAAGCTGCAGCAGTGTAACATTTTGTTAGAAATTTTGTGGCTATTTACTCCCCACATTTCAGCCAGTGGCTTGAGGCTTTGGTACTTCTCAGGAATCAGACTGAGCTTTAGGTGCATCTATGAGGCCCTTACAAAATTCTCTCAGGCAAATGCATGCTGTAACACCCAGAACAAAGTACCAGAACTGAGAACTATTAGTTATTTAGCTGAGGGGATCTGCCTATAGAACAAAACTCAGGAAGAGATCTGGCATATTCAGAGACAAATACTGATGTTCCTCCTGAAAATGCCTGCCTTTTGCCAGGCTGCTCCCAACAGTGATGCTCCTTTCTCCTGTCCACCACTTGCACGTAAAACTTGAAACTAGTCATCCCTAACAATGGTTTAGCACCTTCCCAGGAACCTTCCTCCCAGTTGCACCTACACTGCATAAAGGGCAGTAAGTGTTTTGCTACTGCTGGTAGAGCATCGGTTAGTGGTGCAGCTAATTGTATAGAAATGCCTACTTCTCTCATGTAAGTTCCTGGAGCACCAACTTCATGGGTATTTTTGTTTATTGTTAGATAATGCTAAATGTTTGGCTATTGCTATCTCTCTGTTCTCACAATTAGTAGGTTTCTAATATTAGCAGATGGACAACAGTAAAAATTATTAAAAAAAACACCACCCCAAAAAAAACTCCACCAAACCCATCCCTGAAAATATGCATAACCCTGTGAAGGCAGTTACTACTTCTATGGCAGGCATTTATCTCAGTTTTAAGATGTGACAATGTCTGCCAGAATCTTATAGAAGAACTTCTTTTTGTGTTGGATTAAAGGTGACTAAGTAGATCAATTTTTGAGTAGGTACTGTTATCGATGAAAAGGATAGGATATATTCACCACTGAAATAAATGTACAAGTTTTCTTTGACTTAACTGAGAACTGGATAAGGACTCTTACCCTCACTGGAGACCACTCATGTATCATGTAATAAAGACAGTAAAGGGAAACTGAGCAGGTATAGTTAGCTAGAACCTTCTATTCCAAGTGCTTTGGCCCATTGTGTGGGGGTTGCTGTGAGCACCTTTAACAAGTCTGAATAAAGAGACAGAAGACTTATAATCTGATTAGTACTCTCCACATAGCTTTATCAATATTTATCTCAAAGCTTCTTGCATATCTTTAAAAAAATCACTATTAAGAGCTGTACTAGTGCTGCTATCCAGGTAACTTCCTGCTATTGAACCTCCAGTTTCAGTATGAACTTATGTTTGGTTTCTAATCCCTTTGGAAGAAAGGGCTCTTGCCAACAGCAGCTTTAGACTGAAATCACTTGGATGTTGGTACTGTTGATCCTGATGTAACTAAACTAGGTGATGGTTATGGTAATAATGTAGCTTAGCATGCTGCTACATGATACACATAATAAAAAGCTAATTGCAATGTTTTGAGGTCTAGAGAATCTCTAGAGCTGAAATGAGTTTATCTATCATTAAACTATGTGCTAGGTAGGAAAAAATGACATGACAATGTTACTTATAGCTACTTCCTTTTCTGGAAAAAATATAGAGGTTGTTGGGCCTTTCTGAAACTGAGGTAGAAAGAAAAGCTCATAATCACATTTAAAAAGGTTATTTTAGCTAACTTTTTTGGTAAGGTTCTGTAATATACTTTCTCCTCAATTTCTTCTGTCTTACTCTTACTCTCTTACTACTTTGCTATCCATTCCCCTTCATTTTCTTAATGTAACTCCAGTATTTCCCCTGTATCTATAGATCATCAAGCTCAATTGCTTGGTATCAGCTTGTGGTAACTACCCTTTGACAAGTTTTTCTGATTGCTGTATTTGTGTGATGATAGTTCGTCTTTCCTCCCACCAGCAAACTGGCTCCAAAATAGATTAAAAGCAACACACAAGTTTCTTTCCTGTATTCCAGCTGCCTGTTTCGTTGAGTTTCTGTGTCAGGAAATGCCAACAAATGAGTGTTAATTGTGCCATTTAACAATATTTATCTTTTTGTTACGTATTTTATGGCACAGAATGTAAACAAATTATGCTACTGATTTCATTCTGATCAAGCAAGAAGACTTTCTTACTGCTCCTGGCACTGTTATCCCAATTAAAACTATCACAAATTTTATACTAAGACAGTAACCTCTTCAATTAATTTACTCTTCTCATTAGGAGAGTTTGAGAGTCTGTCACATTTGTTCAAGCTATACTTAAAATTGGTCCTGGGAAGGGAATTGATTTAAGTCTGCTATTGCTAAAAGAACTGTAATGAAACATTACATCTTATAATGACAGTCTGAAAAGGCACAGACCTACATAAGTAGAGAGATGAGAAAGGACTTACTCATCTTCTTGGCCTTAAGAGCAGAAGATTGTTTGCTTGTTGCTGTGTCATTTAATTTAATTAAGAGATTGTCTCAGAGTTGTGGTTAGAAGGAAACTCTGGAGGTTGTCTAGTCTGATGCCCCTGCTCAGAGCAGAGTCACCAGCAACAGGCTGCTCAGGGCTATGTCAAGTCAAGTGCTGAATTATCTCAAAGACTGGAGACTTCCCAGTCTCTCTGGGCAACCTGTTCCAGTGTTCAAAAGCACAGCACAAAAAGCATATTCTTAAGCTTAGATGGGATTTCCTGTTTGGACTCATTATCTCTTGTCCTTTCACAGGGCAACACTGAGAAAAGGCTGGCTCCTTCTGTATTTCATCTTCAAAAAAAGTTTAGTGCAACCACTCTTGTTTGTATTAGTAACATCCTGATTATTACCAGGTCTATATAATACATTCATTATTGCTTTGGTGGTGCCAAAGGCATCCAATTCTCTGTCCATCCACCTTCTGAGCTATCTTTCTTGGGTTCCCATACCAGCAATGCTACCTGCTTGCTGCTGCTCAGGTTGTGTCTTGTATTTTTTCGTGCTCATGACCCTAGACTGGGAAAGGTAGAAGCAGAAATTGGCTCTCCTTGTCTAGTTTGCTGAAGTTCAGACAGCAGATAGCTCTTGTCTTCAGCTGATCAGCTCTGTGGATGCAAGAGTAGACCAGCTGCTCAAAGTGTACAAAGCAGGAAGCTATATCAGGGAGAGAGATAAGTCCTAACTACAGGTAAAGGACTAAAACATAGGAAAACCCATACTCTGTAGCTGAAGCATCACTGATTGAATTAGGAAAACCATTCTTGGAAGAAGAATTAGTGGAGAAAGATGTACTCAGTCCTCAGTATAGACTGCACAGGTCTGCAGGAGACCTACCTCCTTTCAGTCAGTGGTCTGAAGGTGGACATGCTCTATCAAGACCTAAATCCATGAATGTTATGGGTGCCAGAGGGAGCACTGTGCTACCCTTTCTATATTTAGATACTGATCATGCTTTAAGAGCAATAGGCCAAACCACTTGCTATCTCTAACAAGGGGGCAAAAGGAAGAATAGCAACTGAATATAAATCTTTGTATCTTGGTCTTCTATTTGTATCTCTCCTTGTTACCTTTTCCGTTTTAATCAGAATGCTGTTTCCAGAAGACTTTGTTCTGATATTACTGTGTTGCAGCAGCAACTATATGGGAATATTAATTATCTGACAACACTCAAAGAAAGATGACCCCAACTTACATCAAGTTGCTATCCTAACTGCAGTGAGAGAATACAGCATGCAGAAACTTCCTCAGCATAAGCCAGTCTGTATCTAAAAGCACTAAGTGTAACCTGAACTTCAGAAAAGGCCATCAAGTAATTTTTGCTGTCTTTGTAGTTCCAGTGATGTTATTTACCCGAAGTAGACTTCAGATGATGGCACAGAGGTTTATTTAGGATGATTCAGAAAGGTCAAGGTCCAAGGCAAGTGAATGGTGAGCCAGCCTTTGTGGCTGCACCGGTGTCCTAGACTGGGGACTGATGTTTGCTTTACAGGAAGAGGCCTCAAAAGGCTTATTAAACTTATAATTTGGGACTCTCATGTGCCCAAATGTAATGCAAATCTGCTGTCTTTCTTGTCTGAAATTACTGACAACACAAGAATGAAATGGAATTTCAAGGAAATGGCTATAATAAGCACCACCTCAAAGCCTCATGCTGACTCCAATTTTTTTTTTATGTCTTAGCCTGCTTTAAACCTTCTAAATTATGTCCCAGCAATTTAACACTTGGTGTTTTGTGTTAAGGTATGTTTTTTATACAAAAAAATTACATGTTTAGTGGTAACTACAAATCAAATAGAAGACTGAAGTAAGTGAAACAAGAAATTTTAGTGGTGGTTATAGTTGTGATGCAACTCATCCACAAGGAAATAACATAAAGGGAGATATAAATATCTTTTTTCCAGCATTTGCATTACCTTCAAGACTTATCCTATGCCAAGGACAATGGCTCTTGGATACTTACTTTGTATCTGAGAGACTTACTGTGTCGACCACACAAACTCTGCAGCCACTCAAAACCATACAGGTGACTTCATGTTTGGGTTTCTGTTTGTTTGTTTAATTCAGCTGATCAACACACTTCATTGTTGTGCATCCACCATTTGTGGATGAGGAAAGGCTGAGGGAGCTGGGGTTGCTTAGCCTGGAGAAGAGGAGACTGAGGGGTGACCTTATTGCTCTCTACAACTACCTGAAGGGAGGTTGTAGCCAGGCAGAGGTTGGCCTCTTCTCCCAGGCAGCCAGCACCAGAACAAGAGGACACAGTCTCAGGCTGCGCCAGGGCAGGTTTAGGCTGGATGTTAGGAAGAAGTTCTACACGGAGAGAGTGATTGGCCATTGGAATCGGCTGCCCATAGAGGTGGTGGAGTCACCTTCACTGGAGGTGTTCAGGAGAAGACTTGATGGGGTGCTTGGCTGTATGGTCTAGTTGTTGGGTGGGTTGGATTGTTTGATGGGTTGGACGCGATGATCTTGAAGGTCTCTTCCAACCTGGTGTATTGTATTGTATTGTATTGTGGAGTTAGTGGTCTGAAGTACTTCAGAGGTCAGCTGCTGAGGTTCCTGAGTTTTGAGTTGCACTTTGTGTGTTTTTGTTTTGTGTGTTTTATTTTTTCCTGTTATTTCTGTATTTCTGTATCTTGGTGGATTGTTGTTCAAGACATGGGAGAGAGGATGAAGAAGCATGTGTAAGACCTGTGTGCATACAGAAAGGAAGCTATAAAATCCTGCTCCTGATTCCCATCTTTCACTGGTTGGACAGGGTCAGCTTCTGGTGGCTAGCAGTTCTATACAGCAACTTTTGGGAGACAAGGGATATGCAAAAAAGTGTAAACCTCTGTGGAAAGAAGTTTTTATTTGTCTAGACAGAGCATCCTTGACATAATGCAGATAATTGTTCCCTAGACTCCTGCAGATGAGCAGCTCAGGGCAGCTGCAGCAACAGTGCATTTATGCCCATTAAACCAGAAGTTCTGCCTATTGTTTCTCCTGCCTTCGTCAGTTTACACTGCTACAGTCCAGCTATGTTATACCAGGACATTAAACATTCAGCATCCAGAGTGTCTAGACAGGCTAAAAGACTTGTCTGTGTTCTGCTTTTCAGAGTCAACTTTCCTAAGAGCTGAAAGGCTATTTGGAAAGATAAGGTGGCAGAGTTCCTAGTACAAGATGTGTTTCAGGCTGCCTTCTGAAGCTAGTATGGAGTAACACACTCTGGTAGCGATTTCTATCAGTGCAGAAAATTCCTGTGCAAGCATCCCCTGCTCCCCAGAGATTCTTCAGGACTCTGACAATTATTGATGATGTCTCAAACAGCTTGCACTTGTATTCTAAGGATTAAAGTCTATGTAGAAATGTACCCTGTTAGCTGGTAATGTCCTGCTTTAATAATAGAGAAAAGGACTAAAGGGTGACTTTGTTGCCACAGAAGACAGGAAAGATCTTTTTAAGGCAGAAAAAAATGGTTTCCATTTAAAATGTAGAAGCTGTGGACCGATGGATATATTTTGCTGTGCATATCTCCTGGGATTAGCAATGCTAAACAAGCAACCAACCAACCAAAAAAAAAACCAAAAAAACACCAACAAACTTTTTTTCCATATAATTTTCCATTTAGCCTTTTAGTCACTCCCCTTAGAGGAGGAAGAAAATACTTGTTTCCTGTAGAGTGGAAATGAATGTTGCCTCTAGAAGCTTTGTAAACTGAAAGTTAGATACAAAATAAGGGCTCATGATCCTGTTGCTGATAATATACACACACTATGATTGTGCTATATATCACAGAAACCTTGAGCTTTGATTTCAGACCCCAGGACAAGCCTGGGAAGCTTTTTCGGAGATGAAGAAGGAAGAGCAGTCAGCCTGCCTAGCACTGACTGCTAGATCCTTCTGCTACTTGCTAAAGTGAGGACATGAGGATGCTCCTATCCAGCCATGCCTTCCAGGTACATTCCAGCTTCCCCTTCTCTGACTGAAGATTCCTGGTGAGTTTTGTGCTAACCTGCTTAACTTCCAGTGAGGAAGAGCAGCATCCTTGTGTAAGTGCTTAATAACCCAAGCTCTTTAAAGCGAAACAAATTTTGCTGCATGAAGAAAAATGAGCCCTCCAAGAACAGAGTATCAACAAAGCCTTCAGGCTGGTAGCCAGGGTATTGAGAAGCAGCATATGAGAGAAATTCCCAGACCAATGAGGCCAAACAGCTATTTGATGAAGAGACTAAAAGGCTAACATTTTGTTACTGAGAATAAAAGGTGGTGGATTTATTATCTTATGCCACTTAAAGTAATACAGTGTTAACAGAAATCTAGTTATAATGTTCAGTATATGAAAGTTTCTAGCTAGAGATAGAAATCAACTGTAAAGTATTTAGGGACTAGAAATTAAAAATCATTTAAAGAAGCCTGCAGTTTAATTTGTTCAAGGGATTGAAATGTGACTTAAGCATGCATACATCCTTGTAGAGAGATAATGAGTGTGAAAGTGCTCTTTAATCTATCACTTAGAGCATAGCCATAACCAATAACTGGAAATTAAAGGCAAAGTTTAAAAGCATTTCCTACAGGGAAATACAATTTGATGATGAAAATTAGGGGAAAAAATAAATGTTCTGAGGCCTTAAAATCAATATCTTTTGTCAGCAGTGCTGCTTCTAGAAAATGAAGTTTATGTGACACTGTGAATGATTTTTGTGTCTTGGGTTTAAGTTAGATTAAATTATTTGATACTCTCCTACAGTTTTAATTTATAGAAAGAGACCTTTTCCTCAGTTCAGAGGATAGTGCAGAGAGACAACTACTCTGGGGAGCAAAGGAACCGAATCAATGAAGAAACAGAAAGTATTGATCCAAGAAGAAAGAAATCAGAATATTGTATAAAAAACCAGCTTCCTTAAATGCATTTATTGGTGAGTAGTTTTGACTAAACCTGTCTTAGGATAAATGAGGGCATAGTGAAGTCAGTTGGCTGAAGACTGTATGTAGGTATTGCTATCCTGGCTCATAGCAAGCTCACTCAATCATCCCCGTCCCGAGAAGTTCTTCCAGCTGATTGTGCTGTGCTGCCCTGGAATGGTGGGAGAAGGAAAGGGAAACCTCATAGCCCAGTGTCCTTTGCAGGCAGCCTTTTGATTTGCTGGATAATGTGTGATGTAGTCCTTCACTACTAGGTACTGATAAGGCTCCTTTGGAGCTGGGTTGGGGGAGGAGGGGAACCTCCATATTTCAACAGAGTTGGATGTAATAAAGGGAATCTAAGGGTCTGGAAAGTGTGCCATAAGGAACTGTGTTTGTTTCCTCAAGGGAAGATGCATTAGCTTGGGTGCTGGTTTCAGTTCTTAAAGTCACTGAAAAAGGAAATTAATGCTTTTCCTTACATGCTTGGGAAAGACAGGATTCAAAACTTCTGAATACCTGTTGACTGAGTTTAACTTTAATACAAGGAAAATTTCCCAGTAGAATAATGAAGGACTAGTAAAAATAGCTAGGAAAAGGTGTGTAATCTCTGTTGCAAGGCTTCAGGAACAGGTAGGACAAGACAAATGTCCAGATGACAAGGGGTGATCCTGGTTTTGTTATGCAGCAGATAAACTTGGGGCTTTTCCTGCTTCTGAGTTTTTTGGGTTTTTTTCCTACCTCTTTTGGGCTTATTGCCATGGTTTGGTGCACTGCTTAACTGGAGACTATGACTTTCTGTAAATCAATATTGTGCTGAACAAGGTTCTAAGTGTTGCCAAAGAATGTATATCTCCTCTTCAGTTTAGGTAAAATCTATCAGACTGTTCACTGTTCCCTGATAGAATGCAGCTGGTGTACATATGAGCTTAGTCAGCAGACTATAAAATAGCATAACTTTCCATAGTCATCAGAAACATCAAAAGCAAAAAGAGTTGTTTTTTAAAATCTACAACAGATTGCTATAATTATTAAATGTGATGCATCACAAGTAGTGATTGAATATAGCTGAGTTGATATTACCCAGACAGGAAGAAATAATATGGCTTTGGTCTCTGTCTCTGTCCAGATTTTAAAACCCAGAGAGAGGGTGGATCATCACATCCTTGAGTATGTGTAGTCCATCATTTAAAATGGCTTGCTCTCACGAGAGAGGCATATATTTACTGTAACATTCAGCTGCAGCTTTTGAACAAGTTAACAGCTTTAATGCCACTCTACTTGGGAACAGGGGGACAATAAACTACACGCATCTGTGCTGTGGACTGCCCTACTGAGATGTACTGGCATATAACACTGGTGTGTGGCTACATTTTTCTACAGAGTAATGTTTGCAGGTTTGTGTGAGATACATGTCAAAAACCTTTCTATCTATAGCTTAGCAACACAGAAATGGGGGAGTGTCAGGTACAACTGCTCTTTTGTGAAAGTCTCTCAGGTACTCTTGATCATCTGGAAATTATCTCCTCTGTAGCATCTGCTTGTCCTTGCAAGGCTGCATCTCATACACTTTCAACTCCAAATGGAGGCAGTAAGTATGGACATAACAACTGTTGCTAGAACAACAAATCTCAGATAGACCTATTCCAAACGTTCCCCTTTCCCTTTAGAACACATTTCCCTTAAGAAAAAAATCCTGAGGGGTGCTCTTATGTTTCTGCTAAGAAATAAGGAATCAAAAGCATTTAACCCATTGCAGGCAGTCTTTAAAAATTGATACAACCAATCAACAGTTGCATGATAAGCACAGTGAAATTTCTTTAAAGAAAGCAGAGTACCCTCTTAATATTTGTACTTTAAATCAGATTAATCAATTATGTCTGAATTACCTGGTTCCATTCTATCATGCTGCTGTCAAAACAGGCTATTGTTAAACTGATGAAAATCCTTCAGCTTTATATCAACAGGGCTCTTCTGGTTTTCTTCAACGGTCAGTCTTAGCCTTATCTGCTTTCCGTGACCTATAATGTATTTCAACATCATTCTTTGTAGTCTTGGGAGAAAAAAATACAAAAATGCTGGCCAGTGCTTACATTTGCTACCTTCTTTGCTTGCAAAGATTTCCCTTTACTATGCAGTTCAGTTACAACTCCAGATAGATCACAGAAACATAGAATCATAGATGCCTTTTTTTAGCTCCAAATTCTGTAATGCTTAAAATTTAATATTAACTGAAGTTGTCAGGGCCCCCAAAATAAGGAAACTGACTTAAAGAAACCCTGCCAAACCATGAATTTAACATCATGCTCCTGACTGAGTTTTCAGGCTTTGCATTTGCAGGTAAATCTGCTTATCTTAGGGGAAGAAACTATGCAAAACCTTAGGATTTGACTTATTAACATAGAAGCAAGAGCTTTAAAGGAACACCAGACTACATCTGATAAAACTGTGAGAACAAGAGTGGTAAAAGCTACCAGATTAAAAACAACAAATCAACACCAAAAAACCCAAACCAAACCTGAAAAACCCCAAACCAAACCAACCAACCAAAACCCAGAAATACCCATTTTCCTTTTTTTTCATTAATTATCATGCTTCACCATCCTGATTTGGAATGTTAATAAATATCATACAAACATATTTCTGAAAAAAATAAACTTAGGGCCTCTTGGTATACTGTCTGTACTGGGGGAAAAAATCACTTAAGACACAGCTGTGATAGATACCAACTGGCTTTGTCATGTTCCCCAGCAAGATACTGCCCTGAGAGGCTGGAGCACATCTGTGAGCAAGAAGTGACATGTCAAAAATTTTGTGCAAAAGCTTCAGCTGACATGATTTCACAAATTGTCCACAGTATTGCCTAACAATCACCCTCAGATAAAATTCCTTTAAGACAGCAGGGCTATGGGGCTGTTTATCTAGTGACCAGAGCCTACTTTTGTTGTCACTTCATGCATAGGAGAGATACTGTCTAGGAGAGATACTATCTAGTCCCTTCCTATATGTTCCTGAATTGCCATTTTCACAGCTGTGAAGTAGGAAAAATCTTTGTTTACCTGTAAAGGAGGTGAAAGATAACTGAAACAGTTCTATGACAGTATATTATACCAAAAAAGTTCAAAGAAAATGGAGGGCAGGTGACCTTCACAAGTGATTACACTGTTAAAATTATTTAAAGCAACTTTCAAGTATATTAAGTGGCTTTTGGGGGTGGCTTAAAAATATCCTATAATGAGACAGCTGTCTCTTCCTTACATAAAAATAGACAGACATATGAGTAAGACACCCCAGGTTTGAGTAAGTACATGGCATGGATTTAATTGTCCCACGTCTCCCTGTTTCTGCTCTGCAGGAGCATGGACTATCATTCTCTCTGAAATGGAATACAGGGAAGTCCATGGGGCATGCTTGGGCCCAGTAAACACCCAGCTTCTTGCACTGAATTAAGTCTCCAAATATTCTATGAAATAAAGTATAATCTTCCTAGCAAGATAAATTACTCTTCTGTGCCATCTGCCTTTACCTTTTTAAAAATGCCTCTTTAAATGTAAATTTAGCTTTCCACCAGAGACAGTATTGTCATGGCAACAAATGCAAAAAAAATAAATGTCTTTATACAAAATAGTGGATTTTTGCTTCTCTTAAACATGCTCCATATGAAATAAAACACACAGCTATGGAGTTAATGTATATACTATCTCAGATGGTAAAAAAGAGTACCAGTCTTTTGCTGGAATGGTTCTCTGAGACAGTATTGAACAATTGCTTGCAGTAAAGAAATCTACTGTCTACCTATTTAATATACTATAAACTAGAACTCTCATCTTGGAGTTTGCTCTATATGGAGTAGAATGCTATGAACTTCATCAGAGTGTTATGCAGGCAGCAGGAGTTTACAGAACGGAGTCTAAAATGTAATCTCTCCCAAGTAATTTATGTTTCAAATGCTCTGCTGTACAAGTTTTCTTTGCACAGTCTGTCACTGGAGAATTTTGTTATGCAAGCTGTATGTAAGTGGTGGTTTGAGTTTCTCCTTTCATTGAATGCAATGAAGAAAGTATTCAGGTTAGGCCTGTTTCAAAAATAAGATTGACAGGTGGTGTACTTTAAATTGCCCACAAACAAATTCCTCTCTACCGCTTTCTGCATCTGTTACCCCTTTCAGTGTTCAAGGTAAGGAGAGATGCAAGATCACCAAGATCACTATTTTCAAGACAGAGATCCCTGTGTGGTAGAAATAAAATTGATTTTTATATTATTGCATAATTTCCCATTTCCAGCTTCAAATTTCATATATATAACTATAGCAACAGTTTTCAAACCCCGTAATTGTTAAAATGGTCTATGTTTGTTTATTTATCACTTAGGCATCACTATTTGCCTTTTTATTGCATGAGTTGTTCAAAGGTTGCAGAAGAAGGAAGAGGCCTGTGACTGGGTATTACTGGTTCAAGGAGGTGAAGAGTTCTGGTCTGCCTGTAGAACAGAAACCAGACTGCACTTACCTTGTACCTCTCATGTGAATATGACAATAGTTACAAAGATAAAGCCATTTCTTCTTACTGTATGTCAGGCAGGAAGACTATGCATTATCTTCACTAAAAGACATGCCAAATTCCTGCCAAAGACTATGATGTTGTCCTTGGCATGTAATTCATCAGGGGAGTCAGTGGCCCTGTGAGTGTTGAAAACAGTAACCTCTTCATTCTCTACCTTAATTCCTCAGTGGCACATTCAGTAGCATTGGCATCTATTGCTTCAGGTATCTCTCTGTTGTGCTTGTTGGTATCAGAAGAGTAACATGAGTTACGTATTTCCAGCAATGGCATGGACTGAACTTTCTACATGTTCTGAGAAAAGACAAAGCAGTGTCTTTCAGCAAAATATTGTCCTTTTATGTGTACAAAGGGTTCTGCAAGAAGTGTAAAGCTGGTGGTGTGCGGAGATGAATTGCAACAGATTAGCTAAACTATCAGGGAGTAGTCAGCTTCTGCATGTCTCAATCTGTCCCATGAAGAGCTTGCCAAGAGTATCTCTCTGTACTGTGTTATGCTGTGGACTGTCTTGCTCAGTGGCCTGCCTTGGGCAGTAGGCAGTGAAAAGGTGTCTGTGGAAGGAAAATAAAATAATAGGGTACACAGTCACTAATCACATCCCCCACACACATCCTGCCTTTCTGGTCACCTGAAGTTTTGGATTAACTGCAGTCTATGTAGCCCATGTAAAGATGTGTCCTTAGATAGCCTTTGGGACCAAGTACTTGCAAACAAGTACGATGAAGAAGCACCTTCCCATTGCGGTTCAGATAGTGCTGGAGCACACGTCTGCTCTAAGGGGCCTTCAGCCCCTGTGAGCTAGGTAAAGCACTGTGCCCTCACCCTTCCAGAAATCACCAACACCTTGGCCTGATCTGTCCCACAGCAAGTCAGCTACCTCTGGGTTTGCAAGGCCAACGTGAGGTGACTTGATGTGTGAAATTAATGCTTTGATAGGTCCTACAGCAAATCGGATGTAAGCACACAGAGCCCATTTGGAAAAGACATAGGTACGGGGCAACGATCCCAACACACCTTCCTTGCTGGAGTTGGTCACTGCCCTTCGAAAGGAGGGATCAGAGGGGAGAAAGGATTCTTTATTGCCTTCTTAATGAGCTCTATTCCTGTTTCTTCCGTGCAGCGGCCCGACGGGTGCTGCGCAGGGTCCTTCTGCTAGTCAGCCTCAAAGTAGATGGCGGCGGACAGCAAGTGCGGTCCCTTCCTTAGGGCGCGGCCCTTGTCGGAGGGGCCCCTGTCCCCGCGGCAAGCCCTGCGGGTCTCAGGCGGCGCCGCCCGTACACACACACAATCTCCCTTCCCCTCCCTCACTGTCGCCCGCCAGCATTCTCGCCCGAGCCCGCGCCGCCGGCCGGACGCATGCGCGCAGCTGCCGAGCCAATGGGGCGGGCAGAGGCGGAGCCGCAGCCATTCGGGAAGGGCTGGCTGCGACTGGGTGCTGCTCAGCCACCGCGATGGTCTCCTGGATGATTTCGCGGGCAGTGGTGTGAGTGCTGAGCTGGGAGTGGGTAGCAGTGGCTCTTGATGGGATGAAAGCGGCCCCGGGGCTTCTCCCGGCGGGGCTGCCCAGGGAAGAGTATGGCGAGGGGGAGGCGTGTCCCTTTTCTCATGTTCTCCTTCGTCTATGTTCTCCTTCTCCCATGTCTCCTTAGCTGGGTGCCTTACGCGGCCGTTGGGCTGCGGGCGGCAGGGCGGCCGGCCTCGCCTCTCCCTGCGCAGGTGAGGCGGGGTGGGCTGCTTGTTCGGGTGCTGTGCTGTGCGGGGCAGGCTGGGCTGCTGGAGTGGGGAGGGGTGAGTGTTTGGGTCACGGTGCCGCCGTGGTGTATCGACCGACGGCTAAGAAGTGCAGTGTTAAACCAAGCAAATAATCTTTTAGAGCGCTTTGCTTCTCGCTTTAAAGGAGTAGAGGTAGTGGGAGCTATGGCTCTGTCCTAGAGGGACGCTTCTCTGTACCTCCAGAAGCGCCCGCAAAAACAGCAGCGGGATCCTGGACTCTCGTGGTCACACAGCGTGTGTATCCCTCTGTAAGTGCGTATTTCCTAAAGGGCCAAAAACGCTCGGGCCGCTGGTGCCGATCACGCACAAGTCCTGAGCGTTACTTGTAAATTAATCCAAATGTAGTTATCAAATCTGCGTGGTAACTATTTTCCTTTTAAAATTGTATCAGAACTGAAAGGGCTGGGAGAAATCTTGGCAGTGTGGAATGGGGGCTCTCTGGTGAGTGTAAGTTGCTAGCTGATGAAGAGGTGGACTAGCAGCTTTATTGGGTACTGGTCTTTGTAGACCTGAGGTTTTGGCAGCCTACGGGCCAAACTTTCTTAGGTAAAAAGTATGATCTTATGTATTGTCCAAGTTCTATTTGAGAAAATAAGCTCCAGTGCAACCTTTGTCTACTTTCTTAGGCATTGTGCTGTTCTGTTATGAAACTGATGGATTATTTTGCTTATTTGAATATTACATAATAAATGGCATGTAATGGGCATCTGAGTCTTCGTTGTGTTCTTAGCTGAGTAGCTCTGTGGCTCTGGGGGCCTCTGTTTATTGGGTTGCCCAAGTTGAGATTTGCTGTGTATGACTTCTTGCCAGGCAGATGGAGTGACTGCTCACAAAGTAGTCCAGCAAACTTCTGAGCTAGTGCTAAGTATATATCAGGAGTGTATGAACTTCTTGCAGTAGATTTTCCCATTTTGTTGGTGACAAACATCTCCCTTAAACTGTCTAGTGTAATTTTATCTGAAAACTTTATTTGTTGCGAAGAAGTCTTCTCATGCTGCTACATAAATTTTCCTGCTGCCATCTAGTCACCTACATAAGTAGCAATCTTCCTCCTTCAGACTTATCAGATAATTGAAACTTGCAAAGTAGAGCATGGAGTTCCAGGTCTGGCAAAGGGCAACATTGGCTCAGAAGAGAAAGGCTGTGGGAAGAGTTGCTGTCTGTGCACTTTATCACTGTGGGCTTCCCATGGGCAATACACAGCCCTAGAGGCAAGAGGCAAATGGTTACTTTCTGTGCATCAAATGACTTTGCTGAACCTGTTTCCACTTCCTTGCTTAAAAACACCAACTAGATTTCCCGCCCCCCCCCCTCCCCCGCAACAACTTAGATTGCATTGTTTGTAACAGTACTACCAGCACCTCAATTTGTAATGATTGGGTTCTTGTGAATTCCCCCCCCCCCCCGGAATGAATCGCTAAGTATTTGCTTTTTGAGGATTATGTCTGCTGTAGGCCTAACCAGCAGCCCAGGGGATGAGAATAGCTACTGCTATCCACAAATTTATTGAAAGAGGTACTAAAGGGCAATGTATTGTGTAGTCTCATCTTCTGGTTGGTGTTGGCCACTCATTTGTGTGCCCTAATTATGTTTGCTAAAAAGGGAGTCCTTCATATTATTAAATCCTCTCCTCCTTCTGCCCTTGTTTCTTAACAGTGGGATTTTGCTAGCTTGTCAGTGTTCAGCTTTGCAGGAAGGGGGAAGTGTTCAATGAGAACTCGGATAGCTTTCAGACTATTGTTTAGTTCTGCTTCATATAAAAGAGTTCACATGGAAAAGGAAGGTGGAAAGTAGAACAGAAGTTGATGTGATGTGGCATAAGAGGTCTTCATTTCAATAGTCTTGAGACTGTCCTCCTTGTGCTCTTGTCCACATCTTCATAATGTGTCCATTACATTGTTTTCCTCAATTTGATCTGTATTCCTTCCTTGTCTCTTTCCAGATGTACTTGTTCCAGTGGCTTTTTTTTTTTTTCTGGCTTGTGTGTCATGAGTTTGGAAGGTGTATACTACCTTTTGCTTAAATGCCATAAGAAAGGTGGAGATACTTTTAAAACCACTACTTAGTTGTGAAGACCTGATGTTTTCTGTTACTTAGGTAGTGTTTTAATTTAGGTGTGGTGACTTTGTGTATGTGAGCTATGGCACTGTCCATAGCAAGTCTAAGAAGTCCTGTTATCATGTGTGCCACAATCAGGAATACTTGTTGTATTGTGTTGATTGGAAGGAGCAGCAATTTTGCCTTCAGCAGAATTCTCTTCTGGCTGGCCTACTATTTTGGGGGCCAAAAGAGCAGCAAAATGTAAATTTGTAGGTGTGTTGCACTGTCCTCTGCTGACTTCTGACGTGGAGAACTTGTTTTGACACACTTGTCCCAAGCAAAATGACTTGTGATTCAGTTAGAATTTGCAATTTGAGGTTAATCAATTCTGCTACAATAATTTGGTTAAAGCTTTAAGGAACTAGGCGGCGGAGCTAGTAGAGAATTAGAATTCTTAATTGAATGTGAATTGTCTCAGAGTCATGCACAGGAAAAAGGGAGTGGCTCCAATTTGCTGTTCCACATAAGAATCTCCAATAAAACTTAGTTTTAATGAAGCCTTTCCCCTTTGCTCTATAAATGTTGTTATAGTTGGGACATCTAAACATGAAATACCTTGTACAAATTGTGTGTCTTTTTCCTTTCTGTCAAGAAGCAGAAGACTTGAAGCATGTGATTAAAATATCTCTAAAACGGAAAATCTTGTGTCTGTGGAGTGCTGCTCTAATAGCACACCTAAATCACAACTACTAGTGCAACAATCTAAACACACCTATTAGTGCGACAATCTTCAGAATGATTACTGCAGGATTTTTCCTTTTTTCCCCCCACCTTACTTCCAAACCCAACCAGAAAATAGTAATTTCTTTGAGTCCTTAAACCTCTCAAAGTGATACACCTTGTCAGGTTCTTAGTTTTTAATAGTGGGAATAGCTTTTTAATTTTGTAGCTGCCCATCTTGTTAACTTCATATAGAACCTGTGTCTGACTTTTAGTCTGCTTTGATTGCTCATGTGTCTCATCTGTAAGGTCTGAGCAATTGTGTACACATCAGTTGCTGAGACAGTATTTAATAGTAAACATGTTGAAGTACTTGTCAGTCACAGGCTGGTATGGATGAGATCAGACTCTCCTCTTGTGCCAAGTGAAGATGTGAAGCATCCTCAATACAAAGTAGATGGCCATTTTGTTCTTGCAATCTGTTAAAGCAGACTGTCTGCTGTATTCTGACTTTTTTTTTCCCCTTCTCACTTAGAAATGGAAGTTTCCCCATCTGTGTTGCTTTGCAACACTCTCTTGTCTTGTTTGAATGCATAGTTTCTTTTTTTGGTAAAGTTGGTTGACAGTCATGACTGTTGGAAGAGAGAGTAGTTGTGGCCCAGGGGAAGATGTCTCTATCTTGGTTAATAGTATTTAGTTACTGTTGTGTCTGTTTTTACCTGCCTTCTCTGCTCTCATTTTAGAGCCTTGCATGGAGCAAAAGATGTACAGGTAAAGATTCAGGAAGCGTTCGTTCATTCTGATATTGGATTATAAGTGTAACTATATTAAGCTGGAAAAAGCCTGGGGCGTTCAGGAGGTGACCTGGAAGTAGGATGAAAGTATTAGCTTTTCATCCTTTGTGGTTGGCTGTTTTGTGGGTGGGCGGTTGTGTGGGTAGTTTGGGTGTGTGGTTTTTTTTTGTTTGTTTGTTTTTAAATAATTGGAGTTGTTTCTTTTATGGTAGTCTCCAAGACATTATCTGATTCTGCTTTTAATACTGTAGTAGTTGCTGGACATCTCCAGGTACCCAGCTGCCCCCAGAGTAACTATACATCTGAGGAGGACTGATTGAAGCTGTAGCTTCTGTATTGTTTGAATTGTCAGGAATATTTCTCTTAGCTTAGTGGTGATGTTTCATGTAACTCTGTATGTTTTGGTTGTAAATCTCTTGTTTGTTTGTTTTGTTTTTTCCCTAATCAACATGCTGTCAAACAGGTTGTCTTAAACAACCTTAATTCATCAGATGGAATTAAGTACTGATACCACCACATGCTGTGAAAGGAATAGTTGTATGCAGCCTGATCTTCCAAGTCAGAAGGCCCGTTTGTGGGTAATTTCCTTCAACTGTAGCCTGCCCTTCTTGCAGGATGCTTCCAGCTGACTTATGAAGGGTATTCACTGTTGATGGTTGCTAAATGCCTTCCAGTAGTCTTCCAGTTTAAAAATCTGTAAATTGCTGCTGCATCTGTGGAGGAAAAGAGGTGGTGAAATGTACTGAAATACCCGTCCCACCACAGATCTGCAGAGATTTGATCACTTTGCATCAGTTATCTTCGGCAGTCTGTGCTAAGCTTAAACAGATGTCACGGATTTGTTTGCTGTGAGGGACCATCCTGCCCTTCATGCTCTACTTGCCACAGGTGTTGCAGTTTGGGCTGGGCCCCCTGCTTCCTGTGTCCAGAGGTCCGGCCCAGTGGGTGGACACAGGAAGTTGGGTATTTCTGCCGGAATTCTCCACACCACTATAAGATCCAGTGCGAGGCCTAAGCACCTCCTCTTTCTTCCTCGCCGTCACCCGGTAATGGGGGAGATGTTGTCACGGGGGGATGGGCAGTCTCACATCTGGCCAGCTGAGACTAGCCTAGCAGTGGGGAGGGGGAAGAAGGAGCCCTGGGGGTCTTGGATGTACCCCCAGGTGGGGATGGGATCTTTTGGGACTGTTTTGGGATTTCTTTTGTCACTCTGCTTTTGGCTTTCTGTAAAGATTCACCGCTTTCCTTTAAACTTTCCATCACTTTGCAATCCGTTTGTCTGAGTTGTTTTTATTCTGCCCGTGGTGGGGAGGGGGGCTGCCTCAACCCATCACACACAGGGTCCAAAAGTTGTGAGGCCATAGGGTGATTTTGGTTCTTTTGTCAAACCAAATGAAAATTAGCATGCGTGAAAGGTCAATCATTTAGTTGCAGTGAACTGCACTAGCTCGTGTTGCTGTTGGTTAGTTGCTAGGAGAGTGCTATGTTGAGAAGGAAAAGTTGCAGGACAAAACTGGTATTGTTTTTGGCATCAGCATTGTCTGTGTGAAAGTTTAAAATAATTTACATTATTGAGCAATGAAATCATCAGAGTGCATCTCTGCAATAGTTGCGCTTACTGAGGTAAGCCAATCCTAATATGTACAGCGAAAAAGTACCTGCTCATTACACCCAACTTGTAATACCTATCCTATAAGTTAGGACAATGCAAAATGACTCATTGGCTCTGACAGTTTGTTAGAAATAAGTGTCCTGGCTGCCTGCCTGGCACACCTTTACTTAAATCAATGCTTGCTATGCAGTCTGGTTGCTCTTTTCTCTCCTGTGTTTATGGGACTGTGTAGACGCAGAGCATGCGTGGTCAGTGTTCACAGCCTACAGGAGGCGGATGGACTAAGAGAGCTCAAAACCAGACGGAGCTCGACTAGAGGCACAATGTGGAGTCTGACGTTGTTACTTAATGATCTTGGCATGGACTCTGTTACAAAACGTGCTGAAATCCACATCTGCGTCCTATGTGCAGTAGATGAAGAAATACCAAGAACTGCATGGTCTGGCACAGAAGGATGTTTCTAATTAAAACAAACAACCTCCATTCCTGCATGTTCTACAGACCAATGTCTGCTTCAGCTGAACATATTTTATGTTCTTGAGCATTTCATTAACCTAGATGGAACAGCTTGTCTTTCCTGGTTACTTGGTATGTAGAGCCAACTCATTATATGCTCATATAAGGCTGAGGAAGATCTCAAGCCAAATTCTGCTATTTAAAAGACCCCCAGAATGTTGCTTTGGAACAGTGCTTATATTCCTTGATAAGAAGTTATTAAAAATTATGTATGTCTAAACCCCTGTTCTGGTGCTTCATGTGTAAAGAAGCTTTCTTTAAGCTTTTTGATTCTTTTTGGATTTTTGAAACCTGTACTATTATGTGGAAGTATTTGCCTTTTATAGAAGAAAATCATAGAATCAATAAGGTTGGAAAATACCTCAGAGATCATCAAGTCCAACCTATCACCCAACACCTCGTGACTAACTAAACCATGGCTTCAAGTGCCACTTCCAATCCTGTTTTGAACACCTCCAGGGACAGTGACTCCACCACCTCCCTGGGCAGCCCATTCCAAAATGTTACAGCTGAAAACAATACAATCTATCTGTTTAGAATATTTCAAAATATAAAGGCCTGCCAAAGTAGATGGTAACATGGTCAAATGAGATGAGGCGTGTAGGGTCCAGGTAGGAAAGACTTTTATGCTGACCTGTCTGACTTTAACCACAACTGTTCTCAGTGGCACCAAATAACCACTCTGATGACATACTTTCAGACATGGGGGAAAATAAAACACCTTACAGTGGCTGACTCTGTTTTGAGCTTCTTGTCAGCCATCACTCTAATTTGTCCAGTTCAGTTTATCACTGAAAATAATGGGGCATTTCTTCTGGTTCTGTCAAGCTAGTCTGCAAGCATCAACATGGAAGTAGGTTTAACTAGACTAATATTTTCTGTTTATCGTATTTGAAGTATTGCTCACACATCCCGAAGACAGTTGGGACTTGCATTTGATGTTAAAAACCCCATGCAATTTCTTTTGAAAGCCTTTGACACAGCATTTAAATGCACGGTTCAGAAAGCAGGATTTTTCCTGAAGTGAGAAGTCTCATGTAATGCTTTACTTTCTTCTGCTAATGAAGCTGTTGGAACTTGCAGCGCTCAAGGGGAAAAAAAGTTAAAAAACCACTCTGTGCTTGTTTCTCCCTTTCCCTGTCTGGTGGTGTTATTTCCTTCCCCCACCCCATTTTTTGTAACTTACTGATCAAAACCATAGAAAGGAGAGTGAGGGAAATGGTCACTAGTTTAGAGATATTTAATCAGTTTTGATATGATAATAATGATAAACATTACATGAAACTGTAATTATTTTTAGAGTTAATTCTTTGACTTTGTGCTCTTATTATTCACTTTTATTTGCTGATCTTTTTTTTTCCAGATTAGGACTTCGTTCTAGAAGATGTTGCTTCCCTTATGTCTAAAAGCAGGCCTGGTATTTTACTCACTTGAAGTATATTTACTATTAGACTGTTTTGGGAGGCAGAGAATAAGCTGACTTGCATTTTTGATCAGCAAACAGCTTTAAGTTGACTTGGAAGACAGTGTATTCATAGGAGCATAAAATACCTGTTTTAAATGACTACTGTGGCAGTCATGAGTTTGCTGCAGATGCATTATAAACAGTGTTGTACATACGGAGATTTGAATGGTGATTTTTCTTGAGTAGATGCAGAACTCAAATCCTGGAGACAAAATTATATTTACTGTTTTATAAAGAGGACCTGTCAGGTAAATTTGGCAAATGACATTTCAGGACAGGTGCACTTACTCCCTCTGTCTTATGGGTTCTTGGTCTGTTTATGTGTAGCCAATTGGACATACTTGTGTTACCAGAATTCTTCTCTCAAAAATGAGCCTTTAATTAATTAGCATAGTGTGCATGCCCCCAGTCTACTCCTCAAACGACTGTATTAATGCATGAGTTTTTAAAGAAAATAAACCATTTGGGTTCAGCAGGGAGAAAATTAAGCCATCTTTTAGCATCATATTTTTGACATTAAGTTACTAATACAACTGTGTGATTAAGTTTGGTACAGATTCTGCGTGTTGTAAGTTCTTGATTTGGTGTCTCTCAGTGTTCTCTTAAGTAGCGGTTACAATTAAGGAAGCATGTATACTTCAAAACGATGTGTCCAGATGTTATCTCAATGTTATCTGCCAAATACAAATTTCATAGAAGAAACCTTTTCCTGTGCACAGTAGGAAATTTGTTTTTTTGAATGCTCTAAGAAGTTTCAGAAATCCTTTACTGGTAATCAGATAACATCACTTCAGATGATCAAAAGCAAATAAGTCCTAACTGTCTGTGTAAGAGATGAGTCAGGATAATTTTTACTTCAAGACTTGGTGTTGTGTGTCTGCACTTTTTTCTTTGCTCAAATGTTTGTCTTCTGTTACGTTTTCTTAGAGGCAGGACCTTGATGCTGGTTTTAAGATGTGTAATGATTAAATAGGAGCTTTCTGAGCCTTTGGGTTATGAACTTCTCTCTTCTCTCTAAAAACAGCAAGCCATGTTAATATTCCTCATATTGTGGCCTGTAGCACTGTTGGATACTTAATTACAAAGAAGAAAAAAAGGCAGCCTGTATAATGACTGTATAGTTACCTGCAGTGTGGTTTGTCTTTCACTTAAAAATGGCTCAAGAATAAAATGTGTTTTCCTTGGAACAAGCAGAAGCAATTTTTAGTTGGGACCACTCCTACTTTAAATGTTAGTTTCCTGTAACCAGTTACTTTGATGCTCTAAAAATGTTGAGGGAAGATACTCTTAGAGCACCAAGCAGTGACATGATTGTGCATTTTAGCTTGTGAGATTCACCCAGGTCTCTAGCAGACCAGTGTATGGTGAAAAAGCAAAACTGACCAAGTGGAAATCCACAGAGTCTTTAGGCCATTGTTGTGGGTTTGAGGGAGACCCCCTCCCCACCACGGGCAGAAATAATGACTCTTGACAAACGGATTGCAAAAGTGATGGAAAGTTTAAATAGAAAACAGTGAATGTGTACAGAGAACCAGAAGCAGTGACAAAAGAAACCCCAAAGCAGACCCAGAAACATCCCATCCCCACCTGAAGGTGCACCCAAGACCCCCAGGGCTCCTTCTCCCCCCCCCCCCCGTATTTACAATATCATACAAGAATTTACAGCAAAGAACATAACACCAATCATCCCGAGGAGGATCCTACCTCAGGTTCCCCCCACCTCTTTCCCCCTTCCCTTTCCCCTCTAGTTAATCAGACCAAAAAGGAGAAAGAGAAAAGGATATTAAGGGAAATTTGTTAGCTCAAAGCAGTTGTTAATAAGTTAGTTTTCTTATCTTACCAGTTTCAGTCCAGGGTCAGCAGCATGCACTCTGGCCAAGAAATGAAAGACAGACTAACTGAAGCTGGCGTGAGTGAGGGAAAGAGTGTTAGAGATATTTGCTATGGTACATCTCACATCTGACCAATGAAATTCATTTAGAATTAATCTTCGTTTTCCTTTTTACACCCAAACATTCAGCTGGAGAGTTCTGCAGCTCTCCTTTTCTTAAAGGCACAGCCTAAACTGTCACAACGTGGAAGGTGTTTGCAAGAAGAATCCTCCTGGATTTTTCTAGAGCATCCTTGATAGGAATGACTTCATATTCCCATATAGAAATTAAGGCCTAATTAAATTGTAGAAGCTTCCAAAATTATTTTCAATACAAGACAAAGCTTAGAGTAGTAAGTAGGTAAAATAAGAGCTGGTGATTTTTTTTACATCAGTTTATCAAAGCCAAGAGACTGTCAGTTGTGTGTATAGCTTTAAACGTGACCAAAAAATAACAAAAAATCCCCCAACAACAGCAAACCCCCTGTATTAGTCAGTTGGTCTCTTCTACCTGATGCCTTTAATCCAGGTGTCAGTCCTTGCTGATAAAAGTGAAGCAGAGTTCAGTACAAGGACACTTTTTTTTCTTTGAACAAAGTCCAGCCGGGTTCTCTTAAGAGCTGTGTGAAGTAGGTGAAATAATAATTGCTGGCTAAATCTGACTGTTCAGTTATGCTCCTTCCTGATGGCTGTTGTAAGGGCACAAATACTTTGCTTCCAGTGGTAAACAGTCATAGCAACAGGTGAAATCAGGGACTATTGAAAGCAGATTTAAAGGAAGATAATTTGTTTGAGGTTTAAGTATGGATGAGCAGCTTTGAGAATTAATACTTCTGTGGCAGGGATGAAATTGTGCTATTGAGCTTGAGGTAACAACTAAGTAAAAGACTGAAGTTCTCTAATAAGGGTTACTTTGTGTTGGAGGCCTTCAGCATTGGCTCTTTGTCTCATGGAAGTATTATAGATGCATCTTGTTTCAGTTCCTTTGTGTGGGTGCTTGGAGGTATGATCTCACCTGCTGACTGTTCTGCACATGTGGTGGAGCTTAGTAAGTGTGTCAACAGGAAATAGTACTGGGATAGTCAGAACGCTGTTGCAGTAAGTGGTCAAACACGTATGTTACAATCAAGTGATGAATGTAGGCACGTGAAGTGACTGAGTTTTTTAACAATTCTTAGTCCTAATTAATTTTCTATTTTGCTTTCTAGTACTAGGTTTTTTTGCTATTTTTGTACTACTGGGTTGTTTGTGCCTTTCGTTTTGAACAGGATTTGTGGGCTGATTTTGTTCATGACATGGTGATGATCTCTCTGGGTTTATACCCATCTGTTAAAATGTGCTTGGGCTATTGAGCAGCACAAGAAAAGTTGGACACAAGTTGTGGGCACTATTTCAAGACATAGATGTAGATCTTGTAGTGAGATTGATAGGACATTGATGCAACTTGTCCATGAGAAATAGCCTTGTTAGAGACGGTAGCCTGGATTTTGCTTTGGGAATTTTTGTTTAGCAGTACCTCATTGCCATAGGCCCCTGGGAAAGGGCTGTTAGGACACACATGCAGTTGATCAGTTGCTGAGAAGATGGGGCAGGATAGACTAGTGTTTGAGGTACATTGCTGGCTGACTGAAGTGGCCTAATAGGCTGCAGGCTGTGAGTTGGAAATTCAAGGTTAATTGTCATTGAAGGAGGTAGCCTATCTGTGTTCACTTACCCATTTAATTAAGATAATTCTCTGATCTTTACTATGTTTAGTGTTTTCTAGTAGCAAAAAGAATGAGTAACAAACAACCTAGAAAATGCCATGAAAGCTTCCAGTGCTTTTGACTTGTTGACTATGTGGAGGAGACACATTGGAATTCATAGGAGGATGCAGTTTTAGGTGATTTTTGCTTGGGGTAATGGAAGGAGAGGAAAATCCTCATTTTTGACTCAAAGGTATTTCTCTGCAGAGAAAATGGGTGGAAGTTTCACATGTTTTCTTGGCATCTAAATGGTGTTTTCTCTGAGAGAAACCTGGTGAGCCTACATAAATAAGTAATCAGTACTTCTGCAGAGATTCTAACACAGAGCATCCCTTACAGAAGATACTTGTATTTTCATTTATTTATTTTGGGGGGGGTGGGGTGTATACTCTTTCTAGACTTCTTTTGAGGTTCAGGCAGGACTGTTTCTGTATTGAGAGAAGTTGAAGAGTTTTGGCAGCAGATTCCTTATTTTTGAGGTAGGTCAGTGATGTAGTATTCTATAACATGAGTGGGTAGGATATATGTAATGGAGCATGGAGTTCTGCATTGGAAGAAAGGCTTAATTGTGTCTTATCAGGCATCTTGAAATAATTATATTTAGGACTTATTTAATGTTCCTGACCTAGGAAAGTCTCACTGCTCAGTGAAATTGCTAGGGAGGTAACTTCTTCCTTTACAAATTTTAAGGTGGTTTTCAGCTGCTTGAATAATTGCATTATTTTTGGTTATGTTGTGCTTTGGAAGAATCTGGCAGTGGATTTGGGGAATTCCAGTTTCTTAAGCAGGAAGGTTAATAGCTGCCTTTCTCTGCTCAAGAATGTGCTTTATTTAGATTGGACAGTGCTTCTGGGTACATTCTTCAACTGTTAAAGAACTTCAGCGCTTTTTCTGACTTTTGGGGATATTCTCTATGTAAGAATGCTATGAAGATTTTAACGTGCCTGTTTCTGATCACATTCCTGCCTTTTGATAACTAATCTGCTAAAAGAGTTGCTGAGTTTAAGGTTTGCTACTGTTACCAGACCTGTGCTTTTAATAGGGTTTGTGTGATTTCTCCCACCCCTTGCCTAAGGCAGAGAGTAAGAGAAAGATAGATACCTTTTGGTATGAGGCTCAGTAGCTTATCCTCGTGCTCCCTTGTCCCTCTGACAGATTAGCATTTTGGTTCAAGTGTATTCTTGGTCATTACTCAAGTGTGTAGACTTTTGATGTAGATAATGGTTAGTGTTGTATAACTGAATGTTGTCTGGTGACAAAACAGAACTAAATTCTGTCGGGGTCTAGAGAGAGAGGCTTTGTTGAGTGTAGTGCCTTTTGAAAACATTCAGGACAAAAATGCCACGGTGAGCTTTTGTTTGTCTGGACATGTAAAAACCTAGGAAATAGTGAGTTCTAGATGAAGCCAGCTACCCAGTTGTAACCCTCAGGGGGTGTTGGTGTGCATGACTGAGGGAGTTGCTTTTTTATTTAATTGCTGGCTGTTGTGTGTATTCCCGTTCCCTGTCCCCCCCCCCCCCCCGCCTTGAGTGGGATAGTGGGATTCTTACTTGTTATGCCTTATTTTGAGCATGAGAGTAGCACACAGAGACACAGCAGTTAACTTGGTGTATAGCTGATGAGCCTTATTGCTTCATAGCAGGAAAAAATATATATCCCACATGCTTATCTGTACTGGGAGTGGCTTGTAAGTACACAAGCAGCATCCAGTGTAAGCAAAAATGTTTATGCTTTTCTAGTGTCTACTGGGTGAAACCTCTGTAGACACATTGTTTAGGAGTATGGCTGTGTGTGCCTTTTTGAAACCAAGAACAGCCAGCCAAGGATTCCAGCATTGTTCTTCAGACTAGATTTCATTCTGCTATTTAGTTTCCATTAGCAACCTTCCCTTCAAATGAAAACTTGCTTAAATTGAACTCAGTAACTGTAACAGTAATTGTAGCTTATATAAAAGCAATATAGTATTAACAACATCAAACCTAGTTTCTGCATAGGTACTGAAGTACAGTTAAGGCTTTCATAGCGCACAGGGAGCTGGGAGTCATCTGTGTTACTTCTGGTATTTTCCTGGTCTGACCAGATCTTAGAAGAACTTGCCTATGTCTGTGACAGGAATTGAAAGTGTTCTTAAAACTTGCAGGTAAAGACTAGTATCAGGAAGGCGAATTGGCCGTGGTCTGGGGTGGATTCTTTTGCCAACCTCCCAAATGCTGCTTCAGGATGTAGGTGCATATTTCCACTGTAGATGCACACAGTAACAAATGTTTGTCTCTGTACCAGTCTGTGATAAGTTTGTCAGTCTGTCAGTGGGTGGACAAATCCAAATTTGCATCACCTCTGTTAATGGACTTAAGGAAAGGGAGCTTACCAAATGGCATTGTCACCAACTTATGTCATCCTGAACGGCTTTCACTGTTCAGGAACACTTGTGGCCGTTGTCTTTCTGCATTGCAGAGGAACAAAAGAATCAAATGCTAAATATTATTTCTTGCTTCAGGCAATTCTTTGGCAACAGGAACGGACTGGAGACTTAAATGCACTGCACTGTTGGTTTAATAGGGTTTTAGGAATCTGGGTTCAAGTAGTCTTGAGCAACTTGGTAGATTCCATTTGTGCCTAGATGTGGGGTGGTCTCGGTGTTTTGGATGTGTGGTTTTTAAAAAAAACCAAACCAACCAAAAACCCACAACACCAAACATTAGGTGTTGTTCAGAGTTGTTTACTCTGAACATACCTAACCTGAACAGTAATGTGTGCAGGTGGCTGATTTTTCACTTACCAGTCAAATGCAAACTCATGTATTCTGAAGCTTTTCTTTAGAAGTGTGTTCTAAATAGTTCTGCACTTCAAATCTATTTCTACAGTAAGACTAGATTTGTTGGTAATACAGGCAGTAGTTTGTGTTTAATACAGGTATATGGGTACACAAATACATAGTTTTATTCAGATATTCATCTGCTGGTATGTTTGAGAAACATTCCTCTTTAAATGAGCAAACTATCTGTAAAGGAAATTCCTGCACCAAAAAAGGTATGCTACATTAGCTGCTGCATACAGCTGAAAAATGGAAGCAGACATACAACTGGCAGTGAAATTCCACTTGTAAGTAGGATTATCCATATACTAGAGAAATAAAACAAATGTAAATTGTCAGCTGGAAACTCACTTTTTTTTTTTTTCCTGCTGCATTAGTGCAGCATGTTGATGTCCAGTGTGAAATACAAACTCCACTTGAGAAACTAACACTTCAGCTTTCAAATTTGAAATGAAAAGCCTTGGAATAACTGGGTGCATCCTGGAGTTGTGTAGTGCAGTTATTGTAGAAACACCAGAGGAGAGATTTCCTTGTAATGCACAGCAGTAGGTGTTGCTAACAACCTGGAGATTTTGGGGGTATGGATACAAACGGGAAAGCCACCAGAAAATGCTCAGCTGGTGTAGCTTTCTGTCAGTGACACTAATTGTGCCCAGGCTCTCTGCCGCTCATGTTCTGTGTGTTTCTGCTTCAGTCAGCTGCAGTGATCTCTCTTTTGCCAGTATACTAATCCATCATGTACAGATTGAAGGTAAAAAGAATTTGCTGACCTGCAAACACTGATGACAAGTTGGCTTTTCTACAGTTAACTTCCTGGTAAGCTTTAACTAAGATCAGATGACTTGGCCTTTGTGAAGGAGGTAGTGATGCCAGAGGTGTGGGCAGCATCATAGCACACTTTATGGCAGCTCTGGCTGTAAGGAGAGAGAAAACTTCACAATACTGATTGCTGTTAGTACTGGCTAATTGTGCTGATGTTTTTCATTTTAGTTCTATCTATCCACTTCTAGTAAACAAGTGGTAGTTTTTCTAACACTTCCCTGTCACAACAGTACTCAACACGAATTAGTAATGATGCATTGTGGTATTAAGTTTCTTGTTCATTGGTTTTAAAAGTGATTTCTAGACAAGTTTTTTATAAGTGTTTAAAAAAAAAAGGCAGCCCTGTAAACAAAACCAACAAAAAAGCCCCCTGACACATAGGGAATTTTTTCTGACTCCTGATTTAACCAGTTGTGGTGATTTGAGCCTTAACTGGGATTCAAGAGCTCAGATGGGGGGCAAGGCTGAGAATCCCTCCCCGCTCCCCCTCCTCTTTCCTGATCGAGAGGAAAAGAAAGGGAAGGAGCAAATTTACTGAGAAATCATTTGAAGTCGGTTTGGAAGTAGAGAGGTAAAAATTTTCTTTAAACTATATATATATATGTGTGTGTGTGTGTATATATATATAACACAATAACAGGAAGGGTTCACAAGGGTAAGGAACAAGGATGGATGGGGAAAATATGTATGCCAAGCCTTTTTATAGGCTTACTGGACAGGGAGGGGAGTGGAACAAACTCAGTTTCCCAGGGGGAAAATGTCCTCCAGGGAGGGCAAAGCTCTCACAAGCCCTCCCCCCACCCCCGCTGTTGAATAGCATCAAGATTGGCTAGTTGGGGAATACCAGCTACCTTCATTGTGTTTGTCTTGTGCTACTGCCCTTGTTGATCTTGAGGTCATCGTTAGCATAGCTTTATGGTCATCTTACTGTCAGTGCAGTAAGCTTTCTGCTCAAAGTTCAGTTGTTTTTGAAGCAGCCTTCTGAAAATACCTTTCTGGCTCAATTCTTGTTTCTACCTGATTTGTTCATTTCTGACAGAGGGAAAATTGGTGTTCAAGTTTTAAATTTTCTTTTTTCCCTTCAAAGTGTTCCTGCTTGACAGCAGAGTGGAAGAGTACAGAGCAACAATCTGTGAAGTGTTCAAACTCTCTTTCGCATACTTCATAACAAGAAACTTGTATGTGCAGGCTACTAGTAGCTTTTAAAAGAACTTTAGACAAATTTTTCAGAATGAGAGCTGCATACATGACCAGTAACTGCTGGGATATAATTATGCAGCTGTCTGACAGCATTGGATGTGATGTTCAGGAACCTCTTTTGAGTGCACCTCAGATAAAACCAAGCTGTGTGATCCCATTGACAGGGATGGCATTGTAGGGACCTGGACAGGCTTGAGAGATGGGCCCAAGCAAACTTCATGAAGTTCAACAAGGCCAAGTGCAAGGTCCTACACCTGGTTTGGGGTAATCGCAAGCACAAATATGGGCTGAGCAAGGAGTGGCTTGAGGGCAGTGTGGAGGAGGATGACTTGGGGCTGTCAGTTGGTGGAAAAACTCACCATGAGCTAGCAATGGTCACTGGCAGCCCAGAACCCATCTGTGTGCTGGGCTGCATCAAAAGCAGGAGACCAGCAGGATGAGCGAGGTGATTCTGCCCTTCTGCTCTTTTCACTACAAATCAGAGGAATCCAATATTGTAGAGACCTTCTTGAAGTGCTCTTTAGGTCCTCTTGCTGCTGTCAGCTATTAACAAGTTTGTTGTATGGGTAAAGGCCCAGTGTACACAGAGATTGCAAACATGCCCCAGGAGATTTGTTCAGATCTAGTTTTGTGTTGTGGAAGTGAATGGATTCTAGCAGATATAGATAGATATCTGTATTACTGGCATTGACTCTTATGCAAATCAGTTAGTAATTATTTTTATTGTTCTAAATTCAAGTAAAGCAAATAATTTTTCTTAGAGCCTTCTTTGTTCTTTAGAGGTAAGAAAATAGATGGTTCAGTGTTTGAGAATTTTAAATTGAATTTTATAATTTTAAAACCAAACAATGAGGAAATATTGCATGTTAAGGAGAGGATGGGAATGTAGATGAGTGATTTATGCATTCACCTGTCTGGGTTTCTGTGGGCTTTTTAGAGGAAGAAAGATGGTAATTTCTTTGAGAAAGTTCGGTGGAGGCCAGCGAGGTGGTCCCAGTGCGTGACTTATACAATACAATACAATACAATACAATACACCAGGTTGGAAGAGACCTTCAAGATCATCGCGTCCAACCCATCAAACAATCCAACCCACCCAACAACTAGACCATACAGCCAAGCACCCCATCAAGTCTTCTCCTGAACACCTCCTGTGAAGGTGACTCCACCACCTCCACGGGTAGCCGATTCCAATGGGCAATCACTCTCTCCGTGTAGAACTTCTTCCTAACATCCAGCCTAAACCTGCCCTGGCGCAGCCTGAGACTGTGTCCTCTTGTTCTGGTGCTGGCTGCCTGGGAGAAGAGGCCAACCTCTGCCTGGCTACAACCTCCTTCAGGTAGTTGTAGAGAGCAATAAGGTCACCCCTCAGTCTCTTCTTCTCCAGGCTAAGCAACCCCAGCTCCCTCAGCCTTTCCTCATAGGGCTTGTGTTCCAAACCCCTCACCAGCTTTGTTGCCCTTCTCTGGACACGTTCCAGCAAGTCAACATCCTTCCTAAACTGAGGGGCCCAGAACTGGACACAGTACTCAAGGTGCGGCCTAACCAGTGCAGTGTACAGGGGCACAATGACCTCCCTGCTCCTGCTGGCCACACTGTTCCTGATGCAAGCCAGGATGCCATTAGCCTTCTTGGCTGCCTGGGCACACTGCAGGCTCATGTTCAGCCTACAATCAACCAGTACCCCCAGGTCCCTCTCTGCCTGGCCACTCTCCAGCCACTCTGACCCCAGCCTGTAGCACTGCCTGGGGTTGTTGTGGCCAATGTGCAGAATCCGGCACTTGGATGTGTTAAATCTCATGCCATTGGACTCTGCCCATCTGTCCAGCCTGTCGAGGTCCCTCTGCAATGCCTCTCTGCCCTCCAGCAAATCAACTGCTGCCCCCAGCTTGGTGTCATCTGCAAATTTACTGATGATGGACTCAATGCCCTCATCCAGATCATCAATAAAGATGTTGAAGAGCATGGGGCCCAGTACTGATCCCTGGGGCACACCACTAGTGACAGGCCGCCAGCTGGATGTGGTGCCATTCACCATTACTCTCTGGGCTCGGCCCTCCAGCCAGTTCCTAACCCAACGCAGTGTGCTCCTGTCCAAGCCACGGGCTGCCAGCTTGGCCAGGAGTTTGCTGTGGGGAACGGTGTCAAAGGCCTTGCTGAGGTCCAGGTAGACCACATCCACAGGCCTCCCCACATCCACCAGGCGGGTCACCTGATCATAGAAGGAGATCAGGTTGGTCAGGCAGGACCTGCCCCTCCTAAATCCATGCTGGTTAGGCCTGAGCCCCTGGTCATCCTGTAAGTGCTGTGTGATCGCACTCGAGATGACCCGTTCCATAATCTTGCCTGGCACTGAGGTCAGGCTGACAGGCCTATAATTCCCCGGCTCATCCAACCGGCCCTTCTTGTGGATGGGCACCACGTTAGCCAGCTTCCAGTCTTCTGGGACCTCTCCAGTGAGCCAGGACTGCTGAAAAATGATGGAAAGTGGCTTGGACAGCTCATCTGTCAGCAATCTCAGCACCCTAGGATGGATCCCATCCGGTCCCATGGCCTTGTGGGGGTCCAAGCGGCTCAGTAGATCTCTAACTTCCTCTTGGAGCAGTGGGAAACTATGCAGCTCTCTGGCTCCTTCTGCCAGCTCTGCAGGCCAGCTGTCTAGATGACTTGTGTCATCTGACGTGAGTCTGAATGAACTGGGCTTGTTCATCCAGAAAAGAGAAGTCCTTATTAATAATCTTACGTAACTTTTGCGAGGGGGTGAGTGTCAGACCCTTTTTTTTGCTATACCACTCTGTCAGGAGTGACAGGAGTCACAAACTTCTGCCTCTGACTGGATAAATAAAACTTTGCACTAGGAGGCTTGTTAAGCATTAGAACAGATTGTCCAGGGAAGATGTGAAATCTGTTTGGAATTCTCCAAGACCTGACTGATGGAAGCCTTAAGTAGCCTTGTCCAAATCTGTCAGCCTTGGTTTGAGCAGGGGATTGGACTAGATGTCTTTGCAAGGCTCTTTCAAACATGAAGGGTTCTGCAATTATACTTCCATAATTTTATCCTCCTCACTTGTGGCGTTTATAGCTTACCATTAATACCTCTGCCAGTATTTCCCTGCAACAGGCTTTCTTATATGGGTAACCACATGTTTGTCTTGCACTAAAGCTGGAGAAAAACCTCTCCCTGTGTTACCTGTGATGCTGAAGAAAGTATCCTGCCTTTGGTGTTGGTAATTCCATGGGGTTTTTTCATACATTATAGTATATGTTACATGTTGAAGATGACTGGTACTCTAAACTGTCTTTCTACCAAGCAGATTTCTACCTGCCTATCAGTGATGCTAGTATCAAACTGATAGAATTAGAATTTGCATGTATGTCTTGTATACTAGGAAGGTTCTGTGGTAGTCTTTGCAAATAACGTCTTTCAGAAGATAAGGGCTCTTGGAGTAGTTGCTTTTAAAAAAAGTGAATTGGGCTACTAGTTCTTAGAATGGCTTCCTGGGTTATAGCAGTAAAGCTTGGTATTGTCATGCAGTCTTCTGCAATGGCTCTGTAGATCTACTTATTTAAAGCTACTCATCATTAACTATAAGCCCTTACATTTTGGTTGATTATCTACTGTGGTAAACATCAACCACCTGAATAAAAATCTTACTTACCCCATCTGTCCCAGGTGGGCTTGTATTAGACATGTATGATGCATCTTCCTTCATCTAATTGTGAGAAGTAAAATTACTTGAGTTCTGAACTTTCTTTGATCTCTGGATATCAACACCTACATCTATGTGGGTGTGGATTTTTCCTACATAACCATCCTGAGCAAGCTGTAAGTGCGCAGAGATGTAGCCAGCCTGTTCTGTAATTGCAGCCTTAGGTCAAGTGGAGTTGAAAGCAGGCAGTTCCTTGACTTGAAGTGTAACAAGTTGGTGTAAAAAAAAAAAAAAAGCACAGAGCTTTTGCATTTGTCAGGGAGGTGGCAATTACTGCTGTTCAAGTCTCATTAAGAACAGTTTCACTCGTCTGTGGCCAAGACTCTTACTAGAAAACACTGTTGTAATGAAGTTGTTAGAGCAGATCTTTTTTCTGATCCTGCTCTCAGCATGGATTGCTTGGTACCCTCTCACTCTGCTGTGTACCTTGCTTGTGATGAATTTTAGCAGAAACTGGCTGAGCAAAACGGGATTAACTCCCATATGTGTCTCATTGCCAACTCTTGCGGTTGCAGAGTTCTAGCAAAAGGGGATGAAATGCTGTCATGCATTTTGACTGATAACTGAGTTTGAAGAATCTTCTGGTCATCTGATAGAAGTAGATGATTTTGATTACCTATGGGTACTTGTTAGAGGCTCTTCAAGTGTGATAGTGCTGACAATGTGGAAACAGTCTTTTGCTATGGACAGAATCCAGGACTAGTTCTACTTGCAGCTGAACCAGAAGAGCTCCTAGTTATGCATGATCTTTTAGAAGCAGTCTTATGAAACAATTCATTGTCTTCAGCCTTTCATGTTCACGTTACTTTCCTGTGTATTGCTAAATTCCTCCAAGCAGCTTACAGCACTGTAATTGTGGTTAGTAGTTTTGTTTATTTTCAAGCTAGAGAATGGAAATTTTTATTAATTTTTCTGCTTTGCTCTGTATCATCACTGTTCTCTCATATACAGTATAACAGATTCTGAAAGCTCTTTTTTATTTTCCAATAGGCTGGTATTTGGGATGCTGTATCCTGCATACTACTCATACAAAGCTGTGAAGACAAAAAATGTGAAGGAATATGTAAGTCACAGTGCTTTTTAATTGCTTAATTAAATGCCCCTGTTAACATACAACTGTGGAAGGTTTATTATGCAGTGCAACAGATTGTATAAAAGCAGATTGTATATACAATGTTTGTGTGAATCTAATGGGAATCCTTTGGAGACCTTAAGTTAAGGCCTTTTCCTGTCATGGACTTTGAAACATGCCCAACACAGCTATACAAATATTTTTCAGAGGGTTTGAAACATAAATGTGGAAACAGTGGCTGCATTTCAGTGAAGTGTCTAAGATACTGCACTTCTGGGCAGGGGATGGGAAAAAGGTTTCTTAATTCTGCCAACACCTGTAGCATAAGCCATGTTTCGGTGATCTCTTGAGCAGTCAGTTGGGCTATGGAGCTCTACAGGGCATCCAAAATCCACATGAGAAAAGGGTAGCTCTGGTTAATCTATTGTTCCTCAAAGAGGAGAAAAAGAAAAGTAACCAGGGAAGGAAAAGATTTGGTTAAGGTGATATGCAGGAAAGCAGCAGAACAGACAGAAGAGGGAGATGGAGCAAAACATAATTACTGTAGCTTAGAATTAAGCTGTTATTTCCCTGTCAGTGTGAGCAATGATGATCACTACAATAATGTTATACAATTGCAGTCACAAGGAACTTGAGACACTGAGTTACTTCCCTGTTTTAAGAGCCATTGTAACATGATTTTGGCAACTAACCTATATTATCTCCTGCAGCTTGTTCTTAACTTGACTGCCTGACTCGGGATGGAGTCAGTGCCATCAGTTACTTAACTTGGCAGCTATAGCTGTGACCTAATGCTGGTGTCTGGATGTGTGATGTCTTTACTTTGTACTTGGTTGTGGTAGTAGAATGCATATGTTATTCCTTGCCTTGTGTGTCTTCTATTTAGTCTGAACACTCCATCTGGGCTCCAAAGTGGACATCACATTCATACTCCTGGTTTCTGTGCCCAAGCTGATTATTGCTTATTTGTGCACACAGAACTAGAGCCTGCCAGGGCCTGGGAGGAAAAAAATATCAAAAAGCAAGAGAGAAATTTCCTGTAAATCATGCTTACTTTACTCTGTCAGGGAAATATATAATGCAAAGAATTTATAAACTGCTTTTCCTCCCTGCTCCCTCAGAAGGGATCTACAGCGTAAGTAGATGATAGCCATTTCAAACTAATGTAAAAAAAAAAAAAAAAAAACCTTAATTTAAGAGGCTACCATTGCCTGTTGCAGTATGTTTTCTAGAAAAACATAAGTAATGTTCATAGAGTGCTGGGGTTTTGACTTGTGTCTCAGTGGTTCAATTAGGTGTGTCCTAGCTGTCTTTCTTGGGCATCCTGTTTTAGAGATGCTTGTTACTTTGCAAGAACTTCTGTAAGGCCTGGAATCACATTTTTAGTGTTCCAATCATGTATTTAACTTCATCTGAAAGCGCAGCTTTTGAGTCACTTGTGGCCTTTACGTAACTTGCAGTTGCCCACAAAATGTTTGTGGGACTGAAATCCATTACAGTGCCATTTTCATGGGTAGGGAGTGATACAGACTTGTCCATGAGTTACTACTCCATTGTGGGTGAGGTTGAGTGTCCAGACAGATCTTGGTGATGATCCATGGCTTTTGTCTTCTCAGCTGGGTCATTTTCTTTTATAGAGGGTATATATTGAACTTCAGCCTTTCAGATGTTACAGCTATGCTGCCAGTCATGGTATGGCCTGAGCGCAACTTCCTTTCCAGGATTAAGTGTGGCTCAGGAGCCATCTGCTTTCATTTGTTAGATTGCAAGAGCTTCCACCAGCAAAAAACAAAGTATGGACATCTTGACTTGCAGTGTAGGTCATGATGCAACGAGTTGTTAAAATATTATTTCTGGGGGTGGGGAGGGGGGGAAGCATTGCTTCTGATTTTGGTAATTTCAAAGGCCTTAGTTTTAGAAATTACGATCTGTGTCTTTGAGGAGATGTATTTCTTTTTCTTATCCTGCTTTAATGGAGTTGACCAGCATGTTTTCAGGAGTGTGGTTGTTTTTTTTTTTTTTTTTACTGTGTTACACCAAAGTGCTTGTAATAGGCATCTGAAATGTAGTTTAGAAGTCTGAACAACCAGTCTTCTCAAATCTTGCTTTCAAAATCCTGCTTCAGCCAAAGCAAACAAAGATGAGCTTAATACTTGGATTATAAAGAAAAAAAGTTCAGTGATCAAATCTGTAGTCACCCTCTTAACATAAGAAGCAAAAAATCAAAGCTTCTGTAACTTCATCTTTAAGAGTTCGGTCTATGATAGTCTTCTGGGCAGAGTAGAGCTTCAAAATATATTTTGTGAAATGAAAGCAACAGCTACCTGACTAATGCTGACTTGTTTGCTCAGTGTATAAATATATGTCTGAGTCTGGAGAGGAGTGAGAGATCCTTTAGTGCTGTATTGAGAATTGCACTTCATACTTAGTCTGCTGACCCTTTGTAGTTGTATGTTCTTGCTTGTTTGGTGGCCTGTGTTTATTTGGTGTGGGGTGTTTTTGTTGTTGTTTGGTTTATCTTTCATATATCACTAAAGCTTTCTAGAGGCAGAAACTCATCTGTGAACCCAGCTGATATGAGGTGGTGACACAACCATTTAATTTAGCTTGTTGTAGCTGTACCAGTTCTGCTTACAAACGGAAAAGCTGTAGGACCATCATACAAATCCAGTAGAAACTTGCCTGATGCAGTATGAGATATTGAATGTCTTGCTTTGACTGCTCTGAACTGGTTGTACAGTGTGTAGTGTGTTCTGTGTAAAGGCAGAATTCTTACTAAAGTGATGTTTTAATTTTCAGGTTCGCTGGATGATGTATTGGATTGTGTTTGCTCTTTATACAGTTATTGAAACAATAAGTGACCTAACAGTCTCTTGGTAAGAGCTTGCTTTTATAAACTTTAGGTAAAATCAGATTTGTTTCTGATGTTCTTTGATTTGCAATCATTTAATTTTCATAAAGAAGTTGTGCTTGTTGATAGCTTCTTTTCAGGAAAAGATCTTGGTGAATGTGAAGAAATAACACCTGTTTCTGCCTGTGCTGTACAGTGTTACTTGAAGTAGGGACCAGAATATTACCATCTTTGTAGAAACTAAATAGGAAAATGGAACTCTTAATAAGATGCACTATAGTTCATCTCTGCAGGACTGTATAAGTAAAAGCAAGTATATCAACTATTTCCATTTCTTATATGACAGTATAGTCAATTAAATATTGTAGCTCTTTAGCTTCTTACATGTGAAGAATCCTGTATGGTCATATGTAATTATGGCTCAGTTTTGCATTCTTTTAGAGGTATCTCTTCATGATGATTAATTACACTGCAGTTTCTTAATGAAGTTGTTTTCATGCAACCTTTAACTTGTCTGTAGGTTTCCACTTTACTATGAACTGAAGATAGCTTTTGTTATTTGGCTCCTTTCCCCGTATACTAGAGGGGCAAGTTTAATCTACAGAAAATTTCTTCACCCGCTTCTTTCTTCTAAAGAAAGGGTAAGAGCAAACTTCTATCTTCAATGCCTAATGTGGAAATACTGTATGCTAAAATACTATTGCTAGATCTATTATGGAAGCAGATAAGTGTGTTACTGGTTTGTCAGGCAGCATGAACTTGGAAGTGCAGATGGTTGTCATAGAATAGCTTAGGTTGGAAGGGACCATCTAGTCCAACCTCCTCACCATGGTCTCCCTGGAACCTTCTCTTCTCCAGGCTGAACAGCCTGTCTTCATAGGAGAGGTGCTCCAGCCCTCTGATCATCTTTGTGGCCCTCTTCTGCGCCTGCTCCAGCAGGTCCATGTCTCTTGTGTTTGGAAGCCCCAGAGCTGATTGCATTGCTCAGGTGAGGTCTCACCAGAGCAGAGTCAAGTGTCAGGATCACCTCTCTCAACATGCTAGCTGTGCTTCTTTTGGAGCCCAGAATGCCATTTGCCTTCTGAGCTGCGAGTGCATGTGTCCAGTTTCTTTTCCACCGGTACTCCCAAGTCCTTTTTTGTAGGGCTGCTTTGAATTTCATCATCCCCAAGCTTGTATTGATATTGGGGATTGCCCTGACCTAGGTGCAGGACCTTGCACGTTGCCTTATTGAACCTCATGAGTTCATGAATCTCAGTTGAGTGGAAGTGCTGCAGTTCAGCTGTCAATGGGAAGAACACATGCAGAAGCATTAATGCAGTTAGAGAAATTCTTCTTCATGTTACTGTGTTTTTTTCCCCCTAGTGTAACCTACTAATAATGCTTCTCAGGATGAATGACATCAATGACTTTCCTGGTGTGCAAACACACAGGATAAAAGGAGAGACTTTCTGCTAAGGTTTAAGCAAAAATCACTCTGCAGCAGAAAATACCCAAACAGAAAATAGCTAAAGGATATTTAGCTTTAGCTTAAAGTTTGACAGGGACACAGATCTGCTTAGCTGCTTTTTTTTTTTTTTTTTCTTCAATTTGTGTGTGAAGAGAGTGATTAGCAAAGATGTGAAGAATATCACTGAAAAATCTCACAGTACAGAAAACAGCCTTCATAACTGTCAGTGCTGGGCTTGGCCTTCATTAGGCAGAACAGGTAGCTTATATAATTGCCACTGATATAAATAGTAAGGCCATCTTCACCTTCTGAAGGTTGAACTATAAACCATTTTCAACTTCATGAGCTAAAGGGATTTTTTTTTTTTTTTCCCCATAGTGTGCTAGCTGGAGTGAACTACCTGGAAGCCTTTATTTCCAACTCCAGGCATTTACCACAGCTGGGGATAAATGTCATGATCTCTGAGGTCTCTTCCAATCTTAGTGATTCTATGACTGTGTCATCCTTGGTGCTTAATTATGTCAAAGCCATGGCTTCACAAGTTTTTTGAGAGTCCACTCCACCTTTCTAAGGAGCTCTCTTATTTCATCTTAAGCGTGCTGTTTCTTGAACAACTTTTGTCTGACAAGTTAAGCTTAGTCTCAAGGAGCTTGCTGTGTAGCTGCAATGTTACTGAGGTGGACAAAATGGATCTATTTTATCTTGTTTTTTGACCAGATATATGCTCTCATTTATAAAAGGATTGTAAGTGAATGAAATATCAGTATGCAAAGGCAAAAGTAATTGTCCCATTATTTAAGAAAATCTTTACATCTCATTAATAAAGATTTCTTCTGTCTTCCTTTCTTGATTTAAAAAATAGTACTTTGGGTAATGTGACACATGTGCCACACATGTGGCACAGCCCTCTAAAACTTTGTTTTGCCTTAGGAGATCGACGAGTACATCGTACAAGCCAAAGAAAGAGGCTATGAGACCATGGTGAATTTTGGGAGGCAAGGGTTGAATTTGGCAGCAACTGCTGCAGTGACAGCAGCTGTAAAGGTAACTTTCTGCTTGTATTAGTTGCTTTTGTCCCTGATGGAGAAGAATGTAATTGTATTGAAGATTTGCCATTCCTAAGCATGAGATTTATTGTGTGAACGTGTCGGCAACCTGAAATGTGATTTAAGGCTTGCAGGCCTCTAGTCCTCCTCATACTATATATGTTTAAGGTGGCTTGTACTTATTTCTTGGATGACAATGATCAGTTTAATGTAATTCCAAAGATAACATGCAGGCTTTTGGGTAAAGATGACTACTGTTTTTTCTTCTGACTCTGTGCTTTCTTGTTGGTAAACAAGCAATTTAAAGGATTTCTGGCTTTTCTGCTGTTTTTCTCCAATCAACTTGAGGTAACTCCACATCTGAAGTAAAGCATGAAAGATTACTACCACAGATAACCTTTGTCTTGACACAATTAACTTGTTTGCAAATATTGATTTAATTCTTAAATTAATACACTAAGCATAAGCTTGCCTATTGCTATTTATCATAGTCTTGCTTTGTATAATTTCCATTACATCATGAAGTAACCTCTGGTTGCTCCTGAATTATATGCCTACAAACCTCATGACCTTCAGTTGAATTTTAGAGCATTTTTGGTCTAGGAAAGCAAAATACAGCCTTCTAACTAAGATTCTAAGAAACTTGTGGCCCACCAAAAGGAGTGTAACTTCTGGCAATATCTATCCTACTAGTTAATTAAACCACATGAAGTATGGAAAGAAAGATGTGTATGTCCTAGTTGAAGGGATCGTTCTAAGGTGATCAGGATTTATTTCTGCCTGGTTATAAATGAAACTGCTGTATTTATAGTACCAGGACTGAAAACCTGAACACTGTTGTTAAATGACAGAAGGCAATGTAGAGATCTGACTGTCAAAGTGAAGTGGGTACAACTAGCATTTAATTTAAAATTTCTGTGCTGATGTGAACTTCTTGCCTTATAAAACAGTTCTAAAATTTACATTTTCAAATGCTGTCTCAAAAAGGTCTGTAAAAGTAGCCATGCATATCTTGTTTGTTTATTATTTCTCTTTAAAGATGTATGTGGGTGGTAGTGTAAAAACCAAACACCACCAAAAAAAAAAAACCAACAAAAAAACGCAAACACAGCAATCAAACCCCAAACCAAATCACAAAACCCCCCAAACAAACCACAGAAATCCCCCAAACAGAACAAAATAGAAAAACACACAAAACCCCACCCCCAGCAAACCAAATTTAAAATATGGGTATAATGGGCCTAAAACACTAAGCATGTGATTACATTTCGTCACTGGTTTGTTTTTTTCTTAATCAAATTATTAGTATTGCCTTGAGGCATGAAATAATTTATACTGAAGTAGGGTACACCTCTAAAGGAATAAAAGTATCCAGAGTGAAAATAGGTTTTTGACAAAACCCACAGAAATGAACCCAACAAATAAAAGCCAAAAAAACTCCATTGGGAAAGATTTTAAGAACTATGTTAAATGCTAAAATGCAGATTTGTTGCCAAACAGCAAATCATAACTGATTATAATGTGCATCTGTAATGACAGTTACTTTATATGTGCATTTCCTTCTGTCTGGCTAAGGGTATTTTCTTGTTTGTCCTTATGATTTTACACAGATACTGTAAAATAATACAAATACCTCCTCCCACTTTTTTTTTTTAAAGAAACAATAACTTTGTCCTAAATGCCTGTCTCTAGATTTCATTGGTCTTCAGCTGTGACTGGCAAGATGCCTGCTCTATTTGTTAAAACTTGTTAAATATGCTCATGAATGTTTGTACAGAATTAGTTCAGTGCAGATGAGATACTTGGGCAAAACAACTGCCACAATACCCAAGACCTAAAATAGACATGTTTTTTAAACACTATGGAAGAGTAGTCTCTGAAAACTTCTATTTTTGGCAAGTTAAAACACTTGTGGTTTCATTCCAAAAAGCTGATGGTGACTGCTCCATGCAACCGGATGCAGACAATGCATGTATTCTTGAAAAGCAGGAAACAAAAAATCAGGAACTGACTGCTGCCTTCAGCGTGAGCTGGGTGGGGCATGCTACAGGATTTTGGGAATGGAATCCTATTAGTGGGATCAGTTTTGATGGGAAGGAGACACACTTTCATCACTTTTGGGTGGTTGTTTTGTTGTTTTTTTTGTTTGTTTGTTTGGCAAGGAGCAGATATGCTTATTCTGATGTATCATATCTCACATTAGGAGTAGAGAGTGTGGGAGGTTAAACACAGGAGGAGGTGCAAAGAAAGCTTCTGTTCACTGAAGTTTCCAAACAAAAGATGCTATGATGTCTGCTTGTGCTGGCTTTAAAAGGAGGGTGGTAGAATAGCTTGGAAACTGTGGGAAAGAGCAATTTTCTCCAAGAGCTGTCAAAGGAATAGGGGATTAGTATTAAACAGCCAGCTGGCTGTGCAGGGGAGGCTGGAGCAGCCAGCCAGGCCAATCTACTGAAATTTTACATAGATTTAAACCTTCTCTGCTGTAGTTAAGTTGCAATGTAGTTGGCAGGAGTCATGGCTTATAGCTTACATTCCTATACTGATATTTTTAGCTGGTACTAGTCAGCCACTGTTAATATAAAATTAAGTGTTTCAAAACCTGCTAAATAGTATACATTAGCAAGAAAAAAAGTTACTTAACATGACAGTGAATAAACCTTTGTAAAATCCTGATTTCAGGAGACTTAAAAATTAAATACGGTTTAGGCTGACTTTGGTTTGTTAAGAAAAACTTTCTTCAGGATACAAAAGAATATAAAAGGCAGAGAGGGACCTGGGGGTACTTGGTTGATTGTAGGCTGAACATGAGCCTGCAGTGTGCCCAGGCAGCCAAGAAGGCCAATGGCATCCTGGCCTGCATCAGGAACAGTGTGGCCAGCAGGAGCAGGGAGGTCATTCTGCCCCTGTACACTGCACTGGTTAGGCCACACCTTGAGTCCTGTGTCCAGTTCTGGGCCCCTCAGTTTAGGAAGGATGTTGTCTTGCTGGAAGGTGTCCAGAGAAGGGCAACAAAGCTGGTGAGGGGTTTGGAACACAAGCCCTATGAGGAAAGGCTGAGGGAGCTGGGGTTACTTAGCCTGGAGAAGAGGAGACTGAGGGGTGACCTTATTGCTCTGTCCAACTCCCTGAAGGGAGGTTGTAGCCAGGCAGAGGTTGGCCTCTTCTCCCAGGCAGCCAGTACCAGAACAAGAGGACACAGTCTCAGGCTGTGCCAGGGCAGGTTTAGGCTGGATGTTAGGAAGAAGTTCTATATGGAGAGAGTGATTGCCCATTGGAATTGGTTACCCGTGGAGGTGGTGGAGTCACCGTCACAGGAGGTGTTTAGGAAGAGACTTGATGGGATGCTTGGCTGTATGGTCTAGTTGTTGGGTGGGTTGGATTGGTTGATGGGTTGGACGCGATGATCTTGAAGGTCTCTTCCAACCTGGTGTATTGTATTGTAAGAATCAGCAACAAGATGTCTCCAATGTTAGGAAACTCTTCTAACTCAGTAGTATATGGATTTGTGGAAACTATTTCCACAACAGAACTCCCCTGGTATGTTTTGCATTCTAATGCATCTGCTTTCCAGATGCTGTGGCATGCTGGTTACCTGTATGTTCCAATTTTTGCCAATGGATGAGTTCTAATTTATCAAGATACTGGTTTGTATATCATCATGTGTGTGGTGGCTGCTAATTATGCTGTGAAATGGGCTGTCCTTTGAGGTCACACAAATACTGTTTGTTTGCTAATTACTATTTGGTGGTGGTACTGATACTGCTAATGTATTTTGAGGGCTGTTCCTGCATGCCTCTTAGTTATCCTCAGTCTGCTGCTTCTTTTCTTGTTGAATATTTTTCTAACAGCCTTACTTGGACTTCCCCTTCTTCCTACTGAGGGCATGGCAGAGGAAGGAGGTGTATCACAGCCAGCTGTGGCTTGCAGCCAGTATCACTGAGCAGCTCAGCAGCAACATTACTTTCATCTCTGCGCTGCTGGGACTGCCTGGCGTGCTGCAGAGGTCATTCACAGGGCAGCAGTCCCTCTCCAGGTTGAGGGGTAACAGAAGTCATTCCCTGTCAGTTTGGATTGAATCAGGGAGAGAACAGCTGGGAATGTGGGTGCTGCACGCTGCAGCTCTGTGGCCACAAAGCTCCAAGCAACTCTGGATGTAGAGTTCATTGAGAACTTGTCCAGTGAAGGCAAGCAGCTTTATTTGGTGATTCTGACCACTGAGGGATGAAAATCCAATTTAAACAACCAAAAAACAGAGTCCCTGAGGCAGACCTACTGTGTGCTGTTTACAGCAAATTCCTTGGGTTAAATATATAGACTGTGAAAATACATGCTCAATAACAAAACAGAGAAGGGCATTTAATGTATGAGGGTTAGCTGATGAGACAGCATACTAATAGGTTATGAGAGTCTGAGGAGTCCCTTAAGTAAGCTATATTTATCAAGAACTAGTTTTAGAAACTTTGATCCTTACTGATAGGAACTGTTGAAATAATGGGACCCCAGTGCAGGCGTGGTGACTGCTCTGTCATCTTCTCATGAGCATTATCTTAGGGTTGTGTGTATGGCTGGGGAGAAGTAATGGCTGCTGCCAGATCTGTGGCATGAATATGGAAGCGGGAGGTGCCCCTTCAGCTCCACCTGCAATTGTATTGCTCTGCCTCCTTCTGTTTTGGGAGCAAATATCTTGCTTTCAAGCTGTGGCTAGTAATTCTGAACTTTCAATCAAGATACCAAAGCTCTTAAAGCATTAATATTGTAAAAGTGAATGTTACTTCCACATTTCCTGCAGCAATGAGTATTTAATCTCATATTTCCTGTAGCAGGAGAATAGTTAGGTGGTTTTTTTTCAGATGGAATTTGAATCAGAGCTGATACTGATCCAGATCCTGCTGGAATGCTTTGTTGCAGCAGAAAGCAACTGTCTGCTTCTTGTGGGCATGGAAGAGTCTTCATAAATCTTAAATGCTGTATGAGCACAGTGATTTAATTATTATTTTTTATGTTTAAAAAAATTTAAGCAACTCACACAGAGAACACCTTGGAATTTGTCCTCTAATTAGGTTATGCAGCACTACAAAGTAGAAATAAGTCTTGATTTGGTTCAACTGGATCTTCCTGGGGGTCAGATGGAGAGTGTGTTCAGGCAAAAGACTGGGGGGCCTGCATGGAGTTTCTCCATAGGATTAATATCATTAGTGACCATCACTGTGCAGTACAGCAGTGCTTGTGCAGCCTCCATTTCTACTGTGATTTTCAGGCATGTGCTCTGCATCTCTTATTTGTATATGTATCCTTTCAAATTTCTTAGTATTTCCTGTGTGTAACTTGAGTAAAACTTTTCCTTCTTGGCAAGTAGCTTTGGAAAGCAGGGCCCGTTGTAGGAATCCCTTACATCCTCCCTGACTGGGTCAGGGCTCCATAGGCGCTCAGGTCTCATCAAATGGTTCGTTAAGGGTGCACTGTGGTTTTATGGAATGTAGCTGACTTTTTTTCCCCTTTTGAAAAACAGAATTGTGTATGCAAGCTGCCCTGAAACATTTCAGACTGACCATCTCAGTTTGGATCTAGTCCTCTGCCTACAGTGAAATAGGAAATACAGGCTTGTCATGTGAATTCTTTTTGGTGTGTTGTTGTAATTTTAATTCTGTTATCTTGTACAAATTCCAATTTTGGTAGTATGTCATGTGATGAACTAACTTGGTGTGCAACTGTTGTGCAAGTGTCTGTCTTTGCTTTTGCTTCTGGCCAAATCCAGCCTCTGCCACTATTTAATAGTAGATTCTGTCCACACTTAGTGAGTAGAATTGTATTAAATATGGTTTCTGCTGATAACCAGCTGACTCTTCTGTACCTCGTCATCAGTGTTCAGTGACTGAGACCTGAGTCTAGTTGCATCTATTCAGGCAGTGGACACAGGCTAATCAAGTCTTATATTTTGCAGCAGATACTGCAAGCTGTTGTCACAAATAAGCAGTCCTGGCTCACAGGTTCTCTGGTGTTCTAGTAGCTGACTGCACATACTCAGCTGGTTCTTGATTTGGTTTATTGTGCAAACACTTTTCAATGCAAGTAGTAGAGTAGTGGAAGGGCAGGATTCCTGCCTTAAGCTATTCTAGTGAGCAAAATTAACTTCAGGATGTATAAAGCAGTTTATACACAGACTGTACTGTGTCCATAGAGCATTTTTAACTGAAAGGCAACCTTCCAACATACACAGGAGCAGTTGGAAAAGTAAAGGCTTCTACACTTCTCATAAGAACCTTTTCTTTGTTACTGATGAGTGGCAGTGTATGAGTGGTGTTTTAAGAACTAAAAGTGAATCTTGACTGTGTAGCATGCTCTCTGAGTTTCACATGTTGTACTAAGGACTGATGATTAGCGAATTAATTTTAGGTTTCAGCCACTTTATCCCCATGCCTTTTGGTAGCCATGCAAGCTTAAAGTGTTTGACTCTTTTGTCTCTTCATGCGGCTATTTTTAACATTAAATAATTTAGTTTATGGGTCTACCATCTGCAAACAGTTGTCATGAGAGTAGGAACAAATGTCTGTGGCCAGTGGTTCAAGGACTGCCATATGCTGATGCTGTTGCAGAGAAAGGTGTGTGGAATTTCACTCACTTTTCTGCCACTACTAGCTCCTAGTGCTCAAATAAGGAGTTTTACTTCAAAACTTTATTTGAAAGAATGAGATAAAAATCTTGAACCCTTGCTTGAAGTGGGAATCATGCACAGGCTTGTCAGCTTTCTTCTGAAACAGTTGAATTTTTTTCCCCTCATATGCCAGACAGTGAAGAACTAAACGTTATTTTAACATGACATTGAGTAATGTGCTTGTTCTTTTAGTTACTTAATAAATTAATCTTCAGTGCTTTAATAATAACATCATCTGATGCAAGATGAAAAGTTGCTTGACAACTCTTCTTTCCAAAGTGGAACTTCCTAGATGTCTCATGTACAAAAGATATAAAGACAGATATGTTCAAATATGATCAGCTGTCCTTATGTGGCATCGGATTTGGGGTTGGTATTGTGTCAGTAAAGCTACATCAGTAGGAGAACTTGCCAACCTCCTGTTCAAGCAGCAGCTCTTTGGTTTGTAGTTTCAAATTTCTGTCAAGTAGAGCTTTTGTAGTCCTGCCACTTTCTCAGTTAATGTTATGGAGTGAATTTTTAACATTTTCTTCCTTTCTTATGCGTATTGAAATAACATAGTGGAAATATTTCTTTGTCTTGTACCACCATTTCTAAAATGGAAGCTTTAAACTCACTGCCGTACTACTGCGCACTGTCTTAAGAAATCTCATGTTTCATGTGAATTGAACATTTCTTTTAAATATTTGCCCTGGCCCAAAAGCCATTATTTGCTCAGATTGAGGGAGTGAAATGAGACATTTCAAATGAAACTGCTAGCTTATCTGTAAATTTTTTTGTCTAGGAGCTGTATACAGGTCAGCTTTACAGTTAAGTTTGCGTAAAAGCAATACATAAAGCAAATGTAAGTCTACTGCATTCAGTTAATTTAGTAGTGCAACCGAGGAAGCATGGACTGAAACATCTTAACCCAACTTGAACAGCTAATACCCTGCTTTGGTTTCAAAGGTGGTGTTGTTGTATTTCAGAGTCAAGGTGCAATAACTGAGAAATTGAGAAGTTTCAGTATGCATGATTTGACTACTATACAAGGAGATGAGCCTGTAGGACAGAGACCCTATCAGACATTACCAGAAGCAAAAAAGAAAACCAGAGCCTCTGCAAGTGAATCTTCAGGTAAGTATCTGTCTATTTTTCTAGCTAAAAGAGCAAGTCACCAAAGACAGAAGCGGGGAAGCAGAAATATATATACCCTGTCTAGAAATGGAAAAGGCCTCAAACTTTAATTCCAGTACATTTTAACACAGCTGACTTGAGCAGGATACCTTGTGACAGCTAAAATCCTCCTTGAACTATTTTCTTCTCACAACCACTAATGTAGATAGTCTACTCATTACTCACTGCTAATTGCAAAGATGAGAGAATTCTTTGCTGAAATAAAGCCTAATTAGAAGTAAAAAAAAAGTTAAGTGGTGTTTCTGTGACTAACATACTACAGTTAAACATGAAAATTTATGGAAGCTCAAATAGGAAGACGAAATTAATGGAAATTAATTCACTAGGTCTGTAATTGTTCAAAATGCAGAATTGCTTGTAGTGATAGGAATAACCTATCACCACCATTAAGTTGTCATCAACACTTCAAAGATAGTGTGGTGACCAGTATGTTTTTGTAGAGGTATTTTATTATTAGTCTTACTATTTTGTTACACATTATCAGTATAATTTTGCTCTTGAGCCTGTGATTCTTGAAGGAAAGTTTCAGTGGAAGGCTGCCAATGGAAGGTTGCCAATTGTACCTTTTAAAATGGTGAGGCTACAATGTAAAATACTTGGCATTTCCCACAAAAGGAATAGCTCTGGTTTATAGAATCATGAAGGCTGGAAGAAACCTTCAAGTTGAGTCCAACCATAACCCAGCTGTCATGATGACTAAACCGTGCCCTGAAGTACTACATCTACGTGCTTCTTGAACATCTCCAGGGATGTTGACTCCACCTCCCTGGGTGGTGTTCAGATGTCTCACCTCACTACTCTTTCATTGCTCCATTTGAGGAGGGGCGGTGCTTGTGGTGTTCCAGGAATCATTTAGTAGCTCATGGAGTTTTTGAGGTTGTGCAGCATCTGTTCCTCACCACTAGTTATCTATATGAAATAGCTTGAAAATACTCACAATTTTGAAAAAAGATTACTGAGGTAGGGTGTATACAGTGTGAATAAACACCAATGGCAAGATTCAATCTCACATGTCAGAATGCTAGTTTAACCAGCTGGGAGTTCCTGTGGAAATTAGTTGAAAAGGCCTGGTTATAGGAATGTTGTGTCTTGGGATGACTGAGGTGCCGGTAAGCTTGTTGTGAAACAGGCAAGTGCATTGGAACAGGTATTGTAAAAGAGATAAGGAAGTACTGGTGTCACTGCAAACACCCCTAGTCAGAAACTGTATTGGTTAGCAGATATAATTCAAATCTTGTCTAGTAAAAAAGATTAAGTAGAGGCAGAGATGTGGCTGCTAGAGTGGCAGAAGAGGCAAGTCTACCTGAAGTACCTGTAGAGCAGGTGAGTGTGATTCTAGTTCTCAGATAAAAATTAAATTATCAAAGGAAAATCATCTAATGAAGCCTAAAATGAAATACTGCCTTAAGATGAGGTGTACATTGAACAGAAAATGAGGTTGGGTTTGGAGAGGAAGAGGTCTCCCTCAGTGTTACAAATTGCGATTTTGGAAATGGCCTTAGAAAAGCAGAGCTTGGTGACCAGAAAGAACCAGATTACTTTTGGGGCCTTTGATAGGTGTGTGATTTGGATTCAGGGCCTTTGGAGCCCAAAGTGCTTTTCACACCTTTTTTAAGTAGTTTGCTCCCTCTAGTGACAATCTCCAGTACGATCTTGGTCCTGTTTTTGCAGGATGCTGCCAACCCTTAAAAAGTACTCTGACATTGTGTTGATCTGAGAGGAAGTTTGCATTTAATATGCAGAGAGGTATGAGAGAATGAAGAAAGATCCTATGAATCATAATTTGTGTTGGAAGGGATCTTTAAGGATCATTTAGTCTAACCCCTGTCCCACAGTGACTGTGGCCAAAACAATCAAGTACTTCTCAGGGTGACCACTGAGGTTTTTGCAGTTCAGTGTAAAGCAGAATATCTTATCAGACTCATGGTTTAATTTCTGACATTTGAGTCACCACTACATCACATACCTATGGAACAAGGTGGCATGTTACTTAGAAATGGCAGAGTTCTAAGTAACAAGCTCCTGACAGAGTAGATGTTTAGCTGTTTTGAAACAGCTGTCAGACCGACTGAATCTCCTGAAAGAATAAAGGATGTGTGTTAAAAATGGAACTCCTGGCTTGCTTAGGAAATCTTAAAGTTAGAGTCACTTAATAAACATTTCTATGAAACTGTTTTTTAAAGGTTACAAAACTCCGCTGGAAAAAAATCCTGGGGATGATAGAACAGATGAAGAGATGGAGGGGACACATTCAGAGGATGAAATGTTTGCTCAGAGAGGTCTTCGAAGAACTCAGAGCATGAAATCTGTGAAAACTGTTAAAGGCCGTAAAGAGGCAAGTATTGTCTTGAAGTGTGGAGTTCAACAATGTACCGTGGCAATTTTAAAAACGCAGAATTGTTTTCTTTTCTCCTTAACCTTAGAGGGGTTGTCAATGATAACTGGGTTATAGAATGCGAAATGGAGAAGGAAGTGTGTGATAACAATGTTTGAGCTTGGACTCTTGTACTTTGGGGTGTTTAACAAAGGGAATTAAGAGAGGAAAAAGGGAGAGGAGGTGAGATGAAGTAGACAGTGCTTGTAATGCTAACTCTGGCACCACCAAACCCAAATTCCAGGAACTGCTCACCTTGAAAGGGTGCACATAGCCGTATTATCACTTGCATTTGCACATTTTGGTTGTACACTTAAACATCTGATGGTTAATCCGTTAAAGACGACTGGAAATTTTTTCAGTTTGCATAGGTACATGGCTTGCTGAGACTTGTAGCCTGGAAAGGGAAGATCCTGTGTGAGATATGAAGTGCTTTGTATTTGCATGTATAACAGTTTGAAGATACTTCAGGATAAATCTCTGTCGAATCTCCTAAAAGTTTTTTAGTAATTCTGGGAAAACAGTTCAGGCATACCAGTTGTTCTTGCCCAGTTCACACAGAATATATCTGGTTGGAAGAGACTTGCTCCAACCTCCCTTCAGGTAGTTGTGTAGAGCAGTGAGGTTTCCCCTCAGCCTCCTCTTCATCAGACTGAACAAGCCCAGCTCCCTCAGATGCTCCTTGTAGGCCATGTGCTCCAGGCCCTTCACCAGCCTTGTTGCCCTTCTAAGGACACGCTCCAGCACCTCAATGCCCTTCCTACAGAAAGGGGCCGAGAACTGAACACAATACTCAAGGTGTAGCCTTACCAGTGCAGAGTACAGGGGGATGATCACCTTGCTGTTCTGCTGACTACAGTGTTTCTAGTACAAGCCAGGATGCCATTGGCTTTCTTGGCCACCTGGGCACACTGCTGACTCATGTTCAGTAGAATGTCAACCAACACCCCTGGTTGCCTCTGAATCACAGTTTTCTAAGCACACATCCCCAAGTCTGTAGCTTACAATGGGGTTACTGTCACCCAAGTGCAAGGCCTGGCACTTGATCCTTGTAATTTTCTTGAAACTATCTCATTCAGTCATAGGTAGGTTCTTACTGAAACTGGACTGTCCAAAGCACATGTAAAGATGCTTACTAGATTGAATTAGTGGGAGGGTAAACAATGTATTCTGCCTGAAGTGATGTCATCTCTGAAGCTATAATTTGTGTGTGTGTTCTTTTTTCTCTGCAGGTACGGTATGGATCATTAAAATACAGAGTGAAGAAGAGACCTGCTGTATATTTCTAAGTGTATTGCACAATGCCTGCAAGAAAGACTGCTGTATTGTAATAACTTGAATTCAGTGTGTCAAATGTTAAAGAGCTGTGGATGATTCATATAATGAGTATATATGAATAGGTATGATAGGACTTGGGTTTATGAACCTAAATTGTTTAACTGGTTATTGTTTAGACTTAAATCTGGACAAATTATGAGTTTCAGCACCCAATGTAAATTAAATGAGTAACAGGAAACAGCCGTTTTGCAGAATTACTCAACAGACTGAAATAGTGACAAGTCCAATTGAATTAGCATAAGTTGTAAAGATTTGGAACTTGTGAAAATGTAACCCTTAGTGTCCCCAAGTTTACATGTAAAGATAGATGTACTTGAAATATTTCTCTGAACTACAATTCCTGAAAAGGCTTTTGTGTAATTTGAAGGACAGTACATGATGATGGGGAAGGAGAGAAAAGACGATGTATATGTGTTATATCCTTAAGATCATCATCTTACAACGTAATGCCAAGCTTCTAAAACACATAGAACACTAATAGGTGCAAACGGGGTACATTTAGCACTTTATGCAAAACTGTGTGGTTTTGCACACTCACTGATTTACAGCTGCACGTGTCATTTTAGTGACTTTTTAGGTTAGACTTGTCTCCTGAATGCCAGCAATTCTTATATCGGTCCTTTAAAAATTTATCTTGATTGCTGGAGTACACTAAGGATGCTGTAGATAATTGCTACTAATGCTTAACAATATTATCAGGTGCCCTTCTCCGTATTACAAGGCTGTGTGATTTTTCTGTCTGGGGTGTTTTATGTTTGTGGTTGTTGTTTTTCTTTTGTTATTGTTTTGTTTGTATCTGTCTTCCTCCTTCACCTAGGGAAATATCAGCCTTTGGTTAAAATTGTGGTAACTAAATCTTGTAGCAATTACAGTGATAGACCTCAGGGATCTGATCAGCCTATCACCTGTGTATTAGAAATCATGCTGACATGAAGCCATGTATGATATTCAGGCCCTGGTTTGGTTTTGCTCTACATTGCTTTGAGAGAGAATGTGTGTGTATGTGTGTTTATTTCCTATCATAGCTGGATTTTAAAATTGGCTGCTTAGTACTGTCTTATATTGCTGAAGTTATTACTTAAGCATTTACATGCAAATAGCTGTTCTTGGAGATCTAGCTGATTTAGCCATTTTAACCTAGAGTCCCATGGCACAATTCTTTGCACAGAGATTAATTTTGCCATGTCATTCAAAGCATGGACTTGTCAAAAGGACTTTATAAGGTCCCCTTTGATTCTATTTTCTGCAGTTCTGAGAACTAGTCTGATTTTAGTTTTTTGTGGGACTCTTTCTTCTGTGGATTCAGGGAGAAAACACTTTCTATAGATAGTAGTTTACTGCTTGTCTTGGGAAGTGTGTTACTTTTCTCATAGAGAAAATAGCATGTGATCACTCTTATCTTTGGATCTCTGACTAATCCTTGGATCTCTGACTCCAATCTTTATACCTTTCCCCAGGAATGACAGTCAGCTGCAAGCCTTTTGCAGTTCTTTGTATTACAGCTACTCACTGCTGGTGTGTACTTAATGGCCTGTTAATGTATACTGGCATTTGAAGTAGTCCTCCGTAGACTTTGGATCAGAGTTTGAGTTACATGGGTACAAGTGCAGCTGGTCTGTATTGGAGTTGTGCTACTCACTTGCTGCTGCAGGAATTCATAAGCCGAGCACAAAGCCCTAGTCAAATATCCTGATGCTGAGCATGCAGTGCTTTCATCATCCCCAAGCAAGTTAAATGCTGTAAAAAGAAGCTGCAGCAGTGCACATGTGACTTGTGTAACTTTACTCAAAGATGCAGTTTTGTAGCAGAACACAGAAAGGCTCCTCTCTCCTAGGAAGTCTACTGCAGAAATATCATCCTCTAATCAGAACTGCAGCTTGGGATCCAGCTTTTATAAAGGAGCTGTTTGTGGGAGAGGCAGCCTGCAGAAAGGTAGCCTTCTTGGGATAGTTTGTCACTTGTGCCCCAGCAGTGTTTGTGCTTCTTGTCCGTTTCCCTGAATCTACATTCAGGAAAGGCTGTGTTTTAAAGCATATAAAATGGTAGAGCAAACTGAAGCTTTAGTATCTGGATCTTGTCCCTCTTTGAAAGTTACACTAATGTAGGCCTTGTCTGGAATCTCTGTTACTCTCCAGTTGGGTGTCTTCCTTGAGCACTTGCTGTAATGTCTTTCTTTAATATAGTGTTTGTTTGGTTGGCAAGCATGGCAATAAAATGGTTGTATTTTTAGAAGTCAATCTGCAGGAAGGAGTCTTGACAAAGGCTAAATAAAATTGCCTTTTTCTGAACTATGCATGGAACTAGGAAAGCTGGCAGTATTAGTCATATTCAGTTCTGCTTGCATATAAATGTACTTATGTTCTCTCAGATGATGTCTTAAGTGATAAAACTTTGTGTTTTCCTAGCTGTTTTTTTTTTTTTTCCAGTCCAATATCCTACTGTAAAAATTCTTTTCTTGACAGCTTTGTTATGCTCTTCGAATTCATCCTTCAACTGGTTTATTATGTTAATTTTTTTTTCCTTGCTGTTCATTATCAGCCGATGGTTGGCAGGGCACGATGGCATGATTAGCTTTCATGCTGGTGTTTGAGAATTCTCTCTGCTTGTTGAATTTAGTTTAGTTTGGGTTTGAAATATAACACAATCTTGTAAAGTGTGTACAGGGGAGTTTTCAAACGTTTTTGCCTTAGCAACTGCAAAAGCAATCTGTCTAGTTCTTGCCATTAAACTACTTAGAAAAATGTTCAACAGTTTAAAATTCAACTTGCCATTCTTTTTGGGTTTGATATGTAAAATATAGTTCATGGCAAATTATATCATCTGACAAATGAAGCGTTTTCCTGAGAACTGACTGACTGCCACCAGCAGGGCTCCTAATATACCAAAAGAAAAAATTACATGGAGGTTAAAAGTACTTTAAAAGAGAGTATGTACTACTTCTTAAATCATAGAAAGATTTCAAGCCTTTCCAAAAGATGTCTGAATGGAACCAGATTCCTTAGCAAGAGCGTACTATGCGTGTTCTAAATACACAGTTTGAGATCACATTGGCTTCAGTGGCAAATAAGCTTAGGCCAGACTGATCACAACGTAATTGCCAATATTAGCTACTTCATGCTGATTGCTTTGCTATGTGACAGTAAGTGAATATTATCCCAAATGATTTTTGCAAACTAATGAATTTTTAAATTATCAGAAGGTAATTTGGTGGAACAGAATGGTGGACTAAATCCATTTAACATGGTGTTCATGACAAAAGATGCATTTTATTTTTGGTGTTGGTTTTATTAATGGGAAGTTGGTATTTTAAAATATTTTTCTACAAAAATGTTTGTGCAAAGGCAGTGCTTTAACATTTTCCAAGAACTTGTATTTTTAAATGCTACAGACCAGAGACTGTCTACATTGAGACTGAAGTTAGTAATTTTTAAAACTTGCAATGTCAGCTTTAATTTTTATATTGTAATAATAACTTGCTGTCAATTTGTTTACATATTTGTAGGAGGGAAAGCTTCATTAAGCATTGACTTACCTTGATACCATCTTTAATAAATGCTGCTTTGAGCAGGATGTAGTGGTTACCCGAGTTATTAACAAACCAGTCACTATGTAAATCTGTATTCTGTTATTTACTGTAAGTATTCCAGCACAGGAACAACCTATCTGAATGTTAAAGAAACTTTTAAAACTTCATGGTGTGACTTAAACTGTCATTGAGGTTTTGCCTTGAGGCCTGATGCTGATTTGGACTTAGATGAAAATTACTTTGCTCAAGGCAACTTGAAGATGCTGCAATGTTACCTTTTTCAATTAGATGTTCATCTCCAAGTAAACATGAAATAAGATGCTTAGTCTCACAAAAGAATGTGACTTCCTGGGGAGCTGCTGGACTTGGAGGGTTTTATGTAGTTAAACCACTTCTAATGCTAGCCTAGTTTTTATTGATGCAGCTTTACTGTGGTTTGTGCCAACAAAGACATACTTGATTTTGTATTTCCTAGTCGAAGTTGTTCTCGTAATCTGGAGAAGGAAATGCATCAGGAAAAGTTAGGCCTTTTCCCTTTTCAGACCTCAATTCAAGTAAGCTGTTAAATACTCTTAGCAAAACCTAAGCAAAAACTTTCAGTAACCACATTTTCTGGGCAGTGTCTGCAAGATATCCTGAATTACTGCCTCAAAGGAAAGAATTTCTTAATAATGTTAATTGAGGAGAAAGGTCCACAAATTGTTTTTTATTGCTGCTGTCTCCTAAGCATTATGAAAACACATCCCAGGAGCACAGAGTAAGGACCTTGTAGTTACTTCTGTATGTCAGAACTGTACAAAGCCTCTACCTACTGAAGGAGTTGTGCATGTCAGAAAGCAATACTGAATTTTTTTTTCTTTTCGTTCAACAAATGTTTAGCAGGTAGCAGGAACATTGGTGAAATGGGGGCTAAAATCTGTCTTCCTACTGTTTAATGTGATGCTGGTGAGACCTGCTCAGGGAATGATTATCTGGTGATTCTAAAATAGTGCTGATACATATGACCTAGGATAAGATGTTCAACATGAAGCAGATGTCACAATGGTAAAAGTGGGTTGGAGTGGTTGGTTGGTTGAAGAAACTGTAAGCGTGATTTATTTTCCACATTAATGTGGGAAAATAGAGAATTGATCATTGGGAAGGAACCTAGCAGGTCTTCTAAAACCAGTAGACTTCCCAAATTACAGAATCATAGAATGGTAGGGGTTGGAAGGGATCTCTGGAGATCAAGTCGAACCTCCTTGATAAAGCAGATCACCTAGGGCAGACCACACAGGAATGCATACAGGTGGGTTTTGAAAGTCTCTAGAGGAGACGCTGCAACCTCTCTGGGCAGCCTGGGCCAGTATTTCCATCCTCTCTTGTAGATCTATTCAGGAATAAATGGTCCTGTCTTACTTGTTTCTGCCTGCCTTTGTCAAGGTTCATCCACAGATTGCTTTGAATTAAGGTAGCAATCATGAAAGCAGCTGGAGCAGAGACTGAGGATGTCAGCTAAAACCTAGGATTTCACTTCTGTCTGGTACTTTACAATGAGTAGATGGATGAGGAAGCTTAGAAATGACTGAGTCCCTTTTATCTATGCTGTCACAGTTCCAAGGTAAGTGGCACTTTGGCTTTCACTTAGCTCCTCCTGGGCAGCATACCGTGTTGCATGGCCCTCACAGCTTTCTCAGTGAGCTGTGCCATTTCATTCAGTCTTTCCACTAATTATAGTTCTGGACTAACTGTGAAGGGGAGGTAATCGTGACTTAGTGCTCAAAGGAAAGAATTTCTTGCTATGGCAAACGGGGGGGGGGAGGAGAGGCTCAAACCTCGAAAGCAAAACAAAGCCCCTCTATAAAGCTAGTGTAGTGCTAAAATTGCATTCTGTCAAACCCCTTTCACTGATAATGTTTCTATTTTTAATACTGGAGTCGCCAACTTAACTGGTGTTTATCTTGTTGTCCGTGGGATGTGGCGCTTTTAGCTGGCACTCTGCAAACTCGATGAGAGCCCCAGACGGCACAGAGCATTTATCGTGGTTTCGTTTGCTTTACTGAATCCACAAGCATGACTGACTTGCTCTGTGGGTGCCCAATTACTGGACGTGGCCAGAGGAAGCACCCCAGAGTTAAGACTGCAGAGGAAAAGTAACCCGTGGTAGCATCCCGCCTGGATTAAATCACGGTCTGAAATCCCGCTCCTCTGCAACGGGACATTCACGGGCAAGGCGAGCGTGTCCCCGCCGGCCGCGGCCGAGCCCTGCCGCAGGTGCCCTCAGGGCCGTGGCGGGGCCGGCGGGCGGGGCGGAGCGAAGCGGGAGCTGGCGCCAGCTCAGCTCGGCGGCGGGCGGGCCATGGAGGTAGGGCTGGAGGAGGCCTTCGGAGCGGCGGGAGAGTTCGGCGGCGGCCAGCGGCGCCTCACCGCTTTCCTGGTGCTGCTGCAGGTAAGGTGGGGCGGCGGCGGGAGGCGCTGTGGGCCCGGTCCAGCGGGGTCGGGGGCAGCGGAGCCCGACGGGGCAGGGCGTGCCTGCCCGCCGAAGTCCTGTGCGCCAGGCGGTCGTGTGTCGTTCTTCCGTGTCTGCTGTCTGTTCGCTTGGGGCGGGTTCGCAGCGCGGCGGGCTGACAGCAGAGGAAGGGCTGGTGTTCGTGGGGTACCCCAGTAAGCCCCGTGCTGCCCGGGGTGCTCGTTCGGCAGCGGAACAGACTGCGAGGCAGTGCTCGCCCTTCCTCTTTCCTTTACTTTCGTTTTTCTTCCGCGACCCACTCCTCGCCGCTTTCTACAGGTGCCCCGAGCATCCCCTGTGAGAGCCGACCTGCAACGGGCTCTGGGCCGGGAGGAGCCAGGAGTTTTACCCCACAACTTCTCCTCCATCTAGTCGCCGTAGTTCCTGTGTCTTGTGCTTGTGTTCTTCTGCCGGTGCTTGGGTAATGACTGCTGTGGAAGGGTGGAAAGTAGTTCCGTCCTTGGCAGCTTTGTGGCAAGCGGCCTGTCGAGTCCCGGCATGGTTTCATAGGTGTTTCAGAAAGGTTTAGTGGGACTGCTTCTCTTTTTTTTCCTCTCTCTCGCCTCGGTGCTCTCCGACGTGCTTAATGTGAAGTTCATTATTTCATTTCCGTATTTGTGTGGACATCAGCTTTTTGAAGGGTGCTGTTTTTTTAGCTTCTGCTAGGTGGAAGGAAACGGAGTCTAACCACGGCAGTGGGTGTGTGTGCATGTTTTGGTTATGAGGTTTTTTGTTACCTTTTCTTAAACATCTCTTGTGAGAAGTGGCATGCGTAGTGCTCTCTTTAAATAGAGCCCAAACCACTGTAAGCAAACGTTCATGTGTTTCACTGAGTTTCCTTCTAACAGGCTTCTTCCTGTTAGTGCAGTTCTGGGTTTTGAATTGAAGCACTGCTGTGAGGGAGGGAGACTGCTTGCAGGTTTTTGTTTATGACTTGTTTTTGCGAGAACATTGAAGGAAAGTGCAGAATAAGTCGGCACATTAAAACAATGTCCAACCCAAAGACTTGTGGTCCAGTGAAGGAAGCCATTCTACATTCTAAACTTTTCCGTCAATGGTAACATGCCGAAAGTCACTAATTCCTGGATACGTTTAAGGATAGTATTTTAAGTTAGAGAAAATAAAATTGTATGCAAAGCCTGGAAGACCTACAAAACATCTTGAAGCCCATATTGAGGAATAAATATTGTCTCTTTATGATAATATTTTCTATTCATGGAATCATAGAATGGTTTGGATTGGAAGGTTCCTTAAAGGCCATCTCATTCCAGCCCTCTGCCATAGGCAGGGACACCTTTCACTAGATCAGGTTTCTGTAAACCCCATCCAGTCTGGCTTTCAATGCTTCCAGGAATGTGGTGTACAAAACTCCTTGGGGAAACCTGTTCCAGTGCATTACCAGTCTCATAATGAAGAATTTCCTGAAGTGTAATTAAATTCATTGTCTTTAAAGCCATTGTTCCTTGTTCTGTCACTGCATGCCCTTCTAAAAATCATTCTCCATCAATGCTGTACTCTTTAGGTACTGGAAAACTGCTATAAGGTCTCCCAGCAATTTTTTCTTTTCCAGGCTGAACCTCAACTCTCAGCCTGTCCTCATAGGAGGGGAGCTCCACCCTTCTGGTCATTTTTGTGGCCCACTTCTGGACTCACTAAGAGGTCTATGTTCTCCTTATATTGGGGGCCCCAGAGCTGACTGAGCACAGTACTTCAGCTGTGGTCTCACCACAGTAGAGTAGAAGAGCACAATAACTTTTCTTGTCCTGTTGGCTGCACAGCTTTTTGTGCTCCAAGTGCACATTGCCAGGTCATGTTTTGGTTCTCCCCATGTACTCCTGCAAGGCTGTTTTGAATCCTTTACCTGCCTTTGTGCTTGGGAGCGCCCTGACTCAAGAACCTTGCACTTGGAAAGTCCTCCACATTTTGGTTTTCCTAAGGAGAAAGTTAAGGTTTCAGTCTCTGTAATGGCAAGAACTAGTAGAGACTTTAAAACATATGATCTGATTTTTTTAATATTAAATCTTTTCACTACAGGCTTTATTCTTTGGATATGGTAAGTATTTTTTTTAATAATAATTCTAATCTTGGTCTAAGTATTGGATCTCAGGTATGAAACTGTGATGAAGTTCTTAGTATCTTCTTGTCCTGTACCTGGCTACAAAACTACAAGAACAAAATGAAGAGTTTTGCATCAGGAAGGAGCGCATCAAGGTGAAGGTTTCACTCAAAGTGTACCAATATCTCTGCAGTGATACTCACTGCTCCCAACTGTCTCGGATCACATCTGGGGATTCAAACACAGTGGACCGCATTTCGTTCGTGGTGCTGGGTAAAGGGAAATTAGCTGTGAGTTTAATGAAAAGCTTACAATACTCCATTTAGTCTCCTTGGGATTGTTTGGGATAAATGATTGTGTCTTATTTGAAGGTGTATGTGGCTTGTCAGTCGATGCTTATTGTGCTTGTGGGAGCTGTGCCCAAGTATCACATAGATCCAGAAGGAATTCCAGTGAGCAGAGCTGAGCTTGCCAAGCACATCCATTTTGTGGACAACTTCACATCAATAGTAACTGAGGCAAGTACTTCCATCATACCTAACCGTTTTTTCTCCTCTTGAGATTTGTGCCACTATTGGAAGACCTGGTGCTTGTAAAAGCTGAGCAGGGCTCGGGGTTGTTTTGCTTATGCTACTAAAGATTATTGCAACCCACCTATCTGAAAGTATGTGACTGAATTACTAGTTTAGCTTTCCTAGCAGAAATCTAATACTTAATAATCCATGTTAAACTTCCTGTATATTATTTACTCTGTTTTCATTTTTCATGTTTTAAAAAGTCATTACTAATGAAGTGCAATTGTTTAACTGGAGTGTCTAACTCTGGGATTTAGAGTGAGCTCCTCCTAGTGTCTCGTTTCTACCAAGAGAAGGTTCCGTTTGTCACGTCTGCGCAATGTGCTGTGCATGTAAGATTTGCCATGAGTTGCATTAGTTTTTCATGGGAGATACATCCTAAATATTAAAACTAGTATGAAAATGAAACTTGTGGGTATTTTAACATGTGGTGAGAGTGGGAGATGGAACAGGTTGATGCTTGCCGAGTGGGACAGAAGCTTGACTCTTCATCGTTATGCTTTGTGAATTCAAGCAAGAAGCTGTGTTTACTTTTTGCTGGTCCCTGGGCTGTAATCACTCAGGCAAGCACGAGTGACCTAAGCATTGCTACCAGTGCCAGAAAAAAGCTGAAGTGACTTGGCCTGTAGCATGAGCTGTCAGAGTTCTGCTGTTTGAATTCTTGGAGCAGTTGTCAGTAAGCTCATGTACAACAGGTTAGCGCTTGGTGTAGCCAGTGCCAGACTTTTGCTTCCTTCCCGCTATCCCAGATGTGACTGTGTAATGTTTATCTTGGAAAAATGTAGGGACTAGACATAAGGAGGAATGATGCAATATTTGGTCATATCCTTTATCAGAAACAGATTCTTTTGATTTGCCTCTTGTCCATGGTCTGAGCATCTCCCAGCAACATGTGAAACAACACAAATAACAGTTTGTGTAAAGCAGTCTTTTCTCTGGTTCTGTCCTGAGAGAGGAAGCTGCTTTGTAAAATCTAATTAATTTTGATATTTCCAGTTCTGTTCTGGTTTGGCAGGGACAATGGAGTTCTACTGAGCTCCAGAGCAGCTCTTCAATTCTTCCTCAAGAACTACTCATTGTAATTAATTTTGGCATAACTAAGATTTTGTTGTTAAAAGCTCAGGCTTGGTTCATGGAAAATACAGTTGCTGGAATTACTTTTTGGTCTGGCATCAGCTCAGTCCCCTGCTTTCACAAGTAGTGATTCTCAGGAAGGGGAGTTCTTCAGGAACATCTTACATTTATTATATAACAGTCTTTAAACTTCAATGAGTTAATTATTATAACCATATCCAAGACTTTAAAGGTTTTTCTCCTATGTCAGCCTGAAACACCCTGCAGATGAGAACTGGGTATATGAAATTTATGTGGAGTGCTAGCATAAAGAAGGACTTAAGCCAGCAGTGCTCTGTGCCTTGGACAGCACATCTGTGATATTTTTGTGCTTGAAGTTTCTTGAGGATTCTTGCAACAAGTAAAACATTTAATTGTTGAAGTATGCTCAGGAAGTTGAGAAACCCTAAGTTTCTGGATTACATCTTTATCCCATATGATAGGGTAGAATCTTCTACTTAGTGAGATATATGCTTCTGCACAGGCATTTGACTTTGCCAGGGTATCCAAAAAGTGCCCCCAAACTCTGAAGTGCTGGTACACTGGACTGAAGAAGGTGTCCTGTCAATGTGTTAAATCTTGTCCTGCTCCTGCAGCCTGTGTCTATAGGCTGCTGGATGGGCAGAACACAGGCAACTGGTCAGTTACTGGGTGGGATGGAGATAAATTTTCTCTGTACTTTTGTCACTGTTTAAGTTCTGACTGAGTAAAAACATGTGTTTCCTGAGATTGCTGTAGTTAAAACTTTCAGTGAATTCCTAATATTCTTTGGTGATCTGTATTTATTCAAGGCAGGCACTTCAGGGCAGAGGTCCTAGAATGCTGTGTTGGATTTTAGTTGTGGACCTCTTCTCTTCTCTTTTTTTTTTTTTTTTTTTTTTTTTTTTAACCTTCTACTTAAAAAAAGCAGATGGCTTTAGGATCTTTGTTCCTTTCCCCAAAGAACCATGTAATTTAAGAAATCAGTGTAACACATCCACTTTTTTAAAAGTCATTTTCCCAGTAAATACACTGGGGATTATATGAAATAAATAATGATTAAATAATTCTTTGGGTAAGGATTTACATTGAATTAAACTGTTTTTTTCTGGAAAATCACTTAGCATTTTCTGATTGCTGTTCTTTCACAAGTTCATGCTGTCAGTAATGTTTGTAATCCTGCCAGTGTATTTCTGAGTGTTGATTCTCCTTGTTGTAGCAGAGGGGCTGTGCAAGCTCTGTGCCTTGCTCCATCAGGAAATAGTATAAATTTCATTCTGATTTCAACCAACTGTTCTGACAATTGTTGATTATGCTGCCTAAGTTTATCTTTGGGATGAGAGAGAAACTACGTTTTTATACATGAACCCATGATTTGTTTCTGACTTTGGTTATAAATGCGTGTGCATAGCAGGATACATAAATATCCATGAATAGTAACTAAGTAGTTTTAGAAATTTTTATTAAACAAGTACCTGTTTACATAATTTCTTCCTGTTTCTCTTCAACAGTACAGCAAGGCCAGGTTGGTTGAGGCCTTGAACAGCTGCGTTTGGTGGAAGGTGTCCCTGACAATTCCAAGTGGGTTAGATCTAGATGAACTTCAAGGTCCCTTCCAACCCAAATCGTTCTATGAATCCATGAACATGTGTGTGATGAGACAGGGCACTAGGGATTACTCATTCAGGAAGTATAGCTGCATGGCATTAAGTACTGCACTAGTTAACATTAATTGGTAATTTTTTTATTACCTCTTCATTGAAATAGCTAAGCTTGTTCCATGTCAAAATGGCTAAGGTGTTAGCAATTCAGACTTTCCTTGTTTTCATAACTTGTTGGATGGTCAAAGCTTGGGAATGGGGGTGCAACTAATTATACTTACCAAGTTGAAAGCTTGTAAGATATATTGAAATTTCTTTGGGGAGAGACAGCAGAGAAATGTGAGAGTCTGTTGGGGAGGAAAAAGCTGACTGTTTGTTTACTCATCAAACTGAACAAAACTTTGGCTATAAACAAGCAGTGAGAAATGGCAGGTGAAGAATTTCGATGGTGTGTTATTATTTTTTAGGAAGCCAGCAACTTGTTGTTAGTACTTTTAACAACAAGGACATTCTTTTTTTGACAGTGGTACCTCATTGAACAAGATGCCTATAAAGTAAGCCTTGCATCATCCCTATTTTTTGCTGGATTGCTTATTGGAAATATCACATTTGGCCCTTTGTCAGATAAACTGGGCAGGAAACCAGTATATATATCAGGTAAGATGGTTAGAAGGTTTTTCTAAAGCATTCTAGGTGGATAATATAATCTCTCTCTTTTCTGCCCCTGGGCCACCCAACCCAGAGGCTGCCTGTGGGTCACCCACTCTGGCAGTGGTAGGGAGTCAATGATACGGAATCACTTCACTGAGACATGAGCAGCACTGAAATCGGTTGTGATGAGTGTGCTGAGCAGCATGGCAGTCACTGGAATATCAGTAGAAGATGAGAAACAATGTAGCTTTGCTGTGACTGTCACTACTGGAGCACAGTATTCCACACATTGCCCAAACATTGTTCCTATTAAAAACTATTTGCCTTTTCTGGAGCGGGGCTTGGAGAATGATTTACCTAAGTATCTTTAGAGTAGGATACGTGTGTCCTGGTGTTCTGTTTTTTCGCTGCGTTTGCAGCCACAGAGTCTTTTTGTTTAATGGTAACATTGTCTCAAGGAAACATCATCTTTGCCATTGGAGACCTCAAGTGTGTGACTTGAAAATGATAATTTTCATTTGGTGTGATTTCAGCAAGCCAAATGCGAGTGATTAGAGAGAAGTGTTGTGACTGCTCATTATAGTAACTGATGGTGTTCCTTACCTTTCTTCTGAGTGCAAGCTGCAACATAAGTGCTAATTACATTTTATTTTTTCTCTACAGGTCTATTTTTTGATGTCATTTTTGGGTATGTCACAGCCTTAGCTCCTAATTACGACATGTTTGCAGTTTCACGTTTTTTTGTTGGAATTGTGAATGGTGGAATGGCTCTTGTGTCTTTTGTCCTAACACAAGAATATGTAGGAAAATCATTTTGGTCATTTACAGGTGGGATTTGGGAATATTTAATCATTTTCTCTGTGCCACATGTTGCTCTGACTACCAATACCCGACATTTTCTGTTAGCACCAAGTCAGTTTGTAGCATAAGTCAAATACATATGATGGGATTCATGCAAGGTCTAATTTCTGTGGGAAAGATGCTTGATAAATAGTAAAAGAGAGGCTTTAGAATTGGTATGTTGTTTGCTAAAATTTCTCAATCAGTGCACTGCGTTCCATGAAAATAGTATGTTTTGGGAGCTTCTGCCAACTTCTGAGCAATGCTGAATTGTATCTTGGGAAGACATTCTTGAAAGTGTTATTTCACGTTTCCCTGCACCACAAAACAACTTAGTGCCTGGATAGTGTTTTTTCTACTGCTGAATGTGCTGACCATCTAGTATTTTTAAATGGCCCTTTTCTTGTGCCACTGCCAGGACTTGAAACACATTTGATGCTTGCATGTCAGACTGTTATAAAGCTGGAGTAGTTCAGACTCAAATGCCTTTTTGGTTAGGCATTTGGTTAGGTTTTCCCCATAATATGGGGAAAAAAACTTGGTTCAAATGTTGACTTGCTGTGGCATGTATTTCTCTCATTTCCTTAATTTCCTTGTTCTGCTATTTTTCTTATTTCTTCTTTGGACCCCTTAGGATGCACAAGACGGTTGTGGCTTAGTTATAGCTTTCCACTTCCAAGTACTGCATTTTCTCCTAGATTCACTTTTTTGACTCATGTGTTCTCTCTTCCCTGTCCTGTTGTCTCTCTCTGCTCTTTCCAGCCTTTTTACCTGCAGGGCCAGATTCCTGATAGACAGAAGAGACAGTCCTCCTGCCACTTGTTGCTTTAGATGCTTTGTTCTAATTCTGTTTAGCTGTTCAGAAAGAGGTGCTGAAGAACTTAAGAGGGACTGAATGGAAGGGAGCTGCAGGGTGCAGCTGGGCAATGTTGAAGAAGCTTTCTGGGTGCTTGCCATGAGCTAGACTTTTTGGATGATAGCTGGGTGTTTCTGGGTTAGTACAAGATCTTCTGTATTAGGCTGCAGAAGGATTGTTGTTAGGCTTTTGGAGTTCAATTTAACTGTATGTTTTAAACATTTTTATTTATGCTTGCTCATCAGAAATTTGCTGTAATAAACCTCTGTTTTGCAGCTGTTTCTGTACTGAACTCAGTCCTTGTTGTTCCAGCCTGCCACCTCTATCAAGGTTACCTTAACAGGTCTAAATCAATCGCTTACTTTCAACACTTCTACTTCCTGTCCTCAGGTTTTCTCTGGTCTATAAGTTCCTGTTCATTTCTTGTTTTCTCCAATAAGCCACCCTTCATTTTTGAAAGGGGAAAAGTACCTCCAACCCTTACATACATTATACATGGGTGTTCTACGTTGGGGTTGCATAATATCCTTTCGGCATCTGGGTTACAAGTACTGTAAAGGTAACTCATAAAGTTGCTGTTTTATTTAGGTGTATAATAGGCTAGACATTTCAGGCATCTGCTTAAAAATAATTTTGGTTTCTTTTGCCAGTGGTTTCTGTAGTCACCATCTTGGTCTTGTATTTTCAGGTTCATTAACTAACTTGACATTTGCAGTTGGCATTGCTGTGTATGCTTTGCTGGGTTACTGTGTGAGAGAATGGCGCTACCTTGCTTTAGTATCGAATTCCCCAGGAGTCATCTTCCTCCTCCTTTCTTTGTAAGTGGTTCATATGTGTTCAAATGATAAGAAAAAATACATGGTAAATTGATAGTTACTGTTTCTTGTCATCATTCAGGGAAGTGGTATAAATAAAGATGACATTTTTCTGTGTGGTTTTGTGAACTAAGCAAGAGAAAAATCATACTGCAAAGGAAGAAGTGGTTTTAAATGAGGTACAATATCAGGGTTACTCAGAAGACAAGCTTGTGTTTCTGCATGCTGTTACAGCTGTGGTAACCAGTGTTGCAGAGAGCAGCTGTGTCCCAGCTGTCCAATAAAAGTCGATTACAAATCTGCTTGGGGAAGGGAAGGCATGCCAGAGCCTCTGAGCTGGAGCATCAACTAAGAACGCTGTTTTCTGCCAAGGAAAGGCTGCAGCACTTGAAGTTTTGGAAGTGATCCTAGAGGCATTCTAGAGTTGTGGGTGGTTTTTGAGAGACATATGCCTCCAAGGGGAAATAAGCAAGAGCACTTGGAATTGCCTTTTGTCATGATAGGTTATGTATCTGCTTGCTTTTGATGTCCCTTGTGTCTGTCCTAGCACGATCAAGCTTGGGTGCTCCTATTTAGAATTCCTGCAAGGACATTATCATAAAAATTCTTAAGAAATGCAACAGTTTTTAAGGAATTAAAAGCCTGTGTTGTTACCAAATGTTCTCTTAATATATCAAATAGTACACCTTGTATACTTCTGATCCCTAGTTAATGCTGTAGAAGAAAGGATAAAATGTGTAGTATGTTGCCTACACACTAATACAAGAATTGTCTAGTGTACAGCATAAATAGAAAAAAATCTGATTTTTATATTATTTTTCATTTTAATTTCAATTATTTTTTAGATTTGCTCTTGAAATAAGTTTCATTAAAGAATACACCAGAACCCCTGCCACACCTCTTCCTGTAGTCAAGGACAGCAAAGCCTCTGGGCTGAGGAAAGAAGTTTTGCTCAACATATTTTCCTTTGTGGGGTTCTGATGTAAATAGAATTACTTCCCCCAATACTAAAATGCTGGGATTCTCTGAAGTAATGAATGTTTAGTTTGGTTGTAGGATGTATATACCTCTGTTAGGAGTACCAGAGGAAATAAAGGTGCAGGTAAAAATACCCTGTTCTTTATGGCTTGTATAAAAGCCACAGCGCACTCTACAACCTGAAAAAACCCACAGGAATTATGAACCAAAGTTGTGGTAAGCAAGGATTTTCTGATTATACTTGGAGTAAGAGATTGAAAACCTGTGTGAGCAGCCATGAGCCTGGCAAGTAATTAATTCCCCAGTAAGATTTCTTCCCTCATTTCTCTGCTCCAGCTTGGAGCCCTTCCTATAATGGAGAAGCTTGAAATAAACTGTGAAAGCAAAATTTTGTTTAGGCTGTTCAGATAATTTGGATTTGAGATGCTTCCTGCTATTGTAGTGTTGCCTAAGAAGAATTCAGTTCAGCAGAAGTGAGGTTTACATTTAACCTTCTCTAACGTGACTGAGTTTTGTCAAGCATCTTTGCAAGCTTAACTACTGTCCGAGCATGTGGAGTTTAATATGCAGAAGAGTGCAAAGAGTGTGATTTTTCTCTGAATTTTCTATTACTGTTTTGTTTTTTTTTCTTAAGCACTGATTTGCAGAATGAGAAGACTGACTTCAGTGTAATTAATAGGAATGAACTTGTCACTGCTGATACTCTCTTCTTTTCCATTAGTATGCTCCCAGAATCACCACGATGGCTGTATTCCCAAGGGAAAATGGCAGAAGCTGAAGATGTGTTGCAATATATTGCCCTTGGTAATGGAAAAGAAAGATTAAATCTAAAATTAAAACCAAGTGCTGGAACTATGAGAAAGGATGACTCAGCACCTAGTATCTTAAACCTAGTGAAACACCCGGTCCTTCGGTGGCGAACCATCATATTGATGTACATCTGGTATGTAGTAATGGGACACTGAGACACTGTGTGTGGTGGGGTAGGTCACACTGTGGATGAGTCAAATGTGAAGAAATGAAGATTTGCATTTTTTTTTTTTTTTATTCTATCCTCAAATAGTTCACTTTGCCAGTAGACAATCTAAAATGAGGTGGTGTAAAGTCAATGTTTTGTTATTGTTGCTGTTATGTTTTATTTTCAGTGTGTTACTTGGAAACTGCTTCAAAACTTACTAAGATATGGTCCGCGAGAGCATAATATTGAGTGAAATGAGTAGCTCAAGCAGAAAATAGAGGACGATGTGTATTTGAGCCACTTTTAGGAAGAAAAGGACTTCTTGGATTGACAGAAGTAGAGAGCTGGTGTAAGAAGCAGTGTTGCGTGCCCAAAAGTAAAGATGTTCAGTGGAGGAAAAACATGGCCAAGATAAAATACAGATTGCATAGTTTTAGATTAGGAGCTGTCTTGAAAGGTGGTTCAACTTGGGAAAAAAAAAAACAACCAAACAACAAAACAAAACCTCAGAGTACAGTAAAATGTAACATAGTATTTTAGCAATAAATTGCACAGCAGAGGGAACCCCTGGGATGGGGAGAGTTTTGGGTTGGTTGTTACAGCAGCAGCTGTTGCAAATCTGCTTTAGCTAAAATCTAGTGGAGGAATAGCTCTTTCCCAGAATGCCAGGAACAGGTTTTCCCTTGAAAGCTCAGTCATTTGCGACACTTGTCAGGACATAGATGAGTATGTCATTTGTGTGGGTTAAGCAGAGATGTGCAGGATGTGGGAGAAGTGGCAGGATCATCTTGCTGGTAGGTAAATACAAGTAATTGTAGTGATGAGAAAATACACAAAGCCATTTTTACCTTCTGGAAGAAGAGCTCAAAGTGGTGGGGTTTTTGTTTTGTTTCCCACACACACACGCACCCCAAGCCCTATTAAGATACAGTGCATGGAGCTGTTGGAGTGCTGTTGGAGCGATTCACTGAGCTGTTGTTCACTACTCTCAACTATGCCTGACAGGACATACTTCTTCCTGTATCAGGCAAAGCCTTCCTTTTCTGCATCACTTTGGCCCAGATTCTGCCTGGACATTGGGGAGGTACTAGGAAGCCAGCAAAATGTCTTTCTAGTATCTGGTGAATTTTCTAACCTGGTGTTAAATTGGTGGTAATAGATTTGTTAATGAAGCCTTCCCTAGGTCTGGGGGACTGTTTAGCAATGGGTATACCTCTAATTTCCTTTCAGAGGATTGCTTTACAACAGTTAAGCATGATCTGCTTACAGTTAAGCTTATTAGATTTGCTAAGTAACCTAGGGAAAAAATCCAAGCAAATAAATTTTGAAAGTTATGCTATATGTATATCACAGACTCATGGAATGTCTGAGGTTGGAAAGGACCTTAGAGATCATTTACTCCAACCTCTCTGCCATAGGCAGGCACATGTCTCAACTAGATTTGGCTGTTCAAGGCCTCATTGAGCCTGGCCTTAAAACACCCCCAGGGAGGAGGCATCAACAGCTTCCCTGGGTAACCGGTTCCAGAGTCCCACCACCCTTGTACTGAAGTACTTCTTCCTAACATCCAGTCTAACCCTACTCTCCCTCAGCTTCAAACCAATCCCTCTTTTCCTACTGCTTGGCACTCTTATGAAAACCCCTGCTCCAGCCTTCATGTAGGATCCCTTCAGGTATAGGAAGGAAGCTCTAAGGTCTTCCCCGAGTCTTTTCTAGGCAGAACAAGGCCAGCTCCCTCAGCTTATCCTCCTCACAGCAGAGGTGTTCCAGCCCTGGACTGGCTCCAACAGTTCTGTGTCTGTCTTATGACAGGACACCAGAACTGGTTGCAGTATTTGAGGTGGGGACTCATGCGTATGACCACTTACTTTGTTTCAAGAAGTGTAATTAAATAGCAAGTGTTCTCTTTGCCTTGTTTCTTTCGGGGGCATCTAAGAGTTCTCTCGCTAGCATGTAACTCAATATATCTAATCTGTAACTCAGAATCATTTACTTGTTAGTAATAAAACTTCAATGATTATTTTTAGGTATGTCTGCAGCTTTGTGTACTATGGACTAACTCTAAATGCTGGTGAATTAAGAGGAAATTTGTATTTAAATGTGGCTCTTTCTGGTCTTGTAGAAGTTCCAGCGTTTCCCCTCTGCATGTTTTTTATTGAGAAATCCTGGTAAGAGAAACTTTTTTCCTAGTTTTCTGCATATATTTGTAGATAGATTAGAGAAGTGTTAATTTTTTTCTTGGTAAGATATTTCTCTGTTTTTCTAAACAATGTTCATTCTTTGGGGATTTACCATGCTGCAGGTGTTTCTGCAGCTAATACAGAGATGGGATTCTGATTTTCTGCCTCTTGTTTCTTTTAGTTTTGTTCATCTTCTGAATTACTCAACAGATGAGCTCTTTAATTATTAATATTATTTAAAAATGTGTTGTTCATGGAGAAATGTGAGTAGCCTGCTTATATGCAAGATGTTGATACTTTAATATGTCTTAAATATTTCATTCAGAATGACTTGGGTTTGTACTGTGTAACAACAGCCACTGAATGCAGTTTTCAGCATTGTTCATTTTTACTTGAACTTTTCAAAGAGAACTTAAGTGAGAGCTGTTGAGCTTTTGGTAAAGCAGGAACGATCAATGCCTGACAGTTTTTGTAGTTTTCGCTGTATTTGGAAGCCATCCTTTATGTGGGTACTTACTTCCAGAGGCTAAAGAGTCTGGCAATCCAGAGCTACTCAAGGTTTAATATAAATTCCAGTTTGAGTCAGTGGCAAAAATCCTATTTTCTTTAGGCAAGGAGGTGATCTTTTGGTTTTGCTTTTTTGGGGCAGTTAAAAGTTGACCTTCACCTCAGTCCCAAGGTGCCTGAGTTGAGGACATGTGGTTAAGCCACAAACTGTACAAGTCCTTTTCTACAGTACTTTAGTTAGCGTTTTGTAGACAGATGAGAAGAAGACTGAAGGACTTTGTTTCCATCTTTTCCTTCTAGGTCTGGTAGACGTAAGACCATGACATGTTTTCTGATATTTGCAGGATTTTCCTGTGTATTTACCATGGTAAATGCTGGTAAGTATGTACAGCTGCTAAAGGAGATGTTTGTTCATTTGGATAAAAGCTGCCAGAACTTTTGAGTATTTTCACTGAGTATATCAAGGACTAAAGCCATATTCATAGAATGGCTTAGGTTAGAAGGGATCTCAGAGATCATCTACTCTAACCTCCCCTCCATGGGCAGGGACATCTCTCAACTAGACTTAGCTGTTCAAGGCCTCATCCAGTCTGAATGAGGCCTCCATATTAATTTATACCTCTGTCCTTCTGGGACTGGTCAAGGAGCAGTCAGAATTAGACCCTGCTCATTGACTAAGTTTGACTACAAGCCCTTGGCTCTTTGATGGTCAGACCAAGCTATATTGTTCTGTCTCAAATACTGATGCTGCTTTCATTTATCACTATTAAGCAGTTTACCTTCAAATACAGGATTTACTAACCAGGTTGCCATGCAGTTAGTTTGAATGGATCTTGACAGTATGGGATATCAAGCTTAATTTTACATTTGTTTTGGTGGCATTTAATATTTATAGAAATATGAACTAAGATTTTCGTGAGTTGGAAGCTTAATTCATCATTAAAAAAATCCCAAACCACTAAAAAGCTGGAAAAAACCCCACATACTTGGAAGTCAGAACTGCCATATGGAAGCCCCAGGGATCACAAGAAGCTTGCTGTCTTTGTCAGTCAGGTGCTGTGTTTTGCTGCACTGTGCAATTGTGAGCGTGGTATCATCAAGTATATTTCTCGTCTCAAAAGATGTCTGCATTGTAAGAAGGACACAGAGCTATTAGAGCGAGTCCAGAGGAGGACCACCAAGACAATCCAGGGGCTAGAACACCTCTGCTGTGGGGATAGGCGAAGGGAGTTGGGGCTGCTCAGTCTAGAGAAAAGACACTAGGAGGACCTTAGAGCTGCCTTCCTATACCGGAAGGGATCCTACACAAAGGCTGGAGAGGGGGTTTTCATAAGAATGCCAAGCATTAGGAAAAGAGGGATTGGTTTGAAGCTGAGGGAGAGTAGGGTTAGACTGGATGTTAGGAAGAAGTACTTCAGTACAAGGGTGGTGGGACTCTGGAACCGGTTCCCCAGGGAAGCTGTTGATGCCTCTTCCCTGGGGGTGTTCTAAGGCCAGGCTGGATGAGGCCTTGAGCAGCTGAGTCTAGTTGAGAGGCGTCCCTGCCTGTGGTAGGGCGGTTGGAGTAGATGTTCTCTAAGATCCCTTCTAACCTAAGCCATTCTGTGTTTCTTTGATATGTTTTCCAACACTGTCAGTGATACTCACATATGTTTGGTTTTGTATTTGCACTTTTTTCATTTTAAGTCATTTTCTTCTGTACTAATATTTTAGCTACTGAAATATCTGTTTAGATGACACTAATAAATACAATCACTGAGCAGCCACTTCATTTTTGGTTTTTTTTTTTTTTTTTTTTTTTTTTATTATTATCACTTCAATAGAAATACTTTAGTGTTTTGACTGAGGAGCACAAGCACTGAGTGATTATAAGGTAGCTTTGTATCGTGTTTATACTTCGGAGTTATAAATGCTGTGTGCCATTCATTTCAAATTGGTCTTGGGAAAGTCTTAGGTAAAGATGAAACGGAGCTAAAAATATCCCTTATTTGCTGTGCTTGTGTTCATTTAAGTCCTCAGACATTTTGTTTCTGCTTTTATTAAAAAAGTTCCTTTGTTTTTTCCAACAAGTTTGCTCATTGTGCTTCCTTCTTTAGATTTGTTTTAAAATATATAAAAAAGCAGCAATGATTGATAGAATAGGGTGAAAATTCCTCAAGAGTGGCTGGATTTCAGGAAGTCTGTGTTTTCCATTTGACTTGATTTTAACCCTATTAAAACATTTTCGCTCTGCACTGTGGTAAGAGCAAAGCTCATTCGTGGCCCAGACTGATCTGTGCTGCTCAAGTAGAAAGAAATTCAGCCCCAGGCATGATGAAGATGAGTCACTTTGGATGAATTAAGGATTACTGCATCTCTAATCTGACTGTCCTGTTATGAATGAGAACACTTGTATTTGTGTAAGTCTGCATTTTTCTGAGTGATTGATATTTAATTACAAGGGATTGAAACTCTTAATGAGATACTGGGCACTTGCCTTTCATGTCTGCGACCTTCACTCAGGTTCTAAATAACAATGCGAACTTGTGAATGAGAAGGTAATCCAAGTCATCTCCCCTGTGGAAGAAGCAAGAACATTTCTGTTCTTAAAGATGTGTACTGAATTTGAGATGACAACTCTCTCAATGGTTAAGTAAAACCACATGTATCCCTCAGCTCCCTCTTTCTTTATCACTTAGAACTGATCAGGTAATTTGCATATCAGATTAGAAGATGGTGAGTGGCAGTGGAGGGGGAATGGAGCTGGAATATTCTTTTCTTTCAAAAGCTGCTGTGAAGCAGGAAAGTATCTGTATTTTGTCTGCTTTTTGCTGTAGCAAGCAAAGGAGACTTCTAGTCTAGGGCTAACTAGATTTTAACTTTCATGCAGGTTCATCTGCTTGTGCTGAACAGCTGAGAACTTTTATGTGACTTGTATTGATATGCTTTCCGCTTGAATTTTGTCCTGGCTTTTGTTAACGTTGTGCATTTCCTTTTGTGTTGAGAACTAATCTTTCTTAGATCTTTTTTTCTGAAGTAAATTTAAAGAATCCTTCAGTTTCAAAAGTGCTGCTTAAGTGAACTGTTACTGTTGAAAAAGACAATTAAAGGGGACTCCACATAATGGCACTGCAAGTAACTCTAATGGCATTAATGGCATCAAAGCTTAGTCTCACAGGAACTCTTTCTAGGTGGTCTTAAACATCAGCACCATTTATTACCAATTTCCCCCATTTTACTTTTTAAAGATTATGCCTTACCAATAAAACTCAAATCCATGTATTTAGTAAAAACTAACTACTTTCTTTAAGCAGAGTCTGGGCTTACTTACACAAGGAAGCTGATGTGCAGTGAATTTCCAGTGTACTTCTAATCCCACAGTAATTCTCCACATGGCCAACTTTCAGCCTTCCCTGAGGGAGGAAATTGGAGAAGACAGTGCACTTTAAATTAATTCTTGAGCTTTTGAGTGCTCATTTCTCTGTCTAGACAGACTCTTTCCTCTATTTGATATTAAGACCAAAGCTTCCCAAGTGCACTAATGCTTCAATTTGAGTATGTGGATATGCAGTGTTCAATTTATGTCTCCCTGGGAAAGAAACAGCAACTTGCTTTAAAGCATGTTTGAGAATTACAAATCTCCTCTTCATTGCTTTGTGTTTGGTTGATGGAAGAAAATTAATTTCCCAGTTTTCTGATGACATCCAGTAGGGCTTTGAGGACCAGGTTCACACCTTTGTATCTGGCAACTGCATGTAATGTTCCATTTTTTATTGAGCAAAATGAGAACTTGAATAAAAATGTTACATCAGTTTTGCATGAATTAAAGAACTGCAAAAGCCTCACACTGGAAGAAATTAAATAAAGTTTCTAGACTTTGGTTTACATACAAATGAATTTCTGCTTCAGTTGAAATAGAATCTGCCTTTATCAGATAGGTGGAAGTGGAAATATTCAAGGGCAAAATTGAAGGCAATTGAGAAGCAATCAGACTTTCCCATTACTTAATCAACATCATTTGATCCAAGCTGAAACATGCTGAACTCAGTACTGAGAAAAAGAACCTGAAATACAGCTCCTCAGAGCATTCTTTTTTTTTTTCATGCTTAAAAAAATATACTGAATTCTCATCTTAGTGAAAGGAATGGTGCAAGCATAGCCATAGCTGAAACTGAGATGATGAAAGGCAGGTTTGTTTCAGATTTTAAAAGATGCACACTCCAGTTCAGCCAGCTAAACTCTCTTAGTAAACTGGCCTGCATTAGTGTTTTGTTTTTCCAATTGCAAAGCTATTGCATTTTAAATCACAACAGGATGTGCTTAGGGAACAAATAAAACTTGATTTACCACAATGGGTTGAGTTTAACCTAAGAAATTAATCAAGGAGGCTGTGTTGTCTGCTTGTGCTTGTCAGGTGATGCAGTTACCTGGGCAGGTGTTCTGACTGCTAAACTGGAAGCATTAGCCCTTCCCTTTAGAACTGTGGTAGTTTTGTACTTTCCCCCTAAAAAGGTCAGACTATTTTTTTGTTTCTAAACATAATTTTGTACATCTCTTCTTATGCTAGGTCTTCAAATAGTTGGGAAGAATTTGGTGCTTTTGTACTTGGAGTTGAAAAATGTACAGGTGAAACTCTTTGTATGGCAGCCTGTCAAAGAGGACTGGATGTTACCAACATTGTGTAAAAAGCAGTAAGAAAACAGACTTTATGCTTACAGCTTGTTTTGCCTTCCCTATAGGTCTGCTCCTCAGTCCCACTTTGTTAGCTTTGTGTGGAAAGATGCTGGTCAGCGCCGCTTTCAACATCGCCTATATTTATACATCTGAGCTGTACCCAACAATGCTGAGGTAATTTGACAGAGCTTCTGGGTAAATGAGAGTACTCACTATGCACAGTGATACTGATTGCTGCTGTGCTTACTTGTAATCATTTTTACCTGAAATACAAATATGTGTTGCCTTCTAATTAAGGCAGCTTTCCAGAGATTGAAAAGGCTTCTCCTATTAGTCACACATGTTGCACCAGTGCTCTTTCCTAGGCTGTTTGTGGCAACTTCTTCTAGGTCTGAATCCAGAATAAACACGTGAAAACCGACTTCTTGCACTGCAGTGCTAGGTGCCCTATTTCTCTTTTTTCATATTGTTTTTTGGGACTAAAGTTACATGGTGCAAAAAAACTCAAAAATAATGGTGTGATGGAAGTGTATACTACCAATCACACATACAGACTATACAGTAGGGACTGATACTGCAAAACTTGAGCCATATTGCACTGGTTGCTTAAGAGCAGCAATTACAATGATACTGCAAAACTTGAGCCCTCTTTAAATAAAGAGAGCAGGAAAGTTGAAAGTTGACAGGGAGCAGGAAGGTATCCTAGCTGGTAGATGTGTCCTGTATCACCGCACAGGTAGATAGGATGGTAATATAGAGCACTTAATTTTGGGACACTGAGAGCTTTGGGGAAAAATGAAAACCCGTAGGTGACTCCTTGGACTGGCTGGTGTTTGGTTGGTTGGGTTGTGGTGGGTGTTTTTTCCTTTCTTTTGGGCTTCACAAATTACCATGTAACAGATACTCCAAAGCTAAGACTCGGAATGCAGTTTTGGGGATAAAACTTGTGAGGGTGGAGGTAGATTGACACTAAATACTGAGCTTGTGATTCTTTGCACAGGTGTAGGTTTAATATGCAAGTCCCAAGCACACTGACTGAAATGAGGGGATATTTCCATTCTGCAAATAGCACTCACTGCATAGTGTATATGGATGCTTGTTAGCACATGCTTCCATCACATGGTTATTGTTTTTTCACCATGTAACTTTACCCCCCAATCAATAGTAGAAATGAGAATACTGGATGTAGGGGGTTTGTTTACATTCTCCCCATCTGAATTTTTGTATTCTTTAAGGCATCTTCCTTTCGTCGTCATTTTTGTCTAAGTGGATGGGGTTTGACTTTTTGTTGTCCCTTTGCTTTTCTGGAGTTGAGAATCAAGAGATTAAATCTGAAAATATTTCAATTTCTCAGGTTTTGCTTGTTTCACTGTATTTTCATGTTATGCTGACTACTTAAGTCCTACGGATGTTTGCTACAAAGTATGTGGCAGTTCACACCTAGCAGGAATTAAGAATACTGCCTCTGTGTGCTTGAAACTAAGTGTGATTAGGAATCTTTTACTTGGATTTTTTTCCTTTTAATTGAAAAAAAAAATCAAGTGAAGTTCTGTTTCATTTGAGAATCTGCCCTAATATTCTGGAAAACAAAAAACCACATCCTCCTCCCCAAAACCCCCCAAAAAATCAAACTAAAACCACCCACCCCAGTAACTTTGTTTCAAAGACTCAGACCTCCAGTGGAAAAAATGCAAGAATAAAGACAGTTTGAAAAATTGCCAACTTTACTAGACCACTCCTGTTTAATCATTTGGGAAACTGTTACATTAAACTATATGAAAATTCCTCACGGGTGAGGATGTGCACCTTTAAAAATGTTTGGCATCTGTGTTTAAAATAAATGTTTGCTATCTGGTACTTTCATTGCAAATACAAGCTATGGAAGAGAAGCAGTGATGGGTGTTTAAGCTGAAACATCAGCACCACCTGGTGGTCTTTGCAAAGCTGTGTGGTTACCCTGGCATTGTTCTGACAGCAGGGCTGAGGCATGCATGAGATGAGACATACCATGCAATGAGACATACCATGCAAAGGCAGTGGAGCAGGTGGAATAAACTCTTTTTTCCACTTGCTTGTTTTGCACAAAAAGTTAAAAGTTGTTAGTATCACTGATCCTTACTCAAGCCTACTGCTTTAAGCATGAGGACTGCTAGGCATATTTTAACTAGTATCTAGAGTAATGACAAATATACCTAGAATACATGCTAGAAATGGGCAAGTGCTACAAGCTGGAGAGAGTGTTCGTGCTTGGGCTTTTTCCCTTTTTCATGCGTCTTTAAAATGCCTGCTGGGGAGCAGGGGAAAAAAGGAAGTTAAAATAGAAAGCATGATTGCTGTGGCATTTTGAACAAAAAGGAAGGTTGTTTTTGAGAGCAAAGTGTAATCATAACTGTTAATATAGGTGTAAAAAACAACTTATGTTTTTAATGAGAAAATGTTTGCAGGATGAAATCCTTGTATATGATGGATGATATCAGAATGAGGTCATTGTGCTCAGGTAGCTTTGTAAATTTTATTTGCTTATTTTCATAGTGGGGAAACTTGTGTTTTTCACTTAATGTCTGTGGTGGGAGATAAATCTGTACTTAGAGATCAAAAGGGCGAGTATTTTCATTTCTTTGTGAGGGGCTCTTCGTAATCATTTCAGTTGATCAGCAATCCTCCCTGAGCATACCACAATTGTAGGGCTGCCCATGCCAACAGCAGAGAAGCTTTGAGATTTGTGTGTGGCTGCACCCTGCTCTTTAGGCAGGCATCACTTGCCAGTGATGCAGCTGGATGACTGCCATGTGGTACCTGTGGTTTGCCTGGCAGTCACAGGAAGACTAGGTGACTGGAGCAAAGACACAGGCTGATGTGGTTACCTTGATTGTGGAGCTGTTGTGGCTCAGTGCTGTGATTGATGGAATAGTAGCAGTACACAGAATCAGTTGGGCATAGTAGGTCTTCTAGTAAGTGAGGTGAAGGTGGGGCAGTAAGATAGGACAGGCAGGGGGTGCTCAGCTGTTGACAGTGCAGTAACTCAAGAGTTCTTCTTGGGTGATAATGTGTTCTTTTTCTGGGATACCATGCCAATGTTATGCAACTGCTTTAATTGTTTTTTGGAATTGAAATGACGCCATTTGCTTTATTGATCACCTTTGGCCTTAATTCATCTCAGCAGGCGCAAAAAAAAAAGGGTAGCCAGCAAACCTCTGGATATGGACAGACTTAGGGGCTGTGGGAAGATTGCTTCCATAGGAATGGTTCACACACAGACCAGTGTCTCATTTGTTCAGAGATTTTGTTGACAGGGGAGATGCTTGTGGGGTTTGGGTCAATGTTGCCTCAATGTGAGGAAGTGTGGGTTGCCATTTTCCTTTTCCCAGGGGAACTTGATGAGAGAAAAGTTTCCTTCATCTGTTTATTTTTACATCAAAGTCACTGAGTTCTCATCAGCTTCTCCATCATCTGTTTCCCTTAACCTGTGTAAAGGGCCATTAGGAAGGGATGTGCCGGTGGGTGGTTTTGGTATACTAGTGACCCATGTTGCCTCTTTGCTTGTCATCTTTAACCCTGTCACTGTCTTCCTGTCTTTGGAGAAGGACAAGGAAATGGGGTGGGCAAGAGCAGCTCAGCTTACGGGTGCAACTGAGGGTGGTGATGATGAATGAGAGGAAGCAATTGAGAGATACAGGGAGAAAAGGCCACCATGAACTGGTTCTTGCAGACTCGCTGATGGCTAGTGCCAGTGTCAGTCTCTGAAGGGGCTGCTAAATACTGTGTTTAGGAGTGGTCCAGAGATGGGAGATTTTTGCATTTGATCACAAAATGAAAGACTTCAGGGATTGTTGTCACTTTCATTGATGAGGATCATTGAAGAAGTTCCTGCTGTTCTAACTCATGCTTTGATTATTGTCACAGTCTAGGTGGGATTGTTCTAAATTTGTGTGAAAGTTGGAAAGTGCAGAATTCAGCCTGTCTAGTGATGTTTTCAACTTCACACTGGCAAAGAGTTATTTTCTGTTTGGAGTTAAGTGCTGACTTCCCATCTGTGCTACCTGAGGTGGCGGAAGAGGAGCTGCTATGGCTGGCCACAGCTGGAGGTAGCATTCAGGATCATCTTTCTCAAGATCCTGCCAAATTTTGGAATCATTCCCCATCCAATACAGGGATGTACAGTTAAATTGCCCTGTGACAGGTTGGGAAACCTCTGTGTGTGTGTTTTCAAAGTTTTGTGAAGCATTGTACAACAGGTTGACTTTGTTAAGGTTTAAAAGGATGTCATTTACTTTGCTAGTAGCAGCACCTTGTGGAAAACCTTTGGAGTAAATGCTGGAGGTCTTTAAACCCCCTTGTTTTAATAAAGATGACTTCAAGCAAAGGCATAAACTGGTTCTGACAGAGTCACCACATGTAAATGAGTGATTCAGTTGTGTATTCTGAAACTACAGATCTTTAATCCTTTAATGTTTGAAACAGAAATGCTGGCTTGGGTGTCTGTTCCATGTCCTGCAGATTTGGGGGCATTTTGGCTCCATTTGTGCCATCTATGGTAAGATCACTTTCTACTTTTTATGTAACTCAGATTTATTAAATTTTCTCACAAGCATTTTACTGGTTTTGGTACCACATATGCCCATATTCCTTAAAAAAAAAAAAAAAAAAACAGTAAACAACAAAAGGTCAACTAAATCAATTCAAGAATTGATGAACAAGATGTTTAAAAATAGCTTCTATTTTATTGTCTGTAAATCATCCGGTGTTCAGTGTTGTGTGAAAATTTCATGTCAGGGAAATGATTGTCCTGTAATGCATTCAGTACAGCTAAAGCTTCCTCAGTGTCTGATTTTTCAGGCATATAAACAAAGTTTTCATATGAAACTATTTCTGTGGCTTTCTCTGTTCTAACACTGTATGGCAGTTGTACAGATTGCAGGAGTGAGGTGTGGTGGTCTTTTGCTTTTCTCTGCAGTTCATATAGATCATATATTTTAAGAGCGGGAAGTAATGCTGGGGTTTTACCATGGATTTTTAATTTCAGAAATCTCTTAGTCCTTCTGTACCATTTGTGGTATTTGGAATCAGTGGACTGTCAGCTGGATTCCTGACTCTCCTTCTGCCAGAAACGCTAAACAAGCCTGTTGCTGAGAATATTGAAGATCTCCAGAGCCCCAAATACCAACTGCTTAAAAATGAAGAGCCAGAGTAATTTACTTATTTATTATAGCTTTGCATTATTTCCCCTTCTCTCTTATTCAAGCTGCTTTGGTGCATATTGCTTAGGTTGTGCATGAATGATCGTATGCATGAAGTTTTTTTAAAGCTGTGTAAACTGTTTTTCAGTAACTAATTTTCTTCTGTCTGACAGGCAAACCAGTTAGAAGACAACAAGTTTCAGAAGGCCAGTCTGTGGTGGAAAATGAATCCTCTGTTGAGAAGGTGCTATAACAGTTGAAGGAGAGAGTCTCAGTATGTGTGACGGAAAATGTTGGAAGACTCATGTATAATGCTGTTTGTAGTATGTTTGAACAGTTTTATGTGGAAGCAAATTGAGAAGATGGAAAAAGTTGATCAAAGTTTGTAAGAAAAAAGGTGACAAATCTGTGCATTAATTTAATGACTTAAAAGCATGCTTCGAATGTTTGGGCTTTTCTATGGCTTCTACAAATGGAGGATTAATTTATTTTACAGCATGTAATGCTTAGCTTCAGATGAAGCTCTAATGTTGTAATTGAAGTGTATAATTTAAAATTTAGATGGCCTTATGTATTCAGGCAAGCAGTAATTGTGACAAGTATAGGGCATCCTGTATATGCTAATTTTCTCTACAGGTTTTCATTTTGCCTCTGAATTACGGTATACCTCACGGTGTGAAGAGACCAAAGGTATTTGCAGTTGTTTGCCTTAGTATGTCTAGCATAAGAAACCTGAACAGAAAAACTAAAAGGAAAATAAATGGATTTTGCTGTGGGAGTAAATAATTTTTTTAATGCAGTTATATGTGTAAAGATAAAGATAACGTGATATTGAAACATGATGTCAGGCCTTTAAGAGCTGATGAATGGAAGGATGAATAACCTTTTAGACAAGGTTATTCAAGTTATAGGTGTTCATGTAGAGCTAGAAATTATTGAACATGAGCCATATTGTATAATATACATCATAATGTGTGATCCATTACATTTCACATATGAATTGGAAATTCCTGCAAGGGGATGTGTGTTGGTTTAAGAGAGAATATGTTGCAGTAGATGCATCACAAATACTCCGTTTTCTTTCACGGTCAACACAATTTTGTAATAAAAAGAAATTTGTTTAACATCTGTGTTGAGTGCTGCTTTCTCCAGGATGTTTACTCAGAGTTTTTGAAGAATACTTGTATCATTTTGATTCTGGCCCTTTGTTGAATACTTTTGATTAGAAAAGGTTACTGAAAGGCCTCTGTATTTTGAGCAAGTTCCATAGTTAATGGTTGTGCAAATGAACACCCCCCAATGTGTGCATGCATGTGCACACACAAAAACACACGCTGCTTTCTCTGTCTAGATGCCTCACTGAAATCTGTGCTGTGTCCATGCCTGCTTTACAAATATCCTGATCATGTCCCCAAGAGGTGACAATCACCAGGCATTCAAAAGGAGCTATAAGTAATGTTGACATACAGGTAGATTGCACATGCAGTTACTTTACTTCTGGGGCTGAAGCTTGATGACAAGGAACCCATAGAATATGCTGCAAAACGGTTTTCTGATCATTTATTTGGTCAGCATTTTGGTCATGTTTTGTGAGGATTACAGTTGAGATTGTGGAGTCTCTTTCTCTGGAGACATTCAAAACCTGCCTGGATGCTTTCTTGTGTGGCCTGCCCTAGGTGATCCTGCTCTGGCAGTGGCTTTGGACTGGATGATCTCTGAAAGTCCCTAACATTCTGTGATTCTTTACATTGTATTAATGCTCATAACTGTAGTGACTGATTGTACCTCTTCAAAAGATAATTGGGTCAGTGGGGATATGGTAAACCTAGTTTTGGTACTGTTGACTTCTTTTTTTTTTTTTGTTACAAAAAATAAAATTTAATAAGAAATAGAATGATATAAAGTTGTATTCCCAAAACAGAGATAAGACTCTGGACCATGAGGATTGTAAAGCACCATTATGTGATGGGAGTCTGTTTCTCTCTCCTAATGCATATATCAGGCTGTCTCAGTGCATTTTCCTTCTGCCTCTTATTGCACATTATGTGGAAAACAGGAAACAAAGGTCATGTACATTTTAAACATGCCTATTTTTCCTTTACATGGATTTAATTAATTCTCTGTCTTATGAATTCAGTGGATTGAAGACTAGAAAGTGGTGTGTCCTGAGAAGTTCATGATCTTTTCAGCAGCCCTAGCATGACTCATATCCTAGGCTGCATGCAGAGGAGCGTGGACAGCAGGTCGAGAAAGGTGATTCTTCCCCTTTACTCTGCTCTTCTGACACCCCACCTCAAATACGGCATCCAGTTCTGGTGTCCTCATTGTATGAAGGACACAGCTGTTAGAGCGAGTCCAGAGGATGGCCACAAAGATAATCCAAGATCCAGAACACTTCTGCTATGATGATAGGCTGAGCGAGCTGGGGTTGTTCAGCTCAGAGAAGATTCTGGGCGCATCTTAGAGCTGCCTTTCACTACCTGATGGGAGCCTACATTAAGGCTGGAGAGGGACTTTTCATAAGGGTGTCTAGCAATAGGACAAGGGGGAATGGTTATAAGCTGAGGGAGGGTAGGTTTAGACTGGATCTTAGGAAGAAGTTCTTCAATATAAGGGTGGTGGGATTCTGGAATAACCTGCCCAGGGAGGATGTGGATGCCTCCTCCCTGGGAGTTTTCAAGGCCAGGTTGGGTGAGACCTTGAACAGCCAAGTCTAGCTGGGAAGCATCCCTGTCCATGGCAGGGAGGTTGGAGTAGATATCTAAGGTCCCTTCCACCCTCAGCTGTTTTATAACTCATAGCACCTGCAGCTCATTTTATGAGCAAAAGCCAGTGTAGAGGCTGGTTTGGTACTTCATCTCTAAGATCCAAAAAAGAATATTGATGGAAACAGACTTCCATTTCTGATTCTTATGTTTTCAATTCAATTTAACACCTTGTTTGACTTGTTTTGTTTTGTTTTACTTCAGATATTTTTGCTGAATGTTGCTTTTGCTGGATAGAAAGATGATGTTGGGGGGGGGGGGGGGGGGGAAGGCATTTAGGGAAAACATTTGCAGCTTCATCAGGAATATTTTCAGTTGGGTTATTGCATCTCATGGGGTCCTAAAGTTAAGAAACCAGCTGTGTCTTTCATTAATATTTATGTCACAGCAAATCAGAAAAGGCTGTATTTTTTGTCAAGTAACTGCTTCTCTGAAATTTTCCTTTAAAGCTTTTGGCTTGGTAGAATTAGAAAGTCTTCACTTACAGCAACTCTTTTCTCCTTTATTTTTAATGAAGACAAAATGGTTTTGGGGAGGAACACCCTAATAAATTCTTTAGTCAGTGTGGTACTATTATTGCTTTTCATTGCTCTGTGTAAGGAAGGAAGGGAGCTGAGTTACTTTGTGTGGCTTAATTATACACATTAGGTCACAATCACCATCCTTAAGTATCACTTTTAGCTCTTCCCCTGTGCTTTATTTGTGTGTAGAAATTTGATTATAATGTTGCATCTGCACTGTTCATCTGTTTCTGTGTTAGAACAATGTCTTCAGTGCTTTAGCACTTAGTTGTGAAATTGCCTTTATTTTTCTGTTTTTAAACTTTGTTTGAAGTTTGAAGTCTTTTTAATTCAGCATTTGAGAAAGTTCTGCTGTTTTCAGGATTTTTTGTTGTTGTTTCAGCTGCATATCTCAAGGTTTAAAAGAGGAAAAAAATGAGGAAGTTGGAAGTTGTCTGCTTTTCACTATCCTGAAATACATCTGTGATACTCAGAGACTGTCCAGAAAAGAAGTGTGAACTTTTTTACACTCCCTTTCTGTGTTCCTCCTTTAATCTTATTGTGCTTTGCCCTAACAGGCACTGGGTTTTTTTGTCTTGGATGGTAAGAATACTGAGCAGAGGTGAATCTTGAACATTCGTTTATGCCACTTATGTTTTAATGCCATTTCCCTGTCACTAGGCAATATTTATCTTTTAATGCTTGGTTAGGTTTTCCTAAGTCCCAGTTTTCTGTTGTCAGAGGAAGAACGTCAATTCTAAATACAGAAAAATATTTTTCCATTGTTGCTTCAGATCATCCCACCTTTTGTTTCACATTCCACAGCTCTCCTGTTGATTGACTTGACATGGAGAAGCAACAGGGATTCAGCTGAATCTACATTTTCCTGGCTGGTAAACATCCCTGCTTTTTGTCATGTGGCAGTGATATCCACCCCCACTCTCACATACAATGTGAAAAATCAGGTCAGGTATAACAGCAGGGCTTGAGATAAATTTTCTGGGAAGCAAACTTTGCCCAATATCCATCTAAAGCTCATCTCCGTGATCTTTTTCATTATCCCATTTGATGTTTTATCAAAGCTGTTTCTTCCTTTGTTGGAGCACTGTAAGTTATTGCTTGAAGTGAAGGCTATGTATTTGTTTTTAGAGTTTATCCACTTAAATCTGAGCACAGCGAAATACAAATAATCCTATGCTTTGTTGACTAATACTCTTGCAGCTAAGCAGGGGAGAAAGGAGTAGGTGAACTTTTCACACTACCATCTGTAACCAGCTGGTTCTGCCATTCAAGCTTCAGTTTGCTTGAGGCAAAAAACTGTATTGTGTATTGCAGCATGCAAGACATACATTTCATTTCTGTGTAGTGAGTTATCAGCAGTTCATTGGAAAGGTCATCTTTTGTAGTATCACTTGCTACAGGAGACATAAAATTTCCTAGAGATAATTTTTGATAGATGCAATTATTCCATTAGAGCTAACTGTGTTAAAAGAGTGGACAGATGTACAGCTGCAGGCAAACTATATGTAAATCTGGGATGATCTTTTCTTGTACTAGCACAATTTCTTTGTAGCAAGACTTCTGAAACTGAAGAAATGTGTGGGCTGTGATGTGCAGTAGGAGTACTGTTTGTGATCACCTGAGGAGGGTGGTAGATCACAATAGCTGGAGATGCTTGTGAAGGAAAGGGAATGTAGCAGAACAGTAGCAGAGCAGATTTGGGCATCAGTTTCCAATTCCTGCATTCTTGTGTCAGGATCCTGAATTATGCTAGGCTCCTGTTAAACTGATATGAAATAGTTGCAGTATTTTCTGTCCTAGATAGGTTCTAGCTCCTCTGAGTAGCCTCTTGGTTTAGGAAACAGGCTGGTATCGGGTGAATAAATCAGAAAGCAAACATGTTACAGTAATTTTGATAGCCTGTCAAAACACAGTATGGCTCTGCCAGGACTGGTTCGACTCTGGATTCCTACAGTGGTCCAACAAGATTCAAAGCTGTGCAGGCAGGTGGCCTTCAACTGCTTAAGTGCCATCTTCCCATGTGATAACCTAGTCATGCTAATGACAGATAAGGGTGAGTAGAATGGCTGAATGTAACTTTTTCAACAGCTTCAATCACTTGGGCTAGAAATGTTTTTCACTGGGCTTTTGTCTGCCAGGTAGCAGCACTGCTGACATTCAGCTGGCTGTATTTAAGTGTCTAGAGCCATCTCAAAACCTGCTTGTAACCAGCAGCTTATCTATTTTAGAATAGTTGGCTGCTTGAGGGAATGATCATTTCTCCCAGTTCCTTACTTGGAGGTAACTTTTTACTTTTGACATGGTAGTTTTTTAAAAAGAAACAACAACAACTAAACAAACAAAAAGAACCAACAAAAAGTCCACCAAAATAAAACCACCAATAAAGCCCCACAACCCCTCCTCCCTTCTCTCCTTCTTACCCCCTGCCCTCAATTAAAGGATTCCCCCTTCTCCCTCTAACACCACTCCCACCTTGCCAAAAAAAACCACATCAAGCTCACCCCAATACAGGTAAAAGCAAGTTTTGGAAATGCAAAAGCATGGAAAAATCGATTTAGGCAGCAGATAGTCATCTCTGTTGAACAATGTATCTCAGAAAAGTAGAATTGGCAGCAGCAATGCTCCTGCAATCATGGTCTTGACAAATTGCTGTGGATCTGATTTGACTTTATTATCTCTTAATCCCAGTGGCTTACCAGGAGGGAAGGGGAAATAATTAATAATGACAGTTTTTAGTTAAAGTTAATTTGTCGTTGGTGGACCTAATTGCATGTTCCAGGTGTTCATCAGTTTAGGAAGACAATATTTAACTATCAAATGTTCCAAATACAATGTGGTTAATTAAACATGATTAAACTGGGTTTAGAAATGTGCAACTAAGTATATGTAGTTGTTTGTGGTGAGTTTATGGGATGCATCATGCAAGATGTACATGATTTTTTTAAAAAATTGCTTCTTTAAGAGACTACCTTATGCTTTTATGTTAATATAAAAGTATTTACAGCTTGCTGTGGTTTTTAAGACAGAAAGATGCTGTGGAGAATTTGTAGTGAGATACTGAATTAGCAGATCAGTTATGAGCCACAAAAAAGATGGGAGTGGGACAGCAGAACCTCTTCAGAATTTGCACCCCAGTGGTGTAAGTCTTGTGGGAGCTGGTAAAAGTTGGTGGTTCTTTGCTGCCTGCTCTTAGACCAGAAGGTTTTGATACAGTGAGATCAGTGTTCATTGGGTGCTCTGGCTTGTTGGGCAATCCTTAACATTTGTTTTAGAGCAGATGTTTGGTGAGAGAACAAGGTATGTACTAGTAGGTTGAAAGCCTTTGAGAAGGGTCTCTGCACCTTTCCTGGGTGCTCTGGCTCTTGTGGTGGCTTTGCTGCAGATGGAGATGTCTCCTGAAGAGAAGTCGGTGTGAAGCGTGAGGCACCACTGATGGTGTCTCGATCCGGAGAGGGAAAGAGATTGAGGTTTTTAATGAATATTCCCGTGCTGTGAAATTAGAGGCACAAACGAGGCCAAAATATCAACAGCTAGACTATTTATTACATAAATAAAGTGGAGGGATCAGAATAGGAAGAGAGAGAAGAAAGGGAGAAGAGGGAAAGAATTATATTACCACACCCCTCACCCCCCAAGACAGTTTGAGTCTGTGGAGGAAAGGTGCTGCAGGAGATGTTGGGTCTGTAGAGGAAGGGTGCTGAGGCTTTGGCTGTAGAAGGGATGAGGTCCTCTGGGCAGCTTCTTCAGCTCCATGAGTTGCAGCAGGCGGAACTTAGGGCACGGAGAATCCAAGATCCATTGTGTTGGCCCCGGGATGTTTCCAGCATATGGTGCTGTTTGCTTTCTTCTGCATCTTGCTTCTCCAATTTTCTCCTCCAAAGCCAGTAGCTGCTCCAGTCTTTTATACAGTTTTTTAGGCCTTAGGCAAGTGTCCAGGTGTTGTTCCCCAGGATATCGTTCTGGGAAATCATCTTTAGGTCCAGGTATCTTTCCCCAGGAAATCTTTCTGTGTACTCAGGTGAGTTTGGGCAGCCACTGGATGGAGGGGGAAGGCCTCCGCCTCCTCCTGCTCCATCTAGCTACCCACACACTCTTTTCACATCAGGAACCATTGTCCTTTCCTGGGGTATCTGATGGCTGGAAATGATCTTGTCCTGAAGGTGTGAATGCTGGGCCCTTGGGCCATTGTTGTAGGCCAGCTGCAGTCCCGTGAGCAATGTTATCTTTGCACCTTCCAAGAGTCCTTCCAGTGGCTCTGCCCAACGCACATCAGCTATTGTCTGGACAAACAGCAAGTGATTTTATCTTTGAGTCACCAGGAGAGACAAGCTTTAGTCTCTCACAGATGGTTATGAGGGAGACTTTAGAGCCACACTCAAGTGCTGATTTAAGTAACTGCGGTGTGTCATTTACAAGCCTCTAAGCCCTCTCTCCTCGCTTTCCCTCTGTTTCCTGCCGAGGCCGGAACAGCCTGCGCGGCCCTCAGCCCACCGCGTCGGGGCGGCCGCGGCCGGGGAACGTGACGTTGGGCTGCCGCCCGATGCGCCCGGCCACAAGATGGCGCTGGGGTAATGACGCAGCGGAGGAGCGTCAGCGTGCTCCAGCGGAGGCTCCCACCGGCTCCCACCCTTCTCTGTGCCTTGGAGGTTCTGCTGTTGTTCCAGGGTAGTGTAAACCCTTGTGCCTTCATCAGAACTTAAATTATGGCATGGGCTCGGTCTGTGTGTTTGGGTTCTGTTTCGATCAGTGCCTGGTAGCATCATTATAAAGTCTTTGTCCTTTAGGGTTAATTCCTGATGTAATTTAATTACGGATACTACTTTTGTTAGGAAAACTGTGTACTGCATTGTGCTTGTAACAAGAGCTACTTTAATCTCTGATTCATGTTGAGACTCAATTTATTTTGAACCGTGGAGAAAGAAGCAGTAAGAAAAATAGGAGTTGGTGCAGGAGAGGGTTGTAATGGCTTCATGTGGGAGATGTTCCCAGTGCCCAGGGGTGTCAGGCAGGCCTGGCGGGAAGGCTGCTGTGCCCCTCAAACAGGGAGGGCCTCTGGGGGCCATTGTGAGCCTCTGCCCTGGGCCGTGAATGGGCTCCTCATCCCAAAACAGCCAGTGCTCTCCTTTGTGGAGGGCCTAGTGTGATGATGAGTGACTTCAGCTTTTCGGGATTTCCTGTGACATTTACCTATTTAATAATAAAATGTTGGGTTGTTTTTTTTTGGTTGGTTGGTTTGGTGTGGTGTGGGTTTTTGTGTGTGTGCTCTAGAGTAGAAAACATTCAAGCTGACTATGGATTAATGTAACAGAGGTAGCTACATCAAGGCTGCTTTCTAATATGGAATGACCGGGTGGTTGGCGTAGTGGAAAACAATCTTTCCTGCTTAAATATCTATACTTGCAGTGGTCATAGACACACCATGATCCATCAGGTCTATCCTAACAGGTTTGCTTATCACTGTCTGAGATTTGCGGAGCCCAGATGCTCTAGTAAACTTTGAGTTCATTCTTACATGTCTGAGTGTTCATGAGAATGTAAGGCTTGTTTACTGAGGGATGTGTTTTGCTTGTCCTATGAATATCCTGAAATTAAGTTCTTCCTTTGCGTGCAATTTCACAACCATGCAAATGAAAATGTGGCAACAACTGGAAATCCACAGTAATATTGGGCAATTAAGGTAAGAAATCATGCTCTTTTCTCTGTAGTCATCACTGAGCATTAGCCTAATTATTAGTAATTAAATCAAATTAACACCAATAAATACTTCTAAATAGCTTTAGTGATTAAAATCTATTTTATCTTGACGCTGCTGTTTTATTCTCATTTTGTGTGCACAAATAAATACCAGAATGGGAAACTTAATTGAAATTTGTGCAAACATCTAGTACCAGTAGGATATACAGGAAATATTAAAACTGCAATGGATTTATAACTGTCCTGGGTTTTCCAAAACCAGGAGAGCACTATGTGAGGTGAGGTTGCCTTCATTTTCTTGTCCCGTGTTGAAATTGAATTTTGCATTGAGTTTTTCTGTCCTACCCCAGAAAATTGCCTTGGCTGTCAAACACAGCATTGGGGAGCAGTGTGGTGAGGTGAGTGTCTAGGCTGGTAAGGCCTTCTGTTTGGGGAGAACAGACCTTCCCTCCCAAGCTGTGGATAGTCCAGAGATGGCCCTTGGGTAGGGCAGGCTTTGCATTTGTCCCCTGGCCTTGCTGGGTTCATGTCTTACTATCCGTTGCTAGAGAAGTCGTTTCTGTTCAATTAACATATTCTAGGTACAGTTAGTTGTTCAAAGAAACTAATGGTGAATGTGGGAATGGCTGGGAGATCAAAGTGTCAGGATGGGTATAGTGCCAGCTCTGAATCAGGGCTTTTATAGGAGGAAATGGAAAAATGTGAAGAGGATGGTCAGTATTTCCCTGCCACCTTTATATTATCGTTAGCAAATAAACAAACAAAATCTCATGACCCTAAACAAAAAGAACCAGGCCTGAGGGCAGCCACAAACTCTGATTTCCCTTTAGCCTGTTTCTGAGTGCCTCTGTTTTCAGGCTGATGAGTGACCCTGAGATGAACAGTGATCAGTGCCAGCAGGCTCTGTCAGCCTGAGTGTAGGACAAGTGCGTGTTTGCATGGATATGTGGCTGCCTGTGACACCCACAGTGTGTTTGTGTGGCTGCCTGTGACACTTGCAGTGTCTGCGGTGGTGCCCATGGGAGTGCACTGTGCACAAAGCACAGGGACTTCTCTGGTCCCTGCTGCTGTGCTCCTGAACCAATGCTCTGCCTAGTGGAGCTCCTGATATCCCTGTGCCTGGTGCTGGAAATGGCATCAAGTGTTTAATCTTTTTTCTTGTGTCTTTTCTTCAGCAACTATTTACAATTAAATAAAAGGGGATGAAAATAGAATTCTATGCTGTGCCTCTTAGGCAGTTTCATTCGTCTCTCTGACAAGGCTAAAAGAGCAAAATAATATTGACTAAGTGTCTGGTCCTTACTTAAGTGGTCTTGAAAGTTAATCAATCCACTTATGACTCAAACAATGTTAAATTTTCAGTTCAAAGGGACTGGGGAAAAATTCATCTAGCTTAAAGAAGATGGCAGGGATGGAAGCAAACTATGAGGAGCTTGTTTGCCTATGCCCTGATGGGATTAAGGTGGGATATTGTACTGCCACACAGATGATGTTTTCTGTGTATTTAATTGACCATCGCAGCTTGTGAACAGTCTCTTCGACTGTTACATCAAACTTAAAGTAATTTGAATGAATTTGGGGAAAGAACAGGAAAAAAGGCAGAAAAGTGGGTTTTCTTTTTGTGCTTATTAACACAGATGTATAATTTGGAGGCTTTGTTGAAGAGCATTAAAATGCATAGACTTCTAATGGAACTGCAAGAGAAAATTCATCCCTATGACTTACCTGTTGCTGAAAATTTGTTCTTAAAAAATGAAAAGGAATGTAAAAGTCTCTGACCTACAGACCATTCTGGGTGCTGTAACTCACATCAAAGCAGAACTAGGTAGGAAGAAGTCTGGCCTCTTTTTGCATAGGTTTTGTGCAGCTGTAAGGAGATTTGGCTAGCTTTTTAGAAAGAGCCTTGCCTTGTGATGTTGTGCTTCTGACAGTAATATGGATGAGGGCTTCATCTCTGGTGGACTCTCAGCCTGAGTGTGAGCCACAGACCTATTACCACACTGAGATGCAAGGATGGTTATTTTCATTTAGGTCGCTTATTAATTGTAGATATTAGCAATATTAAGGTTCTCTGTTTCTGTTAATACACATATGGTATATGCATGGTGGCAGATTTAGATGGTTTTCATTTGGGAGGGGGTTTCTGTGCTAAAAGCCCCAAAGACAAACACTGTCGTAGCCAGCCACATTTTTCTGCATGAATTTTTAACCCCCATCAGGGAGACTGTTTATCCAACCTGGAATGCATCACCTGCTCTGGGTAGAGAGGACCTTTCTGTCTGACCTTTGTGATCCCCCTAAGCGGCTGGTGTCCTGTCCTGTCAGGATGGCAGCCCAGCTCTGCTGGTGGCAGTGCCTCACCTCTGCTCTGGAGAGACATGGCCAGCTACTTGAGAATTAACAAATCTCCTGGTATTTTTGGTCTCTGATTTCTACTACCCTGTAACTTCATTATATACAGTGAAACTGTGAAGCAACCATGGGATGGGAAAGAAAGGTCTGAAAATGTGGCTTTTGAAGGGACTCCTATTGACACAGGCTTGATCTTTGCTTTAGTGCTTTCAAAATGAAATATCTGCTCTTGCCTCACTCTGCTTCTCTGTTCTTAGAATCATATAATCATAGACTGGTTTGGGTTGGAGAGGACATCCAAAGGTCATCTAGTCCAATCCCCTGCAGTGAGAAGGGACATCCTCCACCAAATCAGGTTGCTCATAGCCTTGTCAAGCCTGGCCTTGATTATCTCCTGGAATGGGGGTCTCAACTACTTCCCTGGGCAACCTGTTGCAGTGTTCCACCACCCTTATGTTAAAGAACTTGTTCCTAACATCCAATCTAAATCTACTCTTCTCTAGTTTCAAACCACTGTACCTTGTCATATCACTCCAGGCCTTTGTAAACCGTCCCTTGGCAGCTTTCTTGTAATCCCTCTTCAGGTACTGGAAGGTTTCTCTTAGGCCTTCCCAGAGCCTTCAGGCTGAACAACCCCAGCCTGTTCTCGTAGCGGAGGTGCTCCAGCTCCTTCAACATTTTATGGCCCTCCTCTGGAGTTGCTCCATCAGGTTCATGTCCTTCCTGTGTTGAGGGCTCCAGTTCCTGATGTGTGGCTTTACCTGACGGGTTGGATGCATGTGACAGGTGGATTAGTGTTTATAATCTTGCTCGTTTAGAGTGTGCAATCTTCTTTCTTCCCCTTGTCTGGAGAAGCTCCCTCCTTGTTTCAGCAAGCTTTGATGGTGAGGTTCTGATGGTGCTGCTGTCTGCTGTCTTATGGGCAAGGTCTTTTCCTTCAGATTTCTGGGACCAGCTTAGTTGTGGAGAAATTACAAGGTGCTTGCTCAAAGCTTGCTAAAACAGTGGGGGAAAAGGAGGTGGAAAAAAATACAATAAAATGCATTAAAACCTTGAAGAAACTGCAGTGAAACCACTTAATGATAGGGGAAAGTGCAACATTAAAGATGAAAGAAAATTACTTGAGAACACAAAGTTTCCATAAATTGGGTGTTGATGCATGAGCAGGTTTGTGAAGCCTTGCTCTCTGCTTCAAGTGCATGGTTAATGAATAAAACCTTGAGACTGTTTTTGTTTAGCTCTGATTATTGCCAGCTTTGTCTGTGCAGGAGAGAGAGGGGAAAAAAAAGGCAGCTTACTGTGGGAGGTAGTGAAGGTGAGCAAGAGTGGGTGTGTGACAGTTTGGCCTTGTCCTCTTCAGCACCAAGGCAGAGGAGGGTTTTTGCCCTTGATGTCTCCCAGTGGTTCGTGCTGCCTATGCACACAAGCACTGCTGCTTCCTAGTTAGTCCTTAAAATAATGAGACATGATCACATGCCCAAGAGAGCATCTGAAGACTCTGCATGTCTGTAGTCCTTACTTTTGTCTTTGGGAATACACAGAGTGCCCGTGACCAAGGGCAGCAGTGGGATTGAGGGGGAGCTCTGTGAGAAGAGGCCAGGATTTCCTTAGGATGGGCATGACTATTTCTGGAAACCCTGTGGCTGGGACCTCCTGAGCCTCTCATCCCCACTGGTGGCAGCTCAGGAGCAGGAAAACACTGCCAGGAGTGCAGAGAGGTGGAAGAGCTGCAAGCGAAGAAGTGTGGCTAAGGTGGAGAAAAGTAGGCACGGGAGAGTATTTTGTTTCTTACCATACAAACCTACTTTAGTTAGTAAGAAATTAATTTTCCCTGAAGTGAATCTTTTCACCTATGATGGTAATGAGTCAGGGATCTCCTTGTCTGTGTCTGTACCTTGATCCATGAGCTTTTTAATTCTATTTTCTCCTCTGCCTTGTGAAGAGTGGGAGAGTGGCTAGGTGGGCATCAGGCAGCCAGCCATGGTCAACCTGCCACAGAGAAATACTTAACTGTCTTCTAAAACTTAACAGTAATGGGCTTCAGAAGAGGAGGTTCTGGTACTGGCCACTGCTGGGACCTCTTGTGCTCCACAACACGTGTGGTCACAGGGAGCTGCCTCCTGAGGCACTGTTCTCTGTGTGTCAGGAATCAACATGCAAATTGTATTGTGTAGGAGCCTGTATACACACTCAGATATTGAATTATCACCCCTGAAGCAATAACTGGATTCCTTGCATATACATTAGTGATTTTTTTTTAAGTACTTTTTTTCCTTTTAAATTTTCTTTTTTTGCAGCAGGTGGGTTTAGGTCAGAGTTGCACTGGCTCTGGCAGGGGAGAGCGGCAAGGAACTCTCTGAAGCTCCCCAGGGGTGCAGCAGAAGAGATGAAGGCCCTGCCAAAAATCATGTCAGACTAGTAAGGCTAGAGAAAGGAGTTAGGAAGTGCACAGATGCTGTTTGCCATAAGGGTTTGCATGTTTGAATATGCACCATTCACTTACACAAGGGACCTCAACCATTGCAAGGCCTGAGCTTCAACCTGGCATGTTTCTAAGCTTCACCCATGCCAAGTTTGGTGCCATTTCTGTAGGGTTTGGGGGCGTGTGTGAGAGCAGGATGCAACCACTCTCATAGAACAAGCACAAAACAGTTAAATATTAATTGTGAAAAGAACAATCCTTGCTGTTGCCTGATTTGAGATGGCACCCCGGTATCCAGGGGTGTGCTGCAGCTTTTGCTTGGAAATGGAAACACTTCATCAGAGAGTGCTTTTCACAGGAACTGCAGGTGGCAGTAGGAGCTAAGTTTTACGGGGAGGGGCGTGTTAGTATTAAATGTATTTTCTTCACAGTGGCTTGGCATATGGCAAAAGTTTGATACTCTGCAGAAGCCTTCTCTTAAAGTCAGCACTCCTTGTTTTTAAGGACTTCTCAGCTCCTTTTCGGTGTAATATTTTCAATAACTGTAATGATACAGTTGGGATGCCTTGCACTGCTTTTCCCTGGGGTGGATTTCTGGTGGTTGTTTTGCAGCCTTAGCAGTGGTCTATGAATGCTCCTTGAATTCTGCTTATATACTGAGTTCTAACTGGGAAAGTAACTTAAGTGGTATATTACTTAGGTTTACCACAATCAAAATCACACCTATTCGAATGTAAGAAGCAGGCGAATTGGCGTACATTGACCATAGGACTCCAAAGTCCTGTGTTATACAGAAAAACCTTGAACAGATTGGAATGAACTTAAATATAGGAGATTTTGTCAATCTTGCTGGTTTTTAGTCATTGAGGACGCCTTAATTCAAGGACTATCAAAGAAATAATGAACAGACTGTTGTCCCTCATGCTGAGTGTAATTTTGGCTTAGGAGTTACCTGTCATCTAGTGCTTCTGCTTTTAGGATACGTAGATTTATTTGTCTAGTTCAATCAGAATAAAGAATGTACTTGTGTTTATTGCATGCCATGGGGAACTTGCAAGAGACAGTGTGCTGAAGGGAAGGGTGGACTTGTGTGGTTCAGGCAGCTCACTACATGAACAGAGGCATGCACAGGTGTTTTATGTACCTGTAGTTTATAAGTTACACTGCACTGGATGATGATTAAGCTGGTAAAACTTTCCAAAACACTTAAGACTGCTATTTCTGAGTTCTGAGGTGAGGCTGAGTGCAGAGGAATCAGTTTCTAAAAAGTACTAATTGTTGTTGCTGATAAAGTTGTACAATAGTAAGTGAAAATTCCAGAGGGACTTATTCTGATACTTGCAGGGTTGGTTCAAAATCTATAATAAATTATCTTGGTAGCATGTTTTCCAATTAAAAAGCAACAGCAAAATACTTAAATATATTGCTGGGAATTAAACACTTCTCCAGAGCTAATTGCTTTTGTTGTTAGCTTTTCAGATGTACACTAGAAAGACAACAGATAGTTTGGATTCCAAAGGACTCATCCGTGTTTTAAAAGCCTTCTCTGGCACGGAGCACACTGGTGGTGTTTTCCCTCTTGTGTTTTTTCCTTGGCACTAGGTGCTGATAACAAGCCAGATATCTGTGCCCTTGCTTCTAGTCAGAGCAGAAGCTTGAATGAATCTCTGTACCCGAGCCAGTGCTGTTACAGAGCACGTCCCAGCCTCCCGATGGGAAATACTAACACAAAGTATGATGTAGAACTGTATTACCCATTAAAATGCAATTATTTAGGGCATGTAGAAAAGAGAGCATATTATAAATTAAACGAAGAACAAGATGCATTTTAATAACTGCTCCTGAGTAATGGAAAAATCTCGGAGTGCACAAATAGGGTTTTACTGTCGGTGTGCTGCTGTGGAGGAGGATCCTGGGGAGGAAGCTCAGAATGGAGAGAGGTGTTCTGGGCACATATTCAATCACAGTTTAAAGAGAATTAGCTTGAACTGTACTCACGGGCCCTTCCTATTCCCTTATCACAAACATTTGTCTGAATTTATTTGGCTGAATGTCTGATGAAAGCAAATGTCAGGGTTCTGTTGCCTGCCCTGAGTGCCAGATTTGGCTTGCATGCAGGAGTGCACCTGTATGTGTCCAATCCAGGGAGAACTGGAGTACCCTGTGATTTACCTTAACAATTATAATCAAAGCCACACATCTCAAATTATGAATGTTTGATCTTCAGAGCTTATAATCAACTCAAAGAAGAAACGCCCTAGAAGCTATTTTATTGAATAAATTTAAATGTGTTAATTTTAGAAAATAATTGCATGTGAGCAAATGCCTAAGTTAATCAAAGTATTAATTTGTTAAGCTCTTAGGGATATGTAGAAACTTAAACAATGTGTAAATATTGCATTTGCTACGTGCATACTTACATGAAGTGTGAGTTAGATTCAGTGCACACAGCTGAGCGAACGTGTTTCAGTGATGCTTAGTGGGGGTATAGGCAATTGCACAGTTCCAGTTTTGGTGCACAGTTTAATGCCTATTTGCCTTGTGACCGAGCTCTTGGTGGAGAATCCCAGTTCAACATCACGCGTGGAGACATGCTGGTAAAACGCAGCCTTTGGGCGAAAATTCTTGCATAGTAAATTAAATGCAAGTTGTGTCTGTATTTATGAAGTACACCAAACTGTGCAACTCAGCTGGAAAAAGCGAAGATGGGAGAGGTGGTGTTGCCATGTGAAATGCCACTACAGCTGGTGCTGCAGGCAATGAGAAGTTGGTGAGGCCAACAGCTGGGTAATGGTTTGCTTCTTGGTGGCCTCTGAGGTCAGCCAATGGCAAACAGGACCTGTGCAGCACAGGCAGCCTGGGGTGGAGCTTTCCAGAGGCTCCCTGAGGAGCTGCAGTCTTCTTTTTTGAAAGCGATCTGGGAAGTTATGAACCTAACTTATGGTGGCTCCATAGTGTGCATAGACCTGTTGGCAGGCATTGAAGGCTGGTGGCAGATTCTGGTAACCTTCACTGTGGGTTGGCCACACCTTGCAGCCTATTGGGCTTTGTATTGTTTCTATGTCTGTTTTGATCACAGAGAATGGTGGTACCATGCCAAGGCAAATAGTACCAGAGGAGGACAGAAAACAAGTATTTAAAGTTAATGTGCCTCTGCTTCTGCTGTGCCTGCTTTGTCTGTGTGATGTATTTGTGGGGAAAAGTACTGTGTTTGTTATTAGATTGATAGGAGATTTTAATTTCTTGCAATGTAGCAGTCTTGATCTGATTTAGCTATTCTATCCTGGCATGTGGCAGTGGTTCACTATATTAACAGCCTCACAGTAGTCTTCAGTGGGCTCAATAAAATTAATGTGAGCATTAGTCAAATACTGACTGACAATTTTCTTAGGCTGGCCTCTGACAAGAGTTGTGGTTGGGAAATTACGATTTTCTTTTGTTATTTCATTTCACTTAATATTGATGTGTAGGGTGACATATATGGTGGTTATTTTTTTTAAATGGGCTCTTTATCCTGGCTCAGTCAGGGACTGGAGTCTGGTATTTGTATTTAATATTGTATCAAGTGATTTGCAGTAGCTGTGGGGTTTAGTGGGATGAGAGCTATTTGTTTTTACGTAGAAAGCTGTGGTTGCTTTCGTTAAGGCTTTGGATTGCTTTTATGCTCCATTCTCACAGGAGAAATGCAAATGCTACTGAAAAATTATATTTTGATTATAGATGTAGATAGCGAAGAAGTGTTGCAGAATAAGTTAGGTTTGTCTGCCTTTTTCTTTCCTCCTTTTTTTTTTTTGTCTTTCCTTAAGTATGGAAATTATATTCCACTACCCTCCTGCTGAGAAAATAGCAGGCAGGACCTTGGATGAGAAATGCAACATTGCAGCTGCTCTTGACCCGGGCTTTAGTGGTGCACAAAATTACAGGGGAAGGCACCCCAGGGACAGCAGGTCCTTAGCGGGTTTTAAGGGTGATATGAGAAAACCAGACTGGAATAGGCTCAGTGTGGAGAAGCCAACATATTATTTTTGAATCAAACTATCAGAGATGCTCTGACAGCTCACTCAACATGAGGGCTGTGCCTGAGCAGGATCAGTAAGGAAGCAGTCATAGTGCTCACTGAGAGCTGCTTTGCCCACAAGCAGAAGCCAGCAGGGGCTTTTGGTGACAGCAGCCTCCGAACTGGAGCTTCCCGTGGCTTTGCCTTTGTTTTGGTGGTGGCTTTCACTTCCTACTCAGCTCCATGCTGATGTTGGGAAAACCTCCCTGCAGCCTCCTTGTGTTCCCTGCACACATGATCTTCTATTCCACTTTGTTTTGTTGTGTTGTTTTTTGCTTGTTTGTGGGTTCTTTTGTCTGGTTGTTTTTTTCTATTTTAAGGCATTAAAGTAAACTTAGGAATTTATTGCTCTTCCCCTCTAGGAGGGGGTAATCCTGTCCTTGAACAAGGCTGTGCTTTGGCAGCATATGACACTGGATGTGATGCTGGTTGCTTCACCAATTTACCTGGCTTTCTTCATCTATGGAAGCTTCTGAAATATGCATCCTTTGGACTTTACTGTCACCAGGTAATCTGATCAATGGAAGGATGGCGGTCAAAATTCAAGGGGGTCCTTGATGCTGATGAATGCGGTGTATTGCAGTATAAGCTGACCTGTTGCACCTTAGGTTATTTCCTTTCTTGTGCAGAACAGCTCTTTTATTCTGTGCTTCTGCACCTCCTGATGAAGAACTGAGAGGAGTAATCAGAGCATTTTGTGGAAGAAAAAAGGACTTTTCATCCAGTTGAAAGACACACAAACTCCATTTCATCTTACTTTATTCATCAACACTAGAAAAATGCTACAGTTCTGCCCCTGTTGTTATCTAGTACATTAGAAACAGAAAGCAGTGCATTTAATGTATACTTGTGTGTTGGCATTTGTTTATTCAGCCACATTTACTAATTAGAAATTGGGTTAGGTGTGATGCTTGCTGACCTTTAAGAAAGGGACCGACACAAAAAGCAAAACGAGTTTTACAAAGGGTAGGCAGAACAAAACCTTCAGCTACTTGCCACGATCTCAGTATGTACTTGTATAAGAAATTTGGTGGAGACAAAAGGTGTTCTGCTAAGTCCCGGTAAAAATTTCAGATCAAGTAACTTAAAAAACCCAGACCAAAACACAGAACACAAAAAAACCCCATCAGCAACTCAGTTTTCTTCTGTAATAGCTAGGGGATAAAAAGGTTGCAATGCTCCAATTATGTTTTTTTGAAAAGTATAGAATAATCAATGCTAGCAACAAAAATAGGATTCTCCTGATAGTTTTCAACTGTCTCATCTGTTAAACCCTGATTACCTCAAATGCAAGTTTGTTATTTAAATTTAAAAGTAAGCTATGGTAGCACAAGGTAGAAATTGGAATTGAAAATATTAATATTGGCTATTTATCCACTGGTTGCCTCTCATGGAAGCAGTTAATTTGAGCACCCAGATATTTTTCACGCGTTCCATGGGATGCTTTTATGCAATTTACATAGAGAAATTGCTTATTTACAAATAGTCTCTATTACTGAAGAAATTTCCCTGAAGTGGCGTTGCTGGTATTGCCTGTTGAAGTTGCCCATGGAGAGCTTGCATTCCAGTCCTGCCTGGTAACTGTCCTCACCCATCCTGGCCTGAGCAGAAATCCTTTTCCTGCCACATGGTTTTGTAAAGCATAAGGAAAGCACCTGGGGCCCCCTCAGTCCCAGCTTGGGGCAGCTTGTGCTGCAAAGGTGATATACTTTGCCTATGGGTGAGTGTGGTACCTGGGCAGTTCAGGCAGCTGGAAAAACCACTGCTGCTTTTCAGCAGGGCTGAGGCCAACTGCTGATGCAGTGATCTGACATGTCCCTCTGAGGAGGGATATTTGCAGACTTTGGTGGCTTCGTGCATTGGTGTTGCAGTTTGGGCTGGGTGCCCCCCTGCTTCCTGTGTCCAGAGGTCCAGCCCAGTGGGTGGACACAGGAAATTGGGTATTTCTACCATAATTCTCTGCACCACTATAAGATCTAGTGCGAGGTCTAAGCACCTCCTCTTTCTTCCTCGCCATCGCCCGGTAATGGGGGAGTTGTTGTCTCCTGGCCATGGGCCTGGCTAGGCCCAAGGCCACGGGGGGATGGGCAGTCTCAGATCTGGCCAGCTGAGACTAGCCTAGCAGTGGGGAGGGGGGAAGAAGGAGCCCTGGGGGTCTTGGATGTACCCCCAGGTGGGGATGGGATTATCTTGGGACTGTTTTGGGATTTCTTTTGTCACTCTGCTTTTGGCTTTCTGTAAAGATTCACCGCTTTTCCTTTAAACTTTCCATCACTTTTGCAATCCGTTTTGTCTGAGGTGTTTTTATTCTGCCCGTGATGGGGAGGGGGCTGCCTTAACCCATCACAATTGGGTTTGGCTGATTTGGAGTTAGTTCTCCCCATAGCATCTTCGGTAGCTGGAAGGGTGTTGATAACTCACCAGTGTTTTGGCTGCTGCTGAGCAGTGCTCACACAGCACACCAAGGCTGTGTTTTCCCAATGTTCCCACCACAACTGTAGGCTGAGGGGTGGCCAAGATCTTGGGAAGGGACATGGCCTTGTCAACTGACCCAAACTGACCGAAGTGGGGTATTCCATGCCATATGACATCAGCTCAGATATAAAAGCTAAGCGAAAGAAGCAAGTGTGGGGACATTCATTCATGGTGTCTGGTTCTTTGGAGCAACTGTACGCCTATTCAAGCCCTGCTTCCTGGGGAGCAGCCAGACATCGTCTGCTGATGGGGAGCAGAGAATATTTGTGTTTGCTCCTGCTTCTGCATGCTGCCTTTGCTTTTGTTCCATTAAATTGCTTCTTTCTTTGACTCCTGCACTTCTGTTATACTTTTCTGTCTCCCCTGTCCATCTGAGAAAGGGTGTGATAGAGCAGCTTTGGTGGGCATCTGGCCCCCAGACAGAGCCAAACCACCACAGTCCTTTTTGGTGCTGAAACCTGGGAATGAACCATTAGATAAGCAGTAGGCAAAACACTGGTGTGTTATCAACACCCTTCCTACTACCACTACAAAACACAGCACTATCAAAGATGCTATGGAGAAAACTAACTCTAGCTCAGACAAACCCAATACACTTTGGGATGACTCTTTCAGAACAGAAAAATTTGCCCAATGACAGCACTGGCATCCATTTTCCTTGTCCGCTGATTTGGTTATGGAGATTTGCTTGGTTTTGTCTCCCCTGAGCATCCATTATCTATGTGAGAGGGGGATTTTATTAATTTTCCTCCATGAAATGCAGAATCCTCTCACCTCACTTGCTTTGTTTCCATATGAATTGCTGTAGTAGCACAATAACAGAAGCAAAAATTATCATATAAATTTTAACCTTATCAATGCTGTCCCCACACCATACGTGGTAGCTGTAATTGCTTCTTCCCTTTTACCAGGGTCACTTGGAATGGCTCTCTCACCAATTTCACTCACGTAATTTCTCTCCCAAAAGGAAAACTAAAGCTGATTCTCCTTTAGATGAGTGTTGGCTTCTGTCACATCCCTGGTCTTGCTTAGCTATTTATAGGCTCACCCTGGCATTTGCAGACTCTTACCTGAGACCAGTTTTATTTCTGTGGTTCTATTGGCTATCTTCCCAGAACACTGCTTGCTTTGCTTTTCTGGGGGACAAAACAATTGCCCACCCCCTGATATTCCTCTTGAGGTTTAGTTGAGGAAGGACAGTGAGCTGTAGGGCAACATGCTGACAGGCAGCAGCCCAACATCTGTTACAGGTCTTGGGGTCACTTTTGTCAAGAGAGGTTCCTCTAGGTTCTCAAAAATACTTAGTAATAAAAGATTACTTTGGGTTGTTTGAACATCACACTTCCTGAAATAACCATCTGACAAAAGGTGAGTTCAGTGATTCTCCCTGTGAGCTTGCAATACATTCTGAAAACCAGCTCTGCAATATACCTCTTGCTTGGTATTTTTATTTTGTTGCTTATTCCAGGTATGCTAGTTTGTCCAAGTAAATGCAGCGGAATATTATGGGCATCGAAGTAGAAATTATATTCCCATTTCTGTGTCAGCCTGGAGGCTAATACCCATGTCCCTTAGTTTCTTTTTCTTTGTTCCCTGGTGGAAAGGAAAATGCCCCTGGACTGTCACCTTGGCTTCATGTTTTAAAGGTTTTACTTGTTTTTGTAAAGATGGATGGAATATTCCACAGTGGACAGGTACCATGTTTGTAGGACCTCTGTCCCAAGGCACACACTGAATTAATGTATTTCACATGAATGAAAGGCACATGTGGAGAGGGAGAGCAGATCAATGTTTAATTATGCAAACAGTCTTCTAGGCTTTAATATTAAACTGCAATAAACCTGTCATTACAGCTATACTGGGGACAAGCAGTGAGCGAACATCTGTGCCTGGGTGCCACATTCATGGAGAGGACACAGAGAGTTTATGTGCAGGGGGCTAGGGCCCCACTGGTGGCTTCTCGCATCACTGGAGAGCAGCACCGGCAGATTGAAGTGTACCTAGCTCCCACTCACAAAGGGGGAGAGATGAAGTTTCTGGGTGAAAACTCAGTATAACTGGGTCTGGCTATAGTACAGCTTTGTACAGTGTTGTTATTGAAAGCACTCTGCATTAACTCAGGCTCTGCTTGGCTTACCTGATGTGGTCGTATGAAGACACTTGTCTGTAATGCTCTCCTTCCAGTTGTGGCAGCAGTGATTTGTGTGGTGAGGACTGCGAAATCAGTGGCACTCTGGCAGGGCTTTTGTAGTGAGGATACCTCTTAATTTTGCTGGACTTGATGAACTAGTGTGGGAATCAAAGTATAAGATTTTCTCTTGATGAATGCTTCTCTAGGAGGGTGGGAATTAGCCGCCTTGCTGGTGGGGCTTCCCTGTGGTTTGCGAGCAGTGTCTGTGGAGCCTCAAAGCCTTCTGGAGGGTTCAGATATGGGTGCACAAGTGTTGAGGTGGAAGAAAACCACACCCATTTGCACAACTTGATTTGTGCCAATGTTTGGGATCTTTCCTGCTTATGTCATTTTAACTGCTTCTTTTGTATACCTTGCTAGATCTTCATGTGGGTGAGCAGAATTGCTTCTCTGTGAGATGCTCCAGGAGGTGTGGTGGGGAGGGCACATTTCTTCTGATACCCTGCTTGCCTGGTAGTTGTGTTCAGCATGACTCTTACCTTGTGTAGCTACAATAATGGAGGAGGAAGAGGAATATTGCCTCCTGTTGTGTTAGATTAAGTAATGATTTTCTAGCTGTCACAAGTGGTGTAAGGTTTGTTTCTGTGCCCACACAGTGCCTTGATTTGCTATCAAAAGAAAGTCTTGAATTATGCAAAGGCTAAGGTATAAGCGGCCAGAGATACTGCTGAGCATGATTTTACACTGCCTTTGTTGAATATTCATGGTGATCAAAGATCACACAACTTTGTTTTCTAGAGTTAAAATACTTTTTGATAGTCTGGATAACTCTGACCTGCACAATAGGCATTGATAAAAATATCAAAGATACTTTCTCTAAAGTAGTGTTTTTTAGGCAGTGGGAAGAGGACTGGAAACAGGAGTCCTGGTGATATTTTGGGTATATCTGACAAAACCGTGCACTTTAAAATGTTAATTTTTATTGTTTGACAGTTCTTAATTCAAAAGTCTTTACACTAATACAGTTCAAAGCCAGGTGCTGAGCAAAGGCATTTTTGTCCACAGAGTTAACAGTTTAATTGCCATCTACCATGTCTTGAGCTATTTGCTGTGAGAAGAGCCATCATGAGGTGCATGGTGTGGTGGGGAGGCAGAAAAGAAGAATATTTGTCACTGCAGGTTTGTAGAACTGTCTTATGCTTTAACACTTTTTTGGCGAAGTGGAGACTCAAGGCCTAATGCAGAAATGTATCTGCTTGTGAAGGAGGGTGGTTAGAAGGGAAACAGGGCCGGTATTTCCTTGTTTGCTTTTATGATGTGCTAAGAACCCTGCTTTCCCCCCTTGGGGTCTGCTTGGTTCATTAGTAGGGATTTGTGGTAGGGGAGAGAAGGTAAGGGAATACTTTTTGGGCTGTATCAATGAGCTCTTCCCTCTAACAGAAACATGTTTGTAATTTTTCGTTCTCTGCATGCTGAGAAGATGGTAAAATGTAGCATGGGGTGTGTGTCTTGTGAAATAGGTGCTGTGCTTCCAAAGGTAGGTGGATAACTTTAAAAATGCTCTGCTTGGGAAAGGCAACGAGAGAACAGAGCTCTGCAACTTGAACATGGTGATACAGGGAGAGAGATTGAGAGGGAGTGGTTTTGGGGGTAGGCAGGATGTGAGAGCTGGATGCCTGGGCATGCCCTCCTGTTTGGCTTCAGGTGTGGGACAGTCTTGGAGGCTTTTGAGGAAGCACAGGCTGCCAGAGGACTGCCCCTTGAAATCACTGCTCCTAACTCTGACTGGGGTGCCAACACTAGGAAGCAGCTGCAAATGGTGGGGCATGAATTATGTTCTATACACAGGACAGGAGGGAATTGCCTGTTAATTTAGGGGATTTTAATCTTTCTTGGTGGCTTTGTACTAAGTAGTAGTGTCCCAACAAAGTATAAAGAGGGCAGCATTGGTGTCTGGTTTCCTTGATGCTGTTGAGGGTGGGTAAGAGCTAAAGGAAGGATGAGGAATTACATTTCCTTCTGATGCTTGGTGGTAGCTGAACACTTAGACTGCAACTCAATTGCATCAGCATACAGCCATATGTGAAGGTGTAGAAGAATATAGATGTAGTGGTGCAATCATATGGAGAAAGCATAGAGGCCGGGGAGGGGATGAACAGATGGGAGGTAGAAAAATAGTGAGTAAGGTGGAAGGGAAGGAAGACCCTTTTTGCCAGCTGCATCCCCTGTTTCCATGCCCGGGAGAGGCTGTTCCCCAGTGAGGAGCTCAGGTACCTGCAGATGGCAGCTGTGACACAGGAGATGGAGTTTGCCAGGTCTCCAGCAAAAATGTAAACACGAGTATGAATCAAAAGGAAGACATCAGCCATATTTCTCAGTCTGCTGTCTGTGTCTGTGCTGCTAGCTCCCTGTTGCAAAAGGGTTTCCAGAAAGCAAACTTGGAGACTTTATGATGCCCCTCTGTTAGTTTAGTAGGGGCCAGGAAGGAATCACCACTACATCCTCACAATCCACTTAAAACAGCTGAGAAGCAGGGGGAGAGTATCAGGCACTGCTTCCCAGCTGACTAATAGTTTGGAGAAGGAGATCTTGAGAACTACAAACGTTTAAAGGAAAGTCACTGCAGGGGTTTGCTCTTCAAACCTAAGTCCTTCCAGTCTGCCACTGGGTGCAGCGTAGCCCTGCTGTTGATAGCTTGGTGCTCAGCCCAGGAAATGAGACATCCATGGCAGCTTGAAAAAGCCAAAGGGAAAATGGTTAAAAATTTGAATAAGAAGGTGGCAGGAACTGTTAAGTGAAAAATCAGCAAATGGTACAGCAACGAATAAAGGATGACCTGGCAAACCCTCTCTCAGCATCTCTCTCTTTCAGTTCCTTTTAGTACTCTGCTTTTATGTTCCCTTTGGGATCTTGCAGACAACAGGCAATCAGGAAAGGATTTGCAGGGAAGATTAGGAATGTTGTTTGGTGGTGGTGGTGTTGTGTTGTTTAATTTATTTCTTGTCGCATAATAGAACAGTGCCATTCCAAGTTGTTTTTCAGAGGTGGTTGTTCTTTCTGTGGATCGCTGAAGATTAAAGTCTGATTGCTGCACTTCATATATGGTGCATTCAAATATGTTTAAATGCATTCTCATGTGGCAAGTTCATGATAAAAAAGCTGGGACATGCTAAAAAAAGGCTGTTTGGGGAAACATTCTGGATTTTGCAGGCTGTTCACAGGTAAAGCAAGGTGCTTGTTTAGCTTTCAAAAACAGTCAGTCAGTATCAGCCTTGCTAAGGCTGCATTGATATAGGTGTAGTGGCACAGAGAGAAGATCAGTTGCTCTGCTTTTCTCACATGCATGTCTGCATTCTACTCTACAGTCTGGTTCATGGTGAAGTGGCTGTTGTGTTTCCTTAATTTCTGTGATCGTCTGGTGTCCATGCTTAGACCTAAGTAGTCCACGCTTTGCATGGCTGCTCTCCACCATGTTGTGTGATGTGCCTGCTCAGCACTGGCATCACATCAGGATTTTGAGTAACAAGAGGTATCTACATCAACCTGTTATTCCAGATTAAGTTTGAAATCATGTGTGTGTACTGGGCCATATTAAGGCCATTTCATGATACTCATTGAGTATCAGTGAATTCTATCCGTAGCAGATAAACAGATCCCTGTGCCACCTCTACACCACAGGACTGAGTGCTCATGAACTCAGCTGCTTATGCAACAACCTTGTTTAAAGCAGTGGTATGGGCAAACACTGCTCTCCACTTGTCTCTTCCATTTCAAGGAGCAGAAACTCAGGCGACCATCGCCTTTGCTGGTTCTGATGATTAGGGAATTAAGAGGAAAAGTTGATCTGTTGTTTCCCAGTTTTGTTAGGGAAAAGTGAGCTTCAGAAGATCTGCAGTAAGCTGTTTTACTTGGTCCTGTGTGGCTCTTAGTGTGAAAGTCAGAAAAGAGCACAGCTTAGCATTGCTACTTGAAAATCTGAAGTGTGTCACAGTTACCTGAATTTATAGCTATTTGAAAGGATGTAGCAGAGCAGGTTTGGGAACCCCTGCTGGAGGCAGAAATTTGTCTTCAAGTAGTAGGCACAGCTCTGGCTGTGGTTGCTAGCAAGGTGCTCACAGCCTCTATTATTCAATGGCTAAAAACATCTTACAGCTGTTTAAACTTACAGCAGTTTGAGAAGAATGCAGCAGAGTGGAAAATACTGTTTTTACAGGTTGTATGAGCCCATGTGAACCTGAGCTGTGTGTCCTGGATGAGCAGGTGTCCCCACTGTGGGATTTGTCATCTCTAGGACGACCCACCAGCATCTGGGCTCATCCCAACAACCCTCAGTTGCACAGTTTGGGCTGTGCATAGCATGATCATAAAAACAACAGCTTTAAGCAGAGAACGATAGCATTTGTAAAATGAGGAAGCAGAAACCCAACCAAAAATTGTCTCTGGAGAAACGACTAAAATACCAGCCCTGAGGAGCTCTTACCTAGGGCTGAAGATGTAGCTGTCAGGTTAAATGAGTGCAGCTGCGTCTGAGAGATCCTCACTGCAGGTGTGTGTGCAAATCCTTTACAAGTCACAGACCATTGGCCATGACAGGTAACAGCCAAGGACTTACGTAAGTGTGGAGTGGTGCCTGAATGAGCTCAGCTAGGACATCTACAAAGCAAAAGCATGCTCTAAGAACAGACCTTAACTGGGATTTTAATTTTCTGGAATGACCATAGTGGAAATGGCTTTAAAGGCAGGATGAAGGGATTGATTTTTCTCTGGGGAACACAGTTGTCTGCCAGCAAAATTCAGGGTCTTGGCTTTCCCTTCAGTTTTGTATACCAGTCTGCTGCTTCAGAATGAAATTGTGATGCTCTGTATGATACTTGGGCTTAAAAGCATTGCAAACATCCAAGAGAAAACCACATAGAGTAATATGTAGCCTTTTCCAGTGTACCTTGAGAACTGGCAAGCACGTATTTACAGTGTTTCAAAGCTCTTTATGGATCAGAGGTTCCAGAGATGTATCTAGTTTTGAACAAGGCTGAGATTGTCTTTTACACACGTGGCCTAGGAAACCTGAATTTGAAGCAAGTACAGGACTGCAGCACCACAGTGAATTTGTGAGACCTGGAAACACCTACAGTGACTATCATTCTCCCACCACTCCCCTGTGCAATACAGCACCTATTATTAAAAGAGAAAGGTGAAAGCTTCTGCAGTAACTGCTGTTCATTCTCTGTGTGGATAGGGAGTTCAGGGTGCCAGGAAAAAGTGATTCAAAGCATCTCCGCTGCTTATCAGTTCTGCCAACTCTCGTGACTTTACTGACATTGTGACATTTGGTACTAATGCCATAGCTTCTGGGGAAACCTGAGTGGCCACAGTGTTGTTATCTCTTAGGCTTCTGATCATGTGGTGGAGGGAAAAGCTAAAAATGAGATGCAACTGCATGTTAAAGAAGGGGATAAAATTTGCTGAAACATTATTGATGCTTAGGGACTTTGTTTGAGAACTCTGTTTTGATTGCTGCAGGGATCTGCTAGCCAAAGTGTCGTGGGATGAAGCCCTGAAGGGAAGAGGGACCCAGGACAGCTGGTCAATATTCAAGGACCACCTCCTCTGTGTCCAGGAGCTATGTATACCTACAAGGAGAAAAGCAGGAAGGAATGCTAGGAGGCCTGCCTGGATGAACAAGGAGCTGCTGGACACACTATCACTTAAAAAGAAACTCTACAGGAAGTGGAGGGAAGGACAGATAGAACAGGGGGTATATAAGGAAGCTGCCCGAGCAGCAAGAGGCCTGGTTAGGAAAGCCAAAGCAGAGTTTGAACTGAATCTAGCCAGGGGGTTAAAGGGAACACTAAGAATTTCTATAGGTATGTTAATAGGCCAGAAGAAGACTAGGGAAGGTGTGGGCCCCCTCAGAAAGGAAAGTGGAGAATTAATCACAAGTGATGTGGAAAAGGCTGAGGTACTCAATCACTTCTTTACCTCAGTCTTCACTGCAAGGGCCTCCAGCCACACTCCTGGTGTCATGGCAGACGATGCCAGGGACGGGGAGGAAGAACTGCCCACCATAAGTGAAGCACAGGTTTGTGATCACCTGAAGAACCTGAAAGTGTTCAAGTCCATGGGACCCGACGGGATACACCCACGGGTGCTGAGAGAACTGGCAGATGAGGTTGCCAAGCCCCTCTCTATTATATTCCAGAAGTCATGGCAGAGTGGGGAAGTCCCCACAGACTGGAAAAGGGGAAACATTATTCCCATTTTCAAAAAGGGCAAGAAGGAGGAACCGGGGAACTCCAGGCCAGTCAGTCTCACCTCTGTGCCCGGAAAGATCATGGAGCAGATCCTCCTGGAGGCACTAATGACTCAGAAGAACAGTGAAGAGGTGATTGGGAGTAGTCAGCATGGCTTTGCCAAGGGCAAATCCTGCCTGACAAACCTGGTGGCCTTCTATGAGCAGGTGACAGCATTAATAGATGAGGGGCGAGCAACTGATGTCATTTACCTGGACTTGAGCAAAGCCTTCGACACTGTCCCGCACCACCTCCTGGTCTCCAAGCTGGCGACACATGGGTTTGATGGATGGACCACTAGATGGATAAAGAACTGGCTTGATGGCCGCACCCAAAGAGTGGCTGTCAACGGGTCCATGTCCCAATGGAGGCCAGTGACAAGCGGAGTCCCTCAGGGATCAGTCCTGGGACCTGTCTTGTTCAACATCTTTGTGGGTGACATGGACAGTGGCATTGAGTGCACCCTCAGCAAGTTTGGACGAGAAGCTCAACATGAACTCTCAATGTGCACTTGCAGCCCGGAAAGCCAATCAGATCCTGGGCTGCATCGGGAGAAGTGTGACCAGCAGGTCAAGGGAGCTGCTCCCCCCTTCTACTCAGCTCTGGTGAGACCCCACCTGGAGTACTGTGTCCAGTTCTGGAGCCCCTATTACAGGAGAGATGTGGACGTGCTGGAGCGTGTCCAGAGAAGGGCCACGAGGATGATCAGAGGGCTGGAGCACCTCTCCTATGAGGACAGACTGAGGGAGTTGGGGCTGTTCAGTCTGGAGAAGAGAAGGCTCCGAGGTGACCTCATTGTGGCCTTCCAGTATGTGAAGGGGGCCTACAGGAAGTCTGGGGAGGGACTTCTCAGGATCTCAGGTAGTGATAGGACTAGGGGGAATGGATTGAAGCTGGAAATGGGGAGATTCAGGCTAGATGTGAGGAAGAGGTTCTTCACCAAGAGAGTGGTGAAGCCCTGGAATGGGTTGTCCAGGGAGGTGGTTGAGGCCCCGTCCCTGGAGGTGTTTAAGACCAGGCTGGATGAGGCTCTGGCCAGCGTGATCTAGTGTAGGGTGTCCCTGCCCATGGCAGGGGGTTGGAACTAGATGATCCTTGTGGTCCCTTCCAACCCTGACTGATTCTATGATTCTATGATTCTATGACACACTCGCTAGTAAGTCCAAAAAGAGATTTATCTTTGTTTTCATTGAGGTTTTGACTTAGGTGCAGTTAGCGATCTGCTGTAACCCTAAATTAATCCTGTCATCTGGCCAGTTATTTTCTATCTTGTCTCTACCACCAAGCTCATTTTCTGTTCTCAAGTGTGGTATAAAATTTGTATGTACCTTCTGAAGATTTAACAGTCCTTTGTGAAATGCTGTTCATTTGATGTGCACATGGCACACAAATTTAGGGGTAAAAGTTCTTTTAGAGGTGCTGAGAGTTATGGTCTTGCTGAAACATTAGTGAGGAATTCAGTGACACATTTGTCAAGACCCATAAAACTTGCCAAGACTGCAAATATGTGATGTCTGTGCTTTGGTGTTGACCAAACACAGTGTAAATACAGGTGGGTACAAAAGCTGGAAGTAAGAGCTTATGTATAAAAAGGCAAAACCAAATCAACCCCCAACATGATGGAAGAGAGAGAAATGTCCTGCCAGAAATACACCTTTAATTATTCACTGACAGAAAAAACAACTTACAGAAAAGATTGTCTTCCCACTTGCAACTCTCAGAAGACACTTAAGTACAGAACCAAAATCAGTATGATGATAATGTATTAAGTACAGAATATACAAGAAGTTGAAAAGAGTCCTGCTGTATTCCTTTCAGATTATGGATTGCCTCTGTTCCAATGATACTGGATATTTACCTGCTCAGTACTAACAGAATTTAATGTTTTTAAATGAAGTATTTGAATTGGAGGTAAGGCTCAGGATTATGAAGCTTTTCACTGCCAAGAAAATGCCTAGGTGCTGAAAGATTCAGTTGCTTGATGGTTCCAGGGTGGAGGTAAAGCTACTTTCAGATTATCAGAGATGACTCAGCCTCTCAGACGTTGCTGATGGGCTTGGCATTGTGCTGTATATCAGCAGCAGGGAACGGGGTTCTTGTGTCTGGGATGCAAAATTGGAATTTCTGTTCTGTCCCACATACGCCCTGGAGCAGACTGCTAGATGGGAGCTTTCTCTCTGCAAAGAGAAACTCCCTGGGCATTGCAGACATAATGTTTTCCACAGCTGCCTTGTCAGCATTAAGCAGGTCTGGCTTAATTTTTCAGGGCAGGCAAGAAGGCTTTTCTGCTGGGAGGGTGTTAGCGGTTTTGCTGATGTCCTGTGGTCAGTGAATGTCCCTAGTTATGAGTAAAGGACCTTCAGTGGGACTGTGAGCTGGAGGTGTGCAGCTTTTTGCTTTCTGTACATCCTCTGAAGATGTGATAGAAGAAATGCCTTTGAGAAAGGGTTTTGAACCTGCTTCAATGCAGTAATGGATTACTGAGAAGCCGCAGTACCAGGGAGTATGAATGCAATTTTCTCTTGCATCATTTGGCTGAAGATCAGAAATGTGCTTCAGTGGATAGGAACATTGTTGATTAAAATGGCATGACTGTTGATGCCATATTACAGTGGTGTCTTGCAGTGTTTGTAGCTCAGATCTCTCTTTTCTTATAAACTTAAACTCTGAGAAGACTGTAGGAATTAAAAATCACGCCCTGCAACCTATGCAGACCTTGAGGTGTGAGCCACACTGACATATAAGCTAAGAAAATGATTATTTGCTTTTCAGTTGTGCTCTTTTATCCAGCTGAAATCATTCTACACAGTTTTAAATGCTGTTGCATCTCATTCTTAGCTGAATATAAGATGATGGTAATGGATTAGGTGTCAGATATCTTGTGAGGGCAACTACCTGGCAGTGGCATATTATTAACTGGAGTTTAAATGACTGCACTTGTTTCAGAACAAAAAGTAGAGTTGTGTCTATTTTTAACCCTAGTTTATGGACTTTCAGATTGAAATTTGATACTGGGAAGACGTCAAAATTAAATGCAATTGTTCTTCAGCATGATCGTTAGGGTGGGGTAGTTGTGGCCTGTTTTTGGTTGGTACTGTCAAACTGGAGGAGTTGAAAGCTCACCCCTCCGCTAATTGGGATGGGTTTTATATATTTTGGTTATTTTATTTCTTTGGGGAAAGCTAAAGATCTCCTATATATGCATATGCACCCCCTTTCCAGGGTTGATCGCATTTGCATAAATGTTAGGCCATTTTCTAGGCTGTCATTCTTCAGGTGAAACTGGTTGGAAGCACCTTAAAAGACCCTTTTACCCAGCACCCAAGAGGGAGCACCACAGCATTTGGGCATCTTGGTTGCTCTAGAGCCTGAAGAATACAGAGCCTGTAATGGTCAGACTACAATGCTGTGAGAATTTTACAGTAATGCTTCTGCTGCAAGGATCCAAAGGTTAGAGAGGACAATTGCAATGCCAACTTCAATTAATAACCGAGAAGGGGAATTACTGTCATCATGTGCCAGACTGTTCCTCCAAGCCCTAGGAGAGGCTGCCACCCTTCTCTGGTGACAGGGCTTGGTTTGTTGGTTTATTTTCTGTTTTATTTTACTTTGGTTTGTTGCGGGTTTTTTAGGGTATTTTAGGAGAACTGACTGAAGGAGACAGAGAGGATCTGGTGATTCAAAGGTCTGGCTTTTTTTAGCAATTCATGCTGGAAAGTTGTAGTTTGTTTATTGTGGGTTTTGTTTGGTTGGTTTGGGTTTTCTTGTTGTTTACTTCCTTCTGCCCTCACTCCACACCTCTGAGATCTATTATATTTTAAGAGGATTATGGAATGAGATTCTATAGCACTTTCTGCCAGCCAGCCCAGCAAGTGCTGGCTGGGAGAGGGGACTAAGGAGGGGTGTAAACAGTTGCTGTGAGGAACACAGTGGGAGGGATCAAGGGGTACAGTCTAAAGCATCCACAGAGGAATGTGTTTGATTAATGTTGTCCTGTTGTGTATGGGGACCCCTTGTACACACTCTCTTGCACAATTAACTTTGCACAGTTTTGAACCCCTCCCATGTTTTCAAGGGACCATGAATAGTAAAATGGTTTTGTTTTAACTTTTTTGTATGGTGGGAATGGACCACGGCAGCATGATATCTTTACTGTGTTGCTTGATGGAGAGGTTTGGACTTGTCCTCTACAGGCTGGACATAAGCTGGGCTGCCAAATGACTTTCTGGCTGCAGCAAAGAAATGCAGTGTCATGCTAAGGAAAAAATGACAGAACTGCAGCTGGGTGTTTGCCTTCCAGAAGCTACAGCAAAAGCAGAGAATGAGAAAAATGAGAGATAATTGCAGCCTGGTTTGCAGTTATGACAGGGAGTTTAAATTGCCTGGTATAAAAGGAGTGATTAGACAATGTTAATGGCTCCCAACAACGGTGTCTTCTAAAATCAAGAAAGAGATTTGTTTCTTCAAAATTTCTCAGGAAGTTTTTGGTGATGTTGGACTCTCACTAATGCAGTGTCCTGATGACAGGACTTTTCCAAGCACTCAGTTTTAGAAATAATTTAGGGAAAGCGGTTCATGTGCAGGGCACCAGATTTACAAAAAGAAAACAACAAAAACCACCACAACAACAACAAAATTAGGGGAAAGTCCTCCTTCTTCCCCAGAGCAATAGCTCATGGCACTTGGAGTCATGCTAGAAAATGTTGAATTTCTTTCACTTAAAAGATGGAAGAAAGGTTTGACAGGAACTGTGGAAGAACACCTGGTTTGTGTGTTATGTGTAAGATTCAGATTTTGTAAATCAAGACTCAGACAGGAGAGTATTAAGGATTGGAAATGTTTTCTTTACTGGCATAATTTTGGGACCATGTCACCCAGTTCTAGGCTCAACAGATAGGAATGAAATGTCACTGGAGTCGAGGTGCTACTTACTTCTTTTAGCATTTTATTGGAACAGTGGTCACTTGGATCTTTCCTTACTTACTGCAATTTTGTACGGGCATTCATCTGCCCTTTCTGGTGTTTAACATTCACATCCTGGAACGGTGATTTAAATAGGTAAGAGGTACAGAGTATAACCATTAAATCTTGTTCATAACTGCAGACTATTGGATGGCAACGATTTCCTGGCTTTGTAGCATGCCAACATGTTGGCTTGGGACACAGAACTCACCTTAAGTGACAATAAGCATTTTATATTTAGGTGATTGTTGCTGAGCCAGATGAAGAGCTGCAGCAACTCTTTCTTTCTTTCTTTTTGATTCCTTTTTGTTTTTTGTAGAGGCCTTATGTAGGCTGACAGCAGTCCTGCAGAGAGATCCAGTCTCGCTGGAGTGGGATACACATGCAGCTTTTAATCAGAAATGACAGCTATAAAACAGCACTATGAGCAGTACCTCTGAGACCTGTATGCTTGCTGGTGCTAACACTTGTGTGGAGGAGGAGGTGATCAGGATATGTAGCAATAAGATATTGGTAACGTTTGAAATTTCTAGAAATGCAGGTGATTGTTTTTAAAAAGAATAATTTCTGTGTTTGTAGTCAATCCTGTCCTTTCTGCTCCTTCTGGTAAGCAGTGTTGCTGTGTTGTCAGAAGGATAAGCTGTCAAATGGGTTAAATAAGGTTTTCCTCTGAGGGGGGAAAAAGAAAGTAGCTTGGACCTATGTTTTGTCATTAAATGGACTATAGCTGCAAAAACATGCTGTAGCTAGACAATGAGTAAGACTGGGTCATAAGCTGGAGAAGCTGTGAGTATCTGAGGAAATCTGGAGCGTGTTTTGTGTTTCTGGGATGTCTGTTTTTTAAAGAATTTCTGGAGTGTTGGAATGTTTCAGGAGTAACAAGTTGCTTTGGAGTCAACAAAAGAAATGCTGAAATGCTGCGGGAGGACCATGTGGGGTTTGCTTTCTCCAAAATAGCTTGTGAACATCCCTGGAGGCACTGAGCTGTGGGAGCACCTGCTGAGGTGCAATGCTCTTGGGAAATGGGGTCAGGGTATACTCTCATGGATGTACCCAGCATGTTTGTGTGTAATTCTGTGCTTGTGTGGGAGCTGCCTGTGTCTAGGTGAACAGGACCACAGTCACACCCTCATACTCATATTGTTTTAATGTTACCATATTGTAGTTTGTCTCCTATTATTAAAGGATTGCCTCTCCTTCAAAGCATGTCACTTTTTTTTCTAAGTACTGCACTGAAAATGATGACCAAGTCCTATTTGTAATGATCCTTCATACTGGAAAATCATTGGAATGATTCAGGCACCCACTTTGGTGCTCATCCATTAAGGAAGGACTTGATGCATGCCGTAGTTTGCAAGAGGGGTGAACATTTATTTCGCTGTTTAATTGGAATTTTGTGTGGTGAGATATATTAATGTTGTCGTATCACAAACGTTGCTGGCTTGCCATAGAAATCTTCCTGCAAAGAGTTAATGGCTATTTCTGAACAAGATCCTCCTGACCAGGCATGTCCTGAGCAGAGAGATGACCTGGAAAATCGTTGTAGCCTCAGAGGGACCTGCAATTACAATCACAATAACTCAGCTATCATGCTATCAAATTCTCCAGCCCCTGAATTGCTGACCTCACTTCTAAGCTTTCTCTAAGTGGAATTTCTGAGTCCTTAATGCAAGAAAACCCTCAGCAGCTTTTAGTTGTCTTTATGGCAACTTCCATCAGAATTTCTGATTAAATCTCACAGCTTCCAGCTGCCTACTTGGCACTTGCTTGAAGGAGCTGAGCAGGCAGTAATGCCAGTCCCATGGGGTTGGCACCTGCCCTCGGGCTGTGATGGTTAGTGTGATGCTTATGGTGCTTCTGGTGCAGAAAAGGAGCATTCCCAGAAACGTAAAGATAAGGCACAACTCAGCTGGCACGCTCAGCTCACGCCGCTGTAAATAAGTCCAAGTTCTCTGAGGGCTGGCCCCAAAGCGACAGCCTTTCCATTGCCACAGGAACATTAAAGTCAATAATAAAGATTGCAATATAAGAAATGCCTATAGTAAAGATTTCATCTTTCTGAAGCCTCCAAAGAGCAACCCATGTGAGGAGTACCTGCTCTAGCCTGAAGTTACCGAAGAGAAGCGAGAAAATGTGCTAGGTAGCGTTGAAAGGGTAACAGTTTCCTGGTTTCTATTGATTGCGTGATCTAAAACAAAGAAGTACTGAACTTATCTGGGAACAACAGCAGAAAATTGAACTTAAAGGGAATTTGGAGAATGTCTGTTGGAAGAAAAAGTTCTGGTTTGTCTATGCACTTTTCAGAAAATAAATGCACCTACGCTCTGTATTCCTTAATTTTTTATTTCTACTTTTTTTTTTTTCTTTCTACTAGTTGTGAAAACTGTAAAGCAGAAACTCATTTTATCCTTGTTTAGACAGAAGGACTTCATAGAGGAAAGAAATGTTAAGAAATATATGCAAAACCAGCAGGATTTTTTTGCAAACTAAAACAGGCTTTATCAGGCATGTCATAAGCCTGGTCATTTCATCCTCCCAGGGTTTGACAGAGAGCTAGGATTTACCTGAACTCTTAAGCTGAATCAGGAGAACTGGATTTGTCCCAAGCCAGGAAATAAGATTTGTAGTTGTCTGAAGAGATGCAACATGATGCAGCGCAGAGGAGTTGGAAATCACATCAACAGTTTGTGTTGTTATGTGGAAGGAAGAGAAAAGTAATCAGAGAGAGAATACCTATCAGATAATGGAAATATCAAGTCATGATCTTACTGTTTGCAGTAGGGTAAACTGAAGCTACTCAGAGCAAACATAAATGTCAGAAACCTAAAGGAGAGATGAGATCACCCAAAGGTTAGGTACAAAGCCAAAGCAGCTTCAGTGTATTGAAATAAGTGGTCCTCATATTGAACGCTGAAACATTTCCATTCTCTCAGTTCAGTGCTGAACTGGAACTATAAAACCAAATGATAAAGTGAACCAGATAAAGCAGTGGATGTTTGGTTGCTTACTGCTGACAACTGGCCCTGGCAAAGGCTGAAATGGTTTTGTGGGTGTCAGCAAGCTGCTGCATTCCTACAGTATTTGCAGTTAATGGAGATTACTGGGTGGTTGTGTGATGTATAAAACAACCCTAATATTGTATCTATGATACTAAGATGTCTGGGCAAGTCAGATGTGGAAAGCTAAGATCAGAGTAGAAGTATGGAGCTCATATTTGGGGTGGTGGTGGTGCATATTTGAGATTTTGTCCATTTGCTCCCCTGCTTGCACAAAACAGAGATGATTTATTATGGAGTCCAAAAATGCCATTAGTATGCTACATTTGAAATGCATACCCTAATCTTATTTACCATTGTCCTGTGCAAGGAATTTTAATTATTTTCTAAGGTTTAAAGGAAAAATACTGCCTGTGGGGGAAGGGAAAAAAAAAAAAAAAAAGGAATAATTCTGCAGTAAATTGGCTTTCTCAGAAACAAGCTTTTAGCAGTAACAAAACAGAAAATGTGGCAATGTGTGAGCATCATTCATTTTTTACTACTATACCTTGTGGAAGCAGTATACAAGAGCTATTAATATTTTATTATTGAGATCTGTAACTGTGTTTGCAGTTGACCAGTCTGACTCTATGATAAGAATTAAGTTGACAAACAGGCATTTCTCTAGTACAGTCTTGGCTTTTCAGTTTATTTGCATGACCAGTTGTTAAGCTGTATCAACCAAACCACTCTATTTTTATGCAGGATTTTCCTCTTTGCATTTTTGTGCAAATGTATGTGTGAAGTGTATGGTGAGGTGTTCAGAACAGAGAGAAACCTGCAGCCAGACACAGCTGACCTCCAGTGCTCCTCTGCCAATGTCCCTCTCAGAAGCGATAGCATATACATGCTGTACTCTTACTGAATACCTAGTGGCTTGGCTGGTGTGGTTGGTTTTGGTTTCTATTATTCTTCCCTCTTGCTTGCTTGGCTTTTGCAGTACTACTTTGTAGACCTGATCCAGCTGAAAATCTGCACACACCCCTCCCACCCCCCCACATCCCCCCCCAGCCTACTTTTTTTCTTAATTTTATAGAAGGTGAGCAGAAACCAAAGATACCAAGTACCTGGATCCTCCAATTCTTGCTTGAGGCTGCTATGCTGCCATGGAGCACAGCAAGGCTGGGAAGCTGAGCAGGACTGGAGCAGCCAGAGGCAGCATGGGGGAAAAGATGCTCTGCTGTGTGGGACATGCTTTGGCTCTAATCTGGCTCTGATCCTGCAGGTGGAGGGTGGGTTTCTGTATGCTTCCAAAATTACATGAAGAGACAAATAGATAAATTCATGTGAGTAGCCATGTTCAAGTCACTTGAAGCAAATAGAGTTCTTTTGGTAAGACTAGAGCTTATATTTGCTAAGAGGAATTCTAGTGGTGTTATTGTTAACTGAGTGCACCATATACACATGCTCATTTTTTGTTATGTTAACAACTGTCAATGTTTTAAGCTATCTTTTATGCAATTGTCTAGTGGTAAAATTTATCCCAAAAAGTCATCAGTAATTTTCACTGCTGCCTTCTTAAATTTTTATATAGGAAGAAACACAGTATTTTTATTTTTATTTTGTTTTGTTTTATTTTATTTTGTCTTATTTATTTTATTTCTTAATCCCAAGCCATTGGGGTACAGTTAATTTCTCTGACTCTATCTCTGCTTTTCCAAGGAGAGAAGTGCTAGATGGCTCATTTGAAAAACATCAGCTGAGAACTGCACTTAGTTTCAGGCTTTAAACTTTTGTTCCTTATTTACTTGAGTCTGTCAAAGATGTATGTGATATGGGAGGCCTCATTTTGGTAGGATCCTGTTCTTGTGAGGTTTAAACTGTGCTGACACAGAGGCTTTGTCATATAGATGACAAGTTATTCTGATAATAATAGAAGAAAATGATTTTGAAAGAAATGCCACATGCATGTGATTAGAAATGCTTGTATTGAATGCAGTCCCATTGTTACAAGATTTAAATGTCAAAGAAAATACCACAAGCTCAGCCAAATGAGATGTGTGCATATTTTTCCCTAAGGCTGCATGAGACCCTCACATAAACCTGGGAAAAGTGTTTTGTGTAGGGACATGTCCCTTTCTTTTGTCCTGCTTCCTCTCTGTCAGTGTCGGGCCACTCTTTCCTCATAGTTGAAATTCACTGAGACGAGAAGGTTGAAAGCAGTCTGCCCTTGTATAGCTTCCCCCTACACCATCCTTTTTTTCTTTCTTTTTCTTCCTAGTATGTGCAATGGTTTCCCAGGTGAATCCTTGTAGTGTAATATTGCTCTGAGCTCAGAGGTGAATTTGGCTCTTAAATTGATTACTCAAGATGTTGACACAAATACCTATCAGAAGATAAGAAGTAACATGTTAAGGATCTTGATCCTGCACTTAGTAGCCAGGAAAAGTCCTCCTACCCATCCGTCTGAGGGCAGAGAGAGCCACTTTCATGTCTGATGGTGTTAGAAAGTCTCTGATTTTCTTAAAAACTTGCTTCCTTGCCTATAGGTTATAGGGGAAAGAACAGATAAGTTCTGAGAAAAGACAGCAGCAACCCATCATGCCCAGCATGGCCTTGTAAAGCAATTTAGGCTTAAAATGCAAAGACTTTCAATGGTGATTAAACACAGATAGGTGTATGTGGGCTACAGTAGTCCTGTGCCTCACTTTTACTTTTTGAAAGTGGGGGTGCAGTACTTCCTTACCTTCCTTACCTTCCTTAGGTGTGGACAAGTTGAAAACAGAGGTTATGAAGTGTTTGGATGCTAGAAATGTGACTTCTTGGCATACCACTTCTAATGCCGTAGTTGCATATTACTTAAAGATGCTGTGATTTGATGTCAGCCAGCCAAGTGCCACTGCAGTGCTGAAACAGAAAGAAGGCAACTGCTGGTGACACACACTTCAAGGACACCAAGTGCATCTCATTGCTGAAATGTAATCCAGTGCTGTGATGCTGCTTTCCTTCAGGCTGTAGTAAATGATGGGGGACAACAGTCTGTGGCCTCTTGCTCTTTCACCATTAGAAAAATGTGATTTGCTTTGATTTCATTTTCACATTTTCAAATTTGTGTTCACTCCAGAAAATTATCAGTATATACAAGAGAGTCTGGGCAGGAGGTAGAGTTTTGTGGGGTTTTGGATCTGTCAAGGAGTAGCTTGGAGCATCCAGGGCAGGCAGGGAGATGGGTTTATATTTTCAGTGTGTGCTTCTGTTTGCTTAAGGAAGACATTCCCTGGGTAGAGTTCTGGTGCTGGGCAGGGAATGGAGGAGCCCAGGATCTGTCCTGGGAGCTGGACTTCTAGTTGGGTTTTTTTGTTTGGTTGGTTGGTTTGGTTTGGTATTTTTTCCTTTTTTTTCCCCTGTGATGCCACAGACAAATTTTCACCTGATGAAGGTACTTCAGAACTTCTCCAAATCCAAATACTGTCCAGGCACAGGTTTTGTTCTGTCATACCCCTTTCTCCTTGGCCACCTTCAATCCACATTGTACTTGTGCGTGAATTATATCCACTTTACAAAAATATTGACTGCTACAGAGTAGCCCCAGTTAGTAAACAGACCCACCAGGCCAGAGGGAACTGGGATTTTTCCCCTTCTTCTCTGTAGTGTTGATAAGTTATTGATTCCAATTCCAGCTGTATAAGGTGGTTTTTCTGGGGGTGTTTTTCATGCATAAGTCTGAGCTGAGGTCCTGAGGCTAATAATTTCCTGCTGTGCCATCTGTCAGTGTCAGTAGCCATAAAGATACAGTTTTTTGGGCAGCTATTCACGGAAGCCATTGTGGCAGATGTGTGAGGGGGCTGTACTGTGCCTCCCAAGGTGGTTCCTTCCCTCTGCCTGCATGGTTTCAGCTGCCTGCAGAGACTGTTCCTCTCTGCTGCCTACAAATTCCATCTGACCTGCCTGCAAGATGTCTGCAAACAGTTTGGACTTGTAGGATTAGGGGAGACCTCATAATCATGTACAAATACATAAAGGGCAGCTATCAGGAGTAGGAAGATTCCCTTTTTGCAAAGAGTCACATGGTAAAGACAAGGGGTATTAGGTAAAAGTTGCTACAGAGAAGACATGGACTGGATGCCAGAAATACTTATTTTCTTCCCCCCCCAATGTCAACTATTAGACATTGGAATAAACTCCCAAGGGAGGTGGTGAATTCCCCTACATTAGAAAGTTTCAACTATATTCTGAATTTCAACTATATTCTTACCCTGAAAGGTTGGACTGGATGATCCTTGAGGTCGCTTCCTCAAGGGACCTCAACTAGTGTTCCGTGAATCTCTGATCCTTTGGTTTGCCCAGTATGTAATTTTGTTTATGGGCAAGCTACCACATTTCCCTGCCTCTCCTAGTGTGGTGACTTCTCAGGATTTGAGCCAGAGCATGCATATTTATTCTTCTCTCAGCATCTTCTGTTGAAATTTGACAAAGCAGATCTGCTTATCTTCAGAACAGTACAGGCAAAGGCTTGCCACAGAAAGCCCTCGTGGTGCAAAGCTAACAGTTGAGCATCATTTCCTGCCATTTTATGGTGTGCTCTTGCTTCCTGCATTGCAAAAGAGAAAATCCACTTTGTGCTGCCGCATGTATTTAAGACTTCTGGCCCATGCTGTGAAGAACTCTACAAAGAAATAACCTGGGTGCTGAGCCACTTCCCAAGAGTTGGGTCCTCTCCCGAAAGAGGTTTCCTCAGCCTTCCACTTGCCTGAGTGCTGTGAATAGCACATTTCTTGCCAGGTAGATGCCCTTTTGCAATTCTGCAGTCCATCTGGAAGACCCAAATTCAGGAGGACCCTATGCATAGCAGTAATACCCTATGCATATGAAGGCAGGACAGACCTTCCTATAGGTTCCTCATGATGCAACAACAAAATATCCTAAGCAGCAGTTGCGCTTTTGCATCACCTCTTGGGAAAGCTGTTACCTGCAAAGGTTGTAACTAATGCACACTGGGGCTGTGAGTTTTTCTGTGTGTACAGATAATGCCTGGGATGTATCACTGCAATGAATATCACAGTGCAGCATAGTCCTTGGCCTCTCAGGGAAGCCGCTGAATTGTTTTAGTCCTGTAGCTGGCAGCAATAGTAAAAATGGTGGTTTTGTGCCATTTGCAGTGGAAATGATTTCTCATACCTTGGATTCAATAAAACCCTGACACTTCCTTCTCTGATGTAGTTAATATTCCTTCAGTTGCACATCAGTGTGCATATGATCAGAATTTGGCTCCTCTGAATTAGAAACTGGACTGTTTCAGCAGCGTATTTTGCTAGGCAGCCGTCCAGTTGACCTAAACTGTTTCTCACATGGTAATTTAGAGGTAAAAGACATTTCTGTATCCTGAATCATCTGTGCTTGTTCTCTTAGCTGCACTATGTCATTGTAGTAGGAGTACTGTAGCTGAAGCATTTACACTTGGCTTTAAAAGCTCTTTGAATATTCTCGTAAGAAATGGTTACTTTATAGGAAAATAGAGCACAAATTATTACCAGTCTTTAGCTGACATGGAGGTTTGGCACTCTGGTTGGAGTGCTTCCTCTGAGAAGGTATTTCTGTAAATGCTGCCCAGTTGCTGAAGAACTGCTCTCTCTATTGTCAGTCTCAAACCCTACACTTGTCAGATGTGATAAAGGCAAAGGAATATATACAGCGTGCGCTGGCTGATTGCACATTGTCTGGAGCCATAGAATTTTCCTACACTGTTATTGCTTCCAGGTGATTTATTTGTGCAATTTCTTGGGGAAGTTGTCTGCAGGTTTCAAAATGCATAGTGTGATGATCTTAGGGATTTATTCTTACTGTGGAAATGGGGACTATCAGTGTCATCTGTGAAACTACACTAGGATAGTATGGAAAAATAATCAAGACTGTTTTTAGAACATGGTGCTCAGCAGAGTGACTTCAGGTTTATATTAACATGCCTGGTGTATAGTAATGTGACTGGAGAGCAGTTGATAGTCATCTAAGAAGTAGTACTACTTTTGGATAAAAATTATTGAACATTAGGGGCAATGAACAGAAGGTATTAGAGGTGTAGTGTGTAGTATTTCCCATAACTCTTGAAAATAAATGTCTTATTTTCATGCAAGTGCTGTCTTTTTCATCCTCCACAGGAAATACTTCAACTTTCATGGAAATAAGTAGAGAAAATAATTACAGTTTCTTACTCATTTTTTCCCCCAGAGGAATGAGAGCAACTTTTCTTTTAAGACTATTCTTACTGTAATTGAACCAGGGTAATTACTATGCAAACAGCACCTACTTTTCTCATAGCTTCAGGAAATTTGTGATCTCAATATTTGTTTGCTTGTTTTCCATTGCCTGCAAATTACTGTCTAGAGAAAGTAAAGATTATTCTGGTGAATCCTTCCATAGTTTGGACAATATGTTCCATATGCAGAGTGGTGAGGTCCTGGTCACAGGAAAGGCTGGGCAATTTAAGGTGCCTGCTTGTTGCTCTCTGATCATTTGTTACTCCTTGGCTGTGAGAATTAAGCACCTTTCTGGCCTATGTGGTAAAACAGTCCATGTGGCTCAAGCTTTCTTCTTTGGGCAGGAAGAAACCATAAGGTATTTGCTTCATTAATCTGTTTCCTTCTGTATGCTGAAATTGAGTGTACTGGTGTTGAAATCTTTCCTTATGCATAACTAATAGTGAACTGTACAGCTTATGTATAGCAGTGAAACTCTCTAAAATCAATAGACTTCTCTTCAAGCTGTGGGTGGAAAGCATTTATAGACATAAAACAACAGTGCTCAGTGTGGGGGAAAACCCCCACTTTCTCATTGCAGGGCATATGTAAAGACAGTGAGATGGCCAGCGTAAGATGGACATGTTAGAAAAAGGTCATTGTTTCTCTTTCAGTCCATAGCCTACAGATACGGTGCTGTGATAGGAGGAAGAAACTCCTTGTAGTTTTCGCAATAGTGGTGTGAATTTTGTTTCTTTCTCATAAGGCCGTCTGCAAGCAACCCCATGCAGTGCTGCAGGCTGGGGTCAGAGTGGCTGGAGAGCAGCCAAGCAGAGAGGGACCTGGGGGTACTGGTCGATGATAGGCTGAACATGAACCTGCAGTGTGCCCACGCGGCCAAGAGGGCCAATGGCATCCTGGCCTGCATCAGGAGTAGTGTGGCCAGCAGGAGCAGGGAGGTCATTCTGCCCCTGTACACTGCACTGGTTAGGCCGCACCTTGAGTCCTGTGTCCAGTTCTGGGCCCCTCAATTTAGGAAGGGTGTTGTCTTGCTGGAACGTGTCCAGAGAAGGGCTACAAAGTTGGTGAGGGGTTTGGAACACAAGCCCTATGAGGAGAGACTGAGGGAGCTGGGGTTGCTTAGCCTGGAGAAGAGGAGACTGAGGGGAGACCTTATTGCTCTCTACAACTCCCTGAAGGGAGGTTGTAGCCAGGCAGAGGTTGGTCTCTTCTCCCAGGCAACCAGCACCAGAACAAGAGAACACAGTCTCAGGCTGTGCCAGGGCAGGTTTAGGCTGGAGGTTAGGAAGAAGTTCTACACAGAGAGAGTGATTTGCCATTAGAATGGGCTGCCCCGGGGAGGTGGTGGAGTCATCATCGTTGGAGGTGTTCAGGGGGAGACTTGATAGGGTGCTTGGTTGCATGGTTTAGTTGATTAGGTGGTGTTGGATGATAGGTTGGACTCAATGATCTTGAAGGTCTATTCTATTCTATTCTATTCTATTCTATTCTATTCTATTCTATTCTATTCTATTCTATTCTATTCTATTCTATTCTATTCTATTCTATTCTATTCCCACGAGCTGCCCACAAGGCTGTTGTGGGGAGGATCTCCTGTGGCTGGCCAGATCCTGGCTGTCTCAGTACTGGCTACTTTGCAGGAACAAACTCCAGATTAAACATGCTACTGCTGCAGCAGATGACCTTCCTTCACTGCTAGCTTTCTTTTATGGTGGCCAACATTGCTGGAGTGCTTTTTTTTTCCCCCTAGCTGATGCAGCATGTTTTATTTACTGCAGGAAGCAGAGAGCTCTCTATCATTTTGGGCTGACTACCTCAAATCACATTCCTCCCTTTTTTGTTTTATTGTCTTGTTGGTCATGGAAGTGCAATCTCCTCCTGTTTTGTCTTTGTTGCTCTATAAATTACTGAATATTACCATGTTTCATCAGTTCAGAGCCAGGCAGTTGTGGCTGTAGCAAGCAGGTGTTGTGACTCATATCTTTTACTTTCAACATAGAGATTGTATTTTCTGCTGATTGTGGAAAATTACAGGGACATGTGGAATTCTTTGGATGCTGGATACATGGCTATTTTGACCCAGGTAATGAATTCAAACAGAATGATTCTATTTATGAAAGAATTAAGTGCCAAAGTACCAGCACTGGTGCCGAGTTTGGGGTCACGATAGAACTGCAGAAACAGAACCCCTAAGAGCCCTGTCACTTATGCTCAAGTACCTGAAGCTAAATGAAGTGCCTTTAGGGTTACTTAATATTTCTCTTAATCAGATCTGGCAGTGTTTTTTTCAGTCCTGCAGGTTTCTGAAATGCTGTAGAGAAATTAAGTGAGCAGAAGAAATAGCTTTACTTTGTGGAAACTGAAGGTGTGAGTGTCGTGTAGTTTTGCACTACTACATATACAAAATCTTTCTGCTCCTTAGTGTCTCCACAGATCCTTTCTCTGAGGCCCTCTCATGAACCCGCTGGGCAAGGATAAGGCCTTGAATTCCTGCTTCATAACCAGAGCAACCAGAAGTCTTTCAAATAATGGGGAAAATGTATTGTGTCCTCCATAAGTATCTACTAGTCCTGAGCATGTGCTTGTGAATTCAGCTTGGCTATGAAGTGTCCTTCAGCTCCATAGCTTTGTGTTCTCTGTCACTTATGCACTTAACACACTGCTCTGCTTACCGAAGGTCATCAATTGTCTTTCCTTACACATTCCCAAGTGTGCTAGACCCCTACTCAGCTTGTCTGCTGGGAATCAATATTTTTTAGGGCAAAATCAACTGCTATCCTGTCTTATGTATGCTTCAGAGAGAGAGAGAAAGAATCAGTATCTCCATATCTGTATTACTCTGTTATTACTGTAGCCTTCTTGACCAGTTCAGGTCTCACCTCAAATGAGGAATGGACAGCTTACAAACTGTATGCGTCAAGCTTACTTACTGATGACTTGGCCTTTCCACAGGGATCTGGTTTAGTTCTTCCTGACAACAGAGTTGCAGAGAACTCAGCATTTCCAGTGAATGAGTTGCTAAGTTTGTCTACCTGTACCATCAGAAATGTTCCCCTCTTTGTTAGCAACTTTAAGCTTTGTGAGTAACCCCCAACTTTAGCACATTTTATATGCTTTATAGTTCCTCAGTCTTCTCAGTTAGCAATTCCTCCCCATACGTTTTTTAAGCACTATAATTTTGCAGGCTACTCCAAAAAAAAAAAAAAATCTCACTATACCTTAATCTCCTATATCGTAAAATAAAACAGCCACCTTTCAGTCCCTTTCCCTCTCTCCATCCCATTTTCTTTCATTCTGAAAGCTTAACAAACTGCTTTCTGGTGCCTTACTGTAGACAGTTTCCAGTTTATCCTTATTTTCAAACAGAAACACCTTCAGCAGTGGCAGACCTTTGCTGGTCATCTTACTGCACTTTCCCTTTCTCCTGTGGTGTGCTGTCTCTGGAATTTTCATATACGGACTCGGATTCAGGGATCTATGCACATCTAACATGCAAGCTAAGGGTGTAGCATTTTGGATAAGTCTTTGTGGAAATTCAGTTAAAATTCATTCTTTTGCCCTTTTCTTGCAAAAGGTAATTTTCTCATGAGTTTATTTTCTTCTTTTCTTTCTTTTATTCCTCCTCCTTCATCCAGTGTCTTTGTCATGGCCCAGCCTGCAAAATGTGAGTGTTGTTTCAGTTTGTAACTCGTCCTCACATCCTACTTCCAGGGCATCCTTTGCTGTTCTATTGTGTGCAGCAGCACCTTTTTGTCCGTACAACTCAAAATCTGACTCAGATTTCATCGCCTCATATTCAGAGTTACCTAGGAGAACACTCTCATTCCATTTATCTTTGCTTAAAATGCTGCTACTGAGATTAATTTCTTGCCTTGTTAGTTTAAGCACTTCATCACTCTTTCATCTTTCCATTGGCTTGCTTTCCTCCCCTCTATATGCTGTCATGTTTCACATTTTAAGACCCTTCCTGGCCTTCCCTGTGAAGCTGTTAACTCTTCTTTCTGCTCTGAAGATGGTTCCTGTCTTTCCCCCCAGCTTCACATTCTTGTTTCTTGGCAGGGTGGGCAAAGTTCCTCATTACCCCAGCAGGGCAGCTCTGTTTGATGTCTCCTAGGCTACCATTGAAATTCCCCTTAGAATCATAGAATGGTCCAGGCTGGAAGGGATCTCCAAAGGTCATCTAGTCTGACCTCCCCACAGTCAGCAGGGACATCCCAAGTAGACCAGGTTGCCCAGGGCCTCATTGAGTCTTACCTTGAATATCTCCAGGGAAGGGGACTCAACCACCTCCCTGGGCAACCTGTTCCAATGTTCCACCACCCTCATAGTGAAGAGCTGCTTCCTGATATCCAGTCTAAATCTGCCCTTCTCTGCTTTGAAGTCATTGCCTCTTGCCCTGTCACTGAGGGCCTAGGAAACAATGTAAGCCCCCTTCAGGTACTGGAAGGCTGCTATCAGGTCTCCCTGGAGCATGTCCTCTTCTCTAGGCTGAACAACACCAGCTCCCTCAGCCTGTCCTTGTAGCAGAGGTGCTCCAAACCCCTGATCACGTTTCTGGCCCTCCTGTGGACCCTGCCAGCAGGTTCCTGTCCTTCCTATGTTAAGGGCTCCAGACCTGTACACAGTACTCCAGGTGAGGTCTCACCAGAACAGAGTAAAGTTGCAGAATCACCTCTCTGGATCTTTTGGGCACACATCTTTTGATGCAGCCCAGGATATGATTGGCCTTCTGGGCTGCAAGTGCATGATGCCTGCTCATGTCCAGCTTCTCCTCCATCAGCACCCGCAAACCCTTTTCCACAGGGCTGCTTTCTATCACCTCATCCCCCAGTCTATATTGATAGTGAGGATTGTTCTGGCCCAGGTGCAGAACCTTGCACTTGCTCCTGTTGAACTTCATGAGGTTCACCTGGGCTCACCTCTCTGGCTTGTCCAGGTCCCTCTGGATGACATCCCCTCCCTCTGGTGTATCGACAGCACCACGCAGCTTGGTGTCATCTGCAAACTTGCCAATGGTGCACTCAATCCCACTGTCTATGTCATTGATAAAAATATTAAACTGTACAGGTCCCAATACAGACCCCTGAAGGACACCACTTACCACTGTTCTCCATTTGGACTTCAAGCTATTAAGCACCACCTTCTGGATGCAACCATCCAGCCAATTCTTTATCCACTGAACAGTCCACCCATCAAATCCATCTTTCCAACTTGTCAAGCAGGATGTTGTGGGTGTGGTGGTTTGGGCTGGGTGCCCTCTGCTGCATGGTGTACTTCCTGTGTCCAGAAGTCCAGCCCAGTGGGTGGACACAGGAAACCGTGTATCTCCTACCACAATCCTCTGCACCGCTATAACATCTAGCGTGGGGTCCGTCACTTTCTCTTTCTCCCCTTGCCAGCACCCGGTAACTGGGGGAGACATCTCCAGGGGCGATGGGCGGTCTTGGGCCTGGCCAGCCGAGACTAGCCTAGCAGGGTGTGTGTGGGGAAGAACGAGCCCTGGGGGTTCTGGGCCCACCCTCAGGTGGGGATGGGGTGCTTTTGGGTCTGTTTTTGGGTTTCTTTTGTCACTCTGTTTCTGGTTCTCTATGCACATTTACCCTTTTTCTATTTAAACTTTTCCATCACTTTTGCAATCCGTTTGTCAGAGTTGTTATTTTGCCTGTGGTGGGGAGGGGGCTGCCTCAACCCACTACAGTGGGGGACCATGTCAAAGGCCTTGCAGAAGTCCAGATAGATCACATCCGTAAGGTCATCCCTTATCTACTGACATAGTAAAGCCTGTGTGACAGCAGACACCCCAGAGCACTTGCTTGTGTCTGTGCCCTGTTGTTGCTGTCTTCTAGGAAGTGATGTTTGAGGGGACAGAGCTCACCTTGCCCTTATCTCAAAATGAAGCCCTGGTAGCAATGCATTCCTATAATATAAACAATGTAGCTTACTCTTTGTTAAGATTTTGGTTTATCTATATGCATAAGATTCTCCTATACAGATTGTTTAGACTGAAAATATCTACATTTTATAAATGAATTCTATAAACCAAAATGTTTTCACAGCTCACACTTTCCTTTTATTGCTCTATGTTATTTGAGGGCATATGGTAGCTTTCTGTAAAATACTGCCCTAATTGTCTTCTGGATATACCCTATAAATCCTGGCAAATGCTTTTAAAAGCAAAAACAAAGGCATATTTTTCTTTTATCAGACCTTGCTTGATAAACTGCCTGTACTTTTTCCATGGGGCCTTGCGAAATTGTGTTATGTCGAGAAGAATAATGCTATTTAATTTATGAACCATTAATATTTATTGCACATGCGATCACTGGCATTTTGTGTGAGAGTTGGGCAGCAGCTAATAAAGTTTGGAACAGGTTATGTACGTACCAGGCTGCCCAGATAATTCATGTGGGATAATTCTTGATGGATTTATTTCTTTGAGTTTACAAATTTCCTGGTAGTGGCGAATGAGATTGTTTCGTGCGGTTGGTTTTGTTTGTGTGTTGGTTTTTTTTTTTTTTAAATTATTATTATTTTTATTTATTTGCTAGCTCATAATGAATTGTTCAATAATTACTCCAAATAATTCAGCTCCTTTATTATTAGGGATTTGTAAGTGTTGAGGAAGACCTGCTTGTATGACTAGAGAATTAAGCAATCAGACCTCAATCTTAATTCTCAGTTGAGACCATTTTATTTCTTACAAAGACCATGGCCAGTCTTTGCTCATGCTGTGGTTTGTATAAGTGCATCCAGAGACCCCAGTGCATGATGCTGCTTTCCTAGGCCATACATCGGATTCACCAGTGTGAGGAAGGAGGTTTGCACTTGTACCATTGCTTAACTTTACAGTGAGTACTGCAAACTGTGTGTAGAATACTGGCTCAAGAGAAGGCTCCAGTGCCACAATATCTTTTGAAAACAATAGGATTAAGTTTTGGGCATAAATAGAATAGAATTAACCAGGTTGGAAAAGACCTCTGAGATCACCGAGTCCAACCTATCATCCAACACCATCTAATCAGCTAAGCCATGGCGCCAAGTGCCTCATCCAATACAATACAATACAATACACCAGGTTGGAAGAGACCTTCAAGATCATCGCGTCCAACCCATCAACCAATCCAACCCACCCAACAACTAGACCATACAGCCAAGCACCCCATCAAGTCTCTTCCTAAACACCTCCAGTGACGGTGACTCCACCACCTCCACGGGCAGCCCATTCCAGTGGCCAATCACTCTTTCTATGAAGAACTTCTTCCTAACATCCAGCCTAAACCTCCCCTGGCACAGCCTGAGACTGTGTCCTCTTGTTCTGGTGCTGGTTGCCTGAGAGAAGAGACCACCCCGCACCTGTCTACAACCTCCCTTCAGGTAGTTGTAGAGAGCAATAAGGTCTCCCCTCAGCCTCCTCTTCTCCAGGCTAAGCAACCCCAGCTCCCTCAGCCTCTCCTCATAGGGCTTGTGCTCCAGACCCCTCACCAACTATGTTGCCCTTCTCTGGACATGTTCAGCAAGTCAACATCTTTCCTAAACTGAGGGGCCCAGTATATATCTGCAAGTCTTTGTAGAACAGATTGCCTCAAAGTAACTTGTAACAAGGTTTTAAAATTCAGCTTGATTTCCACTAATAGTGTCACAGAAGCATAGAATGAAGTGGGTTGGAAGGAACCTCTAGAGCTTGTCTAGTCTGAAGTCCCTGCAGTAAGCAGGGACACTCCAGCTAGAGCATGTTGCTCAGAGCCCCCAGTTCCTGATGGGGAATAATATGATTCGAATCAGGTTCTGGTTGGACCGTAAGTTTATTTCCCTAAATATTATATACAGCTTACTTTAGAATTAGCTGTTTCTGACAAGTTTCCAGCAAATAGATTACTCTGGAGGATGCTCACAGAAAAGTGAATGTGGGTGGCAGCCATCTACATAGGTGGGAAATCTGACCAGTTCTGATTAGTGTTTGGGGTTGGTTTGTTTGTAAAATATTGTGATACTTGTATCTGCAACAGAGTGGAGTCTGTGACTGTATCACAGGAGAGACTGATAGAGGAGTGTTATGCCTAATGCACTCATAAAAATACAAACTTGTTTCCCATAGAAATTAGAAACCTGGAAAGCAGCCGTACTGCAGCCATTTGAGAGTCACAGTTAGCAGTGTGCTTATCAAAACTGAAGTGCTGCAGTGATGCAGTTCTGGCCGGTATTGATGTAAGAATGCTGAGATAATGGGAGCTTTCGCTCCATGCCTGTGTTGTACAGAGGTATTAATTGTGATTGCCTCTAGGGTATTGTTTTGATTAATTATTTCCAGTAAGATATTCACAGAACAAAAGGAACTTCAAGACTGGTGAAGCACAACAATCCTATTAGGTGGTTTGGGGAGATCTGATTTAGCTTTGTTTTCTAAAGTCTTTGGAGACTAGGAGTGGGGGAAATAGCTGCTCACGCTGTGGTCTAGGTGACAAGGTAGCAAGCAGTCCTGTTAGGAAGAGGGTTGACTACACAAAAGACTTCTCCCACACAGTCATCTGGTTCCTCACGCTGATCTCCTATGGGACCAAGCTCTTGCACACTGGAAACCCAGTGTCTAAATCTGTGTGGGGGAAAGAAGTACAAGCAAGAGCACCAGTTTTTAATCACTTTTTGGACTCCAAATATGTGCCCCTGCAAAAATGTCTTCTGAAATGTGTTGGGAGTTTTTTCTGAATAAGAGTATCTAGAATGAGTCTCTTGCAGTTTTCCTTTCAGCACATCAGGACTGGAGAAGATTCTGGGAAAACCTGCCGTTGCTAGCCATAGTAAGCTTCTGTTATACGGGGCAGACCAGGGCCCCTCGCTTGCATTTTGATGCTGCACTGAAATCACAGTAGTTACAAACTCTTGCATAGCATTCCTATCCATGATGGAAGTTGGAGCTTTTAGGTAGCAAATGAAGGAAAATGAGATATGTGTCACCTTTTAACTCCTGGAAGATATCTCTGTTCTTTTGGGGAGCTGGTAGGTGTTTTTTAGTTAAGTTTGAATAGGGAAAGCAGGCACTGCAATATAGATACTTGCTATGTCCACGCTGCTGTTTTAATGAGCTGATTTTTCTGATGTGGACAAGCAGAAGCAGCAGCATTTTATTTGTTTTCGTAAAGCTGCACCAGAAGCACAATGCTGTGCTTTTGAATTATGAGGAAAGATGAACATTAATAAACAGGCAGGTCAAGAAACCTCACAATACAAAGCATTTTGTTATTCCATCAACATTTTTCACTAGATGCTAGCCCTCCAATAAATCTTGCTTTGAGAAATAGTTTTTAAGTCTTGCTTATATCTGACAGCATTAAAAGTCCCTTGTGAACTCTGAAAAAGCAATCTCAGCCCACTTGCTGGTGTTTAGGGCTACACAAGATGAAAAATGCTGTAAATGACAGAATCTGTCTTCTAATAGATTTGACATACACGGGGGCTGAACCTGTGAACAGTGGGAGCTTTTTTATTGACTTGCTGTAAGCAATGGCTTTTATATCTTGCACAAGTGAAATAAACAGTAAACTGTGCAGTGATGCAAGTTGCTGAGTAATCACATATCCTTCCAGTAAGCAGTAAATACCTTTTTGCTAACTAAATGCTATGTTTTAGAAGAACACAATGTAGAGAAGAGACAATAAACTTCAGAGTAAATCTGCCTCCTGGGTATTCAGTACCACACTGCTGTTACTGTTTGACTTCAGGTAGACTGCCTAGCTCAGTTTTTTCATCTGAACCAGGAAATTCATAAGATCTTTCAGATCACTGGATGAGGGATTGTTACTCATGTTAGAGTATTTTTAGGAACTTGCTGATTATTAAAGTCTTGGTAGGTTGATCTTTCCACTTGCTCACTAAAAAATGTTTCCACTCTTTCCACAAAGTCTAAATAGAAGGCAGGTGCTTGCCTTCCAGTGCTAGTGGTTTCATTGCAGTAGATATGTGTGTGTGTATTTACTTTTCCAAAATAAACAATCTTTTAAAATTCTGTTTTAATAATAGTGTTCTTCAGGTAATATAATTTGCCATTATAGTCACTAACAGGTCTTCTGGGAGCAACACTCCTTGCTGGGTTTATTGACATGAGACCTGTTGAAAACAGGGGAGTTCTAACACTAGCTGAATTTTGTCAGGGACCCCTGATATCAGAGAGGAATATTGCATGACCGTAGTGCACACAGCAGTTCCCAGACAAGTTGCATTGTTCAGTGGTGGCTACGTGAGCATGACCTTCATGGAGGCTGGGATCCTGTGCAACTGCTGAGAGTACAGAGGCACCAGGTCTACTACATGCTGTGTACAGCAAGCCCTCAAGCTGACCCCTCCAAATGAACTTCAGAAACAGTGGAGTGACAGCAATGCCTCTAGATGAGGAATGTAAAGATTCTTTGGACAAACATTCGTCTTTCAAGGGCACACACTCTACTAGTAGCCAAGCAGAGAAATTCCACTGTTTTTAAGCAAAGATGAATCCACTTTGAATAACTAAAATCTGCACTGAAACCTTAATAACTCAATCCATGTTAATTTTTTAAAAAGCCCATTGTTCCTGCCCATGCCTTTCTAGCTAAAACTGGGGCACTGAAAAGATTAAATCTCATCATTCTGCAAATCTACATATATTCATTGTGTGAAATACTTTGACATCAGGTTGCTGTAGTGGAAACAGCACAACAAACACCAACCAAGGTGTCTTCTCAGCTATAGATACCCATGGCTGATTATCAGACAAAATGATCTAAGTCACTGATGGGCACATTTACCTCTAGCCAAACCCCACACTGCCTCCTGCAACCCCCCTGTGAAGGTCCCAGTGATATACAATATTTATCATGAGTCTTTGTCCTTGGTGCAGTGCAAGTTTTGTTGTTTTTGCTAGAAGCTTGGCTGTAAAATGCTAGCTATGCAAGTCTGACTCCTGTTCATTTCCCCCACACTTTTCCTCTTAATTCTGCCTGTCTTTTAAAAAATTACCCTTTATTCTTCCTCCCTGCTGGTTGAGGATCTTGCAGTAGCAGAGAAGATTTTGTTGTGGTGATTATGAAGAGTATTTTCAGTACAAATATCACTGAACATAATGGCCCTATACAAGTGGCACTTTATTTTCAGCATGGCCCGAATGGTCTCTGTTTTTCCACCTAGTAGCTGATTTGTGAATGTATAGCAATGAGATGGAGGAAAAAGGGCAGTATGGTAAAATCAGTACAGGAGGAAACTTTGAAGTAAAGTGCTGTAGCTTGGTGTGTTCTGGGAAATGAAAATCATGCCCAAACATTCATCTCTGGCAGTGAATTTTGGTCCCAGCACCACTTCTGCTTGATGAGTGGGGCTCTGCTGGCTGTTTGTCAGTTCCTGGCACCAGGCTAAGCCTTAGAACTAAGGCCGCAACCGTTGTGCAAGCAGCATGCCCTGACTTGGGCTGCAGTCTGTCTTGCATGTTTTATGTCTTGTAAGCCCAAGGGAGAAGGAAAGAATCTCCACTGCTGAGCATAGAAAAGAGGAGTGTGGGAAGTGTGTGTGTAAGTATCTGAATTTTGGTCCTACCTGCAGAAGCCATACCATTCTGTAGCAGTCTTGTGCTCTTTCTTCTCTTTCTGTGCTTGCAACCCATGTAGCCTGGGGGTGTACACATGCAAACAAAAAGCCAAGAGAGGACATAGGATGTGTAGCTTTTATAATGTACTAAGTAAAAAAGTGAAAAAATATTGATTATTAATTCTGCTAAGTTCTATGAATACGTGACCACAGACTTGCAAAAGACATTACGTTTGCAGAGTCATACTGTTAGAATACTTGTGCAGCCTTGATGCAGCCCTGTGTGCATGCAGTTAGGAAATGGCCTGGAACTACACAACCACAAACTGGGGAGAAGCATCAGAGGGGGAAGAATGAATAATGGATGTGAGTTGTGAGCTGTTTCTTGGGGCCCATAATGAAAAAACAACTGAGGAATGAGGGTGCAGTTAAAGGAATAACACAAGCACATGTTGAATGGACCAGGGATCTGGGTTATGTGTAGCTGGAGATGTCAGGGTACAAGATGATGCTTTCCCAGTGAAGGCTTCCCTGACTGGTGCATGGGGGAGCTGGATTGACTCAGTGCCTTTGTGAGTATTTTCTTATGGAACGAGTTGTGTGAACGAAGCACTTCTCCTGTGATCTTTTCTATAATACATAATTACTGATGCTGGGGTCTGATTTGCAGAAATGCTGACTTGTAGCTGCAGATTAAGTCAGTGGTAGTTGTGCTTTGAACTGGGTAAGCATGATATTGTGTTGGCTGGTTCAAAATGTCAAGCGTGAGGCATCTCATTTGGGCACACATAATTCCTGTGCAATATTTGCATAATTTTTTCTTTGCCTAGAAGTGTCCAGGGAGATGGAAGTCTCCCTCCTCAAACAAATGGCATTTATTTCACACTACTTCTAACATTTACGAAGTGCTAATATTATCCTGGCAGATGCTATAAAAAGTCCTAAGGAAATTAATAATTCTGTCTTCAGAGCAAACTTTGAACAGTGTGCAGTAAACACCTCTTGGTGGGCAAGGAGTATAGGGCTGCAGTGGGAATACAACTAAAACATGGGCTGAAGTGGACTTCGGAAACATATTAAAACAAAAGACTGAAGTTGTTGAGGTTTAATCATACAAAATGAAATGGGCTGCTATGGAGAAAGATAGGGGTGAACAGCATGGTAGTTGATGTGTGAGTCCAAGCTAAACGGGTCCTTTACCAAGTTTTTCAGTTAAGAGGATGGTTTTAAAGGAGTTGAGAAGGTCAAGTAAGTTATGGAAGTGAATACATGGAAATGTGAATAAGAGACAAGATGCAGAAGCAGGGAAAAGTTTTGCAAGTTCTAATTGCAGTGCTCTGAGGGCCACTTACGCAGCTTAAGTTTCTTGTCCTGGAGCAAGTACTTACTGTAGAGTGATCGAGGCTGATCAGGTGCTATATGGCTGCAGAATGGTAAAGAAACTACTGGAAAGCAGGGGGAGAGAAACATTAAAATGTAACAGCAGTCATTGGCAGATATGTAGGAACATGCTGGGAGAGTGAGCCAGTGGTGGGCACAATCAGCATGTCGGCATCATGAGCAGTGCTGAGACCCCTGAGTTAATTGCTGTAGCAATTCCCTGTGGCCGTGCTCTTGGTTTGGATTCAAGAAGGCAAAATGGTGTTTTGCTCCCCAGTGGAGAGGGTGGCATTTGCTTCTGGCTCTTATCTACAGAAATGTCAGATTCTCTCTTCTAGGCCTTTTCTCTTACTATTGACTGTTGCCAACATTTTACAGGAGTCCATACACTGTCCTTTTAAAATGAGAAGAAAGTGAGGATTTTTGTAATTTAGAAGTGTGGGACCTGGGGGTACTGGTTGATAGTAGGCTGAACATGAGCTAGCATTGTGCCCAGGTGCCCTAGAAGGCAAATGGCATCCTGGCCTGTATCAGGAACAGTGTGGCCAGCAGGAGCAGGGAGGTCATTCTGCCTCTGTACTCAGCACTGATTAGGCCAGACCTTGAGTCCTGTGTCCAGTTCTGGGCCCCTCAGTTTAGGAAGGATGTTGACTTGCTGGAATGTGTCCAGAGAAGGGCTACAAAGTTGGTGAGGGGTTTGGAACACAAGCCCTATGAGGAGAGACTGAGGGAGCTGGGGTTGCTTAGCCTGGAGAAGAGGAGGCTCAGAGGAGACCATATTGCCATCTACAACTACCTGAAGGGAGGTTGTAGCCAGGTGGGGGTGGTCTCTTCTCCCAGACAACCAGTACCAGAACAAGAGGACACATCTCAGGCTGTGCCAGGGGAGGTTTAGGCTGGATGTTAGGAAGAAGTTCTTCATAGAAAGAGTGATTGGCCACTGGAATGGGCTGCCCGTGGAGGTGGTGGAGTCACCGTCACTGGAGGTGTTTAAGAAGAGACTGGATGGGGCGCTTGGTGCCATGGTTTAGTTGATTAGATGGTGTTGGATGATAGGTTGGACTCGGTGATCTCAGAGGTCTTTTCCAATCTGGTCTATTCTATTCTATTCTATTCTATTCTATTCTATTCTATTCTATTCTATTCTATTCTATTCGTTTTGTTGCTTGCTTGCTTGTTTTGCATCACAGGAGGATTAACTGGAGCATTTGGCTTAACTTCTTTATGCTGGGTGCTCATTTGTATCCATGCAGCATGTCCCCTGTGTTTCACATTCTTACTAAAATAAGCAGTCCCAGTTGTTCTTGTCTTCTCACAGTTTCGCTGGATGAGCCATGGTCCTTTGTGAAACTCCTGGGATCATCCAGGGAAATAGTATTCTTTTTCTTTATTTTCAGATTACTTTCTGGGACATTAGTTATGTCTATCTCTTTTTTGTGGAATTTGTTTTATTAATAGGTCAAGTTTTACAAAGTTATCACTTAAAGATTTCAAGTGAAAAAAGGAGGAAAAATGGATTGATCTGGAGAAGTTTAGAGTAGTTAGCTCAGGTTTGGCCTCAGGAAAGGTCCTGGGACAAATTATTAAATAATTGATTTATCAGCTGCTGAGAGAGCTGGCAGATGAGCTGTCCAAGCCACTCTCCATCATTTTTCAACAGTCCTGGCTCACTGGAGAGATCCCAGAAGACTGGAAGCTGGCAAAGATGGTGCCCATCCACAGGAAGGGCCGGTTGGATGAGCCAGGGAATTATAGGCCTGTCAGCCTGACCCAGGCAAGATTATGGAACAGGTCATCTTGAGTGTGATCACACAGCACTTACAAGATGGCCAGGGGATCAGGACTAGCCAGCATGGATTTAGGAAGGGCAGGTCCTGCCTGACCAACCTGATCTCCTTCTATGATCAGGTGACCCGCCTGGTGGATGTGGGGAGGCCTGTGGCTGTGGTCTACCTGGACTTCAGCAAGGCCTTTGACACCGTCCCCCACAGCAAACTCCTGGCCAAGCTATTAACCCATGTCTTGGACAGGATCACACTGCGTTGGGTTAGGAACTGTCTGGAGGGCCAAGCCCAGAGAGTGGTGGTGAATGGTGCCACATCCAGCTGGCGGCCAGTCACTAGTGGTGTGCCCCAAGGATCAGTACTGGGCCCCATGCTCTTCAACATCTTTATTGGTGATCTGGATGAGGGCATTGAGTCCATCATCAGTAAATTTGCGGATGACACCAAGCTGGGCCAGGAGTTGATCTGCTGGAGGGAAGAGAGGCTTTGCAGAGGGACCTCGACAGGCTGGGCAGATGGGCAGAATCCAAGGGCATGAGATTGAACACATCCAAGTGCCGGGTTCTGCACATTGGCCACAACAACCTCATGCAGTGCTACAGGCTGGGGTCGGAGTGGCTGGAGAGCAGCCAGGGAGAGAGGGACCTGGGGGTACTTGTTGATTGTAGGCTGAACATGAGCCTGCAGTGTGGCCAGGCAGCCAAGAAGGCCAATGGCATCCTGGCCTGCATCAGGAACAGTGTGTCCAGCAGGGGCAGGGAGGTCATTCTGCCCCTGTACACTGCACTGGTTAGGCCGCACCTTGAGTCCTGTGTCCAGTTCTGGGCCCCTCAGGTTAGGAAGGTTGTTGTGTTGCTGGAACGTGTCCAGAGAAGGGCAACGAAGTTGGTGAGGAAAGGCTGAGGGAGCTGGGGTTGCTTAGCCTGGAGAAGAGGAGTCTCAGGGGAGACCTTATTGCTCTCTGCAACTACCTGAATGGAGGTTGTAGCCAGGCGGAGGTTGTAGCCAGGCAGAGGTTGGTCTCTTCTCCCAGGCAGGCAGTACCAGAACAAGAAGACACAGTCTCAGGCTGCGCCAGGGCAGGTTTAGGCTGGATGTTAGGAAGAAGTTCTATACAGAGAGAGTGGTTGCCCATTGGAATCGGCTGCCCGTGGAGGTGGTGGAGTCACCTTCATTGGAGGTGTTCAGGAAGAGGCTTGATGGGGTGCTTGGTTGCATGGTTTAGTTGTTTAGGTGGGTTGGATTGGTTGATGGGTTGGACACGATGATCTTGAAGGTCTCTTTCAACCTGGTGTTTTATATTGTATTATTGTATTCAAGATGATGAACTAGTTAAAAAGACTTATGGGTTTGTGTGGTGTAAATCAGGTCATACTAATCCAGTTTCTTTCTTTGGTAGGATAATAGACATGGTACATAGGGGAGAGGCATAATTTGACTTCTATTAAGCTTTTGACTTTTTTCTCATGATATTTTTATATACTACACAGGAAAATATGTCCAGTATGAAAATGCTGCACACAATGGAATGGAAACCACTCAAAAATAGTTGTAGTTTACTGCTGGAGTGTGAGGACATTTAAAGTGGGACTAGACCAGCCCTTTTCTGTTCAGTATTTTCACTGACGACTTAGGTAATGAAATGGACTTTTTATTGGTCAAATGCACAGAGCACATCAAGCTGCTGTAAGGATGATGGAAGGCAAAACTGGAATTCAAAATGGCCCTGTTAATTTGCAAGAAAGTACTAAAGCAAAAAGACCAGGTTCAGCTTTTTGAAGTCCTGTGTCTGGGGAAGATAAGGGGCAAGATGGAATGAGAAATGATGATTAGTATGTGCCCAGGTGGCATGAAAAGCAGGGTGAGATCTTGGAATGGACAGCATCTGACTGTAGCTCTAGAATGTAGTGTTCTTGCAGAAACTTGTATGTCATTGTTTAATAAGGATTTGGGTGGAGCATTTAGAAAGTATAGCATAAGTTTAAAGAAGTGGTTGTGTTTAATATAAAGAAAAGAGACAGGATAATAATATCCTGATAGGTAACAGATTTTATACAGAGCGTGGCAGCTAATTGTTCTGCTTTTATACTTAGGACATAACCATAGAACGTGGGAAGAAATTCAGGTTGGAGGTTAGGTAAATGGGATGTAAAATAGGAATGGATGCCTCAGAAGGGCTCTGGTTTCCTCCTCTGGAAGTATGGAAGAGAATGCTGGCCAGATTTTTTGTTAGAAATGGGACATGAGTTGTACCCAACCCCTGCATTAGTACACAGGACTGAAGAGTATCGTAAGTACTAATCTGACCCTACTTTTCTTATCCCCTCCCCAAGGAAATTAGTCCTTTTAAAACTTTTTAATAAAATCCCTTAACAGACTAGAACTTCTATCTGGATTTGCTAATGCTTACTGAATGTCTTCATCTCCAGAACTTTATTCTTGTGGTGCTCTGAGAGCTTTTTCTATATTCTCTCTGAAATCTTGCTCCCTTGAGGTCTTTTATCTGTGGGATGTCTGCTCCAGCTAGAAAATGAAAATGTACTCTATGAGATAATTTGAACAGTTTGATCCCATAAAATACCTGTTATAATTTTAAACTTACAAGCTAGGCCAAGCCTCAAAAAAGGTGGGAATAGTAGCTGGTGTAATACACAGGCATGGGAGACAAGTTTACAGAGCAAGTGGCAGAAAGGCCCCCTGAGACTTCACCCAAAATGAAAGGATGTGCAAGGTTTTAATTGTGCAGTCCAAAGGAGCTTTTGTTTTCTTGTTAGCAAGTTTAAGAGGAAGGGAGGGATTGTACTGAAATAATGCATGAAAAAAGCAAGGTACATGACAGAACTTGAGCATGCTATGGAGCAAAAGCTAGAGGGATGTGTTGTTTGGTTTGTGCCACTGAAGAAAAAGGTTTTGTCTGTTTGTGGGCTGGGCAAGGCTTTGAGCAAACTCAAGTATTTGATTCTCTGATCATGGAAACAGAATTTCATACATCCTATGTAAGTCAATGATTTCAACTGAAAATTATTTGCCTCCATCATGATGTGCTCCTAATCAAAACAACTGCCAGGGTGCTGGATTTTAGTTAACTGAGTAAAAAATGAATAAGTATTGCAAACCGCAGTTTAAAAGAAGTACTGCTTACAGAGAGAGAGAGTTAGCTGATATAATTGTTCCTCCTTCTTGGTGATGGCACATACTGCCTCTTTCTTAAATGGCATGCTTCAAACAAATAAGCAATTATCTTTGCCATGTAAGGCAGAGGAGAGATGAAAACTTGTGCTTGAGGATCTAAAGACTTCTGTTTCACTTCTACTCCCAACCAACAAAGAAAACTAAAAATTATTCAGTCTTGCAGAGGACTGGAATGGAGGAGCACAAAGCTAAGACAATAGAAAGTTATTTAAATCCTGGGGGTGCCTTTGAATGCATTTGCTTTCAAGATGTCTTTAAATTTCTTTCTCTTCTAAAAGAAACATATTCTTGAAAGGGAAGGAACAAAAAGATTTATCTCACTGATCAGGGTTCATATTCACTGCCTTTGATATCACAATTTAAAACATATTTTTAGAAATGATTAATAAGAGCTCCAGTTCTGCTGTTCAGTCTTTTACAGCTGCTTTTCTTGCTGGCAGGCCAGCTTGTAACATGAGCCTGTAGCAACATTGTTGTTTGGTGAGCAATCAATTGTTGGATTTTCTAACTCTGGATAGTTCTTGTTTTGTAATTTTTGTGGTAGCATCAAAGCTGATACAGTGCTGTGGAGGGTGATTTTAGAATTACTTTTGTGTTTGAAGGACCACAGAGCCATATGAAGACTGTGTGCTATGTAATCTTCTGAGTAGTTTTGAGTGTGGGTTAAAATATTTCTGTGTGTAGCAAAGGGTAAAAGAAATCAAATGTATTTTCTATGATAGTAACACCTAGATAGAGAACAAGTCCTGACATTACTAAAGTGGTTGTTCTGCTCTTTCAGAAATAGCAGAGGGAATAAAAAGAAGAAAAAGCTGACCTTTTCCCAATGATAATGCATTCATCAGTCTGTTTGTACAGCTTATGCAAAACCTTTATGAAGTTCTTTCATTTGAGTGACACATGTCAGATGAGGCACTTAAGGGATATCTGGCATGGTATTTAGAACAATTACATGTTTGATTGCACAGAATATAGTATCAAGCCATGCCAGCAGCTCCTATTAATGTCAAAAGATGAATTCAAGCCCAACTCCCAAGCATACTTTACAGACTTTCTAGAACAGTCATTCTGTTGTATCCTGTCCTTGTCTTTGGTTCCTTTTCCCTCTAACATGAATGTTTCTTCTATCGTCAGTCCTTGAATGGGTATTTCCAAGATGTACAGTCAATGTGATATTAAATCCTAAAGCTCTGTTTATTGGTCCCATATGGTCAGTAAAATCTCAGACTTCTCTATGTAACCTGCAGTGAAATGCAGAACTGACTTTGGGGTTTCTGTTACAGCTGACAACTATGGGCAACAGGTAGCCAGAGCAGCATAAGGGTGCTATTGGTGTGATAGTATTTATGCTCTTGTTCTTGTCTGTACCAAAAGCAGCTATCAGCACCTGTGTTTGTGTGATCTGTCATCAACTTCACGCTGATGAAATGTTTTACTTTTCAGCAAAGAATCCATAAAGTTGCTTAAAAATATTGAAGGGCTATAGTGATTTACTACTATGTCATATGACATTTACTGCTATGTGAGAAATTATCTCAGAATTACGAAAGAACACCCGTAGTTTCCAAAATACTGTAGGGATGTACTGATTCTTGATACCTGGGGGAAAGACATGTGCATGTATTTGTGTATCCATGTATCAGAAGATAAAAAACCCAACCAACTCTGTGGAGCTTTTTTCCTATTTTCATTTTATTTTCTTTCATTGGCATTTGCTAATTATTTACATTTATTTTGCACAACTTCAGAAGCATTGTGTGCTTCCAGCATGTGTGAAATACAAATTAATCTCCACCAAGTGAGAAGAAGATAGAGCATTGTGCTGGTTTGAGAAGGTGTGTCAAGCCCTTTGGCTGGAAGAATCATCAAGATACTCTGTCTTCCAGGTAGTTTGAGATGGTAGTAGTAATATCCAGATAGTACATTGGAGAAAACAGATCCAATAGTGTATTTTATATTACTGATTTTCTACCTCATTATTTGGTATCAGAGTCTAGGCTAGTGATGGTTTCTTTCTTCTTTCCAGTGCTTAGAGAATTTGATGTGCCCCAGCCTTGAAGAAGAGCTTTTAAAATCAACTCAGATATCCCACAATGTGTATTTTTGGGATCTCTGTTGCTTTTTCCAACAGTGAGGTTCTGTATAGACCTCATTCATGGCAATCGCCCAGCCAACTTGTCTTCTGTCCTTTTTTGTTTTCTGCGTCCAGTACTTCATTTAGATTGACATTCATGAGCAGGAGGTGTGCATTTCACCTTCACAATGACCTCCCCAAAATCAGCATGATGTTGTGTCATATGCATAATTTATCACTTATTCCATGACAGTAAAGCTACACAAGGATGTCTCTAACATTATCCAGGGTGACAAGGGAATGATTTTTTTCCTGTGTCACTATTTCTATCACATTGCTTATCACTACACAGACACTTTGTCTGTGAAAATCACCTGATGTGTTTGATAATCATTGTCAGATCATTGGTCAAACACCAAGTTAAAGGATATTTTGGAGCCCACTCTTCTGCTCTCATCTCAACTCGCTAATAATTTCAGTGTAACAAATGGCAGACAAACATATAGAAAAAGATGTAGAGATGACATTGCTCACTGGTAGCATGTTGATTTTAAAAGCTGAGCAGAGTACCTTAGTCTTTGTGCCTATTCATTCATTTGTAATGAATTCACTAATGAATTCATTAATTCATTAGTACCTCTACTGTCATTGCCGACAGGATTGAATACCTTTTCTATCTTTAGTCTCCACAACCTGATTGTGAGAAGTGGGACATGATCCTATTTTCTCTGAGGTCAGAGGGCAAATGTTTAATTGGCTTTTCTCAGGCTAGTCTTCTCCCAAAAGCAGATATGGGGAGAGCTGTACACTTTGAATGATTCTTCTGTTACGTGTTGTGAATTTGGTACCTGTTTCTCCTTTCTGCCACACTGTGGAACTTGAGTAGGGCTTTACAATTCAGTTTTTCAAAGAAGGAAAAATAGGTGATGTGTGTTTGGTAAGCAAGGGTAATTTGTTTTGCTTAACCACATACACCAGTCCTGGAAGAGCTAGGGTTAAACAGCAATTGTCTTCCATGCTTTCTTATTCTGAGCTCACAGACTAATAATTGTTTCCCAGGAAACTAGTGATTCACAGAAATTACTTAATTATTTTTAGATAGAGATAGTAGACAGGAGTGTGAAACTTCTGAGCAGTGCCTCAGTTCTTTCAGAGGACTGTCATGTGAAAAGCAAAAAAACCCTCAGCGAAACCCAAACCAACAAAGGATGAAGGTTTTCTTCAAAGATTAATAACATGTGTCTTTTAAACACAGCTTTTGAATAAGAAGTCAATCTGAAACAACTTCTGATTTTCTATTAAAATAAGATTGAACAAAAGATGTATTTTATTTTTTTTAAATTTAATTTTTAGCATTTATGAAATAAAACTTTGTAAGTTTATATAAAACAAAGATTGAAATATGTTTCTGAAATTATTATTAATACTACTTTTCACCCTACATTTCCTTTTTTTTCCTCTTGTTTTTTCCTGTGCTGAGTGAAATCACTTGACAAATTCATGTTCTTTTGTGACTGAAATATATAATTTTAATTGAAAGAAAGTGTACAGTATTTTTTTTTCTGCATGCTGCTCTTGACATGATTTGCTACAACTTTTATTTTTCAATGGCAGTTGTTTAAAAAACCTTCTTGACAGTATCTCAGATGTGGACACTGTGAGAAACGAGCTCACTGCTAAATTTTAACTACAACCAGTTTATTATAAAATAAAGGCAAAACAGTGCTGGGTGCATAGCAAGTTTGCTAGAGGTGCACCGTAACAACACAAGTTGAACATACATATTCATACATTTCCCCAGCATGCTCCCACCCATCTCCATCAGGGCTGGCACAAAACCTGCACTTTTGGCCTGGCCAGTCTTCAGACATCTTGGTGCCTTACACTTCTCTCCCAGTACGCAAGGATTGAACCCCACATAACACAAACCCCAAACAATGGAACCCCACGGTCCCCAGCAATTCCCCTTGTGAAAGCCAAATATTAGTTTCTCACAATACCTATTCGATTTCTTTTTTATTTATCACATAGCTGTCTGTCACTGTAAGATAAGCATCGTTCACTGTTGGTTTTGTAACTAGCAAAGGTGATAATTTTAAAGTGGAGTCGAGTCATTCAGAGGTAAGAAATTTACACTTAACTATGAAGTAATTGATAAAAATAGTGATTCTGTGATTACTGAGAATGCTTTACTCATATTGAGTCTATTATTATTAGCCAATTGCCAGAGAGAGGGTTTTGCAAATTGAACTACATTAAATAATTGTAATATGAGTTTGTAAAACAGAGTTGCAGCACCAGTCAGGGTGTAGCTAATTACATTGCTGGTAAAGTAAATCTATATAGTTATGTCTCAGTGGCTGGAAAGTGTCTCTGGGCTCTGACTGAGACACAGGGAGAGGGCCTTGCTGGTGGTAATTGAGTGGTGGCTGGAGGCCCTGGTAAATATGCAGAACTGCCAAAGGTGTGAAAAGGTGGCCTTAGGAGCCAGCCATGCCCCAGAGAGGTCTGAGGGCAGCTGTGATGGTCGCATCTCTATGTGAGCAAGTCCCGAGGGTGGCAGATCTCTTGCAAACACACTTGGGTGGAAAGTTTTTTTTTTAATCAGGGGAATAGAACTGCCCTTTAGCTCAAAGCTTAAATACAAAGGCTAAATCAACACCATGCATGACTTGGCCTGAAGTGGTAGACATCAGATGGAGCTGCTTTTATACCAGTAGCAGAAATTGTATTAATGTTAAATAGAATTTTTTAATCTGATATTAATTATTTAATAAGGACCGATGGAATGAACAAAAAGATTGAGTGCAGTAAGTACAGAACTTAGAGTTTTCCCTGGAAACACTTTAATATTTGATGTGGACATTGTTTGTACAAGCAGGTGTGTGGTGGCAGGAGGTATAACTACAATGAGTTGTAGAAAGGCGTGTAATGCCCTGTGCTCCCCCCAGCCCTGTGCAGTGTTACACCAAGTGCCTGTGGAAACCAGCACGCAGCTCCCTCTCACCTTTCACATGTGGTTTGCATTTCTCCATGGTCACTGCAGCAGGGTTTAACCTCTGCGTGCAGAGTTTACCTCCACAATTTCATAGAATCATAGAATGGCTTATGTTGGAAGATCATCTACTCTGACCTTCCTGCAGTGGGCAGGGACACCTCTCAACTAAACTTCATTGCTCTAGGTCTCATCCAACCTGGCCTTGAACACCCAGGGAGGAGGCAGCCATAGCCTCTTTGAGCAACCTGTTCCAGAATCTCACCACCCTCATACTGAAGAAGTTCTTCCTAAGATCCGGTCTGAATCGATTGTCCCTCAGATTCAAACCATTTATTTCTCTATTTCTTATTTCACATTGCAGACTTCCATAAACAGGGTTCCTGGCCCACAGTCACCTGCTATGAACTCCCTGGTGTTGAATGTCTCAGGGCAGCTGGAAGGCAGGGCAGGAAATGCCGTGCCCCTTCAGCTGAGAGCCTGATGGGGAGAGCCAGTGCATGGGGAAGCCCTGTCATGCTTTTGCCCTGTGTAAAGCCCAGCCCACAAACCAGTCATGGAGGGGTCATGGTAGTCATTTGTGAGCAGAGGACAATTAAGCCTGGAGCTGGCCTGGGTACATCTGCTCCAGCACAGGACTCCAAATCTGCTTTGGGGCTGTGAAAGGTGTGATATGAAAGCTTGTGTCTTTTGGGCTGACTAATTTCAGTGTGTCCAGCAGCCCTCAGCACTGCAGGACATGTAGGTGAAAGTAAGAGTGTATGTAGCTGCCATTTGCCGGAGGCAGCCATTTTCTTGCAGATCTGAGTGGTGGACATTTACCTGAGGCAGATACTTTGCCTGAGGCCCCCCTACATGTGGGGGCTGTCGACCCCACATAGCCATGTGCCTTGAGACTCCCCATGTGTGATGGCCAGGAAGTGGATGTTTGCCTGAGGCACCCCATGAGCAGTGGCCATTTCTTTGAGGTGACTGGTGTGCTGGTTTGAATCTCTGAGGGGATGATGTGACTTGGGGAGGGTGTGAGAGGGGAGCAGCACTGCTAACACCTGAGAGCAGGAATTGGTGGCAGGCAAGAGATGAGTGGGCCAACAAGGGGCAGCTTCATGCTGCTCTCTGGCCTGTCCTACATGTGAGCAGAAGTCAGGCCTCAGGGAATGGCTGTCAGGAAGCACTGGCATGGAGTGGTCCTGTATCCTCCTGGGAAAAGCATGAAGCTTTGTGAAGCAAGGCTGGGTTGGTGGCTGTTCTTGGATCTTGACTCTCTCTACAAAAAGCCCCATGTTATGTTGTTCCAGTCCAGTTCCACCACAGACAGGAGTCATCTGAGCTACTGAATGCTGCACAGACAAGTAATAGTGTTTGCTGAATAATGGAGTTAGGGATGATACTAGAAAATAGTGTATCTCCCCAGGGAGTTGTTGGTCAGACTTTCTGTGCGCTTGTAACTGTTTCCTCAGTGTAAAAAGTCTAGCGTGGTTGTGCTCAATAACTGAACAGCAATCCAGTGTCAGGACGGCTGGTAAAGCTTATATAGCAAAGAGAAATAATGCACACAGGCATGATTTAGCTAAGCATCCAAATCATAGAGGAAATCAGAAACTTGGATTTTTTTTTCCTTATAAAAGAAAAAACAACTAAAGCAATTTTGTGTTTTTCTCACAGACTTGTGGTTAATTTGACAAGTTTACTTGAATCAAGATAATTCTCAGAAAGCAGTGAGGATTAGCTCCTAATACAGGAAAAATGACAACATTTTAGAGGAAAAGAGACACATTTTAAAAGAAAAGGAAAGTAAAGCAATTTAGTATAAAAGACATCAAATTAAACACAACTTAAGAAAAAACAGAATTGTGCTTTGGAAGTACTGCTTTTTAGAAATAAATCTTGTGTTTCTTTGTTTATCTTCATATGCTGACATTTTGTTGAATGGAGATGCTGTTACATTTGTCATTTGCCAGTGGTTTAATCTAAATTTCAGTTACACACAAAAAGTTGTACATAGATAACTGCATCCTTAATATTGATATTTTTAAGAACTCTAATCAGACAATGTGAAAACCCTTTGGATGCATAAGGAAGGAAAAAGTCACTGAGGAGAGCAGAGAGAAAGAAGTATGAGGCTTCAGTAAGTAAGACAGCAGAGAGAGGAAGAGGAAAGGCATGAATTTGGATGACCTTTGCAAGTCTGGGAAGTGGTGATCAGAATAAGATGGAAACAGATAACAGACAAATATAAGAAGAGAGACAATGGCCAGACAAGAAATTAGTGGTGAAAAATTCAGGTGATGAATGGTGCTGAGCTATAGCAGTGTCAAAGGAGAGTCAAATTCTCTCATGATGCGTGGGAGAGCTGAATGCTGGTGGAACATGCTTGTGGGTCCTTTAATACTCCCAAAAAGTCAAAGGTAGTCAGCCACAGTGCCTTTACTTCTTTACTTGGTTTATTGAAGACTTTGTCTCTGTTCTCTAAGATTGTTTCCCCCTGTGACTAGTCCAGTCTGGATTTGTTTGTATGTCTTGAAAACTTTTCCCAAACAGGTCTGAAACATATTGGTGTCTGGCTGCTTGGTTATTCTGCATCACTGGTATTAAGAGTGACAGCTTTCTAGACTGTGTGTTTAAGCTATACTTACTACTGTGAACAACATGAAAGAATAAGCAGTCTTTTTGGACAATATAATATTCTTATCCTTGTCTGGCAGAAAGTTTGATTTGTAAACATTATTTAAATCTGCGAGCTCTTCACAGTGCAAGGGCAGCCTTGCAGCCATTTTTCAAGTAAGAGAGATAGCAAGGCTCCACTGTGATGGGGGAAGATGGTGCCCCAGTGCTCCCTGGGGCATACTTTAATGCTCTCAGCTGGCAGTGCACTGTCACTTGCTGTAGGTCCTGCCTCCTCCAGCTCCCAGGGTAAAGTCTGAAATGCAATCATTGCATGTGTAATCCAAATAAATAACATGAGATGAAAACCAGGCAAGAAATAAACTCATTTTTACTCTAGAACACTCATTCTCTTAACTAATACCTGGGCATTTTCATCTGAATTTGGGTGAGATTTTCAGAAAACTCCCTAGTCAGCTACTATTTCTGTGTGTCTCAACGAGGCAATTTTCCTTACTGGTTTTATCTAACCTTGTGGTTGCCTCCAGGAGGTGAAAGAACTCATACAATTGAAGTTTCTTTTATATATTAGTTGTTGTGTTATGTTGAAAAGAGACATTTCTTTTACTACAGTAAGCTCTCAAGTCAAGTTTAGCTATTCACGTTCATTACAGTTTTATTGATGTGCATTTGTGTGGAAAAAAATGAGGTAGAACCATGTGCAATGCAGGGTCCTTCTCTCTGTAGGTGTGGATGGCAGTCTGTATCTGTGGGTTTGTAACTTAAAAATGGATGCACTGCAGCTTTGGGGGTTTTGTGCAGACTCAGTTTAACAAGCATCTGGGTCCCTTCTGAATGTATAGCCTCTCCTCTTTGTTGTTTAGCATTCCATTTGCTGATAGTTGGATTAGCAGGGATGTAGCATTTACCTCCAGATTCTGAATACTGTATTGTCAATAGGACTGACTTCTGTTGAGTCATGATTACCTCTAACAAATGGGTTTTTTTTCTGATTTCTTTTCTTCTTGTTTTCAACACTTATGTCATTTAGTCAACTTTTAATCCATTAGCTGTATATTTTAAGGCTTTAAAAATCTTACAGGATTCTGACGCTATAGCATTTCTGCTCGTCTTTTATCAGCCAAACTTGTAATCCTCTAAAAGAATGAAGTGTCTTGACTCTGCAGAAGCTGCTCATAGAAAATGAGCTACAAGACATTTGGAACAGCTGTTCTGCTTGAGAATTAAAACGTGGGATAATGTAAGTAAAAAAGACTTTCAACTATTTTAGTCCTTTAGAGTGTTCAATTATGCCAACATTAACCTTCTAAGTTAAGTGTACTGTACATGTAGTTCATGAAAATTTGCATGACGCTTTTGCCAGCTTCACAAGTCGGGGTTTATTGATAGTGGGTTTTTTTTGTTTGGTTCGGTTTTGTTGTTGTTGTTTTTAATTTATTCAGACCTTGGGGATAAGAGCAATACATGGCACCAGCTTGACCTATTTTCAGTAAGTTCATTCTACCTGCAAAATGTGACAAGTGTCAAAACATGCACTGTTTGACTACATTGCTGTTTCATTCCTCATGATGCTGAAGAATTAGAATGTAGAATAAATCTGGTTTTCTTTGCAAATATATTTTTCCTATCAATCAGGCACCTGAAGATACAAACTGACCTGAATTTGCATTTTACTTCTTTGGGTTTTTTTAATCATTCTCATAAGTCTTTCCCTTACAGCTAGTGAAAAACTTAAGAAGCTGTCTTTTAAAATAAGTTAACTTATTGCAGGTTTATTATAAGTCTGTATGTATGAAAAAAATAACCAAACCCCCCCAGCTACTATGCAGAATACAGAACACAGAATTAACCAGGTTGGAAAAGATCTTTGAGATCACCGAGTCCCACTGACCACCCAACACCATCTAATCAACTAAACTATGGCACTAAGTGCCCCATCTGGTCTCTTCTTAAACACCTCCAGTGATGGTGACTCCACACCTCCCTGGGCAGTCTGTACCAATGGCCAATCACTCTTTCTATGAAGAACTTCTTCCTAACATCCAGCCTAAACCTCCCCTGGCACAGCTTGAGACCGTGTCCTCTTGTTCTGGTGCTGGTTGCCTGGGAGAAGAGACCACCCCCACCTGTCTACAACCTCCCTTCAGGTAGTTGCAGATGGCAATAAGGTCTCCCCTGAGCCTCCTCTTCTCCAGGCTAAGCAACCCGAGCTCCCTCAGCCTCTCCTCACAGGGCTTGTGTTCCAAACCCCTCCTCAGCTTTGTAGCCCTTCTCTGGACACGTTCCAGCAACTCAACATCTTTCCTAAACTGAGTGGCCCAGAATTATTTGACTGTAGCTTTACAATTACACCAATCAGCTCTTGATCAGTTTAGTCACTAACCCTTTAAATGTTTCTGCAGGGATAAATGGGACTATTTCTATTTAATCCAAATTTCCCTGTCATTTAAGGCAGTAAGGATTCATAATACATCTAAAGATTTGCTTATGCTAGAAATTCAGACACACTAATTATATTTAATCAAGACATAAGCAATTATTCCATCAACATACACTTCTTACTTTGATATAGCAAAAAACAATTCAGCCCTTAAACAGCCAAAAAGGCAAACTTTATCATCCTACAAAAATACACTGAATGCAGCCAAAAGACAGCAGTCATGAAACACTGCCTTAGTACAGTTAAAGCCTGGCTACCCTCAGTCCTGCAGGGTTCTCAGGCTTCTGCAAAAGAACAGCCTTCAACAGACTGTGTCTTCATACTGTCATCCAAACAAAACATTCATTTCGATTGGCACTGCAAAGAAAACTTGAAAGGAGAGGACTGAAGTGATTCTTGCTTCCAGCTGTCCACTAAGTTCCACTAAATGGACTTTGGTCAAGACATTTGACTACTTTTCAATGCCACAATTTATAGCTGTGGATTCTGATACAGACTGCAATTTATTAGGGTGCACAGAGGATATTAGGTGTTAATCCACTTCCTCTATACCATCTCACAGGTGCTGCTATTTCTAAGAAAAGCTAAGGGCAGGGGTGGCAATAAACATTTAGCAATCACAGTTTAATATGGTAGAATACAGAATATTTTGCAACACAAAGGAATTCAAGTATGGAATGCTTGGTCATCAGGCCAGTTTATCACTTGTGGCTTTTTTCTTTGCTTGTATTTGGCTTACTTTACTCTGTGCAGTGGTAAGTAGATAGAATGCCACCATTGGTGGTTATGTTGCCTTACTGAATGCTTCCTTTCTTCTGAGATGGAGGTGTGCTTCAGATGTGTAGCTATCAAATAACCATGTGATTCCCATCCTTATTGCACAGAGGAAAAACATGTCTGGGTAGGGCTGTCTTCTGCAGAAATTAAATTGATTGTGGGCACAGTAAAGCTTCAGCATTAGTATAGTGCAAAACAAAATGAAAGTGGGAAAAAGACTTAGCATGAAAGCTGCTCATCAATAATGTTTAGAAATAGAATCAGGTTTACTTGCTTTTCTGATAAAAAGTCAAAATCATGTGAAGAAAGTGTACTAATTCTGTCAGTGGGAAATTGTTTTCTGCTTATATTACTAGAAAGGTCAAGCGCTTCGTGCCCCTGTACTCTGCTTTGGTTAGGCCGCACCTTGAGTACTGTGTCCAGTTCTGGGCCCCTCAGTTTAAGAAGGACATCGAGACACTTGAACGTGTCCAGAGAAGGGCAACAAGGCTGGTGAGAGGCCTTGAGCACAAGCCCTATGAGGAGAGGCTGAGGGAGCTGGAGCTGTTTAGCCTGGAGAAGAGGAGGCTCAGGGGCGACCTCATTGCTCTCTACAGCTACCTGAAGGGTGGTTGTAGCCAGGAAGGGGTTGGCCTCTTCTCCCTAGCAACCAGCACCAGAACAAGGGGACACAGTCTCAAGCTGCACCAGGGGAAGTTTAGGCTGGAGGTGAGGAGAAAGTTCTTCACCGAGAGAGTGATTCGTCATTGGAATGCGCTGCCCGGGAGGTGGTGGAGTCTCCGTCCCTGGAAGCGTTCAGGAGGGGACTGGATGTGGCACTTGGTGTCATGGTCTAGTTGTGAGGTTATGGTTACAGGTTGGACTCGATGATCTTCAAGGTCTCTTCCAACCTTGGTGATTCTATTCTATTCTATTCTATTCTATTCTATTCTATTCTATTCTATTCTATTCTATTCTATTCTATTCTATTCTATTCTATTCTAAGCCCTGTAAAAGCCTCTTTCTCTTTTATCGTGAACTCTCTAATTGTGATACAAAGGAGCAAATATTTAGTCTCAAATATAGTGATATGCATTTCTCATGTATTGGAAATGAATGAGGGGAAAAATAAGACATTCAAATATACACTGCAATTTACTTCTGCACAATCAACCAGAAAATTTAAACATAATCCTTAATTCTGCAGAGTTCAAGCTACTGTTTCTTACCCATCACTGCACTTAAATGCGTTCTTACCTCTAAGCATTTACATGGTTCTGAGATCTCTGAGGAATAGTAATGAACTTAAAAACAGAGCAGCAACACAAATGTTATTAATTCAAGGATAGAATGCTTTTAACTTTGCCTTTTTCCATTTTATGCGCTTTTTTTTTTTTTTTTTTTTTTAGCTATTATAAAGTAGACTTTGGTGGTCTCTCTTTCGACTCTGTCTTTGATGATGATTTTTCTTTCTAGAGAAAAAGTCAGTTTTTCCCATGTCTATTGTTACACTGAGTTTCCAGGCAGAGGGCAGCACCAGGGGAGTTGTTAGTGTGCACATTAAAACCTTCTTGCAACCACTGGATTTTTTAATGCATTTTAGTCTATCCCTGCTGTGCACTTTTTGACAATTCCAGGGTCAGCCCCCCTACACCAGGCAAACCATATTTTCCTGTCAGTGCTGATGTTGCAGCAATTGTAGACGTACTGCACTAGATATGATGGGACTGTTGTTTGTACAAAACATAGGTAGCAGGCTGATGCTGAGCCAATGGATATGGCAAAATATAGTATTAGCCAGAAGTACCTTAGCTTTACATGCCATATTAACATACTTAACAGTTCTCCTGGTGGCCAGGCAAGATCACTTGGAGCCCTTTTGACTTGACACTACTGCATAGGTGTACACCAAGATAAAAAGGGACCCCTAAGGAGCCTAATGTGTCAGCCAGAACCCATGTGTTAACTACCTCAATGAGATATTTATTTCTATTGTGGGTTTTTTTTGCCATCTGTGCAGGGTCACACTGTGAAGAAGGAAGTGGAAGCAAGAGGGAAGGACTGCTCTCCCCATTTCACATAATGAGGTGTGGAAAAATTAACCCAACACTACAAATAGTGTCTGTTGTAGATCTGCTAATTGAAGACTTGATTCACAAGTTGTCACAGCCTTGACTTGTGTTGGAGGAGTGTGTGTGCCTTTTCTGTCACACAGCTGGAGGGTATTTAACTGAAACCACTTTCATGTACACAGGTCTATATCTTCCTCAGCATTAAGCCACTGCACTTCAATGTGACTGTGGACCCTCTTAGGTCAGGCTACAGAAGAGTTGCAGCTGACACAGATAAGTGGTGTAGAAATGACACATGTAGCATGTTTAGCATGGCACAGGAGACAAATGGATCCACAAAATAGTTCAGAATTTCTAAGGTAAAGTTGGTAAAAGATTACAACTTACTGTACTGCTTTGGAATGCTAAAAAAATCTGCAAAATACAGCACTTCCCTTGAATCCCTGTGGTTCTTTCCAGAGAGATTTGGTTTCTTGATTGCTTTGAGATGAGAGAATATGCTGTTTTAAACTCTTGGTAGCTGTTGAAATATGTGGGGAAAAACATCCCAGACAGAGAAGTAGATTCATTATCTTGACTGTACTGACTATGAAGATGGTCCTGCTGCTTTCTGCTGTGCTTGGTAACAGCTGGGCATGAAGAAAATGTGGTGACATAACACAAACATCTATGTTAACAGTGTGGCATTGAGTTTGACAAATACATTTGGGGAGTGAAGCAATAAAAGATTTCAAGGTTTGAACCAAGAAATTACTTTGGGAGTTGCAGAATGCACTCCACACCAGTGGTTGATGTATGCTCTATCTGTTTGAGAGATTACAATGTCAGTGTTTTATAATGCTGATTCTTATCAGTGTAGAAGAGACCCATAAGCACCAGTGATCCTTGTACTGCTGTATGTCAAGGATTTCAGAAGGCTTATGAAGTGGTACAGCCTGAAATTTGACAAAAGTTTAGGGTACAAAACTCAAAGGCTCATTTTGACCCCTGTAATAAATACGTTATTTCAGGTAAAATTAATTAAGCTGGAAAAAAGGAAGCTACCGCACACTGCTGCTTATTCAGTGTAGGTATTTCAGTCAATGCAGGTATATTGGCCAAAGACCACTGAAGCTACTGAAAGTATATGGACTTGGGCTTGTGCTTGGAAATGGGGAGCTTACTCTCAAGGATCAGTTGTCTTTCCTTTCAACTTCTACGAAATTCAGGATGTTTTATGGTTGTCAGACATGCATATTTTAAGTAATTCTAAGAAACACAGTCATGACTAATGTCTCATGTGCTTAACTTAGCATAAGGTTTCTATTTCCTTGAGGTTTCTTTAACTCCTGAAGGAAGGTAGTGGTACTTCTGTACATGTACAATTCAGAAGGTTTAAATTTTGTCTTTTTTAAAGGTCAAGTGTAGAATTGTGTGTTTAGTAGTCTCTTCCTGTATAGTTGGCACACTTGGTTTTGGTGTTTGGTTTTTGTTCTTTGACAAGTCAGTGAAAATTGAAATTAGCTGCAGTGAGCCAAACAATAAAACATATGGACATTTATTGGTAGCAGTTCCTTCGCTCTACTCAGACACAAAGATAATGGAAATACTTTACAGTGTCAGCTGAAGATTTTTTCTGACCCTTTGCCATTTAGGAATTGCCCAGCCTCTCTGGTAGATTCTTATTTATCTTTCCCATTTCTCTCTAGGGTGTGGGTTTGGTTTTTTTTTTTTTTTTTTTTGTTTTGTTTGTTTGTTTGTTTGTACATGGCATAGTACTCTTTATGTGTATAATGGAGGTTTTTGACAGTTTCATATGTATTGAAACATTTCCATGGGGAATGATTTAGTATAATGGGGTTTATGCTGTTAGGATCAAAATTGAGCATTTACTTCTGATCTGCTTGGTAACCAACCCCATTAAAAGAATCCTGCCCAAAATGTCAAAACCCTTTGTTCCAAGTGCTGCATTTTCTTCCTTCCTTTCATTTCACCACAGATTTTTCACCAGAAGTGGGAGCTAAAGAATTCTATTACTTACAGCACCTTTGTGGTGGATGTCATTTTGCTCTGTCTAAAGGAGTTGTGCAAGATATACCAAATAGAGTAAAGAGATAAAATCCAGATGAATGGCCATATTGCTGCCCAAAGGTGTGCCACGGTGGGCTGACTTTACAGCCTTGGTGGTCAGGGTTGTGCAGTGATAACATCGTGAGTGTAACATTGTATGTGCTGCTGAGGCCCTGCTGCTCTTCAGACAGAGCATAGTGTGAAAAAAAACCCCACCACTTATTGTTTCTTTCTTTCTGTGAACTGTTATCACAAATGCTTTCACTCTGTGTTCTTAATTTCTCCTGTATTGCCTGCAGTCCAGAAAGGATCCATAAGGAAAAGAAAGATCTTTCCAGAGGATGACCAGGGTAGTACAAAGTACTCCAATGGAAGTAAAATAAAAAGTTGGATTTTGCCACTGTGGTTTTGCTGCTTGCTGGGTTTGAAGTTTGCAAAGGGTCTAACATGTCTGACTATTTTGCCCTATATTGTGCATTCCTTGAATAAATGAAAATGATTGTTTTAATTTACATAGCAACCCTGAAAGGATCAGTAAAAAAGGGACCAATTCCAGCAAGTAAATGACAGGATAAATAGAATGACTTCTTTTTTCAGTTTTTCTCAGGGGTCTTCAGGGACCTATGCAAATGTAGGTGTTACTTTTCCACTTGAGGTCTTTGAGCTTCCTTTTAGCAGTGGGGATTGCTTAGTATTTTTACCACTTAGCTGCTTTTATTTCAGGTTAAAGTATGTGAAGAACTTATTTAGTCCTTTACAGGCAGCTGCTTCTGAAGAAGCATAATCTATTACTATTGTTGGGGCACAGAATGAAGGAGCAGTACACCAGGCTTTGTGCATAATTGGAGATCTGTGAAGGGACAGGGCCTTGAATAACTGGGGGCAGTCATGCCTTGTTTACCTAATGGAAGGAGTTAGCTCTGCCCTTATACTTTAGACTGACTAACAGCAAGATAGCTGTTCTTAGTGTCAGCATGAAACAGATGCTGCAATGCAATAAACTTGGAACCGAAATGAACGGGCTGACAGCAGTGTGGAATTCTGCTGTGGCTTTTTAAATATGCATGTAACACTTGAAAGTAGCTGTAAATTCAGGAGTATACTTTTCTTTTAAATTGTGATGTGCCTCCTCCTCCCCAGCGTGGCAGCTCTGTTTCTGTAGCCATGTTCCTCTGCTGAGATCTGCACTGGGAGCAGTATTCCTGGCTGAGGATGAGGGACTAATAGAGGGTAGTAGGCCAGTGGAACACTGGATAGCAGTGATTCAGCAAAGGGATCTAAACTGTTGGCAATGCAGTCCATGTCTGTGAGTGTCATCAAGGTTTTTGTAAGAGGTGAGTTTAAAACTGAGTCATCTCCTTCCATCTGACTCTCTTCTTTGTCTTTAAAAATGTATTCACAGTCTCTGGCACTTGTCACTGTGTGACTAGTCAAAACATAGTCATTAGTCTGAGTAATTTTAACTCGGAGAAAGAACTAGTAATTTTAGAATAATTTGAGAGACAATTTCTGTCATTTAAGAACAGATAAATAGCTTCTTAAGAGGAGTGGTGAGTTTTGGAATCTAAGACGAGGAATCATTATGGACCATGGCACATGAACTAGCATCAGTGGTGTGATTGGTGTAAGCACCTTGAACACCTAGGTGCTGATTTGAGCATACACACCCCCAAAATAAAAACAAATCCCAGACAAAAAAGATGTACCATTAACAGTCTGGGTGATAGTACAATGTTTGTCTTAGTCCCTGAGATGTCATAAAAGTTTCACCTGTTTTACTGCTTTGTAGCTAGCAATGTGATGTGCCTAAGGCATGCTGTCTTGGCATGTTGGATTTTTGTACTTTACACTGGTATTTATTTTTTTTCCTAAGGTGAAATAGCTGTCCTCCCCAGTCTTGCTTAACTAGTGCTTAAGTAGATATTTAATTCTGTACAAAGATCTAATTGCATGCCTACTGTTTGCAGCAGCAGAGCTTTAATACCTGTTAACCTTCTCACTCAACAGACCCTGCCCACAGTGCTTCACACAGTTAAAGGCACCCTATGGTGAGTTAATCCCTTTCTACCTTGGCTCTTAGCTACTAGAAGAAAAGGTGAAAGAGATTTCTTCAACTGAGATTAAAAGAGAGAAGGACAGCATGAGAGAGAGAAAAGAGAGAAAAACAAGCAGGCATTTCAGGCAGTAGAAACACTGTACATAGGGTCAGGTCACACTTGCCATCAGAAAAGAGACACCTGCAAAAGATTCATTATTTTGTGGTCCGTTGGAGAATTAGGAGGGGCAAGACACTGAGGAAGGAGAGAAAGGAACATCCAGCACTGGAGATAGAAGGGAGAATTATGAAATACTAAATCCACTGACAGTCTGATGTGTGTGAGTCTGATCTTGTTTTCTGTCCTTAGAATAAAAGTGATTTTGGTATGGTAAAGGAATATGCTAAAAGGAGAGAGAGAAATAGCTCTCCTTTCCTGCTTTTTCTTCTGAAGTAAACGTAAATCAATATGGTCTAAGTAGGCTTTCCAGTTTCCTTTGGGGCCCTTGACTCTATATACTGTACTCTCAGAAATAGTTTACTTGCCCTGTGTGGTATGTAGTAAAATATAACGCTATGTAAACATAGCAATATTCATTGTAATAATCTAACAACATAAAATCATTCCGTGAAAAACAGTGAGAGGGGTTTTGCTTAGAGATATTGCCAAAGAATGCCTAACCATGTCTTGGACAGGATCACACTGCGTTGGGTTAGGAACTGGCTGGAGGGCCGAACCCAGAGAGTGGTGGTGAATAGTGCCACATCCAGCTGGCGGCCAGTCACTAGTGGTGTGCCCCAACGATCAGTGCTGGGCCCCATGCTCTTCAGCATCTTTATTGATGATCTGGATGAGGGCATTGAGTCCATCATCAGTAAATTTGCGGACGACACCAAGCTGGGGGCAGGAGTTGATCTGCTGGAGGGAAGAGAGGCTTTGCAGAGGGACCTCGACAGGCTGGACAGATGGGCAGAATCTAACGGCATGAGATTGAACACATCCAAGTGCCGGGTTCTGCACATTGGCCACAACAACCTCATGCAGTGCTACAGGCTGGGGTCGGAGTGGATGGTGAGCGGCCAGACAGAGAGGGACCTGGAGGTACTGGTTGATTGTAGGCTGAACATGAGCCTGCAGTGTGCCCAGGCAGCCAAGAGGGCCAATGGCATTCTGGCCTGCATCAGGAACAGTGTGGCCAGCAGGAGCAGGGAGGTCATTCTGCCCCTGTACACTGCACTGGTTAGGCTGCACCTTGAGTCCTGTGTCCAGTTCTGGGCCCCTCAGTTTAGGAAGGATGTTGTCTTGCTGGAGCGTGTCCAGAGAAGGGCAACGAAGTTGGTGAGGGGTTTGGAACACAAGCGCTATGAGGAAAGGCTAAGGGAGCTGGGGTTGCTTAGCCTGGAGAAGAGGAGACTGAGGGGTGACCTTATTGCTCTCTACAACTCCCTGAAGGGAGGTTGTAGCCAGGCAGAGGTTGGTCTCTTCTCCCAGGCAGCCAGTACCAGAACAAGGGGACACAGTCTCTGGCTGCGCCAGGGGAGGTTTAGGCTGGATGTCAGGAAGAAGTTCTATACAGAGAGAGTGATTGCCCATTGGAATTGGCTACCTGTGGAGGTGGTGGAGTCACCTTCATTGGAGGTGTTCAGGAAGAGGCTTGATAGGGTGCTTGGCTGCATGGTTTAGTTGTTTAGGTGGGTTGGATTGGTTGATGGGCTGGACGTGATGATCTTGAAGGTCTCTTTCAACCTGGTGTATTGTATTGTATTGCATTATTGTATGTTGGTTGTTTCTGCTAAGGAATTTGAAGATGAGGTATACCCTTTCTTTCGCAGTGACAAAGGTTTGGGGTTCAACCGCTAAAAGTCAATCTAAATCAGAGGATGTGACCCAAAACCTTGTCAGACTTGCTTGTAATAATAAAAGAATTTCACAATACGTTGTTGAATTTTCCTTAATCTTTGTGTCACAAAAATTGTTCAGTTCAAATCTCTCATGTTCCTGAGCTGTATTAAATTATCTGAGTTCTGGTTTGATGTAGTATTTGCTCTCTGTTTGCTACATGAATACCAACTGTTGTTGTCTTTTATCCTCTGGAAGCAGTTAAAGCAGAAAAATAAGTGAATGTGCTTTTTAACAGTGAGGGAGAGGAAAGTGTACATTGTGTGACAACAGCAAGCAATCACAGGAAAGAGCAATTTTCCCCCACTTCAAAAAAAAGAAACCTCAAAAAAACCCATAAGGAATATTTTAATTTGAGGGACAATCATCTATAATGTTACTTTGTCATCTTCCACTGCAGCTTTCATCAGTAGCCTTTCTCATCCTACCTTGTTTTAAAAACAAGAATTAACATATAATAAAATAATAATGTATTATTGCATGTTGAAATGAATTGAGGCATCAGCCACATGGATGTAAACATTGCTTGGCTTTGAGGAGAATGTTGATCATTTGTTTCTCCTGGAAGATCATCAAGGAGACACTTCTTTACGGTGAGGGTTATGACACCCAGAGAGGTTGTGGAGTCCCCTTTTCTGGAGACTATTGAAACCCACCTTGATGCTTTCCTGTGTGGCCTGTCATAGGTGATCCTGCTTTGGCAAGGGATTTTTGGAGGTCCCTTCCAATCCCTATTATTCTGTGATTCTGTGATCATTGGCTAGGAAGTAATCGCTTGGTGTATTCATGATGTCTCTGAAGACAGTGTCACTTCACTAGGGCTGACAAATTGATTGTGACATATTGAAAGATGGTTCAAATGCAGCAACATCTGGGAAGTGATAAGAAGTTTAGGGAACATGACCTGTGAAGGAAGGCTGAAAGAGTGACTTTGTTTCTGTTAAACAGGATTGGCAGATGAGGGGGACTGAGGAAGGAGGGATTACATTTATTGATATGTAAACAGTTCTTGAAAATAGAATAATAATTGTTCTGTCACTCCTAGGCTAGGGAGCAATGCCTTGAACATGTGATGCTGTGTTTGGTTCAGTTACAAAATATACAAAAATTACCTAAATTTAACAGCAGATTCAAAATGGTAAAAGGTATCTGGGGAAGTTGCTTGAGGCCTTAGGCATTCTTAGGACCATGTCAGATGAGCATCTAGCGATGTCAACTTATTTGGGCCTGCATCTGTGATGGAGTTTCTAGAAGTCATTTTCAGCCCACATGTCTGTGATTCAGATTATATGTATAACACAAAAGATGGAGAAGTATAAACTATATGAAAAAACAGTTCTGACACTTGGGATGACTGTGGTTTAATGCCCCTCTTCCTCTCCCTTCTTGTAAGACAGTCCATGCCTATCTTTAATGGGAGCCTTTCTATAAATAGTATAAATGAAATCTACTCAAAGTTGCAGCTGAGTATATTGTTTGCCCCTTCCTTTAGCCCTGCATACTCTTAGGCAAGAGAACTCTTTAAATAGAGAGTTTTTGTGTCCCAAGGTGATAAAAGAGCGAAAAATGACCTTTTGCAGGTGCCACACCCCAAAAATTTGCCATACTTTGGCTGACAAGTACTTGCCAAAACTGCCTTGTTACTCTCTTAATTCAGAAATTGTTTGCCCATTAGTGGTTCAATGACTAGCTGTCATGAAAATATTTTTTCTGATTGAAAAAAATGGGACACGTTCACCAAGCTGTCTCCTGAAGGCTTGTGGAAAGCTAAAGTCTAAGGGTGCAGCTGAGATTTCCAAAGAATTGTGTCAGGACATAAAAAGTTCCCTGCTTTTCTGAGAAGTTAGGCTTCTGTAGCCTTAAATATTTATGTCCACCTTTATTCCCATGACTTTGGTCTTAAATTTGTCCTTCTAGCCTTTAGAAGAACATTCTCCCATTTCCCTGAAAGACTGAATTTGTCTTATGAGATTTCAATGCAGAACTTGAAGCAATTTACATAGAAATGTCAAGGTAAAGCTTGTGATTGCTTTACCTTGGGGGCTGACATATGGTAAACAAAAGTTGGGTAGTAAAATAGGAGTGTTCATGGGCACAAATAAGGATTTTCTATCTCACTACTAAAAAGCTTTGCTTAAATTAATAAATTCATTAATTATTACCTTACATTAGATGGCAGCTGTAGAATGCACTGAGAATTGAAGATAACTTACTTGGCCTATTGTAAAGCAAATTAATATTAACAATCTGCCTATTTTTCCATGTAATCAAGCACTAATGATCAAAGCTCAATGCTTTTCTTGACGATTAATGATGACTTTGAAAATTAATGTTGTGAGGTGAAAGCATGGACCTTTAAGGACTGCAAATTGTTAAGATTCCAGAAAACATGCTGGGCTGAGTCATTCAATTGGTTTTAAGATTATTCAAACACTGCTTTTTCCTCTATTTGTTAGAAAACAAATTGATGTTCATATGTGCTAAGTAGTGCAAGATTTAATATTTTCATGGTAAACAGCCAAATACAGAGTAGGCTTAGATTCCAGGTAGGGCCAGCTCTGAGAACAAGCATAATGACTCTTTCTGGCACTATTACCTGAATTTTCTACTCACTTTTTTCACTCCATGGATTCCAGAATTCATTACTGATACTTAGTTGTGTTGTTCTCACTCATGAAATTACTCTTCTACTAGGTGGTTAAAGTAAAACTAACATGTGGTGTTTGAAGTCTTGTACATTGCTGCTTTAGTGCCTGCTAAAGGAAACACTTCAGCACTTCCACTCATGCACAGTGGGAGAGGTGTTTTTGAGATAATTTTTCTCTCCTTAAGAGTTGCCTATTGTTATTAATGTTTTCAGATCAAATAGTGGGCAGCAAAAAAGTTTCAGCAGAAACTGGCCATCTGGGTCTTTGCTCCCAGGGAGTTGCAATAGAATTTACTAGATCTAAAAATTGCATTCTTCAAGCTCTGAGTTAAATCTGGAACTCACTGTAGTCACCAGCATAACTGCTATGGAGTTCTCTGGTACAAAATCAAGATGAATGTTGTTCCTTTCTCTCTTTTTATCTTTCTTAAAATAGCAGAAATCAGGAGTAATTTAGTTGAAATCAGTGGAATTGCATCTCTGAGAGGTGACTCAAATCATAGCTATTTCCAATTCGTGCCACACTTACTCTGCCACACTTCACTAGGGAGAATACTCCTGATTCAATTAAGACTGCTATGAGAGAATCGTTTTTTCACTAAGGCTGTTAAAGTTGGAGTAGTTACTGAGATTTTTAAACTGTTTCTGAAATGTTGTACCTAAGTTTTAGCTGTGGGAGGTAGGTGAACAGCCTTTGCTCCGTAATTTGCTGTCTAGGTAGTAACTGTACACCACAGTTAGATAACATTTACACTAACCTCCTTTTTTAGACATTCCTTTGCACTAATTGCAAGGGACAGCTTTAATAACTCCATGAAAACCAGAAAAGAAAAATATCTGCAGACATCATTGTGAAATACACAAGTATTTCTATTACTAAGAAGTCACAGTATATTAGAGGTTGGAAGGGACCTCGAGATCATTGGGTCCAACACCCCTGGTTTACCTGAAAATGCTGAACCTTTATGTGCCCTGCTTATTTCTCTTGGGCATAGATAGATTTGTTTGAGAAATAAAAGAGAAGCCTGTTTATCCATTTCTTTATTTGGCGCTATGATTCTATTTGAGGACCAGAATAAATCAATAAACTCATTCAGAGTGGTTTCCTGCATAACACAATCAAGCATGTTGGAAAGCTAGATGGGTGGATTAGAGAGTGGGAGTTTTTGGTCTGTTTGTTTTTGTTTCTTCTTGAATGAACTCTTCACTGTAGTTTTTGTTTCTTTACGTTTTGGTTGGAGATTGAGGCAACAATAATAATCTGTACCCTTCTGAAGACCCGCCAGCAAACCTATCTCTCTTATTCCTGTAAGTGCTATTATTGTCCTGATCTTTAATTCTGTTAGTGAAACAGAACACAGGTTTTGGCAGTTCTAGAAGCAAGATTGTGCAAAAGTCATGTTTTCCTGCAGCAAATGCATAGTATACAGTGGGATCCTGCAGTCGTGTATGCCTATGAGTAGTTGTATGTGAGAGTGATGGAAGCATTGAAATGTCAGCCAGTTTTCTCTTTAATCACAGTGTGGATATCAAGTCTCATTAGTAATCACATAAAATTCTATAATATGTGTCTTTGTTTTGTCAATCCTGACAATGTCTTGATAGGATTTAATTTGTGTTTCTTGTGGCCAGCATGCAGCAGTTGCTGAGAGGTTTACCAGTGTGTGCTGGAACCATCTGGAATCACAGAGGTAAGCTGTTAATACTCTGCTTCAGGTTCAAAACCCATTTGTAAAAGCCTGTACACTGTCACCCTACACTTTTTAACAGGAATGAAAGACTGAACCAAATCATAGAATCAAAGAATTGTTAGGGTTGGAAGGGACCTCAAGGTTCATTGAGTTCCAACCCCACAAATCAATGTCTGCTTTGTGGTGCTAAGGCAGAAGTGAATAGCTCAGGGAAGTCTGCATGGGTCCTAAGTCAGGTGCCTTATTAGTGTGATCTGCAGTAACCTGGAGAGTGCCTGTCTCCTGGTGTAGTGACACACTGCCTTGTTGAGCATTTAGACATGTCTCAGCACAGTGGAAAAGCAATATAAGTGCTATTGTGCCCTGAAGACACTAGTCTGCAACTCTAGGACAGTGAGAGAAGATTAGGTATTGGCCTATCAGAAATTTTGGTGTGTGTGCTGCTCATCTCTGAGAGTGGAGTATTGGAGAATTCTGTAATTAAATACAGTTCAGGTAGAGCTTTTTATGTGATGGTCATACGTGTGTCTTTTTGAAATTTATAATTTTCACAGAATCACAGAATATATCTGGTTCGAAGAGACCTCCAACATCTTCCAGTCCAACCTTTGACCCATCACTTTCTAGTGCTATTGGTGATACAGCTGCTCACTGAGACGTTCACTGCACTGGGCAACAGAGGCAAATGTGCTTCATTCCTCAATCATTATCTCACTGTGAAATATAAAGACAAACTTATCCAGCTTCTTCAAACACATTTTTTCTCTCTTTTCCCATCATTAAGTTTTACTGCACCAGTCTCCACACCAGAAATTTATTAAGCAATTCTGGGTTTCCTTGCATCTTGAGTGCAATCACTCAGTACTTACAGGATGGCCAAAGGATCAGGCCCGGCCAGCATGGATTTAGGAGGGGCAGGTCCTGCCTGACCCAACCTGATCTCCTACTATGATCATGTGACCTGCCTGGTGGATGTGGGTAAGGCTGTGGATGTAGTCTGGACTTCAGCAAGGCCTTTGACATTGTCCCCACAACAAACTCCTGGCCAAGCTGCCAGCTTGTGGCTTGGACAGCAACACTCTGTGCTGAGTTAAGAACTGGCTGGAGGGCCGAGCCCAGAGAGTGGTGGTGAATGGTGCCACAACCAGCTGGCAGCCAGTTACTAGTGATGTCCCCCAGGGATCAGTGCTGGGCACGATCCTTATCAATATCCTTTATTGATGATCTGTATGAGGGGATTGAGTCCATAATCAGTAAATTTGCAGATGACACTGTTGGGAGCAGGTGTTGATGGGTTAAAGGGTAGAGGGGCTCTGCAAAGGGACCTTGACAGGCTGGACAGAAGGGTGGAGTCCAAGGGCATGAGATTTAATACATCTAAGTGCAGGGTTCTACACATTGGCCACAATAACCCCATGCAGTGCTACAGGCTGGGGTCAGAGTGGCTGGAGAGCGGCCAGGCGGAAAGGGACCTGGGGGTGCTGGTTGATTGTAGGCTGAACATGAGCCAGCAGTGTGTCCAGGTTTCCAGGAAGGCCAATGGCATCCTGGCCTGCATCAGGAACAGTGTGGCCAGCAGGAGCAGGGAAGACATTCTGCCCCTGTACTCAGCGCTGGTTAGGTCACACCTTGAGTACTGTTTCCAGTTCTGGGCCTCTCAGTTTAAGAAAGATGTTGAGTTGCTGGAATATGTCCAGAGAAGGGCAACAAAGGTGGTGAGGGGTTTGGAGCACAAGCCCTATGAGGGGAGGCTGAGGAAGCTGGGGTTGCTTAGCCTGGAGAAGAGGAGGCTCAGAGGAGACCTTATTGCCATCTACAACTACCTGAAGGGAGGTTGTAGCCAGGTAGGGGGTGGTCTCTTCTCCCAGGCAACCAGTGACAGAACAAGAGGACACAGTCTCAAGCTGCACCTGGAGAGGTTTAGGCTGGATGTTAGGAAGAAACTCTTCACAAAAAGCGTGGCCATTGGAATGTGCTGCCTGGGAAGATGGTGGAGTCACCATCTCTGGAAGTGTTTAAAATAAGACTGGATGAGGCACTTGGTGCCATGGTTTAGTTGATTAGATGGTGTTGGGTGATAGGTTGGACTTGATGATCAAAGGTCCTTTCCAACCTGGTTAATTCTGTAATTCTAATTCTGTAATTCTATTTTATTTTTTTCCTAAAAAAGAAGTGGCTAATGCTTCTCCTATTACTCACAGTAAGCAAAATGAACGTTAGATGACAGTATTATGACTGGTGTGAGGGTCTAGGCTGCTAGAAAGATTTTCTTCTTTTAACACCTACTAAAGCTGTAGGAACACCTATTAAAACTATAAAGTAGAAATACAGGATCATGAACAGCATATTCACACCAAATGTAGCAGTTGTTCTTCATTTGATCCATTTACATTTTTCCACAGTAACAGAAATTTGCCAAAAAACAGCTTTCAGGCCATATCTGTAATTACTGCTCATACTAAACTGCTGTGAGGTGTTGGCAAATACCACACTGGGATCAGACTACATGGATTAGATTAGCTAAAAGGACTGCTTGGCATTAATTTTTATTTCCACTGATGATGAATCTTTTATTTCAATAGAATTGAAATGATGAAATGAAAAGATTCTGGGGGGACCTTAGAGCTGCCTTCCAAAACCTGAAGGGAGCCTACATTAAGGCTGGAGAGCGACTTTTAATGTGTCTGTTTAGCAATAGGACAAAGGAGAATGGTTATAAGCGGAGGGAGAGTAGACTGGATCTTAGGAAGAAGTTCTTCAATATAAGGGTGGTGGGACTCTGGAATAGGCTGCCCAGGGAGGTTGTAGATGCCTCCTCCCTGGGGGTGTTCAAAGCCAGGCTGGATAAGGCCTTGAGCAGCTAAGTCTAGTTGAGAGGTGTCCCTGGCTGTGGTGGGGAGGTTGGAGTAGATGATCCTGAAGGACCCTTCCAACCTCAGCCATTCTATGGGTCTATGATTCTTTGATTTTTTTGAATGGGGAATGGTAAAGGTCTTTCCAAAAACTTTATTAAGTTTAAAGCAGATGTTTGAAAATTCTGCATATGAACAATACAGAAGCTGGTATTTTTGGTTGAGGTTGAAAATAACAGTGCTATCTTAGGTCATTATGCAAGTTTGAAAAAGTAAGGCTAGGTTGGGTGTTTTTTGATTTTTTTTTTTTGTTGGTTGTTTGGTTTTTGTTGTTGTTGGTTGGTTGGTTTGAATTTTGCCATTTGCCAGATGCATACTGTTGCTATTAAAGCAATGACTACAGCAATACTAGTTGTTTCTGGTCAAGATCAGCTTCCTGCTTAGGAATGTCAGGCTGCCAAACGTTAAGAAAAAAGCCAAATATTAACAAGCTATTTAATTTTTTTCAATTAATTTTATTCTTACAAGTGATTATATTAGAAAGCAGTAGTTTTCCTTTAAAATTCTGTGGAGAATTGTCCACAGTCTACACATCTTTGAGTAACCTTGGGTGTTTCAGAGTTAATCATCTTCCAGAAGCTCACTTGTCAATGTTTGACTCCAGCTTTCCTCTCTGGAATCTGAACAATTTTAAAATTAAAAAAAAAAGTTAAAAAAAGGAGGTGCTGGAAATAAATGATGGCATTTGTCAGCATTGGTTTCAGATGATTCTGTGCTTTAGAGAGGCTGCTGCTAGTGGCCAATTCAACGCAGATGGGGATGTGTCTGGGGAGGGAGAGAGTGATGCCCACAGTCCCTATGCTGGCTGCCTGGCTGGGATACCATGTGCTGGAATTATTGCAGATGATTATGGAGTGTAACTCAGCTTTGCTGCCTTGCATAGCACATTAGCCTTGCTCTTACATGTGACTCTTTCCAGAATTTGAAATCTGACTTCTGAATGTGGTTTTAAATGTTAACTTTTATGATAGAGAGGTGCCTTGACATCCCTCTTGACCCCTTTTTCCACAGCAGTAAGCACAGTATTTCTCCCTTATTAGTAAGCAGCTTCATCTTTATAAATGGTCTGTATGCTTTAACAATGAATCAGCTGTATTGTCCATTGCCACAAACTCAAAGAAAAAGGTCAATCAACATGTTACCCAGGGAGGAATATCAGACAGATTTATGACTGTACTGAAATTAAAACTTGAGGGAATGCTATAGACAAGACAAAAGAGGTTTTTACAAGTGGTTCTGCATGGCAGGAACCCTGCCTTGGGCTGAAATGGCCTCAGCAGAGACTGCTAGAAAGTTGTCAGGGCAAAAATAGAGCTGGTTCCTTTTCCTCTCCATGAGCAAGGTCATCGCTTCCATGTACCATAAGTACATGGCCTTCTGGGGCATTAAGAGTAGCTGATGTAGTTATTGCTGTTGGATGTGGAAGTATCTCAGCTTTGCTCTGTCTGAGCAGGATATTCTCTTCTTGTGCCTGCCCTGTGTAAGCAGCTCCCATGTTGCTCACATGTCTGGAGCATGTCTGCCGTAGGGGATATTTGTTCAACAGTTTGAATCAGCTGAGAATCTGATACAATAGGGAGTTTGAAGGAAATACTGCCCATTTAGACACTTACTACCGAAATTCTGCCTTTTTTTTTTTTTTCTTTCCTTTGGTGTGGCTGTGAATCTAAACTGATCAGCAGCTGAAATGAGACCCTGAAATCCTCAATTGACTCTATACACTGAGCTTTATAATTTCCCTGGTTACATATTTATATTTTCAGGGGATTCTTTTTTCTTCTTCTTTTTTTTTTTTTTTTTTATCTTCTTCCTCTCTTCCTTCTGTTTTTTTTTTGTTCCCCTGCCTTCTGCATCCACATCTTTCATCACCAGGCTGCAAGCTTAAGGGAGACAGTGTGGCAAATACTGATGTGCATCTGGAAGAGCAGGATGCAGTCCTGAAGCTTTTCACCCTTTTCTTGCTTGGATAACTCTTCAATTAATTTTCTGAAGTTATTTCACTCAAGGTGTAGTCCTGAAGCATTACAGCATGAAGTCATTAGTCATGAACAGAATCCTGACATCCTTCTCTCATACTGCAGATGATAAAGCTGCTTCTTGCTTAGAGAGCTGGAAGCTGCAGTGACACTGGAAAACTGACTGGTGTTTGCACCACAAACCATTTCTCTGTTCCTTGCAATTTCTCTGAAAACCTTGTAAGACCCTCCTGTGGTTTTTATCTCTGCTTTCTTAGGAGTGAAAAATGAAGAGATTTCACAGTTGTTGTTGCTCTGGAGTGCTGCCAAATTGTATTGCAAGTGCTTTTCTGAACAAAACACATGTATGAGTAGCTTAATGTTGCCTTCCACGTATGGATCTTGGAATGATTATATGACATAGGTCTGTAAAACTACTTGTTTTTATTAAGTTCTTCAAGTATTTGCTATGGCCCAGCTCCCACGGCTGGCTTCTGCAGCCAGTGGCCTCAAGACAGTGAAGTGTCTTTTGAGAATCTGATTGCAGACCTGAGGCTCATTTTCCCATATAGATGAAATGCTTGAATTTTTTTTTGGGGGGGTGGGTGAATGAGAGTTACACATATATTACCCATAGATATGCTACAGTTATTATTTCATTTCCTAATGAAGTACTGTAATGAAAAATAGAGCTGTTACCATGCATATTTTGAGGAAGATGGAAAATGGTAGATAAAAATTAATGATGTCTGGCACTGATTCCTTTTCTCCCCACAGCCTTCATAATGGCCTAATAGCACAGAGTAACTTTAAAGAGGCCAGAGACTACTTGAGGCTGCCAGAGCAGTGCAAAGGAGATGTGAAAAGACTTAAGAACCACGTTGCTATATGCTTTTTAAATATAATCCCATCTTGACTCCTTTTTCCTTACACCAATGTAGTACATATCCAAGCAATTGCAGTGTTTCTGAAGTGCAAACTTCTGTTGCTGAACAAGGTAAGAATAACAGAGACTGTAGGCATTCAGGCTGAAGGCAAAATATTACTTTTGTGATGTTGCTAATAAAAAACATATGAGAGTGGGACCAAAAGACAGGACTTTGTGCTGAACACTGAGTTTTCACCTGACACTGATGCTCCTTTGGGTTCAAGTGGAGGCTACTTTTTTTTTTTTTTTTTTTAAATTCAGAAGTTGCTAATAATCCAACAGTTGCTGGTCTTGAATGTTTGTTTTAAAGGCAAGATAAGCAGGTAAAACTATAAAACTGATTCTATTCCCTTAAAACATTTTTGTGCAGTTCCTTTTCCAGTTGCAGCACAATAAATAGAAGAGGCAGGGGTCACATAGAGGATCTTTCAGGGTGAGAAGGTGGTGAGTGCCACAAATCACACAGCTCATGGCTTTGTCCTTGCTTCAAGTCACAGTCTGCACTTATGAAATGGCCACTTTGAGCTTAATTATAGAATCATTGGTAAATCCACAAAAACTTATTTTTTAATACACTAAAGGTGGAAACTAAAGACTGAAAGTTGTTTGACATAGCATGGCAGTGGCTCTCCCCTGTCTTCTGTTAGTTCTGCCTAAAATTGCATGGCTGAGAGGTACACAATTATTTTTCATGTGATTCCTTTCCATCTTGGCCTTGAGCTCACAATTCACTGATGTTTTGTAATTTATTAGTAATACATACATTGATTCTTGCACGTTCCACTGGAATTTAAACATATGCTAAGTACATCACAGGTCATACAAAATTTGGTCATGAGATTTTCAAAATCACGTTAGATGCAATTTCTGTTTGAAGACAGTTTTGGAAATCCGGTTAGCATATTCCTGTCTCTTTCACACTTACTCACTGTGCAAAATGTGCCCTATGGGCTGTGATTTATACTTGGAAATTACCTGACCTTACATCTGCGGGGTTAGCATTATAGGATGAGAGCAGATGAATAAGGATTGGAAATATTCAATGTTTTAATTACAACTAAAACAGGGATTATCAGAGGTTCTTGAAATCACATTATATTGGAGGACTTAATTTTTCATTATTTTATTACTACATTAGTTAAGATTCTGTGGAAGAAAAACAATTCCTGATATAAGATTATTTGCTACGGTGCTTCCTATTTTCACTTACTTCTGAACTGTGTCTTTAGAAGCATGAAGGCACAGTGGAGCCAGACTTTAATCCTCGCTACAGGGAGCAACTTTATGATTAAGCCCAGTAAGATTATCCTTGGTAACTAGTGTATGCTGTTGCAGTCTCTGACATTTATCCACCTGGAAATATCCCAACTCTGATAACACAAAACTAAGCTTTAATTTCCAATTCTGATCCTTTAAATTATGCTGATACATCATCTTCTGGGGATGTTTATAGGGTGTAATTTAATCATGATTTTTTTTATACTTAGAGATTATACTATAGGTAAATTAAAATTGAAGCATTGAGGTGAAGTTGTCTTTTGTTATAATTAACTGAAATGATTGTGCAGTATTTACAATTGCTTTATTTTTTACACACAATGCTGGTAGTATATAGAGCTTTGTTTATCTATTTCAGTTCTATATTATTCCTATGCTGATAGAAATGCATAATTTAATGTTTTCTCTCATGCTCTGTTTTCCAATTTCCTGACTTAATCCCTCTGAAACCCTATTAGTTGTGCTCCCAATGAATATTTATCTCACATTCACTTTATTTTGGCCTGTGTCCTAGTGACAAAAGTTCTTGTAGCAGCATGTGTAAAACCAGAATATGACAAATGGGGTGCCATATCTTTCAGTTAGATACCTGGATTTAGAATACCAACTCCATAGCTGGCATAGCAAGATTAGATCTGCATTCCATAGCAGCACAAAAATACTCCTGAAGTCAAGAGTGGGCTGATGTTCCTGCAAAAGGACTGTAGCAATCTCCAGTCAAGAGTCATGTATGTAATTAAATTAATGAAAACTGAGCCTGGAATTAACGCTCATCACCAAATCCAGAGTTTCACCACTTGGGAAAAACAAGCCATCTCTTGCCCCTGCTTTTTCTATGTATGGAACCGCAGGATTATGGCTTTAAAATATAAAGAGATATGGAATCACAAACGTGGTGCCAGGGAAGGTCTAAAAGGATGTGACAAAGTGGCATGCTTCCATTTCAATCCTCCCAGCTCTTAATATAGTCCAGTGGTCATTGTTACAGTGTGTTTTCCCCTTTAAGGACTTTGGTTTCTTTCTTTAATGGCTGTACCATTTACCTTAGGGCAAGGGTTACTTCATGGACTTTGCCAGTTTATTTTATTTTAATTCTGTGGTGCACAGATGTAAAACATAAATGTGCAAATTATACATAACAGTTTAATGAAAGCTTCATCCTGGAACTCACACTCTGTCTTCTGGTCTCTTTCTTTACTCCACCAATATGCACCTGGGCCAGAGTGCTAACCCTGCTCTTTGCAAAGGAGGGTAGGAAAAAGCTGGGCTGAGATGTTGCTTAGACCAGTTATGTGTCAGCTGCATGCAGGTTCACCTTCAGTGTTCCCTCTCGACAGTGAGTTGAATGGAGAGGTGCTATCAGCTCTGGGATTGAAGTGTGACAGTCCTCTTCTTTTGCTCAAGCTGGAGCTCTGGGGCCTTCCTCTCATCCAGCATGGAGGGAATATTTTTTAAACAAGGTTCTGGGAGCCCATTGACTTTCAGCTGAGACTGAAGGTGATAAATGGCTTCCTTCCTTATTTCAATTTTATAGCACAGAAAAATGTGTTATGCGTGAATTTTCTGGCACCTGTTCCTGTGGCTTTTGAGAACAGGTAGTAACTCATTCTAGAGCTTATTTAATCATGATGAAACTGCTGGATTTGAAAGAAATTTCCCATTGTGCATGATTGTCCATTGTAGTGCTGTGTATTGATCTGAAGGACACAGGCTGCTCTTGGCTACAGGTGTTTGAACTGAATTCTGCACTGTCCTGCAGTAATAGTAGGTGAAAAGTTGGAGATCTATTTTGTAATAATAAACTGTGGCTGAGATTTTGGATCTCTTTAACATGTGACTTTTCACTAACTTCACTGGGAAAATTATTTCTTCATTTTACCTGGATTTATTTGGCATAGTCACATTGTTAAAGTGAAAAACAAAGTTTGATATGATTAAAGTAACTTGGAATGCTGAGATCTGTAGTGATATGGCTGCCCTTCTCATAGATGAAACAAAGTATATCTCTCTAATTTCAAGCTAAGAAAGTACCATTTTGACTAACTATTCTTTTGGGGCTTGCTCTGAGTTTTCTGTAACTAGTGGTTCTTCTCATGTTCAAGGCCAACTGCTGTAAAAATTGCTATTATTTTATTGTGTCTATTCAGATCATCTAAGGAAATGGAAGCATTTAACAAAAGATGTGGAATTCTTTTTATGAATAACTTAAATTCTTTAATCAAAGAACCAGTTAGGTGTGTTTGTTTTGTTTTGTTTTGAAGAAGGTAAATTGGCTCCTTAGTGAAGAATGATACCACTTGTGTTCTATGTCATTAAAGTGTTTGTCAGTCCTGCCATTTAAATCTGGAAAGAAATCCATTCCCTAAAGAAATAAAAAGGGCAGGATTGGTGGCCAAAAAGTCAGAGTGAATTAGTCATTTAAAAAATCTTTTATTCATGGAATAATAAGGGAGAGCTTCAAAAGACATGCTGCTGGCTTTTGTCACAAAAATGAAATAAAAGGGATTTGCAAAGCTGGCTTCCTGACAAGATGTCACTTCCAGTTTAAACAGTACATAATTTAAAATCAAATGCAAAACCTGCTAATAATTTTTGTTCTCTTTTGAGTTTGTGTCTTCTGTGGATATTTTAAGATCTGAAGGCTTTCTTTATAAAAATATTTGTGGAAAGCCTTGCTCCTTGCAGGAAGTTTGGCCTACAGAATCTTTTTCATATGAAACTGGTTTCATCCCACCTTCTTTAGCTCACTAGAGCAGCCGCTGTACTGGTTGGGACCCAAATGAATAGGAATTTGGGCAGGAGGGATCCTTAGAGACTCAGACTGCCCTACTTCCCCCTATCCTTTATTAAATACTACTTGTAGTGATTATATTTGTGTCTTTAGGCTTTAGAAGCTGGACTGTCAGAAGAGAAGTCTGTGTTTCAAAGCAAATCTCAGCCTCAAATGTGACAGTTTATTTTTTGCTTGTTCACTTTTTGTCTTTGCCTAAAAACCAACTCTCTAGATACTGCACATTTTAATCCCTGTGGCGTGATCAAGCTTGTTCTGAGAAGTATTTGAAGGGAAAAAGAACAAAAGGATCTTTTCTTTCTTTATGGAAGCATATAAAAAAACCCACTCCTTTTTTATTCTTTTTCCTGTTTAACCCCTCCCCCCAACTTCAGTGGTTAAAATCAGTAAGGGTTTTGTTATAGAAGTGCTTTGAAAGCAATTTGCTAAAACAGGAGAGTTCTAGGAGCCTATGAAGTGTCAATTTTGGACTGGGGAACAGAGAGGCTTGAGCAGTGAGAATGAGCACTTGCACTCACAGATAGTATGGAAATAGGGGCAATTTGTTCCCCTGCCACTTCAGGAGAACTCTTTGAGCCGATCAGAGGATCTGGTAGCATTCAGTCAAGTGTCCAGCTCTGGATTTCATTTGAGACAGAAGTAACTCTGTTACTTAATTCCTGTCATGTAAAGTCGTTTTCAGCAAAAGAAGAATCAGACCTAGAGTCTATAAAACATGAAAGATCTCTGGGTTCAAAGACCTGGTACTGGAAGAAAGCTCTAATACTTCTCAGTAACATTCCTGACCCTCTTTATTTTTCACTATGCTGCAGTACAATTCTTGGATTTTTCTTTTTTTCCCCTAGAATACAGAAGAGTAGTTTAGAAATGTCATACTTGGTATGCATAATGATAATTCAGGTTCATTCTGTGCTTCCAATGTTACTTTAAAGATTGTAAATGAGAAAAATTAAATTTTACAGTTACATTTTCATCTACTGGATGATGGCACTGCTATAGTGTATGACCTAACTGTGTCACTGAGTCAGCTTCAGTGAAATGTACCAATATACACTCTGCTCTTATTTTGGAAATACAGCAGGCAGGGAGTCTGCGCTGCTCTGTGCTTGCTTAGCATCTACCCAGGCTCCACCTTGTAATCATAATGGCTTGTTTCCTTGTATCAGTTTGACCTGATGTAATTACAATGCCTTCAAAAGACTGTCTCCTCATTTTATGTGAACATGACATGATTTAGACCTAAAAATGTAATTTCAGATTGATAGAATCCAAATTCAGTAATGCTGTGTAATTAACATATCTTTGTATTCCTGCAAAAAAGATTCATTCAGGTCGAATTTCCATTATGTTACTGCTATCATGACAGGCAAGGTGAAGTACTGCCTATGTTATCCATTACTGTTGTGGAATGGACGAGCTGTGTTTTATTGTGTAAACCTGAATCAGTTTTGCTGTCTGAAAAGGTACCAATCTGTTGTAACAAGGTGCCGTCGCTGCTATCTTTCTCTGGTTAAATACCACTGATGGGTAGGAACTGGTCATGTTACTGATGTCTCCAAGCTCAGATCACATATCTGGCTGCTTTTAATCTGTGAAAACTTGGACTATGGATCCCTTGACTGTAGAACCAGCAACTTTGATTTATTGAGGCTGCAGGAGCTCTAAATAACATGTGATGTCAAACACTGGAAGGGTTAGCAAAGGAGGGTTTGACACTTTTGGGTTCTCCACTCATTTTCCCCTCACAGAGTCCAGAAAAGTTTCAGGTTTGTGGGAAAGATCACAGCCCTTCATCTGATCTTCCTTGCTTCTTAGACTTTATGTGCAATGGCTTTGAAGTAAGACACCTCTATTTCCTTTTGCAAAGTCCTCCCCTTACAGGGATGGAGCATCTGAGTTTGCTTTGGAAGAACACTGCTTGGTTGGCTGAGGGCCTGGAGCACTACTCAACAAACCATGGCTAGAATTGGCCCATGTAGCTCTGTTTTCCTTACGGTCCCTATGTAAGTTTCTGTGGAAAACAGGTGAGGGAGCATTTTGGCAGAAATCTCCTTTTCAGGCAGTTGGGAGTCTCTCAGTTCTTGTCTTGCGAAAAAGCACAGCTTTTTCCTTGTTTGTAATGTCTCCTTCCACATAAGTGGTGATCCAGTTCTCTCAGTGCAAGTTATAAAGCTAATAATTGGACTGTTGTGTGCTCCCTGAACTTCCAGATGTTAGTAGGAATATGAGACAAAAGACTGATAAACAGGACTGTTATGATCGGTAAAAGGCTATTTATTATTCAATAAGCAGAGTGATTAAGAAAAATATTAATAATTTTATTAATCATAAAAATCCCACAAAAAATATTAATAAAACCTATTTACTGGTTCAAAGTGTTTGGTTGTGGAACAGATACCTCACCAGCAGGAACAAGTAACAATGTAAACAATATGTACAAAAAATCCAGAAACAACAAACAGCACTTTGAACTGTAAAGAAAAAAGGAACATCGGCAATGAAGCCGGAGATAGCCCGTGGGGGTGGGACTCAGACTTCCCTAAGGCAACAGACCTGCAATAGATGCATATAAAAATCTGATTTCGTAATTACTCACTGGTCCTGGCACCCTGCGGCACGCCTGGGATTTACACAAAACCAAAATGGCCTCAACCATGTGGAAGCTGCAGGAGCACAGTTTCACTTTCTGTTGTTGTCTGCAGCTTGTTGCTGAGACAGTATTTACTCCCGAAGCCTTTGTAGCTGAAAGCTTTGGAGAAAAGAGGTTCCTCTGCTGTAATTCTTCGCAGCGGCACTCATTGCCTTTCCCAATAAAACGCCACTGTCCCGGGGACTGAGCTCCTCCGGGGTTCGCCTCTCGGCCCGGCAAGACACATCTGTCTGCTCCTGGGCTTTACAATGCTAAGACAGTGAGGGTCTTTGCTGTCCTGCTCTGGATAAACTGAAACACAGTTCGGCTTCCAAGCGAGGCTTGCGATTCCTTCCAGAGTGTGAGCAATTGCAAGGCAAGGCTCTGGCACTTTGGGCTGGTACTTACAGATTTCCTGAGACAGTAATGGCCAGTCACAACACAGATTGAGGGATAAAACCCTGACACTGTAACCTGTAGAAAAGCTTTTCTCCAATCGTGTCCAAAAGCACACCTGCCTGGCCCACTCGGGCTCCAGGGCATGTTCAGGCAAGCCTGGGCAATGAAAAACCAGACCTGAAAAACCTGAAAAAACAGACCTACTAGCTCCTGCCTCATTGTCTGGTTCAGAGCATTTTTGAGGCTTTTTGTCCCTTAGGAACAAGGACCTGGCTTTTCCTCTTTATACCCCCCCCCGATGCAACTCACTTCCCCCAACAAGTACCTCCATTGTTTATCATATCCACAGGCTAATCCCAGTGTGACCGGTTTAGGCTGTGCCTTTAAGAAAGAGACACTTTCTGAACACTCTGGGCGAATATTTTGATATTAGAATGAAAACAATGATATGCTAATCCAATTTCATTGGTGGGACCCGGCTGTAGTTTTTTTGTTTAGTCTTTCAGTCGGGGGGAGTCAGTAGTCATTTTCTTCTTCCCCCTGTGCTGTGAGCTGGCTCGTTTCTCTCTACGATTCTTGCTAACCAGATAAGAGAAAACTAACTTTTGCATCCGCTTTGAGCTTTAACAAGTTTTCACCCTTTTAATTACCTTCCTTTCTCTTTCTCTCTAACCCTTTTGGGAGAAAGGGGAGGTAGGGAGGGAGAAGGGAGGGAAAGGCCGAAGCCGCAGGGGGGTTGGGGAAAGGTTTCCTGTATTACATACATTGCTGTATATTTCTGTATATATTGAAAATATTGTATATTTTTGTACATATTCATTGCATTCCATATCTGCTTGTAAAATACAGCTTTCATCTGCTTCTCCAGCTGAGTTAGCTGTGGAATTCTTTTGTGTGTGGGGGGGAACCTTCCTACTCCACCACACCCAGATTTAATCTTTTTCCACTGGAGCTGGAATACATGGAGAGATAAGGAAGTGCAGGGTAGGTGTGAGTAGTGCCAGTGTTGCTGTTATTAGTCTTCATTTCTTTCTCTTTACTTCAACTGCAGCAGACAAAAAGGTGAGAGGATCCGTACACCACTGGAACCTTTGGCCCTTCCTTTGCACTATCTTCTGCTTTCCTTTTACCAGATTCAAAAAGCTGGTGGTCAGAGGGAGAGTCTCCTGGGGATGAGCTCTGAGTGGGAAGAGTTGTTGACCCTTTTGCCAGCTTTTCTTCTGCCTTCCCTGGATTGATGATAGAAAAGGCTGGTGGACACGTGTGCCTTCAAAATTTAAGGCTTCTTAGGATGCCATTGAACAGGTGGTAGCATTTGGCTTGTTGTATTATGAGATTTGGCTTCTGAGCAAAAGGTTCATTACAAAGCACCTCAGGTGTCTTAATTTTCAGTATTCTCAGGCTTATGTTACTTCCCTAAAAGGCCAAATATTTTCTTAATGCTGTCAAATGTTACTCAACTACTGACCAATCCAATTTTTCTTACAGGTTAAACCCATATTTATACTGCAGAGGTGTGCAATAAAGGGAGAACATAACTGGCAAGTCTGTGTACTGTCTCTCAGAGAAAATGTTTGTTTGAATTACAAATATTATAAAAAACACAGATTTTTCATATGAAGACATCTGTAACCTCAGCAACAGTCAAAGAAATGTTCTGGCTGACCCTAAATGACATCTGTTTTGAAAGACACCATTCTGGTCAGCCTACACTGCTATGGGTTTTGACAGATCTATGCTTCCAAAGAAGTGAAACAGAGCTCATGATTCCTCCACTACAAATCACTTCATCCATGTAATAATTAGGGTGAAAAATTAGTTTAATAAATTGAATGTAATGACTGAGTTTCAGCTCTGTGCTGGCTTGGAAAGTTACTGAGATTCTTTTTCTCTATATTTGCATATCAGAGTCATTCTCTGATGAATATGTGTCTCTTTCAGACTCATAAGTCCAAATTTGATTGAACCGGGCTTCATTCCATATTTTTCCTATTAGTTTTTCATACATGAGAACAAACCTGAGAAATATTCCTGCTGAAATTTTAAAGTTTCTCACTTTAAATTCAGGACTTCATTGAAAACAATTTTTCAAAATGTTAAGTTAGCATATTCTTTAATGAAAATGGAACTTAACTTTTGGTTGTTATATATCAAACTCAGAATGTTCCCTTGAGTGTTTGGCCCACTAATAATACTGGCTCAGCCAAGTATAAAAGAACCATTTTAATTAATTTTCTTTTAGAGAATGGCTTTGTGTTTGCTCATCACTGATTTATTAGTACTATTAATGATTTGGTGTCAGCAGCTGCAAGTAGGGTGTATGGAAGGTGATTGTGTCTCCTTCACCCCTCCAGGTTCAGAATTGAAACAGGTATTTTTTTCACTGTAGAGGACAAATAGTAGCAGAGAAGTAGTGATGAAGTGGACAAAGAGTTTTCTACTCATCCAAGTCTACTTCTGTGCTTAACCTGCTGGACACAGTCTTTTTGTGAGTTTGTGTGTGTAAGAGAGACTTGCTCTAGAAAGCCATTTTCTGTGTGTAGTAGAGTAACAAAGCACAGCACAGATTGTACTGCAATGGAACTGTTTCAATAGAAAAAAAATTGTGTGTTAGAAATGTAGATTCAGAAGTGGATTCCTGGAAATTCTTTTTAATGCAAATGTCAGGTCACTTAAAATGTTCAGGGAAAATTCAGCTATCACATTTTGCCTATCAATTTGAAGCAAATGATCTCTAAGGGCCCCTTCAACCTAAGCCATTCCTGTGATTCTATGGGCCTGGGGTGGAAATGCTCAAAGACATTCAAGTTAGTTGAGAAGGTGAAAAATGTCCAGGCATTAAGGACTACTAGGCATTGCTCAGTAAGCTGTAAAACCAAATGTACAGAACTCCCCTACTCTGCTATTAAATGTCCCATTTTCCCATCTAGGTAGGATGAGAAGTGCAAGGATTGGATAAAAGCAACATGACTTTGTTTTTGTGTCAGTGCATCTTAAGGTTCAGATCTTCAAAGTTCACCATCAAAGTTGCTTATAAGGTGGGCTTTTCAGCAATGAGGGAAATGTCATCAACTCTCTTAAACCTTACAGAATTAAAGAATGGCTTGTGTTAAAAGGGACCTCCAAAGGTCATCTAGTCCAAACCCCTTGCAGTGAGCAGGGACATCCTCCGCTAGATCAGGCTGCTCAGAGCCCTGTTAAGTCTGACCTTGAATATGTCAAACTGCTGCCTTTCCTCCCGCCACTGCAGGCCTTTGTAAATAGTCCATTTCCAGCCTTCTTGTAGGCCTCTTTCAGGTGCTGGAAGGTTGCTATTAGTTCTCATATCCAGCTTCTCATCCACCAGCACCTCCAAATCCTTTTCTGCAGGGCTGTTCATAATCTCATCATCTCTCAGCTTGTATTGCTATCTAGGATTGCCCCAGCCTGGGTGCAGGACTTCACAATTTGCTTTATTGTAGCTCAGGAGATTCCTCTCAGCTCATCTCTCAGCACATACTTGGTATGTGCCATTTCCTTATTGCCCAAACATAAATAAAGTGTGCATTTCAGACCACTGGTATTTTATGCATCTTGCATCATTATGTAGAAGTGGAAGCTAAGTTAGTTCATTGCAATGATTCACATTCTGTCTGAGGAACACAAACATTCTCTGATGAGACAGGGAACTGAAGCATATTAATGCAGTTGAAAGTTTTTAGCTCTTAAAACTGACAGAAAAAATTGTTCCAAGGAATAAGAGTAGAATAACTATTGTTACTGTCTGAACAAGTGCAGTACAGAGGCAAGTGGTCTGCATCTCTGTGGCCTTGTACCGTGTTCTGTTTAACTTTTATCAGATGAGCCATGCAGGACATATCTGAGCAGAAGTTGTGGGATCTTGATGGTGTGCTCCTTCTGCTGATCTGTTTCCTGGTGTCAGGGAGTATTGTGTCAATCCTACTATCCACTGAACAAAAATTAGAAGTGAGGTTTTAAATTCTTTTGGTCACTAGAGGATGCTTTTTTACCTTTATGAGTATTAACAGAGAGTGATGATGATATCTGGGACAAGTTTCCAGAATATACTCATCTGACAAAGAAGTGGATAGAGGATATCCAGCTTTATCTAACAGCTTGCCTGCTAACATATCATTTCCCATGCTGTGCTTAGCTGCTGTGACTGCCCGGCCGCCTTCTCATCGGATCAGGGCTCTGTGCACCCTGAGTGGTTTAATTACATTTCCTCTTTTAATAACAATAATTAGTGAAGGCTTCTTATGAGGCTCAGAGGAAAACAATTGAGCATTTTTCCTGTGCATTGTTGCCTATTTTTCTCTGAGTCTGCTACACTGCATAGATATGCCTTGTGTAGAAAGGCTTTTGCAGTCCATGGGGGAGGCAGATGTATTTCATTTGTGATTTCAGTGCTTTCCATGTATGAGAGGATCCTTAGAGATGTCTGTGCATTAAATTAATGCAGCTGTTCAGGTTGTTGCCTAAAAGAACAAGCATATGGAAATTAAATATGCCACTAAGATGGTCTCATTTTCACCCTATTCTCAGTGATGTAAGTAACTTTAATACGTGTGCTCCTATTTCCTGTGGTCTGTTCTTGGGCCAGACTGTGCTTTATCCATGCAGGTACAATGTGCATCACTACATACATGATGAAAGGGTTCAAAGTTTCTCTCTGTGCTGCTGTGCCCAATGTGTTGCTACTAAGATGTGGTCATAACTGAATGCTGCTCTGACAAAGAAGGGTGCAGAGGTAGAAGGACATAGCAGGGATCCCTTTATTCCTCTGTTTGTCTCTCCCTTCCCACATGCTCCATCAGATTTGGTTGGGTGCAGGGGATCACCATCCAAGGTGGTTCTGTCAAAAAGCTGGACACATGCTTCTCCAGGGCAGCTGTCAGCTCCAGGTGAGACTGTGCACAGTAAGTGACAATACAGCTGTACATTACAGCAAGTGCTGGCACTAAGACTTTGTGCTAGACTCTTCAGCTGGGAAAATGTCATAGTTTTGTATGTGTGGGAATTTTGCCTGCTGAAGAGTGGATGGGAGCTTGATGAGGGCTTTGGTGTTTCTCAGAGAGGCAATTACAGTATCACCAAGGTTGGAAGAGACCTCAAAGATCATCGAGTCCAACCTGTCACCACAGACCTCATGACTAGACCATGGCACCAAGTGCCACGTCCAGTCCCCTCTTGAACACCTCCAGGGACGGTGACTCTGCCACTTCCAATTCTTTTTGTTATTTTGAAGAGACAGCTCCAGTGGTGCTCAAGCATCTCATTTAGATTTCTTTGCTAGATTTTGTCTATGTCCCTTCTGATGCAGCTAGGAATTTGTTATAATTTAACCTTGAACCTGAAAAGTTTTTGCTAGCTCAAAGACTGAAATACTTCTAACTGAAAAAGCTGTCACTTTCAATTCATCTGAGAAAGAACTAAAGCAATCCCACAAGTTCACTTTTCTTTGCTAAATACTGGGTATAAATCAGTTAACTCAGGCTTCCTTCAGCCAGGGCCAGCAATACTCTAGAGGGCAGGCTTTGCTTGTGTTAGAAAGAAGGCAGTCCAAAATCTATCAGCCCAAATAACATTTCAACAATTTAGCTTTCTTTTTATTCATAAACCAGGCAAATCAATAATTGTTTAAAATGTGAAGGTTTTAATTTGCTGGCATTACATGAGAAGTAAAAGCAGCATTAAAGTAAAGATATTACTGTGATGAGGACACATGACGTCACTTCCAATTTGCAAGTCACCTTTTCAGTGGTGTGGGCTTTTCTTTCCCCTTGTGATAAGTAGGTTTTGTGTTGAAAATTAGAGAAGGTCAGCATCTAGAAATCCAGTTAGTTTAAGATTTCTTGTTGAGCTGGTTCCAGTATCAGAGGATACAACATTTTAACAACTGGTAAGGAATTTGCTGGGAGGTCTCTGGTGGTCCCATTAGCAGTGGTATGTGTCACCTGGCATTGTCTTAATCTGGTGAAAAATTCAGAGGTGACATACATTGTTTTACCCCAAACGGTCTGAGTTAGTTTATATGGCTGTGCACTTAGAGACAGATAGATGGCTGGGGGGATTAAAATACTCTTTAATTATAGATGTTTATAATTCAAATATCAGTGTGGTCTGAAATGGTATAACTGCGCTGTGATCAGTGGATTTGTACAGTCTGCTTCCCTTGAGGATCTTCTCAGACCTGCTGTGGGCACAGTCCTGGTGTCACAGCCTGTGTGTAAGATGCAGGTGGACTGCAGTAACAGAGGCTCGGGAGCACTTTGGCATGGTGCAGAACAGTATTTCTTCTCCTTGCCTGTGCAGCTGCCAGCCCACTTCTGGTCATCTCTGCACTCAGCTGAGATGTACCAACATGCACTCAGTTACCAAAATTAGTATCTTGAGTGAGTGATCCTGGAGACTAGAGTCTGCAAGAACGCAAAAAGAAGCTGACTTTATTCAGTGTTATATGATTCTGTGTATTTCCTAATCATAAAAGCTAAGGGGAAAAAATAAAAGGATAAGGAAAAGCTCTAGACTGATGAATGAAATCCTGTTTTCCTTCTCATTGCACCTGGGCCAGTCAGTAAAGGTAGAGAAATAATCATCCTTGTGTGTGGCTGTGCTTCAGCTGAGTGAGGAGGTTGAGATCTGTAAAAAGGTGAAAGACAGTATATAATTAAAATATCGTTTTGAAATGTCTGTCTTCTAATTGTGGTGTGTTTATACAGCAATTTTGCTTTTTTCTTTCACTCTGCTTCCCCCCCCCCCCCCCGCCCCGACTTTTACAGCTCACCTTTTAAAGCATTCACAGTTGTGGGTATGGGGTGATATGATTAATAGCCTGTATTGATTTTTTTTTAAATGAGGAGAAACAGTAGCATGAAGCAGGGAATAGCAGACTTAAATTTTCCATTATGTTTTCACTCCTGGAGAGAGTGCTTGGAAATGGTTATTTCTATTGGAATGTCAGTGAGTTTCTGAATATTAACAATCTTTTCTTGTGTGTCTTTTAAGGCTGATAAATGCTTCCACTTACTTTTTATTTTTTTTCCTCCTGCTAAATTCTTGATTCTCTTAGGAAGTGAACATATTAAATGAGATTTTAAAACAAAGTGTCAGAAGAAATAGATGAGTTGTCTGTCTGTCGGTACACGATTACCAAATGAACTGTACATTAAGATGCTGGAGCAATGGAGTGTGCAGATAGAAAAGATCATTTTTAAGGGATCTGTGAAATTTAGAAAGCCAATTACTATTCTGCCAATGGATAATTTTTCACTAAACTTGTCCCAGCAAAAGTTTAAATGCCTATTAATTAACGTTTAACTGATTCTTAATGGCAGTGAAGTCTAGTGACAGTATGACTTCCACATGAAAATGAGCCTGATGTTGGCTCTGTGGAGTAGGGAGATACATCACTGTTAATATGGTAGCCCATTTATAACCCTGGTGTCTTCATTCAGCGGCATTCAAGGGCAATGAAGTGAGAATATCATCATCAGTTTGGGTAGAAATGTAAATTAGAAGTATGTCAATATGGTGGCTGTGCACCAGTGTGAAGGTCGGGGAGAAAGGCAAGAGGAGCTTCAGGAACTGGGAGCTGTGGGAAACTGCTGACCCCAGCCACTCTGAGCCATAAGCTCCTGTGAGCAAGCCCTGACCCTGGGCTAGGGAGATGCCTTGTGCTTCATTGGACCATTGCCGCCAGAGGCATATGAGACATACCTAAAGCATGTTCCACTGATATCTGTGTTACAGCTCTGCATGGAGCAAAGCTGTGTTCTAGTCCTGTTCGAGTCCTGTCTAGTTCTGTCCTGTCTTTGTTGTAATCGAGGTTACCAGTGAGCCACTAAGTGTATCTAATGCTTCAAATTTTAACACACACCTAAATTCCTGTCTTCAACCCAGTCCACCCTGTCCACATCATAAAAAAGATTTAAAAAAGCCATCTCTGCTGCTGCTGAGGGACAGCTTCTCTCACAGGTCTTGCAGAGGGGCCTGAGTATCACCAGCACAAGTGGGAGGAACAAAGCAGCAATGTTCTCATCTGCCATCTGGATTCAATAGACCATGGTGCTGTAAGACTGCATGAACAAACACAAGCCAAAGCTGAATTCGAGCAGCCACTTAATTTTCTAAGGCAAAGGATGCAAACTTAGTGGGCCAAGCAGTGCACTCAAATGTACACAAATGGGTGTAAAGATGATAGATCCTATCAATAACACTGAGCTTTTTGCTTCTGCAGAAATTTATAGGACAGTTTCTGCCCTCTGTATGATTCAGGAAAGAATTTGATCAGTACAGTATTTTAAAAAATAAGCTGTGAGATAAGCAGGGCTGTTGGCTGGGTCTTTTTTCCTTGTCTCAAGTATTTTACCTTAAAAACTCTAGCGTGTTATTTCAGAGGTACTGATCGCCTGTCTTTCTGGCCTAGATATTTTCCGTTCTCAACCTTGCATCTGTAATTTCCAGTTATTTTTATTTCTAAGCTGCTGAGATTAGAGAAAGATTAGGAAAAACCTCTTCCACTCCTGATGTATGGGTGGATGGAGAGTAGCTGAAACTCCAGATAATGATCTCCTTGCAAAATCCTGTCCTGTTCTGCCTTAGGCTTGAACTTTCTACAGAGTTGAAGATCTTGAAGGGAAATCAGTATTGCTCACATGAACCACTATCCCTGTAGCTGTCAATGAGCCTTTCCCCTCTTGCTCATAGGGAGCAAGACCACCACCTTCCTTTTGCTACAGCACTACCATGGAAACACTATGATTCTATGTATAGGCATAGGAATGCAGCAGAAGCTGTGGCAGGAGGAGGGACTTGCCCATGTTAGTTTTTGCCAAGAAGTCTCTGAAGATTTCAAGATAGTGAAGAAATATAAATACAGCTTTCCTCTTCTTGACTGAGACCTGCAACCTATGTAAAGGCTAGTCTTATGGACGTTGTCTTGCTCCTTTATCTGGAGTGAGTTTGGAGAAAGGCTCTGAAACTCTGGAAAGTATGTGCAAGTTTCCAGGGGGTCTCAGTACAGTTCCACCTGGTACTTTTTTTGATGTCCCATTGGTTTCCAAGTGCAATACTTACAGTTACTTATGATATTAATGACTCATGGTTTGAGAGATAAAGCCTTGCTTTTATGTGAAACTTTGTCCCTAAACAGAAACTAAGACCTTGTGTATTTCATGTTTCCACTCTTGATTCCGGTCCTTTCTCCATTTCTCTTAATCATCCTCTGTTCCTTGGGTATGAAGAGGAAACCTCACACCAAGAGCATCAGTGAGTCTTCTTACTACAATTTTGCCCCATTTAGAAATGTGTATGATAACTGTATTGGTAAATCAGTTGATATAAAGAGTCAATGCTAAGACTTGTTTCAGGTTTCCTCTGCTTTTGTTTTGCATGGCTCTGACTGTTAAATAACACTGTAAGAAGAAGTACCTCTGTATAAAATTGAATTTGACTGCAAAAGATTAATTGCTTGTGTAAATAATTGTAGAACTGGATCGAGCACCTTTGGTTCAAAATAATATGCATGGATGCTTGAAATATGACCAGTAATTAATTCAGTGAAAGAGAAAGTAGATGATTTGAGCATTACTAGAGTAAGTGTAGTGTTCTGGAAAAGATGTTCAGAAGATGATGCTTAACCATCTATGAAATCTTTAAACTTTTAGGAAGGGTTGCCCTGAAACTTTTAAATTTAAGATAGGCAAAATGGTTTACATTGAATTAAGATGGACCTGATTTTTTCCTCTAAGCATGAAATAAGCTCAGTTTAGCTTTTTCTTTGCTGCTATGTTCCCCCTCCCCCCAGTTATAGTATGTGTGTTAGTCTTGGTCTCATGTGAGATATTTCTTCAGTTTGATTAATTTACCTTTATTCAGTGTTGCTGAAGAGACGATGTGCAGAATTCAAAAGCCAGTCCTGATTAACTGTAACAGGACCTACAAAGTGGAATTTTAAGTACAATGAATTGTAAGTTTGTGTTCCCTGTCATTTTACTTATGATATTTAATAGTGTTTCTTCTGGCATGTGCAGATTGTACATTGTGTAAGTTTTAGTAAAAGCTCAAATCCTCATGCACACTCGTAACTCTAGTACAGTGGTTTTACTGTGGACTTCATTATACTTAATGTGATGTTTTAAGTCACAAATACTTGTAATTCTATCAATAGCCTGTGACATGTCCTGGCTGTCTGAGTATTTATACATGTGAGAAATATGTTCTTATCACAGAACTGGAGTTTGTCTTGTTTTGGGAAATGAGAAGAAGAAATTAAACGAAACAGTGGAGAGAAAGTGTTCAGTTTTCAGGTGAAAGGAAGTGGAGAGACATAGTTCCAAGTGTTGGGGAAGAAACAGTTTGTTTAAACATTTCTTGACACACATCTCCTGCATCTCAGTAGCTGAGAAGGAGGAGTAATGGGCAGATTCTGATCCAGATGCTTTGGGCTTTTTTGTAAGACAAAATAATGAGCAAAATAATGAGCAAGTAGTTGGCTGGCTAAAATTATATGGTGCCTCCTTTGCTCTGCTTGAGCTATCCTGTGCATTGATGTCATCAGAGAAGGAAACAGGAAACATTAAAGAGTGCCTTAATAGTATGAGGAAAGTGTAATGAGGATCAATCACTGGATGCTGAAGTCAAATTCAGAAGAAATTAGACAAACGTTACAATATGTTTGCAGTGGTGCAGCTGAACTGCACTCGGACAAGCCAGCTGTTGGAGCGGCAGTTCCTCTGTCCACTAAAGCTTGGTAGCCCTTCTGCTAGCTGAAGCACAAGTGGTGAGCTCTGTGCAAGGCAGAAACTTGACTTCTGCACAAGTGCTGCCCTCTACACCTAGAATGACAGGACTACTCTCATAAGTTGACAGACACAGGCTCTCATCTTGTTCAACTGAAGAGTGGGCTGTAATTAGCTGCAGTACAGATTATGGACCAGTTTAGAAAGAAGGGCAAAAATTACTGGAAATCTCATCTAATTGGATTATATCTTGCCATTTAAGACTCTAAGCAGTATTATTCTGTGCTGCTAAAATTAATCTCTTTTTCACTCCTGTCATGGACTGCATTAAAATGCTGTCAGGAGTGTGCTGGAGCTGAGCAGTAGAGTATACAGCCCAGCTGTTCTGTACAGCCATCACCGCTGCTTCACAGCCCTGAACTTTTTTTAGATTATATAACCTTAAAGATTAAACATTATATAAAGACTTTAAAAAAAAAAAAAAAAAGGCAAAGCTAAACTAGTTACTGGGGTGAGATTAATAATTCAGAATATCAAAATAAATGAAAGTAAGGCGGGCGATAGGTGAATGCTTATGTTCTGCTGACCATACATGTTTTGGTATGAAATACTTTCTCATCAAGTGGCAAAGTGGCTTGTGGTAAGCCTGTGGTACAGCTGCCCTTCTTTCACTGCTGAGTACAGGTTTATCTGTATTTTAAGAACAGACAGAAAATTATATTTGGGTTGCACATGCCAAAAGAAATAAACTGCCTTTTTTTTTTGTGTGTGTGTGGTGGTACTTTTGTTTTGCTTGTTGGTTTTGTTGTGGTTGGTTGGTTGGTTTCCATTATGAGCTTCTCTTCTGATCTCCTGACTTAACCTCTGGTTGTCTGTGCATAAAAGGATGTTGCCCTGCCTTTGTTGCTATCTCCCTATCTTCCTCTTTTCCTTTCTCCTTTTCAGCCTCCAACACCCTTTGGCCTCCCACCCACATTTGGTCTCCCCACTCCTTTCAGCCTCCCACCTTATCTTGGTCTCTCACCCACCTTGGGTTGTGAATGTAGCAGAAACTTCTCTGGTTTGTTCATTCCCAAACACTGCATACCCTGGGCGAAGCAGAGACCAGCATCTGTGATTTTTTTGATACAGACCTGGTGAAAGGCAAAAGGCCAGGACTTGTACCTTTTAGACTCGTGGTTGCAAAGCTCCACAGGCCAAAGACTATGTCAGGGTGGGAGTGGTAGGTGAGAAGAGATCAATGTGATCTGAAATGTAGCTTACAATAATTTCATGGAATTGTAATCTTTGAGAAGGAGCTTGGCTGTTGCTTTTTAAAGAATGTGGGGCTGAGTTGCTTCCTACCAGGCTAAGCATTTGTACTGATTCTTCCATGGCTTTGTCCCTTTTCCTTAAAAGCAGTGAAGAGAAACCAGATTTTGTAATTAGCTGAGCACCAGTTTGTCTCTAGTTGGAGTATAATTTCACAGTACATGCCGAATACTGTTTGCTTGTTGTTTGATACATGCTTGGTTCTCAGTACTATATTCTGAAGCACTAACATCAAAGATGTATACAAAATCAATGTTTGTATGACACACCAATGGAATTGTGCTGGCTGGTGCTGCTTGTAGAGGTGCTTTGGGCACAAACAGAATCACCAAATAGCATCCGAGGTAGGGAATTGCAATTGAAAATTAAACATAAATTAAACATGTCGTGGGAAGTGTTAGATCTAATAGAAATGTGGCTGTTTCAGTCTCCCTCTCTCATACTTCCGAAGTCTGAAATAAAATTAAAAAGAAAGGGATCTGTATCACATTCCACAAACTGCCTTTCTTCACCTGGGCGACATATGATAAGCCTGATCTGACTAAGCACAATGAATTTGCTGCACCTAATTAAAATCATAATGAGTTTCATTCTACATTGCAGTGGTATGAAACATTTGAATTTTTTGTCAGCCTTCTATTTACAAAAGGCTTCCACAGTGGAACAAGCAGAACACAATATCTGAAATGCTAATACCCCAACTAGCAGCTGGCTCTCCCACTAATGAGAAGTAACTGCTCACTTTTGGACCAGCAAACTAGCAAGGAGTTAACACTGTTGCCTTAACTTCCTTGTAACCACTGGCAATGTTGCTAGTTCCTGTATTTCTACTGGATTTTTGTTACTGCAAAGCGTGTTTTACATGTAGCTCTACCTGACTGCTTTTGCTGCTGCGGTGTTCCTTGTTCTTCACCACTGGCTTTGTGTTAAACTGATCAGTACCTTGTACCTGATTATGGCACTTTAGAGGAATGCCAAAATGCAAGGACAGGAGATACTGGTCATCATCACAAGTCAAATTCATTAAAGAGGAGGAACTGTTTTAAGTAAAGACTTTCATGCCAAAAGGGCAATAACAGGTAAAATTCATGTAATTTATTAAAATAAATTTGTGATAACTGTCAAGTTATTCAACAGTTTTCTATCACTATCATTTACTTCATGTACCTTGACTTGGCAAAGCCTTTAAGATGACATTTAATCAGAAATATGCAAGTGGTCCTGATAGCTTCAGCGGGAAATAGGCCATTAGGTATAGCAAATCTTAAATATTTCCTTCAATGTTGAGACATAGAGATTCTAGTTATATATGGTGAGTTATGCAGCCTTCATTTTTATTCTGCAGTGCAGCTGGAGAAATCTTCTGCAGGTTTTCAAGTATTCCCTAAGCAAGGCTGTGTGAATCATTTTAGGGAAGCTGCTAGTGGGTGACCTGAACCCAAAATACTTCTGGTTCCATGCCAAAACATAAATTCTAGGGAGTGGAAAAAGAAAGATTTTCTTTTTTATTGAATAAACCTATTTATTCATCACTAAATATTTATTTTGTTAATGGAGTGTGCTACACTTGGTCCCAAAATAACACTTCAAATGGAAAACAGAAATGCTTCACTTAGACAATATCATAATATGTATTTTTTCTGACATGCTTTTTGCATGATGCAAGTAGCAGAGGCTTTGCTTTCTCCAAACTGCATTCTACAGAGAATGAACTATTTATAAGAAAAATGTATGTGGCTTTCCCTCTACCATGGTTTCTTTAATAAAGATGGTCAAATGTTGCAAGTATTTAGCTACACAGAGTCTTATCTCCTATCCATCATGATGGAGACAGGGTTTTTCTCGAAAGGTGTTTTTTCTCTAAGTAGGGTGTACAAGGTTGAAACCCTAACTCTCATCCTGTGTACTTACGGTCATATGTGACTCATGCTGCATTTTCCCTTTCTGTAAATTGAAGACCTAATTTCTACCTCAGCTTTTGTACATCTCATTTCCTACTGGCTGTCTGTAGATCATTGAAATGTTTACCTGGAAAAATATTTTACGACGGAATTTAGGGGAATATTAGACAACCTGAATTTGGGCTTAAAAGTGTCCTGTGGTAGTTTTAGGCTATGCCTTTAAAGTTTGTAAAATGTAAATAAATCCCCACTAGGTGTAAAAAAGAAAATGATGGTAATCCCGTTGGAGAAGATAATGGACTTAAACTAGTTGTACAAAACAATCTATCTCTCTTTTTGCTGCTTTGCTCTGGGACAGACTAATTGGCTTCTGCTTGGCCTTGGCTGCACTACTTTGTTGTGACTGGTATAACAGCAACTTCTCTCTGCTCTCTTTTCTCTTGTCCCTTTTTGTGTACAGGGGGTGAGAAGGGGACAGGGAGTGAAGAAGCTGTTGCAGCTCCTCATTCTTTGGCCAGGGGGTGGTTCTTGTGCTGTTTATTAGTTGTAAATACCTGTAAATATTGTAAATACTTTATATTTTGTGTGTATTAATTGTATTTCATTGCAGATTGTAGTATTGCTTGTAAATATAGCTTCATGTGCTTCCAGCTGAGCTGGTCTGGCAAAATTTAATGTTGGGGGAATTTTCAACCCACCAAATTACAAAATTAGTGTAATGTGGTGGGTTGAAATTTCCCCCAACATTAAATTTTCCCAGACCAGCTCATCTCCATATTACAAACAAGTTAGCTAAAACATGTAATGACACAACTTCCCCAAAGTCATGCTATGAGAGAGGTGAAGGGCAGAAGCTGGTTGTCTAGGCTCCTTCCTGTTTCCTCATGCAGGATTATACCTGTATTTGATGCAGCATGCAGGTAAAATGGATGGCCAAGGGCTCAGGCCTAGCCAGCATGGATATAGGAGGGGCAGGTCCTGCCTGACCAACCTGATCTCCTTCTATGATCAGGTGACCCACCTGGTGGATGTGGGGAGGCCTGTGGATGTGGTCGACCTGGACCTCTCAAGGCCTTTGACACCGTCCCCACAGCAAACTCCTGGCCAAGCTGGCAGCCCATGGCTTGGACAGGAGCACACTGCGTTGGGTTAGGAACTGGCTGGAGGGCCGAGCCCAGAGAGTGGTGGTGAATGGTGCCACATCCAGCTGGCGGCCAGTCACTAGTGGTGTGCCCCAGGGATCAGTGCTGGGCCCCATGCTCTTCAACATCTTTATTGATGATCTGGATGAGGGCATTGAGTCCATCATCAGTAAATTTGTGGACGACACCAAGCTGGGCCAGGAGTTGATCTGCTGGAGGGCAGAGAGGCTTTGCAGAGGGACCTCGACAGGCTGGACAGATGGGCAGAGTCTAACGGCATGAGATTGAACACATCCAAGTGCTGGGTTCTGCACATTGGCCACAACAACCCCAGGCAGCGCTACAGGCTGGGGTCAGAGTGGCTGGAGAGTGGCCAGGCAGAGAGGGACCTGGGGGTACTGGTTGATTGTAGGCTGAACATGAGCCTGCAGTGTGCCCAGGCAGCCAAGAGGGCCAACCGCATCCTGGCCTGCATTAGGAATAGTATGGCCAGCAGGAGCAGGGAGGTCATTGTGCCCCTGTACTCTGCTTTGGTTAGGCCACACCTTGAGTACTGTGTCCAGTTCTGGGCCCCTCAGTTTAAGAAGGACATTGAGACACTTGAACGTGTCCAGAGAAGGGCAACAAGGCTGGTGAGAGGCCTTGAGCACAAGCCCTATGAGGAGAGGCTGAGGGAGCTGGGGCTGTTTAGCCTGGAGAAGAGGAGGCTCAGGGGCGACCTCATTGCTCTCTACAACTACCTGAAAGGTGGTTGTAGCCAGGAAGGGGTTGGCCTCTCCTCCCTAGCAACCAGCACCAGAACAAGGGGACACAGTCTCAAGCTGCACCAGGGGAAGTTTAGGCTGGAGGTGAGGAGAAAGTTCTTCACCGAGAGAGTGATTCGTCATTGGAATGGGCTGCCTGGGGAGGTGGTGGAGTCACCGTCCCTGGAGGCGTTCAAGAGGGGACTGGATGTGGCACTTGGTGCCATGGTCTAGTTGTGAGGTTTGTGGTTACAGGTTGGACTTGATGATCTTCGAGGTCTCTTCCAACCTTGGTAATACTGTAAAATGCAACCAGTTCTGTGCCTATTTGTCTTTACCAGAGGGCAGCATATGGGCGTTCAGAGCTGCAAATGCGTCAGTCCATTCCATTTTGGATATTACAGTGATCATATTTTTGATTGTGGAACCGTGGCAATCTTTTGCAATAAACTGTACCCTGTCTTTATAACCATCTAGGTTCAGGATGCCTAGACAGATGATACAGAAAAAGGCCCCCTAGTGATACTGACTGTACAAGTAGGAAGACACCTAGGCAGAAGGTAAGAAAAGCCTCTTTTAATTTTTTAACTTAAGTGATGTAAAGCCTAATGAAGTGATTTTAATTTATTTGGCTACCAGCAATGGTATTTAAATGAAGCACATAATTTGTTAAATACTAACAAATATGTTTGAGACTGTAAAGCTAATGTAATTTTTTGCTTCACTGGTAGCCTTGGAGCCATTTGATTTCCCTGTGCCCAAACTATCAAATTCCTCTGTAAGCAGGCCATACCAGCAGATTTAATTGAGCTCTTGTTTGTCACATGTAAAAATATTTAATTTTAATTTCTTCTTTTGCCTACTGGACTCTTACAAAGCCTTTGCTGCCTGTCTGTCTGCTATTTTAAACATGTGTCCTGCACAGGAGCACTGAGTGAGCCATGCTGTTTGCTCAGCTCTTGAACATGCTGCCACTTGTATACATATCTGCTGCTAGATTTATTTCTCACATTGCATTCATCTCAGGCAGTGGAGGAGTTTTGGACAACTGGACACTGAAACCTCCTGTAATCATTTTGTGAAACAGGGGGATTTAGGACCCTTTCACAGCTTTGATTGGAAGTACTTATACTGACCCTGAATCTAAATGTCATCATTCTTTCTTGGCCTCAACCCTGTAACTTGTGAGACAGAGCAAGCAGCATGGAGTCCTCTGGAAGCATCACAGGCTAAAGGCTCCCACTGTGTCCATCTTACTAGTGTACTCACAGAAGGACCTGGGCTTTTAAAGTACATAATAGATATAAATAGTATATAATATATATATATTATATATAATATATATATATTTATATAGTATATATATATATAGTATATATATATATATATATAATAGTACAAATAAATTACTCTATGGGTAATTAATAATTTCAGAGTACTTTTACAAAGGTTGTGTTGTTATTTTGAGGGAGGGAAGGGAAAGGCATATTCTTTGGCTATTTTCTAGACAGAATGATGTATGAAGCTCCAGAGAGCTATTTTCATAGAATCATAGAATCATAGAATCAGTCAGGGTTGGAAGGGACCACAAGGATCATCTAGTTCCAACCCCTGCCATGGGCAGGGACACCCTACACTAGATCACGCTGGCCAGAGCCTCGTCCAGCCTGGTCTTAAACACCTCCAGGGACTGGGCCTCAACCACCTCCCTGGACAACACATTCCAGGGCTTCACCACTCTCATGGTGAAGAACTTCCTCCTCACATCTAGCCTGAATCTCCCCATTTCCAGCTTCATTCCATTCCCCCTAGTCCTATCACTACCTGAGATCCTGAGAAGTCCCTCCCCAGCCTTCCTGTAGGCCCCCTTCAGATACTGGAAAGCCACAATGAAGTCACCTCGGAGCCTTCTCTTCTCCAGACTGAACAGCCCCAACTCCTTCAGTCTGTCCTCATAGGAGAGGTGCTCCAGCCCTCTGATCATTCTCGTGGCCCTTCTCTGGACACGCTCCAGCACGTCCACATCCCTCCTGTAATATGGGCTCCAGAACTGGACGCAGTACTCCAGGTGGGGTCTCACCAGAGCTGAGTAGAGGGGGAGAAGCACCTCCCTTGACCTGCTGGTCACACTTCTCCTGATGCAGCCCAGGATCTGATTGGCTTTCCGGGCTGCAAGCGCACATTGAGAGCTCATGTCGAGCTTCTCGTCCACCAGCACCCCCAAGTCTCTCTCCTCAGGGCTGCTCTCCAGCCAGTCACTGCCCAGCCTGTATTTGTGCCTGGGATTGCCTCGACCCAGATGCAGGACCCTGCACTTGGTCTTGTTGAAGCTCATGAGGTTGGCTTGTGCCCACCTCTCCAGCCTGTCCAGGTCCCTCTGGATGGCATCCCTTCCCTCCAGCGTGTCCACTGCACCACACAGCTTGGTGTCATCAGCAAACTTGCTGAGGGTGCACTCGATGCCACTGTCCATGTCACCCACAAAGATGTTGAACAAGACAGGTCCCAGGACTGATCCCTGAGGGACTCCGCTTGTCACTGGCCTCCACTGGGACATGGACCCGTTGACAGCCACTCTTTGGGTGCGGCCATCAAGCCAATTCTTTATCCATCTAGTGGTCCATCCATCAAACCCATGTGTCGCCAGCCTGGAGACCAGGAGGTGGTGTGGGACAGTGTCGAAGGCTTTGCTCAAGTCCAGGTAAACGACATCAGTTGCTCGCCCCTCATCTATTAATGCTGTCACCTGCTCATAGAAGGCCACCAGGTTTGTCAGGCAGGATTTGCCCTTGGCAAAGCCATGCTGACTATTCCCAATCACCTCTTCACTGTTCTTCTGAGTCATTAGTGCCTCCAGGAGGATCTGCTCCATGATCTTTCCGGGCACAGAGGTGAGACTGACTGGCCTGGAGTTCCCCGGTTCCTCCTTCTTGCCCTTTTTGAAAATGGGAGTAATGTTTCCCCTTTTCCAGTCTGTGGGGACTTCCCCAGTCTGCCATGACTTCTGGAATATAATAGAGAGGGGCTTGGCAACCTCATCTGCCAGTTCTCTCAGCACCCGTGGGTGTATCCCGTCGGGTCCCATGGACTTGAACACTTTCAGGTTCTTCAGGTGATCACGAACCTGAGCTTCACTTATGATGGGCAGTTCTTCCTCCCCGTCCCTGGCATCGTCTGCCATGACACCAGGAGTGTGGCTGGAGGCCCTTGCAGTGAAGACTGAGGTAAAGAAGTGATTGAGTACCTCAGCCTTTTCCACATCACTAGTGACTAATTCACCACTTTCCTTTCTGAGGGGGCCCACACCTTCCCTAGTCTTCTTCTTGCCATTAATATACCTATAGAAATTCTTAGTGTTCCCTTTAACCCCCTGGCTAGATTCAGTTCAAACTCTGCTTTGGCTTTCCTAACCAGGCCTCTTGCTGCTCGGGCAGCTTCCTTATATACCCCCTGTTCTATCTGTCCTTCCTTCCACTTCCTGTAGAGTTTCTTTTTAAGTGATAGTGTGTCCAGCAGCTCCTTGTTCATCCAGGCAGGCCTCCTAGCATTCCTTCCTGCTTTTCTCCTTGTAGGTATACATAGCTCCTGGACACAGAGGAGGTGGTCCTTGAATACTGACCAGCTGTCCTGGGTCCCTCTTCCCTCCAGGGCTTCATCCCACGACACTTTGGCTAGCAGATCCCTGCAGCGATCGAAGTCTGCACGCCTAAAGTCTAGGGTCCTAAGCTTAGAATATGTCCTCCTGATTGCCCTGAGGATATTAAATTCAACTGCTTCATGGTCACTGCAGCCAAGGCCGTCTCTGAGCCTCACATTGGTTACCAGCCCTTCCCTGTTGGTGAGAACAAGGTCCAGCGTAGCACCTTTTCTTGTTGGTTCCTCTACCATTTGGAGGAGGAAGTTGTCTTCTATGCAGTCCAGGAACATCCTGGATTGCTGATGCCTTGCTGTGTTGTCCCTCCAACAGATGTCAGGGTGGTTGAAATCCCCATGAGGACCAGGGCTTGTGACCTGGAAGCCGCTTCTATTTGCCTGTGCAGAGCCTCATCTGCTTGGTTCTGCTGGTCAGGTGGCCTGTAGGAGACCCCCACAGTAATATCTCCTTCCCCTGTCTTGCCTTTAATTCTAACCCATAAACTTTCAACCGACTCATCATGCCTCCCCAGGTGGAGTTCTGCTGATTCCAGCTGGTTGTTGACATAGAGGGCAACACCTCCTCCTCGCCTTCCCTGCCTATCCTTCCTAAAAAGCTTATACCCGTCTATCCCTACGTTCCAGTCGTGGGAGTCGTCCCACCAAGTTTCGGTGATGCCCACTATGTCATGGCGTCCCAGCATCACGGTGGCCCTTAACTCATCTTGTTTGTTGCCCAAGCTGCGTGCATTTGCATAGAAGCACTTCAGCTGGGCTGGCCCTGTCGTCCTCCTGTGCCAACTAATTTTTTAATTATTAATTATTAATTAATTTTAATTATCTGATACTTGTAAAACTGGCCTAAGAGGTAGTTTGAATGATGAATTTAAATTTTTTTGGTGGGGGTAAAATTTCTTTTGATATGAAGCCACATAAATATTGGGGTCTTTAAAAATGACTGTAGTTGCAGGGATTTTGATGGATATTTTTAATACAGCAAAGTAAATTTCTATTAGAGGGAAAAAAGAAATGCTTTCTAGCTATAGAAAACTGAAGTGAATGTGCATCTGTGGAGATACCAGAAATGGTTGGTAAGAAGCAAGACCGAAAGACCAAAGAATTGTTCATTGTGCTAACTCTGTTCAGTAAAAAATAAAAAGGCAACGCTACAGATTTTCAATGATATACATAGTTAATACAATGTTCTTACAGGAACATTTTGTTAGGAAAAAGGGAAATACTCTTTTATTTTTCAGTTGTGGGAAAGAAAAGCCTTATTTAACTGGAAGAACCCTTATGTTCTCTGTCGAATATATGCAAATTAAACCATATTTTAATATTTTTCACTGAGTCCTGCTGGATGGAACATGTCTCAAGGGCAAGTGAAGGAAGAGGAACATTTGATAAATACACATGGCTCCAGGCAAAGCTTTCTGCATCCCCACAGAGCCATGATGCCAGTGAGCTTTCTGCTATGCCACACACTTTTCCTTCTCCTTTGGGCTTTGAATCAAATCTATTTGAAATCAGTGGGACTTTGTAGACTTCAAAGAGCTCTGGATTGAGCACTATGGAAGAAGTTTAGGTCAGGAAGTACTCATCTGAGCTATTTTTCCTTTTGCTTTCCATTTCCTTTCCTTGCTTTAATTTCAGAAAGGAACATGCTGTATTCCATCTGTTCTCAAACAGTCCTGGGCCATGAGCCACCACAGCCTGGCACAATGTTATCAGTCTGTCAAAAAAAAGGAAGGAGCACAGTTGTTCTTCTGTTGTCCTGGCTCCCTTGGTGGCTGGGCCTTCCACCAGATTTTCTTTTTCTTTCCTGTGGTGCAGTGCAAGAAAGTATCTGGCACCTTAATAATATTAGTTTTATGCTCATCTGGTTTGTGAGATGAACATCGGATGCTCACATGGTCTCTCTACCCACACACAATGTGTGTTTATGCATATAAATTGATACTATACCACTGCTGTTACGAAATTGTGCAGAATGTAAAAATTACTATTTTTAAGTGGGTATTTATGTGAGAGAGGCAGAAATAGATGATGTCTCCATTCTGCTACAGGGGTAAATGCTATTGCTTTAGTCTTTTTGCATCTATTGGAAGGATGAAAGACTATTTGGAATCATTCTGCTGAAAACTGGATCAATTTCAGAGGCAAAATAATCCACGTAGAATTCTTCCCTGTGCGTGCGTATTAGAGGTTTTTTCAGGCAGGCCCAGAAAGGATTATGACCATTTGGAAATCTAGGACCAAATAGTCTAGCCCTTTGCTTCCCTGCTGCTGTCCTTTCTGGTTTCCAGCCTCATGCCCTTTCCACTTCCTTCCCTTCCTTTAACTTTCTGACAGCTAAGCATGGAAGACCCTCAACAGACCTTTCAAAGGGTCTGGGCTAGCTGCAATTTAGATGGTAGATGCTAGGCTGGACTATCTGTGATTTAGGGTTAGGTACTCTAATGAGGGGGAAATGGAGGTGCAGCTAACCTCTTCTGAGGAACGGGGCAGGAAGGTTGGATTTCACTTGTTAAAATAAGGAACAGTACTGTTCTGGAAAGAGTGTCTTCCTCTCTTCCAGCAAAACGGCTCTTTTGCCAGCATCTACATTTGTGAGGACCTTTGTGTAGCACAGAAATTCTACTTAAGGCAGATTTCTGTACAAAAAATTCTTGTAATCCTCTCCTCTGGTAGAGGAAAGTAGGTTTTCTACTGAAATGTTTTCTGAAGTTGGAGTCTCAGACACTCCTTCCAGCTCTTCTCCTTTCTGTTGCACCAGAAGGGTGAGCAGGCAGACACTGCATGTTGTGGAAGAGGGCTGCTGAAGTCCCTAACAGCCGGACAAACCTGATGAATCTAAAATTTATACTGAATTTAGGTATGCAAGAAGACCAGAAGATCTTCTTGTGTCTGGTATGTGACCACTGATGGGTTTTATTAACCATGAACTCTCTGAAAGGTTTTATACATTCTGCCAAAGGGGAAAGAAGAAAAGGTGTGAGTCTAGTGTTTAGCTGAACTGGAAAAACATCTAACTAGGTAGGGTTTTTGCTTTTATATGTGCTGGAAGTTTACCCAACAGGTAGCTGATAACTTACTTGGTATCTCTAGATGTTACAAGTTTCCATGGTGGCAGCATATGAAGAAAAAAATGTAAACTGGCATTTTCCACCCCTGCAGGTCTGCAGGTACTTGAAACAGAGGAGTTTGCACATAAATTGCATCTCCAAGCAGATCTGGGAAAGTTGGAAAATAAATCATCCACCCAAGGAACTTGCTGTTCCTTCCTACAGGCCTGGGAGAAAGAGAGGAGAAAGTGGGGCTGCTGTATTGGCTTTGTGCCAAAGGAGTTTTTCCTCTGAGGACACATCTACCAGGAACATGGCATTTTTGCGCACCAAGTTATTTTCATTGTACCTATATTCATTGTAGTTCTTCACTTATATGTCTAGAGATCGAAGCTCTGGAAACATTTCAAAAAAGAATATTTTTACAACAGGGCCATCTAACTTGAGAAGTGCTCAGTTCTTAATGGGAGAAAGGAAACTGGACAAAAATGGTAGACAGATGCTTTTGGGTTTTTGTCTGGTATGAGCAGAACAAAAATAATATTTTTTCCAATACAGTGTATTGAAATCTCATAAGAGAGGACAAAGTGTACTTCGTTCAGTTACGTATTATCACTATGCGGATAGGCTGAGAGAGCTGGGGTTATTTAGCCTAGAGAAGACTTTGGGGAAATCTTATAGCAGAAGGGATCCTGCGGGAAGGCTGGAGAGAGACTTTCCATAAGGGTGTCCAGCAATGAGACAAGGGGGAATGGTTTTAAGCTGAGGGAAAGTAGGTTTACAATCGATTTAAAGAGTTCTTTGGTATGAGGGTCGTGAGACTCTGGAATAGGTTGCCTGGGGGGGAGGCTGTAGATGCCTCCTCCCTGAGGGCGTTCAAGGCCAGGTTGGATGAGGCCTTGAGCAGCTGGGTCCTAGTTGAGAGGCGTCCCTGCCCATGGGATAGGGAGAGGTTGGAGTAGGTCATCTCTAATTCCACTTCCAAGCTAAGCCATTCTATTATTCTATGATACTTCTATGATTTTAATTTCTTCTACTGTAACTCAAGCCATTAGCATATATTAGAGTCTGGTTTGGTTTATCTCAAATGGAAATTTTCCTTCCCAAGTCTCTACAACAACAAAACACATCATGTTATTTTTCCAGTTGCACAGTAATTTGGTAACACTTTTTAGATTGCAATTTAATTACTACTAGCATTATTATTTAAAAAAGTTACAGTGCATTTGTCAAAGTTTAATAAATGTTATGCTCCAAAGTTTTGATTCTCCTCTTTTACTTTTTTTTTTTTTCCCCTTAGGCTGAAGTGGTTCTTTATACCTCTCACCCAGTCATGGCCTGCAGAGAAAGCTGAAACAATGAAGTAGTGGGGATTCAGTGCTTAAACCACCTCCCTGTAAACTGATGTGCCAGAGTTGGTGCACTTTTGCTTCTTGCAGGTCCTTCCAACCCTGACAATTCTATAAACAATTTCAGAATTGGGCTAACTATGATTAAAATGGATAAAATAGATCAGTCATTCACTTAACCAGTAGGAAATAACAAAGCTTATCCCCACTTCTTCAAAGCAAAAGCAAATCCAAATCTGCTCTGAAATTTGGAGCTAATCTGAAGTTAATGGAATAACCTTGCAAAGAAAGCAAAATTTTAAGGCAACACTAGCTGGAAGGGGCTTGTGCTTCTGAACAAGGAAATAATCATCTGATTCTTTGATCTCTTCTTTTCTCAGTGAAACTCCCTATGTACATAACCTGAATTTTTTCACTCTTATTACCATGTAATCCTATAAACTAGAACATGCAAAATCCTTTTTTTTTTCTGTTGCTACCCATATAAGTAAATGGGGTAATGTAATTTTGAGACTGAGTATTAGCTCTTCCTCTCAATGGCTCACATTATAATACTTAAGTTTCTTCAATATGCCCTCTATTTTAGAAAATAATGGAATCAGAATAAAAAGATGAAACTTTCCACAAATGAAGACTCAGATACAACACAGATTAAGTCAATCAAAATCCTTCAGGATTTTTTTAAAAATTTTGTTTGATTTTTAAAAATCAATTTATATCCTTAAGTGAAAAGTCACTTGGACTAAAAATGCAACTTTTAATTTTAAAAATACCCAGAGAAACATTTCCATAGTTTCAAAGCTTTTCTTCCATATTTTTTAAACAATTGCTCTGTTAAAAATAAATTTGGGGAAAAAAAAAGGCGGCAGCAGCTTTGATTTCATAGTCTCATTTTCTGTGGAAAAAACCCAACAATTTAAATCAATTTGACTACCTCTACTAACAGACAAGGGGACCTTTAAACCTGTAATAGTTACTGGGCAGGAAGATCATTCTCTCTTCTCAGGCTCTGTGACTTCGTGCAATTGTGCAAATTAAGGGAGATCTAAGTTTCAAGAGATGATAATGCTCTAATGTTACATGTGATATGGCTAAGTGAATGAATGTAAAGTAGGAGGATAAGAAACTGTTTTATCTAGTTTTTTTTCCCTTCTGTTGTCTGTTTATGCTGTGACATTTTCTTGTTTTAGCTCTCTTCTGCTTCTTTGGAAATTAAATGAGATCCAGTATCTCAGAGACTACTGGCACTTATGGATTAGTGAGACTAACATAAAAGCAATTAGCTAGAAAAAAAGAGAAACTAATTGCCTGAATTTGATTTAGGTAAAAAAAAAAATAATCTTCCACCAACAATTGACAGCAAAGGTGAGGTTTGATAAAAAAGCCAGGCTTGGGAAACTGAAGACAAGAGAAGGTACAAGCAAAGCATCTCTCTTGAATTACAGGGACAAGAAGAATGGAAGAAGGAATGGTGGGCTGTAACGACACTGAAAGTATGGCAGCCTGATGTATTCAGCCTCACCAGCAATCTGCCAGCTGGCACCAACTTTTTCTAAACATATCCAGGATACTCTGAACAAGATGTTAAAAGCGATGTATTGTACTTGGTTTAGAGCAGGGAATCACAGACATGTTCCACCTAGATGCCAGAACAGTTAAGTCTCGTGTGTTGTACATGGGAGGACTAAATTTGGAAACTCATTCTGACAACTATATTTCTTTCTGAGTTGTTGATTGCCTGAACTCAACTTTTATCAGTTTGAACAAGAATTAACCTAAGAACCTATCTAAACCTCATACAAAGGAAGAGAGTTATTTGTGTTGTGATGTCCCTTTGCCAGCATCTGTTCATGTTTATCCCATGGGTGCACAGACTGTGAAATCTGAGGTCCTACGAGACAAAATAAAAAAGGATAGCTATGTACTTTCCTATGCAAGTCATTAATCTGAAGTTCCAGCTTGTGACCTACTTTCTCAAGAGCTCTATTTAAATCTGTGATATACTGTTGATTTTGATTAAGTAATTTGGATTTTAGTCTAACTTGTACTCAGGCTGCACTACTCCATGCTGTACTTTGCCTTGCTCAAATGTTAAAAATAATTTTGCAGTTTTATCAGAAACAACTGAGTTGAAGCAACTTTTAAAGGTACACCAGAAGAAAAACCACAAAAGGCTTCTCTCTTCTGTAGATTTAGAGATGTGAAAACAAAGCCACCACTAAGTCATATGAAAATCCCTAAGATGATCACAAATGCCTGACTAATAAGGAAAATACTGTGCAGCAAAAACTTTACTCCTCTGTGTCCTGTCTAAGATGGCATGCAAAACTATCTGAGCAGTGCTTCTGATAGCTGCAAGACCGTCAGACTTCACAACTCTATCCTGTTGTTCGCTGGCAGAGCTGATGGAAGAGAAGATAGTGCATTTGTGTGTGAGAGTATCCCTGCAGTGGATCATCTAGCCAGTCTTCCCCACAGGCTCAGGAAGGCTCAGATTCCTATCATCCAGGTTTTCAGGTTAGCATACAAAATACAGACAGAGGAATGCTACCAAGATGATACCAACTGCCTAATTTTAGGCATCTGACTTGTACTCTGAGGGCATCTTTCTTCAACTGAATATGCAGAGAATTTGCCTGTCTGGGCTCAAATCTAGGATGCAAGCAGTGTGTGTGTGTTCCCAGAGTACTTCTAAAGAAGACAAGGTCCCACTAGCAACTGTTAACCGCTTGCATAGGCAAAGTCACAACATCTCTTCTTCCTTGAGACTCACCCAGGGCAATGGGTCTCAGGCAGCACTACCATGCCCAAGCAGGCAGGGTACAAACCCCATAAAGCATGGAGGAAAGAAATTAGCAGTCCTTTCTCCTTGTTAAGAGTACCAGCTCTGAGTCCTTCATATAAAGACCTTTAAAGGTCCAGATTTCTCTCTAACCCAAATACTTTGTAATCACATAGACACTCAGACTGAGGAGGTCAAATTCAGGCTGGCCTGATATGGCTCCAGCTCTAAGTACTCTGAAATATACACACAGTATATAAAAATCTGCAGTAGATGGCATGGATATTGTAACCTGTAACCATTTTTCCACCTTTCAGAAAAGTGCAAAACCTGCAATAAGCATAACTGCACCAACTCTGGCACATCAGTTTACAGGGGAGGTGGCTTAAGCACAGAATCCCCACTACCTCATACTTTCAGCTTTCTGTAGGCCATGACTGGGCAGAGGGCATAAAGAACCAGTTCTGCATTTACTTCTAACTTCATGAACAAACAGCTCTCTGAAGATCACCATTCCTGACTTCAGCTAGCACTGAATGTTCTGCTATTTGCAGAAGGTCAAACTAGATTCACCTGTGATTAATTCGATGAGTACTTTGATTTTTACAATTACTGCTACGCTTCAAAGCAAGAATTAAGAACACACTGTAAAGATAAGTCTTACCATCAAACTAATTCTGTAACTTACGGTTACAGAAAATAAAAAAAAAAAAAAAGAAAAAAAGAAAGAAAGTTCCTTGTTTGAAACCAGATGCATTTTCAAGAGCTCCTCTACCTGGTTTTGTGCCCACACACTTCAGAGGTATATGCGTGTTACATGCTGAGAATAGCTTACATGTTCCAATCATAGGGAAAAGAGTTCCTTGGCTCTGAACTAACAGACAGTGAGCAAAACTTGACTGTTTAGCTATGAAGGACATCAATATTTCTAAGATAGGAAATTAAGTATTTGACGAAAAGAGCAACATGAGGCAAAAGGCTGATTCATTAGTAATCTGCATTTACATATGACAAAGCTAACCCTATCTACACCTAGAAAATGTTAAGAAACATACATTTTGTTATGAAGTCACCCATTTGAAAGGAAAGATAGTTTTCATCAACCTTTTAAAGCTTAAGATAAAAGCTTCCAAAAGGACTGCTAAATCAGAGCAGCTAAGGAACTTTCTGCAACAATTCAGGGAAGCAAGTGCTCAAATCAGAATTTACATGGAAAAAAAAAGAAAGAAAGAAAGAAAAGAAGAAAAATTTACTTGTATCTTCTACACTGTGACAACTTTCTTCACTGAAGCAAGCTGCTAGCCCTCCAAGTAGAAGTATTGGCCATGGAATCCTCTAGCAATAGTTGTGTGGGTAGGAGACCTCTGTTCTTTACCCAGGAGCTCATCTGCTCCTATAGGGCTTCTAAGTGCAATTCACAAAGCCCTTCAACTCCAGGATGTTGAAAGTGCAATGGAAGAATGAGAAGAGTGTCAAGAGAAGAGTGCAATGGCATTTTAATTTTCTTTTTTTCCAGTAAAATAAGATCCAGGTCTAACATTTTAATACTGAGCTAGTAGGTCTTAAACCACTTGAAGGAGTTCTGTTGTTCTGCAGCTAAAGCAGAGAAAATGGAACAACCTTGTGTGCATATGCAAAAAGTTTTACAAACGGCCACTTAGCCACAGACATGGCATTAGGCAGTATTCCAAAGTAAGATCTATATCCTTTCATTTCAATAACCAGAATCCTACCTACTAACTAAATCTTAACATAACAGAAGTCATTAATTTCCTCAGGAGTTATTAGTGTTCCCCACGTAGATGCTGTAAGGGGTTTTTTCAGTAATTATTTTTCAGTATTATCACTGGAACTTCACAGACACAAAACACAAAGAACTTCTGTAACATATTAGTAAAAACAAGTTGTAACATGCTCAAGAGCAATCTACACAGGGAAGACAAAAGGTTACATCAAAACATTTCATTATTGTTCCCTCAAGTAACACTATAATTCACTGTGTCCCAGAGCATGTTTGCAACAATCCAGAGTGCTTAGCTCATATTCAATCTCAAACTTTTCTTCACACACCCTGAATAAAAGCCCTAAGTCTTCATTCACAGATCTTGCTCTCTTGCCTGCTGGGAATACTGAACCAAAATTAGGACTGGGGTTCCCTGGTGTTCTACAACATGGAAAGTGAATGTAAAAAGTAGCCAGACCTGAATGCCAAGCAGGAATTTCTGTTCATATTTGCTTATTTGAAAATCAGTCCTAAAAGCAAAACCTACCTAAATGAACAATTCCACCTCTCATCCTCTTTCCTTAACTGACCCAAACTCCAGCCTTTCATCTGGGAAGCTCACCAGTCTAGTGGATTGCCTCCCTCTTTACATCCACTGACAGTTACTTTTTCTGCATGCACTTATCTCGAGTTGTGCAGAATGTCTAGACAGGTATTCATTTATTTCAAGACAGGTAAAAAAATCCCAGAATTGCAGACTGACACATAGTGGGTTATAATTGAAAGAGTCAATGGAGAATCTCACAATTAAATAAGAGAAATACTTAGGAAGAAGCAGAGTTTGACAATAGTCATTTTTGTCAAAGCCTAGTATTTGAAGCAGTGAAAAAGACAGTACCTTTGGTGCTGGGAAATTCTGTCCTTTCTGCCAAGAGGATATTGTAACGTTCCTATCCTACAACTGAAATTGCTACCTCCACAGAACCCTGCTTCCCCTGTCAGAGCCTAGACAATTTTCAGAATCATCCATGGGTACAGGATCAGTTCCAGCACAATGGTTTCATTACCAGAATAACAGCATGAATGGAGCACATTGTTGGACTTTGCCTTAAATCCACCTAGTAGTTCCTGGGTCAAGTATCACAGGCCCCAGTTGTCAAAGCCCTCCTTCAACCACTGCCTTGCCCACAGTTCATCTCAAACATTCCCCAGAGGCAGCCCAAAGAGACACAGCACATCTAGGGGGAGACCCTGAAATCCAGTTATTCTAAAAATCTGACAAATGGAAGGAGGCCCATCAATCTGACAGCTCTGTACATGTGTGGTGGGAAATAAACTGTCAGAGGCATAGAGGAATCCCTTTTGTTTCAAAAGTGCTTCTTCAAAGAAACAGACATGCCCATCTCTCTTTGAGGAAGGCACTGTGTGGGAGGCTCTGTGGCCTCTTCTACAATGCCATGACTAAGAAGCCTGTCTTTAACTGGAGCTTCACTGAAAACGCACAGTCCAGATAAAATGCAAAGGCACAGAGAGTAAATAAAGAAGTAGTCAATGCTGAGCAAAGTGTGGGCTGAGGAATTCTGCCTCCTAAGGAGGTGACAGTCAAATGAAGCTGGCTCATCATGTGTGTCAAAAGCAGCATCAGACAGGTAAATAGCAATTCTACACTTCCCTCCACTCTAAAATTCCTCTCTTAAAACACAGGGTATTTTAGGAAGCTTCCTGCTGACAGGCACATCCTGCCCAAACTGCATTTTAATAGTTCTTCTTTTAGACAAACATTTAATTTATACTTATATAGTCAACATGCTATTCTCATACAGTCCCCAGGGAGGAGTAAAACATGCAAAACACAGAAAGGCTGATAATGAACAGAAATAATCAACTTGTTTTCATTGATGAATGTACAGATAACATAGTAGACTATTTACTATGGTTCTCTTTTCTCTGGAGGGCAACTTTCAATCTCTTGGAATGACTGTAGACACTGGTAGAAAATGGTAGCCATTTTCAGCCCGGTGCAATGGAAATTAGCACACTATCTAGAATGAAATCAGGATTTGGACTTTTGGACAAAAATCTACAGCGTCCCAAGACTATTCCTGAGTAAAGGAAAGCTTCCACACAAATTTAGATTTTAAACTAGCCCATTGCAACTAATTTTACACAGATAATGTTACACCTTATATTCAATTTCCACAGTTTGAAGGACAGGGGCATGATATTTTCATTTTCCCAAAGCCAAAATGTACTACCTGTCAGAAAAACACCACCACCACCATGCACACATGCACAAAAAAAACCAAAACAAAAATCCAAACAAACAAACCCAAACAACAGCAAAAAAACCAAACAAGCTACAAAACCAAACCAAACCCAACCAACCAATCAAATAAAACACCAAAAAACACAACAACAATAGAACACCCAAACAACACACTAGAAACTAAGTGGAATACCGCTTTGGAAAGGGCAACACTGAAGAAAATCCTGTTATCACAAGCAGTTTTAAAGCATGAGATTTTAAAAAGAATACTCTTAGGTTTTGTTTTTATTTGCCTTTGGATTTTGATCAGATCTAGATTTGAAAACAAAACGTTAGCACATAAGGAAAATGCCCCATGTAAGCATCTGCTAACAGTCTGTTCATGAAGAGGCAGGCTTTCTGAAGAAGCTGCAATGACCACTGCTGGTTATACAAACACTGGTTTGATTCAGCAACACAGCTCCTAAAACCTTTATTCTGCTGATACGATATTCCTCACTCTACCTCCCATTCCACAAGTGGTAAATTGGCAAAGCATCTTACTCCTTTTTCCACTGAAGATAATGTGTCTGGAAAAGGAAGACCTACTGAGTCTTAAAACCCAATAAATTAAAGGGTCTCTTCTGAGCCAGAGGCACGAGTAGTGAAAAACATTTTCTCAGAACTACTTTGGGTTATTTCTAAGAAACTGTTTGACTTAATGATTGATTTTAGAAACATTGGTATGATTTATGGAGGAGTGAAAAGCACATAGTAAAATCAGCTATGCAGCTCCCTGTCATGGGTCAAATATTTTATGCAAAATTAAAAATTATACACAATCAAATCAGCAATGTACTTTAAATAATAAATAAGTAAATCTGTAGTTCAGTCACCAAAGATGAAGAGTTAGTAAAGTGGCTAGAAGCAACAGCTGAATGGTATGCAATTTAACTGCCAGTGTATCTAAAATCTCATCCTGCATAATATTTAGCAAGATCGTCAAAATTTGCCTCTGGATTAATGCAGTATGGACGACGATAATCAACTAGCTAAGTGTGTAAGATCTCACATACAGATGCAAGATAATTGCATTATGTCAGTATAACTTCACTAATAATTGAACAACCAAGGTTTGTGCTCAGATGTTAAGACCTTTGCCACCATTTTTCTTATTGCAGTACTGCATCAAGAGAGAGGAAAGGCCAGGGAGCACAGGGCTAAGGGTTAGAGATGGGCTTGACATTATAAGAGGAACAATGACCAAGTGGGAGCAATACTCCTATAGATGACAGGTAAAAGTTACCTCTTTATAAGTGTGTCCATAAACTAAGAGAAAGGAAAATACAGTGTTTTGGTACCACAAAACAACTTAATTTTATCATTTCCTAAGTCTGAATGTAAGTAATGCCAGTGAAGTACCAATCAGCCTTTCTTCTTCACCCTGGCTGACTTATCTCTTTGATGACTTGTAGAGGACAACTTCATCTATCTACTACTCAATCAGTGGGCTCTAGATTGAAACCACTCTATTACAGGACCTGACTTGGTGATATATAATTAAACCAACTGATAGATAAAATCTTATAACTTAAACGGAACTAGTAAAGCATCTTTTGGAAGCTCCTTGCCTGAAGAGACGGTCTTGTCTAATCACATGTTGGAAGGAATACTCTTCCCAGCACTTCTGTGATGCAGGGGCATCCCCCATAGCACAGGGATAGCTGAGAGCTACAGCATACCTGCTCATGTAGGCTCCCTCAGAGACCCACAGGCACTACTCAAGACTGAGGATCATGTCTACAAAGGCTGCAAAGGGCATCTGGGACTTTCTTTACTTACTGCTAATTAGCTTTTTTACTTCTTGTTTTCTAGGTGTCTCATCTTGGATCTTATTTTCTATCCTTTTATTGCCTTCCTTTTTTCTTTCCCCTTTCAACCCATTACTGCCATGCTCCTATGACCTCACGCCATCCATAATTCTAAGAAATTTATACACAATCAATTTATGTCTTGTCTGTAGTCTTCATAAAACACAAAGTTGTGTGGATAAGGATGATCATGACACTCATTAAGTTAGCTGGTCAATTTGTTTGCTGTTCAGTACCTTGCTTGGCTGATCTTTTCTCAACAACGTTTCTTCGGAATAATGAATGGTGATAACGGCACGGTTTGTCACCTGTTTTCACGTACTGCAACAAAGAGCCATGGAGAGCAGCGGCTGTTTCTTCTGCTGCACACAGAGAGCAAGGAACCGACAGCTCCCCAGACCGGCCCTGCAGCCAGGGCGGCCGCTGGAAGAGCAGGGCGGCGCGAAAGCGGCTGTGGGCGGGGAACGCAACGGAAGGGCGGCGCGGGCCGCGAGCAGCGCCTGTTGCCTCGGCGACATTGCCGCCCGAGTCTCGCGCGACCCACAGTGTGTCGCGAGACGGCGCCCGGTGCGGGCCGGACGGGAAGCGGGCGCAGTGTTTACAAGCCTCAGGGGCGGGGACGCGGTAGAGAGCGGCGCTGGCAGCCGAGCCGGGCGGTGGGGGCCGGCGGCACCGGGGAGCGGGCCGCCTCCGCGCCCATGTGCCCGCAGCCCCCGCCGTCCATGGAAGTGATGGAGGGGCCCCTCAACCTGGTGAGCGCGCGGCCGCGGTGGGTCAGAGGGGGTCTCATCAGCCCGTCTTGCCGCCGCGCTCGGCCCTCAGGCGGCAGGGAGCGGGTGGCCCACACATACCAGCGGGTAGCCGAACGGAGAAGCGCGACTTGAGCAGTAAATGGGGCCCTCACTGCCCCCGCCTTTCCCACCCCTAGCACCTGTTCAGGGCTTGTGACAGGCCCTGCTGAGGCGGCACCGCGTCCTGGCCTTCCCGGAGAGGAACGAGGTTGAGCCTCTGTCTCGGACTTGAAGCAGGTTCTGGGACGGGGTGGCCGAGAGGCGGGGAAGCGATAGCGAGGTCACGCAGCGCTGCTGTGCGGGGCGTCACGCCTGGCCCCGGCTGGGGCGGCTTACGGCGGAGCAGGGCTGCGTCGTGCCCGGCAGCACTGCTGGAGAGGAGACAGCGCAGGGGTGCGCGCAGCAACATGTTTACATGGAGGGGGTGGTGTGTCTGTCTGGCCCAGGTTGCAAACATAAGGGACAAGGGAAGTTCTGGAAGTAAACATTTAGGTGACACAGGCCTTATTTATGACTTTAAGTTCTACAGACTTAGCAGGGCCCTCTGCTGACTATATGCTTCTTTTAATTTCACGAGGTGAAATACTTAAGAATCTTAAATTAGTGATTTGCTTAAACTAAAGTTCCTTAGGAACTTTAACTGAACAGATATCTGAAAAATTCATATTCTCAAAAGCTAATCAGATTGTAAGCAGCCTAAATTTGTAGGTTTCTGTCACATAGACAAGATCTAGGGTCAAGAACAGTTAGTTCTCTGCTGCCTTGTGAATTTTATCACAGCCATACCTTGACTATGCCTCAGATGCAGTGATACACAGAACATTCCCTTAGAACACTAGCTTTAGTCCAACAGTGCTATTACCCAGAAATGGCACACTAGGAATACAGCTGTGGTGCTTCCAGGAATGAGTTTGATCTAGAAATTGTTTAGGTATTGCCATGCAAACATTGGAGACTTGAGTTTTTAATCAAAGCTTCTTTGTCCCAGCATAGTGTCAGCCCTGACAAACCTTTGCCTGCTCTATACAGAGACAGTCAGGTATTGCTAGATTGCTCTCTCTGGTTTCAGAAAGGCTTGTAAAATTGGTATTGCAGACCACTCATGGAATTGGGGCTGACAGTGTAGCAGGAAAATAATCTTATTTAGATCTGAACCAATAGTGCAGAACCACTCTGGTTGTGTCTCTATCATGCTGACCAAAAGAAAAGAAAAAATCCTCGGCAGTTTTGTAAGTACCTTGATGTCTCCATTTCTGTCAACACATAGCACATCGACTACACAATCACTTGTATTGGTGCCTTTTGGTTATTGGACTGTTTGCTTAGCCTTCCTATTTAAAGGTGGATGTACCTTGTTGTATTCTGCTGACTCAAATTACATTATTTTTCTGCCTTCTGAAAGATATTTTATCTTCATATAGGTCTTCATTAATGATTTAATCTACTAATGATATTTCTCCGTCTCCAGTTTTATATTTTATTTTACCTAATATACTGATTTACTTCTGTAGATGGCACTAAATAGACACTAATTTGCTTTCCAGATCTGCTTTAAAAAAATAAAAAAAATCTGTAACTGCAGTGGGGTTTGTTTCATCATTGACCTTCAGGTCTAGTGACTTCAATGAGAAACAACATTCTTTAACCGATAAAAACCTTTTACTGCAAAAGCACAAAGATAAATCCCATAGGAAAAGATGCTCTGTTAAGTAACAAAACCAAAACCCAAAACACAGTTGAAAGCTTTTCTATGCTACCTATTGTAGGGGCAATTCCTACTGCCATCTGCTTTAGGCAAAGAATTCTGATCCTGTATCCAGTGATAACTTTAACCTTAGGTAAAGAAGTAAAAGGTATCCATTAATAAGCACAGCAGTACTCTCTTGACCATTAGAAGCAACACAGTAAAAATGAGGCAAATAGTATAAACCTCAAGAAGAGTCTTGTTCATTGAACAGAATCTGGCACCCAGGACTTCACAAATCTGCAGTTTCTAGTTTAATACATCAATATCGTCGTATAGATTATTTGCTAACAAACCATACCACCTCTACTTCGTATTTTTCCTACAAGATAATAGCACTGTTTGTGGTTAATAATAAAATACAGTCCAAAATCTGGTCTCTAAGTTTCTCCAAGTGTAAGGGAACCATCTCGAAGAGCTCTTGTTTTTGGTGAAAACCAGAAAGCACAGACCAGTGGCTGGAGTGAGAATACCACAACACAGCATAAATTGCAAGATTCTCATATGTGGAGACTTCTAATTTTAATGCTGTAAGCCCTTGGTAGCAACCATTCCAGTGCAAGCCAATTAATAGTCTGTTTTAAGAAATGGTTCCAAAGTAAGGTGACTACTACATCCACACAAGGCCAAAATGACAAGCAGAATAAATCTGCAATAGGAAAAAGTAAGAAGATAAAATAGTATCTGTGAAAGTTTGCCAGAGACCAGAGGATTTAAACCACATGGGTCAATGTCTGAGACTTAATGCCAGCACACAGCTCTGTTATTTTGATTGGAAAACCAGGAATAGTATATTAATCTATGGAAACATCCACTGAAAATTATATATATATATATAAACCTGAAAACTAATATATTTTTTCCAATCTAAAAGGAAATAAATACATATATGCAGAGGCACTCAATTATGGACTCAAACTAGAGAAAATAAGCTTGCAGGTAATAAAAGTGGAAGTATCATTGTATAGACATGCCTAACACAATGTCTGTTTTTAACCACAATGGTGGAAGCCTTGTCTTGGTTTCTCCTTAGTAATGACTTGGTCTTTATGAGGTCATTCATTTCAGCTAGGGGAACAGTAAGGTGTGAACCCAGAGAGGCAGCAGCCTGAGTAGTGACTGGAGGTGGTGAGGGGATGTGTCAGCCAAACATCCAAATCAGTAATTGCCTCCTCGAAAAGCTCAATGGTGTTGTATTCTGTCACTAAACTACTGTTAAAGCACAGCACAAAACTATGCCAAATTGCACATGAAACAACTTGCAGTAGCTCCCATTCAAGAACATAGTTAACACAGCTACAGGTGGTGGACAGAAGCATTGTTTCTTTACTGGCAATCTATGTGGTTTGGGTACCTAACAGCAGTGCCTTTCTGTCATATCATCAAGCCATGCAGTTCTGCTCCACGTGAGCACATCTAACAGTTTAGACCCAAATAAAGCCATAGAGGCCTGGGTAGGGAGCAGACTGAAGTCATAGCTGAAGCCTTTCTACTCCAGTTGTTTGAAATTATTGTTCCTGGAATAGTTTTTTTACTTGACCATTTGTTGTGATGATTCAGTTGTCCCTACTAAAGGGTAGCTCTGTTGTTGTAACAGCTTGAGTCATGTGGTTTTAGGCAACATATAAGAGCCCTGATTTTGTTTGTCAGGTCAGTGAAACTGCTCTCATTTAGCTTATAACCTCCAGTTAGCAAGACTTGTGCAGTATCAGCTGCAGCACTCTGTATAGGGACAAGAAGAGCATTACCAAAGCAGCTTAAAGCTGTAAACAAAATGGCTCTGACAAGCAAGTTGAAGCATTTAGTGTTTTTATCATACTAAATGGATAAAAAGGTGGAGAATGAGGTTGATTTGGCTATGCAAAAGGTTAAAAGTTACCACACCTTAACGAGGTAACAGGTGATGAGAGGAAGAGCTGCAGCTACACCTGTAGGGGGCCTTTGAAGACTCCACCTAACCTAAGCAATGTAAGCTGGCTTTATTCCAGGTCTCTTAATTGCATTCACATGGTAAAGAACTAAGACTAACCATTTTATCCTAAATTTGGAATAGGTTGGGAACACATGTGAAGTCAATTAGAGCTATTCAGTGAATTAATGTTGATTGGCTAAACAACTGGTTGCTTGTCTGCCCTTATGTTTAAATTCTAACACTATTTCTTACAAGTCAGTTGAACTTTTGACATCTTTAAGGTTTGATACAAAGTGGGTGAGGAGTCTTATATTGAGAATACATTCTCATGAGTTTTCACATACTTGTTTTGCTCTATAGTCACACTGTTTACAGTGTAATTTACAGTTGAGTCATTTTCTGTTGACCTCACCAAGTACATGCTTTCAAAGACAGAAAGTTGAGTTAACATGTGGCTGGTGGTCTTGAGCAACCACAATGTGTTCTGCCATTATCTTGTTTCTCCTTCAGTCAATTCCATCTTTTCCTATAGAATGCAAGGGATATTTTTTGCTTCTGTTGATACATTACCATTTCTTTAGGCCTAGTGGAAAATATATTCCTATTATTTAGCATAAGTTGCAGTACAATTCTTCATTATTTTTGCTTTTAGTATAACTGACTGCAAATAAAGTATTTCTGTATAATCACCTCCAAGTTTTAATCATTGCACTTTAAAAAAAAAAAAGGGGGTGGGTGGCTGTAGTTTATTCTTGGAGCTCTCAGGTCAAGTTTTCTTCTTGTATTCTCTGTCCATTCCATTTTTCAATACATATAGAGACAAATGCATTCAGACCTTCCTGAGTTCACAATTTCTTGGTAAGAATGGATTTGAAAGAGACATCTGTAGTTATAGCACTGATAGAGTGTTTGTGGTGAGGAGGGAATAATGGTGCACCAACCACCTTATCACCCTTTATGGCATGCTGCTGTAAAAGTCATACAGAATCACAGAATGTTAGGGTTTGGAAGAGACCTTGAAAGATCATCCACATGGAAGATACTTAGCACTCTTAGCAATACCATGTTCCCTTTCTGGCTCTTCCTTTCTCCAAATACATTCTTAGAACAAGAATGTATCCTCAAGGAAAGAAATCTCCAAATAGTTGGGGCTCTGAGCAACCTCCTCTAGCTGCAGAAGTCCCTGCTCAGCGCAGGGGGTTTGGACTACACAAGCTTTGAAGGTCCCTTCCAGCCCAAAGCATTCTGTGATTCTAAAACCAGTGGAGACTGGGTAAGTTAAAGATTTTAGGTGAAAACAATTACTTTTTCTTCTTTTAAAAAAAGGCTCCCAGCTCCAAAACAACATTTTCATTTGCTATAACCTCTTTTAGCCAAGTTCAGGGAAAAATGAAAATGGAGATTTGCAGTGGTGTCTTAGCTTTCCCATCTCCCATTCACCACCCCAAGCTTATGCCCTGTGCATTCACCACTTTTAAAGAAGAAGATACCTTGATATTGTTGCTAAAAATCCCCAAAAGCTTCTGAATGTGCTGGAGGCAGAATTTGACACGGATGGGCTGAAGAACACGATGCTTGCTGGAATTCCCTGAGTAAAAGTAACCGCGTGTTAGAACAGATGATTCACACTGGCAGCAGTATCAGTGCACCTTCAAATAAATCCCTTCCCATGTTGTAATGAGGTGGGGGTCTGTCTCTTCTCCCTAGCAACAAGTAATGAAAACCAGGAAATGGCCTCAAGTTGCACTAGAGGAGGTTTAGTTAAGCAAGAGAGGTGAGTTTTCACACAGGAGAAGACCTGGTACAGGCTGCTCAGCAGTGGTGGAATCTCCATCCCCGGAGGGATTTGAAAGACAGGGTAGATGTGGTGTTGAGGGACACAATTTGGTGGGTGACCTGGCAGTGCTGGGCTAAGAGTTGGTTCCAATTGATCTTAAAGGTTTCTTCCAACCTAAGTGATTCTATCGATAAAAAAAAAGAGTATGTAATTGTGCACCTTTAATTACTACTTGTGATAGTTTTGGACAATTTAGAAAGGCAAAACATGCAAGAGACTTGTTTCTGCTTCTCCCATGAGGAGCTGTGTGTCTTCTCAGCTTAGTTGCAGTTGTTCAACCAGCAGCACAGAGGACTATTTCTCAAACTTTTGCTAAAAGATTTTCTTGGCAGTCAACAGGAAAACAAACTAAGAAGCCTATGCAGGATATTTGTCAACACAAACTATCATTTATAAGCATCTAGGAAAAAAAGGAGTATATCACAGAATCACAGAATGGTAGCAGTTGGAAGGAGCTTCTGGAGATCATCAGGCAGGATCACCTAGAGAAGGTCACACAGGAACACATCCAGGTGTGTTTTGAAAGTTTCCAGAGATGGGTATTCTGATGGGTATTATCATGGACTTAAAAAATTCTCAACTGACATCAGCATGCAGTACCTGTTGTGAGAAATAACTCCTCAAAGATTCCTGCAGGTCAGAGTGTTGGGTTGTTTGATAAACAGTGAGGCTTTCCAGAGCTATACCTGGAACCAGGACATATATTCATTATTAACCAGGGTTTCATTAATATCTATTAATTCCATAAAACACTCTCAACATACTAACAGCTCTTTTGTACTGTTTTAGGTTAAAAAGATACAGGGAAAAAAAATCTGTGGGATTTGTAAGTAGATTTACAGGATATACCTAAAACCCATCTGTAATCAGAGGACCTTGAAGCACACTGAAACCCAACAAATCGTGCAAGGCTTCTGTGAAGAAGTTATTTTCCATCTCAGGTGAAGAACAAGGCAAATAACTTTGCTCACGTTACGCAGCTCAGTCCCCAGAGCTGTGGGCACCAATCCAACCTCCACAATTTCCTCTCCCACCCTCTAACTTCTAGCCAATGTAACAGCAAATCTAATTTTTCACTGATTCCAATTGGTTCACCAGCTTTAAATACAACTTTCCTCACAACTGACTAATTACAACGAGGTTCCAGGAAGTTCAACCTTTTTCAGTACTGTAGGAGGAAGTACTTCTCTTTTCAGGGCTCCACAAGGAAAAAGAAGGGCTGAGTAATTAGGTTTCTCTCCTGTAAACATAGAAACAAGAATTTTAATTAACATATGTCTTTAATAAAGAGTAAATATGATACATTTAATACATTTTAAAGGGACCAGACATTGAATACTGCAGTAAATGCTTCACCAGGCACTTCCCCAAGATAACTGAAAACATTTGTAGTGCAATTGCATCCACAATTCAGAGGACAGAGGCTACTTGGCATGTAAATTAAAAAATATTCTGTAACTGAAATATGAATACATTGGCCAAAAAGATCTCAACAGAGATATTCTGCATTTTTATTCCCCTTGCCATTCCACAAAGCAAAACAAGTACTGTGCAAGTTATATTCTCCTCTTCCCAAGAAACACAATCTTCCTCAGTGTTGTATTTAAAATCTTAGTCCCACTCAATACATGACAGCTCTCTCTATAAAAAAGAATGTTTGGGCAAAGAAGAGGACAGAAATACTGAGCTGAAAAGTTGCACTCTATCTCAAACTCTATTATTCTTCCTCCTTCTCCAAGGAAAAAGGATTCTGCTTGCACTGCTAGGGTGGTGGAAGTGGATATCCTCACCTGTTCCAGACCTCCAACTTTAATTACTGTTACACAGACAACACTTGGAAGGTGATCGGGAAAGGACCTTTCTGACACATGGCTGTGTCTAACTAAGAGTTGGTAAGACAGGATATGCCTGGGATGCAGATTCCATAGGTTTTGTGTGGTTCTAATGCAGTGTTAGAGGGGTAAACAAATCCTGCTTTAAAAAATGCCACCAGGCAACAGAATCATAGAAACCACCGAATCACAGCATGGTTTGGGCTGGAAAGGGACCTTTAAAGGTCACCTAGTCTGACACACCTGCAGTCAGTAGAGACATCTTCCACTAGAGGACGTTGCTCAGAGCCTCAGACAACCTGGACCTGGAATGGTTCCAGTCTCTAACCCATACTGGTGCAGGGGCATTATTGCTACCACTCCTTCCAGCCAATGATCAGACAGGTATTTGAAGGCAGAATGTACCTCTGCATGTCTGATCTTTCACTGAAAAAAAAAAGGCACTTTGTCTACTGGTCATAGAGTATTTTAAATCAATTACAGAGCTGAATTCTAAGTTCTATGTATAAGAGATATAGGCAGCGCGGACTTCTCTGCTTCAGTGTACACTTGATTTTACTTACAGGCAATTCTGAAACAACGGAAGGCACATTAGCTTAATTTCAAGTAGATTTACTCACTTGAGCAAATATATTCTGCTAATTTTTCAGCATTTCCAGACTTTTCTCTCCTTGTGGAATAAGACCAATTTCTTCCACTAGAACCAAAAGCAGCAAAGTAAAAACACTGAAATCAATGAGAACAATTCAGATTTGCTATCACAGAAAGATGTGTTGAAAAGACAGACAATAACTTGCTCCAGGCACACAAAAACACTTCTTTGAAAAGTACAAAATCAGAATATTTGAAGTAGTAACATGCTATGAAATATTTGATTTTGGCTCTAGAAAGGCATAAATGAAACAAAGTACAAGAGGAGAATTATGGGGGATGGCTGAGCTGCTGTGGGGTTTTAAAACTCTCATACCTGAAGCAGTGAAACAGAAAGCACTGACTGTGCTGAATGGGCTGCAGTTCTGGGCATGGTTTGGTTGCAGCAGCTTCCCCAATTAGGGGTACTGCTGGTCTCTGCAGTGAAGGTTTGAAATCCCCTCAGAAAATCTGACAGTAGGACACTCATCTTAAGCAAGTATGCAGGGATGAGTTCCTGAGAAGTTAACTAATCTGGAACTTGACTGATTCAAGATGTTTGCTAGGTGTCATAGGCAGGTGTTTTTACCAGCCTGCCTTAATATGCTTTTATAGAGGTAGCCAGTTCTTCCCAAATGATTATGCACTAGAAGCAGGAAGCATCAAGGCTTACAATTCTCAAATGCTAGTCTTCTCATAATACCTCTGTGTAGTTCTCATGATAATAGTAATGTAAAACCAGAAGCTAGACCTGTAGCTGAAGTAAGCATATGTATTCTGATGTGTATACAATTACTTATTTTCAAAATCACCCATTTATAAAATGTACTTTTTTTCTTTCTAAGCATCCTTGGAAAGCACCTAATATTCCCAAAATTGTACTTACAAGACAGATTTGTCTAAAATTTCTTTCTTTCACCCCCAACTTACCTAGGGAAGCTGTAGCTTTTCCTACCACATACACTGGTTTGGTATTCCACATTTGTTTAAGAGATTTTGACCAGACTGAAAAACACAAGATTAAATTTAAGCACATGATAAAAAAAGTATGCATGTTAAATGAGTATTTGGACTGCTGTTTAATCTACAAATACAGCAAAATAAGAGTAACTAATACTCCACTACATATTTTAGCAAATCTGGATGTACAAAAATGAATTTTTAATGTATTGTTGTTGTTGTGTAAATAGTAGTCTCTGGCATAGTTTTAAAAGCCTGAGTAAACAGCTTTTAGCTGCTTTTGTTAAGTAGCATTTTTAATGCACGCTTGCCCTACGCCCAGCTCACAGGCAACTTGCAATGTTCATTTAGACTCTATATCTAAAATCACAGGAAAAACCAGCACGTGGTACAAAGAGAGAATCAGGCATATAAACTGGTAGTTTAAAAGAGAAGGCTTAGGGCAAAAAAATTATAATCTTCTACAACAATAAATAAAAGGGTAAAAATATGTATCCATGAACTACAACACTCTGCAACTCTTACACAAGAAAAATACAGAAACTGATTCTATTTTAAACAGACATGAAAAACAAGTTTTCAGCTCAGAAATAAAATGCATCAGAGAGCAAAATAAAATGACTAGGAAATGGTTTTCTCCTCCAGGCAACAAGTATGTTATAGTCACTTCTTAGATCCAGCTACCTGATCTTTTACTACCATGTGTTTTCAAACAGTACAACACAGAACAGTTCCTTTCTAGTATTCTTGGGAGAAACAAAATAAATAGAAACCACAAACGATAAACTTTTAAAAGTCTTGAAACTAATACAAAGAAGGCAAAAGGATTGATTGAGTTGAAGAAGACCAAACAGAGACTACTTATTTACATCATTTGATATGTATTTCAGCAGCTCCCAACATTCCTACTCAAGAATAGGGATCAACTCTAGATAAAAGATTGCATTTGACAAAAAAATCCTCAAATACAGCCTTCTGCTGGTGGAAATGTTAGAGCAACCTTACTCAAGGATGCAACCTTACTCAAGGATGCAACCTTACTCACTATGATTAGTATGACCCCAGCCTAAATATGGAGCAGACAAAGTAATGATACAATTTAAGTGCACACATATTCTCAAAGCCAGAAGTTATCACTTAGAGTAAGAATTTCAAGGAGTTTACAAGAATGTGATAGATCACTGGGAAATAATTTCTATTTAGCACTCTGCAGGATTGTTGCAACTAATCTGATGGCTTTTATGTCTCACAATTTCTTCACTGCTTTTCACCTAAATGCTTACTTCATTCAATCAATTCTATATTCAAGACAGAGAAATCTATGTTTCTGTGAGATTCCATATGAAGTCCACAGAAGTAGCAGTGATCAGATTGTGGCTAGCAAGCAAAATGAGGCACCACAGCAAATTATTCCTCAGGCATGCATTTCTGTTTACAACTTTTTTTTAACCAAAGCTAAATACAACTGGAAAAGCTCACATTAAGCAGTAATTTACTCCAAAAGCTCTTTCCTTTCATTTCTAACAACAGCCTAAGCACAGAAACCCCAACCCTCAATCCCTTAAAAGACCAATTTTGCACGAGGCCTTTCTGATGCCAGAAGAATAAACTGAGAAAAGGTGCTTTTAAATGGGCACACTCCAAGCACCTACTGGTGGGGGAAATAAAATCACAAAACACTGAACCAGAGAGACTAAGAAGTGCAAATGTGCCCCTACCTTCATTTTTACTGTTCTCTTTTAAACATATCTTGATGGCTTCTAATGCTCTTGGACTGGTAAAAACTAGGCCCCCATAAGATTCTGGATGAGAGAGCTGCTTAGAAACAGTAAATATAAGAATAAAAGAATTAGTAAATAAACAAAGTAAGTTATAAATTATTTATAATCCTGTAAAAACCAAAACAGCTTCAATAAATGCCTGAAACTAAAATGGGCAAATACTCATTGCGCTCAGCAGCCAGAATATTTATAAGATAAATGCGTAACAAATCTCAAATGCAGAACAAAACCTGCAAAGATTATGTTAATTCTGAGTAGCTGTATGAATGGACAAGGATTCCTGTCACTGAAATGAGCTGGAAGGATGGGCAAATGACATATGAGATACTTAAAAATTCATGTCAGGGAAACAAACTGTTATTTGAAGGAGTAACACAGAGGGTAACACCCAGACAGCCCTCTCATAAAAGAGTTGAGATTCTGAGAGATCAGTACAAAAAGGAAAAAGTGTTCTTGGGTCACTTATAAATGCACAGCATGATGTATTCATACACCTAGCAAAGTTTAGTGCTGTTGAAGACTGTCAATAAAGGGAACCTCCTCCTTTTCAACATTTTACAATTCAATACAATACAATAGACCAGGTTGGAAGAGACCTTCAAGATACATACACTGAAGAAAGAATAGAAAGAGAATATAGATGATGGAATTTCATTCCATGTAACTAGAGGATGCAGTAAATAATTACAGTACAATGTAAGGGAGAACCTCAGCTAAACCTTTAGCCACTACAAGCTTCTAGGTTTCTATTGTGACAAAAGTCCTCTAATGTCTATGCCTGCCCATCAACCTAAATGTGAATTCTATCTGACCAGCTGAAGCCTTTAACAAGTACAGGAAACACGCTTGATGTTCTCTCAATGCTGTATTGTACACAATTATGCCTGTGGAAAGAAAAAGAGGTACCACAAAGAGCATTATTAAATCAAGGTAAGACCCACCATCTTGGCAACCACAGCCTGAAGTCTGTTGGAAATAAGACAACTGAAATAATTTCAAACTTACCTTTTCAAATAAGCCTTCAAGAGAGATGAATTCAAATGACAGAACTGGAATCAAAGTTGCTTCAAATCCATATGCTCCTAATTCCTAATTAAAAAAAATAATATTTATAGCTCCTGGAATAAATTTCAAACAGTAGTCTTTTGCTTTTCAAAAAATGAAGTAAACAAGAGTAAATATTTCTTTTTACTAAAGTAAATACAAAGGCATCTTATTTGCTCTTACTAGGGAATTTAAGTTGGTTTTGTTAGCTATTTTATATTACATTAGAGCAAACAAAGAGTTGTGGATCTGAGGCCTGCCAGCACATAGCTCTGAAGTCCCCCAGTGACAAATGGTCAAGCAATACGTAACTTCCAAGAAGGTCCAACAGAGAGCTACCAGGAAGATTGAGGAGAGGCTGAAAGCCCTGGGGCTTTTTAGTCTGGGAAAGAGAAGATTGAGAGGGGATTTAATAAATGTTTCTAAATATCTGAGGGCTGGGGGTCAGGAGGGAGGGGACAGGCTCTTCTCACTTGCTCCCTGCGATAGGACAAGGAGCAATGGATGTAAGCTGCAGCACAGGAGGTTCCACCTCAACATGAGGAGGAATTTCTTCACTGGGAGGGTCACAAAGTGCTGGAATAGGCTGCCCAGAGAGGTTGTGGATTCTCCTTCTCTGGAGACTTTCAAGACCCATCTGGATGCATTCCTGTGTGACCTGTGCTAGATTCTGTGGTCCTGCTTTGGCAGGGGTTGGACTTGATGATCTTCAAAGGTCCCTTCCAATCCCTAACATCCTGTGAGCCTGTGACATCTTCTTGCCCTCAGCTGAAGACCCAGCCCTGCTTATGTATTGATTTCCCAACAGGAACAACTTCCAGAAGAAACTAAGCTTTTGGTAAATGAATTATGAATCCATTTCTGAGAATTCAGAGGGATTTTCAAGGAGAGGGCAGATCTTGTTCCAAAGCTTGCCGCTTTGAGCCTTCTTGTGTGCAAACTTAATATGCAATGGAGGGATCACAAGATTGCCACAATGAATCCAGGAAGGGATTGCATTCAAGCTATTCCTACAGTGAAAATGCACGGGAAGAAGTTTTGATGCCGGTGAAGAATCTCAAGATGAGTGGTAAATCCTGAGGATAGGTTTAAAACAAAAGGAGATTATGTGCTTAGCAAATACACCTCTGCCTTTTGCTAGCTCGGCTCAACGTTACTGGCCAATTTCCTCCTAGGGCTTGAATGTGCTATTCTGCCTTCATATCCTGCATGTAGCTGCTTTGTTCCCTAAACCCTGGATTTAGCAGATTATGCAATCCTGCAAGATGGTCTAACTTACTTCTGTGGGGTAAGGTCAGCATAGTTCTCTGAATGTTGTTCTGGGCTTTTTTTGTACTGGGTAGAATGGAATAAATCCAGTGGCACTGATGAACAGGTCACACTTCTGGAGATATTAATTGCGTGAGAATGAAGCCAAATGTATCCTGAAATGTTAATGTTTGTAGCTTTTGATTCAGTGCTTCTTTTTCCCTTGCATTGCTTGCTGATTATGCAATAGGCTCTCCTCCA